>OZ010666.1:66746873-67946873 GCA_963932185.1 Troglohyphantes excavatus | reverse complement strand
TATTCAACAGGAACCTGCAGCCATATTTATTTTTATTGATGTGCACAATGGTAACCAAAGAGGATATCCCCTCTAGAGTGAATAGTAGATGTGCATTGTCTTCTAAAGCGGTTTTTCATATTCAGATTTTTAAATTACTTTGGTTGATATACAGAAACATTTATAATAGTAATATAATTTAAAATTTTGGATCAGAAAAGAAAGTTTTCTCTCATCCAATTCACATTTGGAAAGTAAAGTGAATTGTTCCATTTGATTTAACACAGAAATCAGCAACTGCTTTGGGCCACCAGATGCTCAATGGCGATAAGAATTTTTTCTCATTAAAAATGCAATTCTACGAAAATGAAGGAGTAAAAATCAATCTTTAGATGAAATATTCCATGATAACTTGTATGAGCAGAAATTTTCTCATAAGGGCAGTTATTCAAGAACTGCATGAACCTAAAATCTTACTAACATATAAGAATATGAAAGCATTTGATCAAACTTTTAAATTAATGCAAAGCTCCAATAAGACATATGTATCTGCTAGTTCAGATTTAGGAAAAATGATTTTCACTTCTATTTGATAATCAAGTGACGTTGAAATGTACTAGGGGCATGAAAGAACTTAAATGTGTTAACAACAAGTTGAACAAAGGTTATTACAATTGAGTCCTATTTTATGTAGATTCCTCTCCTCCCCATTGTTTTTGAAGTTGAAGCATCACCTAGCCTCCCTACTCAATCACTGACTGGCAAAAAAAAAGTTGCTGATGGTTCTTAATAGTTCCAGCAACGGCTTCAAAATGGACTTCGATGGTGAACGATGTTTTGACTTCCAAGATCTAGTCAAAACCAAACGGATCAACTTATCTTCTTTGAAGACGACTCTGTAGTGCAGTTCTTCCCTGGGTAGGCTCAGATGGATTGCCTGCCTGAAGGAATCTCGGAATCGCCAGCTGGACAATATTTTCAACCAGAATGTGATGAACACCCATCAAATGCTGAAAGCTCTGTGAGGATCTCCTACAGATGTTTCTGGACTGACATCTTTGTGAAGGTGGAGGGAAGCAAATAAAAGCTGAGGTAATTCTCGACTGGTAAGTTCTGTTGTTTATGGTGTCTTGAAATCTTTTATGATTTTGTTTTAGGCTAGCTTTGTGCTGGAAACTAAACTATTAAGTTGGATGAAATTAGTGAACCGAAATAGTATGTGGTCACTGAGCAACAACTTTTAATTGCACAAAATATCCTTTCCTTCGCTATCGCACTATCCGATTCGACAATTTTGCATGGATTGTAGTAATCCGAGTTTGGCAATTTTTCAATCTTTGACGATTGTTAAATAGAGAGATTACGACCCTACACTATCTTTAAAAGAGATTCAATTTACAGCTAAGGATAGATAAGCTGTCGATACTTTTCTGCTCCGTATATGAGTAATTTTCTAACAGTTAAGCCACGAGTTATTAATTATTACAAACATAATTTCATTGCTTTTATGTTATTCTTTGTAAACTTTAGAAATAAAACATGTTTTTTACTCCAGTGTTTACATTGAACAAATGTGTTTTGAGAATGCCTAGCTACTTAAACAAAAACTCCTTTTACTCAACAAAAGTTTACTGGATTACAGCCTTCACCTAGTGCAATAATGTGTCATGTCAAATGTTCCATAATCTCTATAGGTAAGATACCCACAATGCTTATGCAGGACCCTATTAAGAAATTTAAGCAATGGAAATGCTTTTAAATGGGAACCCCATTGCTCTCAAATACAACATCGAATCGAGCTTTTATATTGTATATGCACTAAAATCTTTGCTCGTGAATGTCATCGATTTTTTTTTTAAAGATTTTTTTTTGCTAAAGTTTGTAACTTAGTTTGCTACTAAATTTACACATATTTTTAAATTTTCAAAATCAAAGAAATGTTAACATTTGTTGAAAAGTTATAAGATACTACCAACAATAAAATACTTGAAAAAATATTTTTATTCTTATGAATTACCTAAATGTTTCTTTTGTGCTCTTATATTAAGCAAAGTGATTACAATTGTGTATGAAGTGAAACTTTGTTTTACATAACACGGCCAATTGCTTTATTTACGTATGAAACAAACTGCAGCATAAGCCCAGTTTTTGCCATTCAAGCTTCAAAATAAGATATCTCTGAAACATTGTTTCAAACCAGGAATGGTTACATTTTAATAGTAATTTATAGTACTTCATGGAACTTCAGAGGGGAAAATCTGCGTTAATATATGCATTGCTGTATTTCTCTCTATATATTTTTAAACCATGTAAAAAAACAGGCATTCTCACTAGTGAAAATCAATATAAAATGTGAATAACTAAAAGTTTAAATTTAATGTACTTTGATGTATTAAAGTTTTATTCTTAAATTTGAGATATTTAAAATAGTTTTGAATTTTTGTGTTTGGCGAAATTTCAGCTTGTTAAAATGTGTACTAAATCTACTTCATACATATGCATATTTTTTATTGTCTTGTGAATTTAGAATATATTGTGTGTTCAAAATTAATTAGACATTTTTATTTTATAGAATTTTGTGGAGTTTCAGAAGATCGAAAAAAAAAAAATCATCATGATCTTCCCCTGCTGATGCGAGCACACAAGGCCTTCTTGGAATATCAGAACTTCTGTCTTCTACAATTATTGAAATGAGCACCAAGAGACAACTATTTTGATGCACCAATAGACAAATATTTATTTTAACTCGTACCTTCCAAGACCCTGAACTGCAGTAGTTTCTAGCATTCAGAAGCCTCTAACTGAAAGTGTCCTCTCTGTAGTCTGTTCAATGCCATCCACCTACCAATGTAGCCCAAAGTGTGGACAGACAGCCATATTTAAATACTTTCTCTGAAGAGTTCTATGCCAGAATCAAAGCTAGAGAAGAAGCATTGAGAAAGAACCTCTCGCAAAGGCTTAGTGGATTTGATTCATGCAGAAGCGAATACAAACCTCGCAGCGCATCACAGTTGAGCCATATTTTTCGTCCCCTTGTCTTGTTGCATATTGGTGGATTCTGTGCAGTATGAAGACGAGACATTTAAAATTGGAATTTATTCAACAGGAACCTGCAGCCATATTTATTTTTATTGATGTGCACAATGGTAACCAAAGAGGATATCCCCTCTAGAGTGAATAGTAGATGTGCATTGTCTTCTAAAGCGGTTTTTCATATTCAGATTTTTAAATTACTTTGGTTGATATACAGAAACATTTATAATAGTAATATAATTTAAAATTTTGGATCAGAAAAGAAAGTTTTCTCTCATCCAATTCACATTTGGAAAGTAAAGTGAATTGTTCCATTTGATTTAACACAGAAATCAGCAACTGCTTTGGGCCACCAGATGCTCAATGGCGATAAGAATTTTTTCTCATTAAAAATGCAATTCTACGAAAATGAAGGAGTAAAAATCAATCTTTAGATGAAATATTCCATGATAACTTGTATGAGCAGAAATTTTCTCATAAGGGCAGTTATTCAAGAACTGCATGAACCTAAAATCTTACTAACATATAAGAATATGAAAGCATTTGATCAAACTTTTAAATTAATGCAAAGCTCCAATAAGACATATGTATCTGCTAGTTCAGATTTAGGAAAAATGATTTTCACTTCTATTTGATAATCAAGTGACGTTGAAATGTACTAGGGGCATGAAAGAACTTAAATGTGTTAACAACAAGTTGAACAAAGGTTATTACAATTGAGTCCTATTTTATGTAGATTCCTCTCCTCCCCATTGTTTTTGAAGTTGAAGCATCACCTAGCCTCCCTACTCAATCACTGACTGGCAAAAAAAAAGTTGCTGATGGTTCTTAATAGTTCCAGCAACGGCTTCAAAATGGACTTCGATGGTGAACGATGTTTTGACTTCCAAGATCTAGTCAAAACCAAACGGATCAACTTATCTTCTTTGAAGACGACTCTGTAGTGCAGTTCTTCCCTGGGTAGGCTCAGATGGATTGCCTGCCTGAAGGAATCTCAGAATCGCCAGCTGGACAATATTTTCAACCAGAATGTGATGAACACCCATCAAATGCTGAAAGCTCTGTGAGGATCTCCTACAGATGTTTCTGGACTGACATCTTTGTGAAGGTGGAGGGAAGCAAATAAAAGCTGAGGTAATTCTCGACTGGTAAGTTCTGTTGTTTATGGTGTCTTGAAATCTTTTATGATTTTGTTTTAGGCTAGCTTTGTGCTGGAAACTAAACTATTAAGTTGGATGAAATTAGTGAACCGAAATAGTATGTGGTCACTGAGCAACAACTTTTAATTGCACAAAATATCCTTTCCTTCGCTATCGCACTATCCGATTCGACAATTTTGCATGGATTGTAGTAATCCGAGTTTGGCAATTTTTCAATCTTTGACGATTGTTAAATAGAGAGATTACGACCCTACACTATCTTTAAAAGAGATTCAATTTACAGCTAAGGATAGATAAGCTGTCGATACTTTTCTGCTCCGTATATGAGTAATTTTCTAACAGTTAAGCCACGAGTTATTAATTATTACAAACATAATTTCATTGCTTTTATGTTATTCTTTGTAAACTTTAGAAATAAAACATGTTTTTTACTCCAGTGTTTACATTGAACAAATGTGTTTTGAGAATGCCTAGCTACTTAAACAAAAACTCCTTTTACTCAACAAAAGTTTACTGGATTACAGCCTTCACCTAGTGCAATAATGTGTCATGTCAAATGTTCCATAATCTCTATAGGTAAGATACCCACAATGCTTATGCAGGACCCTATTAAGAAATTTAAGCAATGGAAATGCTTTTAAATGGGAACCCCATTGCTCTCAAATACAACATCGAATCGAGCTTTTATATTGTATATGCACTAAAATCTTTGCTCGTGAATGTCATCGATTTTTTTTTTAAAGATTTTTTTTTGCTAAAGTTTGTAACTTAGTTTGCTACTAAATTTACACATATTTTTAAATTTTCAAAATCAAAGAAATGTTAACATTTGTTGAAAAGTTATAAGATACTACCAACAATAAAATACTTGAAAAAATATTTTTATTCTTATGAATTACCTAAATGTTTCTTTTGTGCTCTTATATTAAGCAAAGTGATTACAATTGTGTATGAAGTGAAACTTTGTTTTACATAACACGGCCAATTGCTTTATTTACGTATGAAACAAACTGCAGCATAAGCCCAGTTTTTGCCATTCAAGCTTCAAAATAAGATATCTCTGAAACATTGTTTCAAACCAGGAATGGTTACATTTTAATAGTAATTTATAGTACTTCATGGAACTTCAGAGGGGAAAATCTGCGTTAATATATGCATTGCTGTATTTCTCTCTATATATTTTTAAACCATGTAAAAAAACAGGCATTCTCACTAGTGAAAATCAATATAAAATGTGAATAACTAAAAGTTTAAATTTAATGTACTTTGATGTATTAAAGTTTTATTCTTAAATTTGAGATATTTAAAATAGTTTTGAATTTTTGTGTTTGGCGAAATTTCAGCTTGTTAAAATGTGTACTAAATCTACTTCATACATATGCATATTTTTTATTGTCTTGTGAATTTAGAATATATTGTGTGTTCAAAATTAATTAGACATTTTTATTTTATAGAATTTTGTGGAGTTTCAGAAGATCGAAAAAAAAAAATCATCATGATCTTCCCCTGCTGATGCGAGCACACGAGGCCTTCTTGGAATATCAGAACTTCTGTCTTCTACAATTATTGAAATGAGCACCAAGAGACAACTATTTTGATGCACCAATAGACAAATATTTATTTTAACTCGTACCTTCCAAGACCCTGAACTGCAGTAGTTTCTAGCATTCAGAAGCCTCTAACTGAAAGTGTCCTCTCTGTAGTCTGTTCAATGCCATCCACCTACCAATGTAGCCCAAAGTGTGGACAGACAGCCATATTTAAATACTTTCTCTGAAGAGTTCTATGCCAGAATCAAAGCTAGAGAAGAAGCATTGAGAAAGAACCTCTCGCAAAGGCTTAGTGGATTTGATTCATGCAGAAGCGAATACAAACCTCGCAGCGCATCACAGTTGAGCCATATTTTTCGTCCCCTTGTCTTGTTGCATATTGGTGGATTCTGTGCAGTATGAAGACGAGACATTTAAAATTGGAATTTATTTAACAGGAACCTGCAGCCATATTTATTTTTATTGATGTGAACAATGGTAACCAAAGAGGATATCCCCTCTAGAGTGAATAGTAGATGTGCATTGTCTTCTAAAGCGGTTTTTCATATTCAGATTTTTAAATTACTTTGGTTGATATACAGAAACATTTAAAATAGTAATATAATTTAAAAGTTTGGATCAGAAAAGAAAGTTTTCTCTCATCCAATTCACATTTGGAAAGTAAAGTGAATTGTTCCATTTGATTTAACACAGAAATCAGCAACTGCTTTGGGCCACCAGATGCTCAATGGCGATAAGAATTTTTTCTCATTAAAAATGCAATTCTACGAAAATGAAGGAGTAAAAATCAATCTTTAGATGAAATATTCCATGATAACTTGTATGAGCAGAAATTTTCTCATAAGGGCAGTTATTAAAGAACTGCATGAACCTAAAATCTTACTAACATATAAGAATATGAAAGCATTTGATCAAACTTTTAAATTAATGCAAAGCTCCAATAAGACATATGTATCTGCTAGTTCAGATTTAGGAAAAATGATTTTCACTTCTATTTGATAATCAAGTGACGTTGAAATGTACTAGGGGCATGAAAGAACTTAAATGTGTTAACAACAAGTTGAACAAAGGTTATTACAATTGAGTCCTATTTTATGTAGATTCCTCTCCTCCCCATTGTTTTTGAAGTTGAAGCATCACCTAGCCTCCCTACTCAATCACTGACTGGCAAAAAAAAAGTTGCTGATGGTTCTTAATAGTTCCAGCAACGGCTTCAAAATGGACTTCGATGGTGAACGATGTTTTGACTTCCAAGATCTAGTCAAAACCAAACGGATCAACTTCTCTTCTTTGAAGACGACTCTGTAGTGCAGTTCTTCCCTGGGTAGGCTCAGATGGATTGCCTGCCTGAAGGAATCTCGGAATCGCCAGCTGGACAATATTTTCAACCAGAATGTGATGAACACCCATCAAATGCTGAAAGCTCTGTGAGGATCTCCTACAGATGTTTCTGGACTGACATCTTTGTGAAGGTGGAGGGAAGCAAATAAAAGCTGAGGTAATTCTCGACTGGTAAGTTCTGTTGTTTATGGTGTCTTGAAATCTTTTATGATTTTGTTTTAGGCTAGCTTTGTGCTGGAAACTAAACTATTAAGTTGGATGAAATTAGTGAACCGAAATAGTATGTGGTCACTGAGCAACAACTTTTAATTGCACAAAATATCCTTTCCTTCGCTATCGCACTATCCGATTCGACAATTTTGCATGGATTGTAGTAATCCGAGTTTGGCAATTTTTCAATCTTTGACGATTGTTAAATAGAGAGATTACGACCCTACACTATCTTTAAAAGAGATTCAATTTACAGCTAAGGATAGATAAGCTGTCGATACTTTTCTGCTCCGTATATGAGTAATTTTCTAACAGTTAAGCCACGAGTTATTAATTATTACAAACATAATTTCATTGCTTTTATGTTATTCTTTGTAAACTTTAGAAATAAAACATGTTTTTTACTCCAGTGTTTACATTGAACAAATGTGTTTTGAGAATGCCTAGCTACTTAAACAAAAACTCCTTTTACTCAACAAAAGTTTACTGGATTACAGCCTTCACCTAGTGCAATAATGTGTCATGTCAAATGTTCCATAATCTCTATAGGTAAGATACCCACAATGCTTATGCAGGACCCTATTAAGAAATTTAAGCAATGGAAATGCTTTTAAATGGGAACCCCATTGCTCTCAAATACAACATCGAATCGAGCTTTTATATTGTATATGCACTAAAATCTTTGCTCGTGAATGTCATCGATTTTTTTTTTAAAGATTTTTTTTTGCTAAAGTTTGTAACTTAGTTTGCTACTAAATTTACACATATTTTTAAATTTTCAAAATCAAAGAAATGTTAACATTTGTTGAAAAGTTATAAGATACTACCAACAATAAAATACTTGAAAAAATATTTTTATTCTTATGAATTACCTAAATGTTTCTTTTGTGCTCTTATATTAAGCAAAGTGATTACAATTGTGTATGAAGTGAAACTTTGTTTTACATAACACGGCCAATTGCTTTATTTACGTATGAAACAAACTGCAGCATAAGCCCAGTTTTTGCCATTCAAGCTTCAAAATAAGATATCTCTGAAACATTGTTTCAAACCAGGAATGGTTACATTTTAATAGTAATTTATAGTACTTCATGGAACTTCAGAGGGGAAAATCTGCGTTAATATATGCATTGCTGTATTTCTCTCTATATATTTTTAAACCATGTAAAAAAACAGGCATTCTCACTAGTGAAAATCAATATAAAATGTGAATAACTAAAAGTTTAAATTTAATGTACTTTGATGTATTAAAGTTTTATTCTTAAATTTGAGATATTTAAAATAGTTTTGAATTTTTGTGTTTGGCGAAATTTCAGCTTGTTAAAATGTGTACTAAATCTACTTCATACATATGCATATTTTTTATTGTCTTGTGAATTTAGAATATATTGTGTGTTCAAAATTAATTAGACATTTTTATTTTATAGAATTTTGTGGAGTTTCAGAAGATCGAAAAAAAAAAAATCATCATGATCTTCCCCTGCTGATGCGAGCACACAAGGCCTTCTTGGAATATCAGAACTTCTGTCTTCTACAATTATTGAAATGAGCACCAAGAGACAACTATTTTGATGCACCAATAGACAAATATTTATTTTAACTCGTACCTTCCAAGACCCTGAACTGCAGTAGTTTCTAGCATTCAGAAGCCTCTAACTGAAAGTGTCCTCTCTGTAGTCTGTTCAATGCCATCCACCTACCAATGTAGCCCAAAGTGTGGACAGACAGCCATATTTAAATACTTTCTCTGAAGAGTTCTATGCCAGAATCAAAGCTAGAGAAGAAGCATTGAGAAAGAACCTCTCGCAAAGGCTTAGTGGATTTGATTCATGCAGAAGCGAATACAAACCTCGCAGCGCATCACAGTTGAGCCATATTTTTCGTCCCCTTGTCTTGTTGCATATTGGTGGATTCTGTGCAGTATGAAGACGAGACATTTAAAATTGGAATTTATTCAACAGGAACCTGCAGCCATATTTATTTTTATTGATGTGCACAATGGTAACCAAAGAGGATATCCCCTCTAGAGTGAATAGTAGATGTGCATTGTCTTCTAAAGCGGTTTTTCATATTCAGATTTTTAAATTACTTTGGTTGATATACAGAAACATTTATAATAGTAATATAATTTAAAATTTTGGATCAGAAAAGAAAGTTTTCTCTCATCCAATTCACATTTGGAAAGTAAAGTGAATTGTTCCATTTGATTTAACACAGAAATCAGCAACTGCTTTGGGCCACCAGATGCTCAATGGCGATAAGAATTTTTTCTCATTAAAAATGCAATTCTACGAAAATGAAGGAGTAAAAATCAATCTTTAGATGAAATATTCCATGATAACTTGTATGAGCAGAAATTTTCTCATAAGGGCAGTTATTCAAGAACTGCATGAACCTAAAATCTTACTAACATATAAGAATATGAAAGCATTTGATCAAACTTTTAAATTAATGCAAAGCTCCAATAAGACATATGTATCTGCTAGTTCAGATTTAGGAAAAATGATTTTCACTTCTATTTGATAATCAAGTGACGTTGAAATGTACTAGGGGCATGAAAGAACTTAAATGTGTTAACAACAAGTTGAACAAAGGTTATTACAATTGAGTCCTATTTTATGTAGATTCCTCTCCTCCCCATTGTTTTTGAAGTTGAAGCATCACCTAGCCTCCCTACTCAATCACTGACTGGCAAAAAAAAAGTTGCTGATGGTTCTTAATAGTTCCAGCAACGGCTTCAAAATGGACTTCGATGGTGAACGATGTTTTGACTTCCAAGATCTAGTCAAAACCAAACGGATCAACTTCTCTTCTTTGAAGACGACTCTGTAGTGCAGTTCTTCCCTGGGTAGGCTCAGATGGATTGCCTGCCTGAAGGAATCTCGGAATCGCCAGCTGGACAATATTTTCAACCAGAATGTGATGAACACCCATCAAATGCTGAAAGCTCTGTGAGGATCTCCTACAGATGTTTCTGGACTGACATCTTTGTGAAGGTGGAGGGAAGCAAATAAAAGCTGAGGTAATTCTCGACTGGTAAGTTCTGTTGTTTATGGTGTCTTGAAATCTTTTATGATTTTGTTTTAGGCTAGCTTTGTGCTGGAAACTAAACTATTAAGTTGGATGAAATTAGTGAACCGAAATAGTATGTGGTCACTGAGCAACAACTTTTAATTGCACAAAATATCCTTTCCTTCGCTATCGCACTATCCGATTCGACAATTTTGCATGGATTGTAGTAATCCGAGTTTGGCAATTTTTCAATCTTTGACGATTGTTAAATAGAGAGATTACGACCCTACACTATCTTTAAAAGAGATTCAATTTACAGCTAAGGATAGATAAGCTGTCGATACTTTTCTGCTCCGTATATGAGTAATTTTCTAACAGTTAAGCCACGAGTTATTAATTATTACAAACATAATTTCATTGCTTTTATGTTATTCTTTGTAAACTTTAGAAATAAAACATGTTTTTTACTCCAGTGTTTACATTGAACAAATGTGTTTTGAGAATGCCTAGCTACTTAAACAAAAACTCCTTTTACTCAACAAAAGTTTACTGGATTACAGCCTTCACCTAGTGCAATAATGTGTCATGTCAAATGTTCCATAATCTCTATAGGTAAGATACCCACAATGCTTATGCAGGACCCTATTAAGAAATTTAAGCAATGGAAATGCTTTTAAATGGGAACCCCATTGCTCTCAAATACAACATCGAATCGAGCTTTTATATTGTATATGCACTAAAATCTTTGCTCGTGAATGTCATCGATTTTTTTTTTAAAGATTTTTTTTTGCTAAAGTTTGTAACTTAGTTTGCTACTAAATTTACACATATTTTTAAATTTTCAAAATCAAAGAAATGTTAACATTTGTTGAAAAGTTATAAGATACTACCAACAATAAAATACTTGAAAAAATATTTTTATTCTTATGAATTACCTAAATGTTTCTTTTGTGCTCTTATATTAAGCAAAGTGATTACAATTGTGTATGAAGTGAAACTTTGTTTTACATAACACGGCCAATTGCTTTATTTACGTATGAAACAAACTGCAGCATAAGCCCAGTTTTTGCCATTCAAGCTTCAAAATAAGATATCTCTGAAACATTGTTTCAAACCAGGAATGGTTACATTTTAATAGTAATTTATAGTACTTCATGGAACTTCAGAGGGGAAAATCTGCGTTAATATATGCATTGCTGTATTTCTCTCTATATATTTTTAAACCATGTAAAAAAACAGGCATTCTCACTAGTGAAAATCAATATAAAATGTGAATAACTAAAAGTTTAAATTTAATGTACTTTGATGTATTAAAGTTTTATTCTTAAATTTGAGATATTTAAAATAGTTTTGAATTTTTGTGTTTGGCGAAATTTCAGCTTGTTAAAATGTGTACTAAATCTACTTCATACATATGCATATTTTTTATTGTCTTGTGAATTTAGAATATATTGTGTGTTCAAAATTAATTAGACATTTTTATTTTATAGAATTTTGTGGAGTTTCAGAAGATCGAAAAAAAAAAAATCATCATGATCTTCCCCTGCTGATGCGAGCACACAAGGCCTTCTTGGAATATCAGAACTTCTGTCTTCTACAATTATTGAAATGAGCACCAAGAGACAACTATTTTGATGCACCAATAGACAAATATTTATTTTAACTCGTACCTTCCAAGACCCTGAACTGCAGTAGTTTCTAGCATTCAGAAGCCTCTAACTGAAAGTGTCCTCTCTGTAGTCTGTTCAATGCCATCCACCTACCAATGTAGCCCAAAGTGTGGACAGACAGCCATATTTAAATACTTTCTCTGAAGAGTTCTATGCCAGAATCAAAGCTAGAGAAGAAGCATTGAGAAAGAACCTCTCGCAAAGGCTTAGTGGATTTGATTCATGCAGAAGCGAATACAAACCTCGCAGCGCATCACAGTTGAGCCATATTTTTCGTCCCCTTGTCTTGTTGCATATTGGTGGATTCTGTGCAGTATGAAGACGAGACATTTAAAATTGGAATTTATTCAACAGGAACCTGCAGCCATATTTATTTTTATTGATGTGCACAATGGTAACCAAAGAGGATATCCCCTCTAGAGTGAATAGTAGATGTGCATTGTCTTCTAAAGCGGTTTTTCATATTCAGATTTTTAAATTACTTTGGTTGATATACAGAAACATTTATAATAGTAATATAATTTAAAATTTTGGATCAGAAAAGAAAGTTTTCTCTCATCCAATTCACATTTGGAAAGTAAAGTGAATTGTTCCATTTGATTTAACACAGAAATCAGCAACTGCTTTGGGCCACCAGATGCTCAATGGCGATAAGAATTTTTTCTCATTAAAAATGCAATTCTACGAAAATGAAGGAGTAAAAATCAATCTTTAGATGAAATATTCCATGATAACTTGTATGAGCAGAAATTTTCTCATAAGGGCAGTTATTCAAGAACTGCATGAACCTAAAATCTTACTAACATATAAGAATATGAAAGCATTTGATCAAACTTTTAAATTAATGCAAAGCTCCAATAAGACATATGTATCTGCTAGTTCAGATTTAGGAAAAATGATTTTCACTTCTATTTGATAATCAAGTGACGTTGAAATGTACTAGGGGCATGAAAGAACTTAAATGTGTTAACAACAAGTTGAACAAAGGTTATTACAATTGAGTCCTATTTTATGTAGATTCCTCTCCTCCCCATTGTTTTTGAAGTTGAAGCATCACCTAGCCTCCCTACTCAATCACTGACTGGCAAAAAAAAAGTTGCTGATGGTTCTTAATAGTTCCAGCAACGGCTTCAAAATGGACTTCGATGGTGAACGATGTTTTGACTTCCAAGATCTAGTCAAAACCAAACGGATCAACTTATCTTCTTTGAAGACGACTCTGTAGTGCAGTTCTTCCCTGGGTAGGCTCAGATGGATTGCCTGCCTGAAGGAATCTCGGAATCGCCAGCTGGACAATATTTTCAACCAGAATGTGATGAACACCCATCAAATGCTGAAAGCTCTGTGAGGATCTCCTACAGATGTTTCTGGACTGACATCTTTGTGAAGGTGGAGGGAAGCAAATAAAAGCTGAGGTAATTCTCGACTGGTAAGTTCTGTTGTTTATGGTGTCTTGAAATCTTTTATGATTTTGTTTTAGGCTAGCTTTGTGCTGGAAACTAAACTATTAAGTTGGATGAAATTAGTGAACCGAAATAGTATGTGGTCACTGAGCAACAACTTTTAATTGCACAAAATATCCTTTCCTTCGCTATCGCACTATCCGATTCGACAATTTTGCATGGATTGTAGTAATCCGAGTTTGGCAATTTTTCAATCTTTGACGATTGTTAAATAGAGAGATTACGACCCTACACTATCTTTAAAAGAGATTCAATTTACAGCTAAGGATAGATAAGCTGTCGATACTTTTCTGCTCCGTATATGAGTAATTTTCTAACAGTTAAGCCACGAGTTATTAATTATTACAAACATAATTTCATTGCTTTTATGTTATTCTTTGTAAACTTTAGAAATAAAACATGTTTTTTACTCCAGTGTTTACATTGAACAAATGTGTTTTGAGAATGCCTAGCTACTTAAACAAAAACTCCTTTTACTCAACAAAAGTTTACTGGATTACAGCCTTCACCTAGTGCAATAATGTGTCATGTCAAATGTTCCATAATCTCTATAGGTAAGATACCCACAATGCTTATGCAGGACCCTATTAAGAAATTTAAGCAATGGAAATGCTTTTAAATGGGAACCCCATTGCTCTCAAATACAACATCGAATCGAGCTTTTATATTGTATATGCACTAAAATCTTTGCTCGTGAATGTCATCGATTTTTTTTTTAAAGATTTTTTTTTGCTAAAGTTTGTAACTTAGTTTGCTACTAAATTTACACATATTTTTAAATTTTCAAAATCAAAGAAATGTTAACATTTGTTGAAAAGTTATAAGATACTACCAACAATAAAATACTTGAAAAAATATTTTTATTCTTATGAATTACCTAAATGTTTCTTTTGTGCTCTTATATTAAGCAAAGTGATTACAATTGTGTATGAAGTGAAACTTTGTTTTACATAACACGGCCAATTGCTTTATTTACGTATGAAACAAACTGCAGCATAAGCCCAGTTTTTGCCATTCAAGCTTCAAAATAAGATATCTCTGAAACATTGTTTCAAACCAGGAATGGTTACATTTTAATAGTAATTTATAGTACTTCATGGAACTTCAGAGGGGAAAATCTGCGTTAATATATGCATTGCTGTATTTCTCTCTATATATTTTTAAACCATGTAAAAAAACAGGCATTCTCACTAGTGAAAATCAATATAAAATGTGAATAACTAAAAGTTTAAATTTAATGTACTTTGATGTATTAAAGTTTTATTCTTAAATTTGAGATATTTAAAATAGTTTTGAATTTTTGTGTTTGGCGAAATTTCAGCTTGTTAAAATGTGTACTAAATCTACTTCATACATATGCATATTTTTTATTGTCTTGTGAATTTAGAATATATTGTGTGTTCAAAATTAATTAGACATTTTTATTTTATAGAATTTTGTGGAGTTTCAGAAGATCGAAAAAAAAAAATCATCATGATCTTCCCCTGCTGATGCGAGCACACGAGGCCTTCTTGGAATATCAGAACTTCTGTCTTCTACAATTATTGAAATGAGCACCAAGAGACAACTATTTTGATGCACCAATAGACAAATATTTATTTTAACTCGTACCTTCCAAGACCCTGAACTGCAGTAGTTTCTAGCATTCAGAAGCCTCTAACTGAAAGTGTCCTCTCTGTAGTCTGTTCAATGCCATCCACCTACCAATGTAGCCCAAAGTGTGGACAGACAGCCATATTTAAATACTTTCTCTGAAGAGTTCTATGCCAGAATCAAAGCTAGAGAAGAAGCATTGAGAAAGAACCTCTCGCAAAGGCTTAGTGGATTTGATTCATGCAGAAGCGAATACAAACCTCGCAGCGCATCACAGTTGAGCCATATTTTTCGTCCCCTTGTCTTGTTGCATATTGGTGGATTCTGTGCAGTATGAAGACGAGACATTTAAAATTGGAATTTATTCAACAGGAACCTGCAGCCATATTTATTTTTATTGATGTGAACAATGGTAACCAAAGAGGATATCCCCTCTAGAGTGAATAGTAGATGTGCATTGTCTTCTAAAGCGGTTTTTCATATTCAGATTTTTAAATTACTTTGGTTGATATACAGAAACATTTAAAATAGTAATATAATTTAAAAGTTTGGATCAGAAAAGAAAGTTTTCTCTCATCCAATTCACATTTGGAAAGTAAAGTGAATTGTTCCATTTGATTTAACACAGAAATCAGCAACTGCTTTGGGCCACCAGATGCTCAATGGCGATAAGAATTTTTTCTCATTAAAAATGCAATTCTACGAAAATGAAGGAGTAAAAATCAATCTTTAGATGAAATATTCCATGATAACTTGTATGAGCAGAAATTTTCTCATAAGGGCAGTTATTCAAGAACTGCATGAACCTAAAATCTTACTAACATATAAGAATATGAAAGCATTTGATCAAACTTTTAAATTAATGCAAAGCTCCAATAAGACATATGTATCTGCTAGTTCAGATTTAGGAAAAATGATTTTCACTTCTATTTGATAATCAAGTGACGTTGAAATGTACTAGGGGCATGAAAGAACTTAAATGTGTTAACAACAAGTTGAACAAAGGTTATTACAATTGAGTCCTATTTTATGTAGATTCCTCTCCTCCCCATTGTTTTTGAAGTTGAAGCATCACCTAGCCTCCCTACTCAATCACTGACTGGCAAAAAAAAAGTTGCTGATGGTTCTTAATAGTTCCAGCAACGGCTTCAAAATGGACTTCGATGGTGAACGATGTTTTGACTTCCAAGATCTAGTCAAAACCAAACGGATCAACTTATCTTCTTTGAAGACGACTCTGTAGTGCAGTTCTTCCCTGGGTAGGCTCAGATGGATTGCCTGCCTGAAGGAATCTCGGAATCGCCAGCTGGACAATATTTTCAACCAGAATGTGATGAACACCCATCAAATGCTGAAAGCTCTGTGAGGATCTCCTACAGATGTTTCTGGACTGACATCTTTGTGAAGGTGGAGGGAAGCAAATAAAAGCTGAGGTAATTCTCGACTGGTAAGTTCTGTTGTTTATGGTGTCTTGAAATCTTTTATGATTTTGTTTTAGGCTAGCTTTGTGCTGGAAACTAAACTATTAAGTTGGATGAAATTAGTGAACCGAAATAGTATGTGGTCACTGAGCAACAACTTTTAATTGCACAAAATATCCTTTCCTTCGCTATCGCACTATCCGATTCGACAATTTTGCATGGATTGTAGTAATCCGAGTTTGGCAATTTTTCAATCTTTGACGATTGTTAAATAGAGAGATTACGACCCTACACTATCTTTAAAAGAGATTCAATTTACAGCTAAGGATAGATAAGCTGTCGATACTTTTCTGCTCCGTATATGAGTAATTTTCTAACAGTTAAGCCACGAGTTATTAATTATTACAAACATAATTTCATTGCTTTTATGTTATTCTTTGTAAACTTTAGAAATAAAACATGTTTTTTACTCCAGTGTTTACATTGAACAAATGTGTTTTGAGAATGCCTAGCTACTTAAACAAAAACTCCTTTTACTCAACAAAAGTTTACTGGATTACAGCCTTCACCTAGTGCAATAATGTGTCATGTCAAATGTTCCATAATCTCTATAGGTAAGATACCCACAATGCTTATGCAGGACCCTATTAAGAAATTTAAGCAATGGAAATGCTTTTAAATGGGAACCCCATTGCTCTCAAATACAACATCGAATCGAGCTTTTATATTGTATATGCACTAAAATCTTTGCTCGTGAATGTCATCGATTTTTTTTTTAAAGATTTTTTTTTGCTAAAGTTTGTAACTTAGTTTGCTACTAAATTTACACATATTTTTAAATTTTCAAAATCAAAGAAATGTTAACATTTGTTGAAAAGTTATAAGATACTACCAACAATAAAATACTTGAAAAAATATTTTTATTCTTATGAATTACCTAAATGTTTCTTTTGTGCTCTTATATTAAGCAAAGTGATTACAATTGTGTATGAAGTGAAACTTTGTTTTACATAACACGGCCAATTGCTTTATTTACGTATGAAACAAACTGCAGCATAAGCCCAGTTTTTGCCATTCAAGCTTCAAAATAAGATATCTCTGAAACATTGTTTCAAACCAGGAATGGTTACATTTTAATAGTAATTTATAGTACTTCATGGAACTTCAGAGGGGAAAATCTGCGTTAATATATGCATTGCTGTATTTCTCTCTATATATTTTTAAACCATGTAAAAAAACAGGCATTCTCACTAGTGAAAATCAATATAAAATGTGAATAACTAAAAGTTTAAATTTAATGTACTTTGATGTATTAAAGTTTTATTCTTAAATTTGAGATATTTAAAATAGTTTTGAATTTTTGTGTTTGGCGAAATTTCAGCTTGTTAAAATGTGTACTAAATCTACTTCATACATATGCATATTTTTTATTGTCTTGTGAATTTAGAATATATTGTGTGTTCAAAATTAATTAGACATTTTTATTTTATAGAATTTTGTGGAGTTTCAGAAGATCGAAAAAAAAAAAATCATCATGATCTTCCCCTGCTGATGCGAGCACACAAGGCCTTCTTGGAATATCAGAACTTCTGTCTTCTACAATTATTGAAATGAGCACCAAGAGACAACTATTTTGATGCACCAATAGACAAATATTTATTTTAACTCGTACCTTCCAAGACCCTGAACTGCAGTAGTTTCTAGCATTCAGAAGCCTCTAACTGAAAGTGTCCTCTCTGTAGTCTGTTCAATGCCATCCACCTACCAATGTAGCCCAAAGTGTGGACAGACAGCCATATTTAAATACTTTCTCTGAAGAGTTCTATGCCAGAATCAAAGCTAGAGAAGAAGCATTGAGAAAGAACCTCTCGCAAAGGCTTAGTGGATTTGATTCATGCAGAAGCGAATACAAACCTCGCAGCGCATCACAGTTGAGCCATATTTTTCGTCCCCTTGTCTTGTTGCATATTGGTGGATTCTGTGCAGTATGAAGACGAGACATTTAAAATTGGAATTTATTCAACAGGAACCTGCAGCCATATTTATTTTTATTGATGTGCACAATGGTAACCAAAGAGGATATCCCCTCTAGAGTGAATAGTAGATGTGCATTGTCTTCTAAAGCGGTTTTTCATATTCAGATTTTTAAATTACTTTGGTTGATATACAGAAACATTTATAATAGTAATATAATTTAAAATTTTGGATCAGAAAAGAAAGTTTTCTCTCATCCAATTCACATTTGGAAAGTAAAGTGAATTGTTCCATTTGATTTAACACAGAAATCAGCAACTGCTTTGGGCCACCAGATGCTCAATGGCGATAAGAATTTTTTCTCATTAAAAATGCAATTCTACGAAAATGAAGGAGTAAAAATCAATCTTTAGATGAAATATTCCATGATAACTTGTATGAGCAGAAATTTTCTCATAAGGGCAGTTATTCAAGAACTGCATGAACCTAAAATCTTACTAACATATAAGAATATGAAAGCATTTGATCAAACTTTTAAATTAATGCAAAGCTCCAATAAGACATATGTATCTGCTAGTTCAGATTTAGGAAAAATGATTTTCACTTCTATTTGATAATCAAGTGACGTTGAAATGTACTAGGGGCATGAAAGAACTTAAATGTGTTAACAACAAGTTGAACAAAGGTTATTACAATTGAGTCCTATTTTATGTAGATTCCTCTCCTCCCCATTGTTTTTGAAGTTGAAGCATCACCTAGCCTCCCTACTCAATCACTGACTGGCAAAAAAAAAGTTGCTGATGGTTCTTAATAGTTCCAGCAACGGCTTCAAAATGGACTTCGATGGTGAACGATGTTTTGACTTCCAAGATCTAGTCAAAACCAAACGGATCAACTTCTCTTCTTTGAAGACGACTCTGTAGTGCAGTTCTTCCCTGGGTAGGCTCAGATGGATTGCCTGCCTGAAGGAATCTCGGAATCGCCAGCTGGACAATATTTTCAACCAGAATGTGATGAACACCCATCAAATGCTGAAAGCTCTGTGAGGATCTCCTACAGATGTTTCTGGACTGACATCTTTGTGAAGGTGGAGGGAAGCAAATAAAAGCTGAGGTAATTCTCGACTGGTAAGTTCTGTTGTTTATGGTGTCTTGAAATCTTTTATGATTTTGTTTTAGGCTAGCTTTGTGCTGGAAACTAAACTATTAAGTTGGATGAAATTAGTGAACCGAAATAGTATGTGGTCACTGAGCAACAACTTTTAATTGCACAAAATATCCTTTCCTTCGCTATCGCACTATCCGATTCGACAATTTTGCATGGATTGTAGTAATCCGAGTTTGGCAATTTTTCAATCTTTGACGATTGTTAAATAGAGAGATTACGACCCTACACTATCTTTAAAAGAGATTCAATTTACAGCTAAGGATAGATAAGCTGTCGATACTTTTCTGCTCCGTATATGAGTAATTTTCTAACAGTTAAGCCACGAGTTATTAATTATTACAAACATAATTTCATTGCTTTTATGTTATTCTTTGTAAACTTTAGAAATAAAACATGTTTTTTACTCCAGTGTTTACATTGAACAAATGTGTTTTGAGAATGCCTAGCTACTTAAACAAAAACTCCTTTTACTCAACAAAAGTTTACTGGATTACAGCCTTCACCTAGTGCAATAATGTGTCATGTCAAATGTTCCATAATCTCTATAGGTAAGATACCCACAATGCTTATGCAGGACCCTATTAAGAAATTTAAGCAATGGAAATGCTTTTAAATGGGAACCCCATTGCTCTCAAATACAACATCGAATCGAGCTTTTATATTGTATATGCACTAAAATCTTTGCTCGTGAATGTCATCGATTTTTTTTTTAAAGATTTTTTTTTGCTAAAGTTTGTAACTTAGTTTGCTACTAAATTTACACATATTTTTAAATTTTCAAAATCAAAGAAATGTTAACATTTGTTGAAAAGTTATAAGATACTACCAACAATAAAATACTTGAAAAAATATTTTTATTCTTATGAATTACCTAAATGTTTCTTTTGTGCTCTTATATTAAGCAAAGTGATTACAATTGTGTATGAAGTGAAACTTTGTTTTACATAACACGGCCAATTGCTTTATTTACGTATGAAACAAACTGCAGCATAAGCCCAGTTTTTGCCATTCAAGCTTCAAAATAAGATATCTCTGAAACATTGTTTCAAACCAGGAATGGTTACATTTTAATAGTAATTTATAGTACTTCATGGAACTTCAGAGGGGAAAATCTGCGTTAATATATGCATTGCTGTATTTCTCTCTATATATTTTTAAACCATGTAAAAAAACAGGCATTCTCACTAGTGAAAATCAATATAAAATGTGAATAACTAAAAGTTTAAATTTAATGTACTTTGATGTATTAAAGTTTTATTCTTAAATTTGAGATATTTAAAATAGTTTTGAATTTTTGTGTTTGGCGAAATTTCAGCTTGTTAAAATGTGTACTAAATCTACTTCATACATATGCATATTTTTTATTGTCTTGTGAATTTAGAATATATTGTGTGTTCAAAATTAATTAGACATTTTTATTTTATAGAATTTTGTGGAGTTTCAGAAGATCGAAAAAAAAAAAATCATCATGATCTTCCCCTGCTGATGCGAGCACACAAGGCCTTCTTGGAATATCAGAACTTCTGTCTTCTACAATTATTGAAATGAGCACCAAGAGACAACTATTTTGATGCACCAATAGACAAATATTTATTTTAACTCGTACCTTCCAAGACCCTGAACTGCAGTAGTTTCTAGCATTCAGAAGCCTCTAACTGAAAGTGTCCTCTCTGTAGTCTGTTCAATGCCATCCACCTACCAATGTAGCCCAAAGTGTGGACAGACAGCCATATTTAAATACTTTCTCTGAAGAGTTCTATGCCAGAATCAAAGCTAGAGAAGAAGCATTGAGAAAGAACCTCTCGCAAAGGCTTGGTGGATTTGATTCATGCAGAAGCGAATACAAACCTCGCAGCGCATCACAGTTGAGCCATATTTTTCGTCCCCTTGTCTTGTTGCATATTGGTGGATTCTGTGCAGTATGAAGACGAGACATTTAAAATTGGAATTTATTCAACAGGAACCTGCAGCCATATTTATTTTTATTGATGTGCACAATGGTAACCAAAGAGGATATCCCCTCTAGAGTGAATAGTAGATGTGCATTGTCTTCTAAAGCGGTTTTTCATATTCAGATTTTTAAATTACTTTGGTTGATATACAGAAACATTTATAATAGTAATATAATTTAAAATTTTGGATCAGAAAAGAAAGTTTTCTCTCATCCAATTCACATTTGGAAAGTAAAGTGAATTGTTCCATTTGATTTAACACAGAAATCAGCAACTGCTTTGGGCCACCAGATGCTCAATGGCGATAAGAATTTTTTCTCATTAAAAATGCAATTCTACGAAAATGAAGGAGTAAAAATCAATCTTTAGATGAAATATTCCATGATAACTTGTATGAGCAGAAATTTTCTCATAAGGGCAGTTATTCAAGAACTGCATGAACCTAAAATCTTACTAACATATAAGAATATGAAAGCATTTGATCAAACTTTTAAATTAATGCAAAGCTCCAATAAGACATATGTATCTGCTAGTTCAGATTTAGGAAAAATGATTTTCACTTCTATTTGATAATCAAGTGACGTTGAAATGTACTAGGGGCATGAAAGAACTTAAATGTGTTAACAACAAGTTGAACAAAGGTTATTACAATTGAGTCCTATTTTATGTAGATTCCTCTCCTCCCCATTGTTTTTGAAGTTGAAGCATCACCTAGCCTCCCTACTCAATCACTGACTGGCAAAAAAAAAGTTGCTGATGGTTCTTAATAGTTCCAGCAACGGCTTCAAAATGGACTTCGATGGTGAACGATGTTTTGACTTCCAAGATCTAGTCAAAACCAAACGGATCAACTTATCTTCTTTGAAGACGACTCTGTAGTGCAGTTCTTCCCTGGGTAGGCTCAGATGGATTGCCTGCCTGAAGGAATCTCGGAATCGCCAGCTGGACAATATTTTCAACCAGAATGTGATGAACACCCATCAAATGCTGAAAGCTCTGTGAGGATCTCCTACAGATGTTTCTGGACTGACATCTTTGTGAAGGTGGAGGGAAGCAAATAAAAGCTGAGGTAATTCTCGACTGGTAAGTTCTGTTGTTTATGGTGTCTTGAAATCTTTTATGATTTTGTTTTAGGCTAGCTTTGTGCTGGAAACTAAACTATTAAGTTGGATGAAATTAGTGAACCGAAATAGTATGTGGTCACTGAGCAACAACTTTTAATTGCACAAAATATCCTTTCCTTCGCTATCGCACTATCCGATTCGACAATTTTGCATGGATTGTAGTAATCCGAGTTTGGCAATTTTTCAATCTTTGACGATTGTTAAATAGAGAGATTACGACCCTACACTATCTTTAAAAGAGATTCAATTTACAGCTAAGGATAGATAAGCTGTCGATACTTTTCTGCTCCGTATATGAGTAATTTTCTAACAGTTAAGCCACGAGTTATTAATTATTACAAACATAATTTCATTGCTTTTATGTTATTCTTTGTAAACTTTAGAAATAAAACATGTTTTTTACTCCAGTGTTTACATTGAACAAATGTGTTTTGAGAATGCCTAGCTACTTAAACAAAAACTCCTTTTACTCAACAAAAGTTTACTGGATTACAGCCTTCACCTAGTGCAATAATGTGTCATGTCAAATGTTCCATAATCTCTATAGGTAAGATACCCACAATGCTTATGCAGGACCCTATTAAGAAATTTAAGCAATGGAAATGCTTTTAAATGGGAACCCCATTGCTCTCAAATACAACATCGAATCGAGCTTTTATATTGTATATGCACTAAAATCTTTGCTCGTGAATGTCATCGATTTTTTTTTTAAAGATTTTTTTTTGCTAAAGTTTGTAACTTAGTTTGCTACTAAATTTACACATATTTTTAAATTTTCAAAATCAAAGAAATGTTAACATTTGTTGAAAAGTTATAAGATACTACCAACAATAAAATACTTGAAAAAATATTTTTATTCTTATGAATTACCTAAATGTTTCTTTTGTGCTCTTATATTAAGCAAAGTGATTACAATTGTGTATGAAGTGAAACTTTGTTTTACATAACACGGCCAATTGCTTTATTTACGTATGAAACAAACTGCAGCATAAGCCCAGTTTTTGCCATTCAAGCTTCAAAATAAGATATCTCTGAAACATTGTTTCAAACCAGGAATGGTTACATTTTAATAGTAATTTATAGTACTTCATGGAACTTCAGAGGGGAAAATCTGCGTTAATATATGCATTGCTGTATTTCTCTCTATATATTTTTAAACCATGTAAAAAAACAGGCATTCTCACTAGTGAAAATCAATATAAAATGTGAATAACTAAAAGTTTAAATTTAATGTACTTTGATGTATTAAAGTTTTATTCTTAAATTTGAGATATTTAAAATAGTTTTGAATTTTTGTGTTTGGCGAAATTTCAGCTTGTTAAAATGTGTACTAAATCTACTTCATACATATGCATATTTTTTATTGTCTTGTGAATTTAGAATATATTGTGTGTTCAAAATTAATTAGACATTTTTATTTTATAGAATTTTGTGGAGTTTCAGAAGATCGAAAAAAAAAAAATCATCATGATCTTCCCCTGCTGATGCGAGCACACAAGGCCTTCTTGGAATATCAGAACTTCTGTCTTCTACAATTATTGAAATGAGCACCAAGAGACAACTATTTTGATGCACCAATAGACAAATATTTATTTTAACTCGTACCTTCCAAGACCCTGAACTGCAGTAGTTTCTAGCATTCAGAAGCCTCTAACTGAAAGTGTCCTCTCTGTAGTCTGTTCAATGCCATCCACCTACCAATGTAGCCCAAAGTGTGGACAGACAGCCATATTTAAATACTTTCTCTGAAGAGTTCTATGCCAGAATCAAAGCTAGAGAAGAAGCATTGAGAAAGAACCTCTCGCAAAGGCTTAGTGGATTTGATTCATGCAGAAGCGAATACAAACCTCGCAGCGCATCACAGTTGAGCCATATTTTTCGTCCCCTTGTCTTGTTGCATATTGGTGGATTCTGTGCAGTATGAAGACGAGACATTTAAAATTGGAATTTATTCAACAGGAACCTGCAGCCATATTTATTTTTATTGATGTGCACAATGGTAACCAAAGAGGATATCCCCTCTAGAGTGAATAGTAGATGTGCATTGTCTTCTAAAGCGGTTTTTCATATTCAGATTTTTAAATTACTTTGGTTGATATACAGAAACATTTATAATAGTAATATAATTTAAAATTTTGGATCAGAAAAGAAAGTTTTCTCTCATCCAATTCACATTTGGAAAGTAAAGTGAATTGTTCCATTTGATTTAACACAGAAATCAGCAACTGCTTTGGGCCACCAGATGCTCAATGGCGATAAGAATTTTTTCTCATTAAAAATGCAATTCTACGAAAATGAAGGAGTAAAAATCAATCTTTAGATGAAATATTCCATGATAACTTGTATGAGCAGAAATTTTCTCATAAGGGCAGTTATTCAAGAACTGCATGAACCTAAAATCTTACTAACATATAAGAATATGAAAGCATTTGATCAAACTTTTAAATTAATGCAAAGCTCCAATAAGACATATGTATCTGCTAGTTCAGATTTAGGAAAAATGATTTTCACTTCTATTTGATAATCAAGTGACGTTGAAATGTACTAGGGGCATGAAAGAACTTAAATGTGTTAACAACAAGTTGAACAAAGGTTATTACAATTGAGTCCTATTTTATGTAGATTCCTCTCCTCCCCATTGTTTTTGAAGTTGAAGCATCACCTAGCCTCCCTACTCAATCACTGACTGGCAAAAAAAAAGTTGCTGATGGTTCTTAATAGTTCCAGCAACGGCTTCAAAATGGACTTCGATGGTGAACGATGTTTTGACTTCCAAGATCTAGTCAAAACCAAACGGATCAACTTCTCTTCTTTGAAGACGACTCTGTAGTGCAGTTCTTCCCTGGGTAGGCTCAGATGGATTGCCTGCCTGAAGGAATCTCGGAATCGCCAGCTGGACAATATTTTCAACCAGAATGTGATGAACACCCATCAAATGCTGAAAGCTCTGTGAGGATCTCCTACAGATGTTTCTGGACTGACATCTTTGTGAAGGTGGAGGGAAGCAAATAAAAGCTGAGGTAATTCTCGACTGGTAAGTTCTGTTGTTTATGGTGTCTTGAAATCTTTTATGATTTTGTTTTAGGCTAGCTTTGTGCTGGAAACTAAACTATTAAGTTGGATGAAATTAGTGAACCGAAATAGTATGTGGTCACTGAGCAACAACTTTTAATTGCACAAAATATCCTTTCCTTCGCTATCGCACTATCCGATTCGACAATTTTGCATGGATTGTAGTAATCCGAGTTTGGCAATTTTTCAATCTTTGACGATTGTTAAATAGAGAGATTACGACCCTACACTATCTTTAAAAGAGATTCAATTTACAGCTAAGGATAGATAAGCTGTCGATACTTTTCTGCTCCGTATATGAGTAATTTTCTAACAGTTAAGCCACGAGTTATTAATTATTACAAACATAATTTCATTGCTTTTATGTTATTCTTTGTAAACTTTAGAAATAAAACATGTTTTTTACTCCAGTGTTTACATTGAACAAATGTGTTTTGAGAATGCCTAGCTACTTAAACAAAAACTCCTTTTACTCAACAAAAGTTTACTGGATTACAGCCTTCACCTAGTGCAATAATGTGTCATGTCAAATGTTCCATAATCTCTATAGGTAAGATACCCACAATGCTTATGCAGGACCCTATTAAGAAATTTAAGCAATGGAAATGCTTTTAAATGGGAACCCCATTGCTCTCAAATACAACATCGAATCGAGCTTTTATATTGTATATGCACTAAAATCTTTGCTCGTGAATGTCATCGATTTTTTTTTTAAAGATTTTTTTTTGCTAAAGTTTGTAACTTAGTTTGCTACTAAATTTACACATATTTTTAAATTTTCAAAATCAAAGAAATGTTAACATTTGTTGAAAAGTTATAAGATACTACCAACAATAAAATACTTGAAAAAATATTTTTATTCTTATGAATTACCTAAATGTTTCTTTTGTGCTCTTATATTAAGCAAAGTGATTACAATTGTGTATGAAGTGAAACTTTGTTTTACATAACACGGCCAATTGCTTTATTTACGTATGAAACAAACTGCAGCATAAGCCCAGTTTTTGCCATTCAAGCTTCAAAATAAGATATCTCTGAAACATTGTTTCAAACCAGGAATGGTTACATTTTAATAGTAATTTATAGTACTTCATGGAACTTCAGAGGGGAAAATCTGCGTTAATATATGCATTGCTGTATTTCTCTCTATATATTTTTAAACCATGTAAAAAAACAGGCATTCTCACTAGTGAAAATCAATATAAAATGTGAATAACTAAAAGTTTAAATTTAATGTACTTTGATGTATTAAAGTTTTATTCTTAAATTTGAGATATTTAAAATAGTTTTGAATTTTTGTGTTTGGCGAAATTTCAGCTTGTTAAAATGTGTACTAAATCTACTTCATACATATGCATATTTTTTATTGTCTTGTGAATTTAGAATATATTGTGTGTTCAAAATTAATTAGACATTTTTATTTTATAGAATTTTGTGGAGTTTCAGAAGATCGAAAAAAAAAAAATCATCATGATCTTCCCCTGCTGATGCGAGCACACAAGGCCTTCTTGGAATATCAGAACTTCTGTCTTCTACAATTATTGAAATGAGCACCAAGAGACAACTATTTTGATGCACCAATAGACAAATATTTATTTTAACTCGTACCTTCCAAGACCCTGAACTGCAGTAGTTTCTAGCATTCAGAAGCCTCTAACTGAAAGTGTCCTCTCTGTAGTCTGTTCAATGCCATCCACCTACCAATGTAGCCCAAAGTGTGGACAGACAGCCATATTTAAATACTTTCTCTGAAGAGTTCTATGCCAGAATCAAAGCTAGAGAAGAAGCATTGAGAAAGAACCTCTCGCAAAGGCTTAGTGGATTTGATTCATGCAGAAGCGAATACAAACCTCGCAGCGCATCACAGTTGAGCCATATTTTTCGTCCCCTTGTCTTGTTGCATATTGGTGGATTCTGTGCAGTATGAAGACGAGACATTTAAAATTGGAATTTATTCAACAGGAACCTGCAGCCATATTTATTTTTATTGATGTGCACAATGGTAACCAAAGAGGATATCCCCTCTAGAGTGAATAGTAGATGTGCATTGTCTTCTAAAGCGGTTTTTCATATTCAGATTTTTAAATTACTTTGGTTGATATACAGAAACATTTATAATAGTAATATAATTTAAAATTTTGGATCAGAAAAGAAAGTTTTCTCTCATCCAATTCACATTTGGAAAGTAAAGTGAATTGTTCCATTTGATTTAACACAGAAATCAGCAACTGCTTTGGGCCACCAGATGCTCAATGGCGATAAGAATTTTTTCTCATTAAAAATGCAATTCTACGAAAATGAAGGAGTAAAAATCAATCTTTAGATGAAATATTCCATGATAACTTGTATGAGCAGAAATTTTCTCATAAGGGCAGTTATTCAAGAACTGCATGAACCTAAAATCTTACTAACATATAAGAATATGAAAGCATTTGATCAAACTTTTAAATTAATGCAAAGCTCCAATAAGACATATGTATCTGCTAGTTCAGATTTAGGAAAAATGATTTTCACTTCTATTTGATAATCAAGTGACGTTGAAATGTACTAGGGGCATGAAAGAACTTAAATGTGTTAACAACAAGTTGAACAAAGGTTATTACAATTGAGTCCTATTTTATGTAGATTCCTCTCCTCCCCATTGTTTTTGAAGTTGAAGCATCACCTAGCCTCCCTACTCAATCACTGACTGGCAAAAAAAAAGTTGCTGATGGTTCTTAATAGTTCCAGCAACGGCTTCAAAATGGACTTCGATGGTGAACGATGTTTTGACTTCCAAGATCTAGTCAAAACCAAACGGATCAACTTCTCTTCTTTGAAGACGACTCTGTAGTGCAGTTCTTCCCTGGGTAGGCTCAGATGGATTGCCTGCCTGAAGGAATCTCGGAATCGCCAGCTGGACAATATTTTCAACCAGAATGTGATGAACACCCATCAAATGCTGAAAGCTCTGTGAGGATCTCCTACAGATGTTTCTGGACTGACATCTTTGTGAAGGTGGAGGGAAGCAAATAAAAGCTGAGGTAATTCTCGACTGGTAAGTTCTGTTGTTTATGGTGTCTTGAAATCTTTTATGATTTTGTTTTAGGCTAGCTTTGTGCTGGAAACTAAACTATTAAGTTGGATGAAATTAGTGAACCGAAATAGTATGTGGTCACTGAGCAACAACTTTTAATTGCACAAAATATCCTTTCCTTCGCTATCGCACTATCCGATTCGACAATTTTGCATGGATTGTAGTAATCCGAGTTTGGCAATTTTTCAATCTTTGACGATTGTTAAATAGAGAGATTACGACCCTACACTATCTTTAAAAGAGATTCAATTTACAGCTAAGGATAGATAAGCTGTCGATACTTTTCTGCTCCGTATATGAGTAATTTTCTAACAGTTAAGCCACGAGTTATTAATTATTACAAACATAATTTCATTGCTTTTATGTTATTCTTTGTAAACTTTAGAAATAAAACATGTTTTTTACTCCAGTGTTTACATTGAACAAATGTGTTTTGAGAATGCCTAGCTACTTAAACAAAAACTCCTTTTACTCAACAAAAGTTTACTGGATTACAGCCTTCACCTAGTGCAATAATGTGTCATGTCAAATGTTCCATAATCTCTATAGGTAAGATACCCACAATGCTTATGCAGGACCCTATTAAGAAATTTAAGCAATGGAAATGCTTTTAAATGGGAACCCCATTGCTCTCAAATACAACATCGAATCGAGCTTTTATATTGTATATGCACTAAAATCTTTGCTCGTGAATGTCATCGATTTTTTTTTTAAAGATTTTTTTTTGCTAAAGTTTGTAACTTAGTTTGCTACTAAATTTACACATATTTTTAAATTTTCAAAATCAAAGAAATGTTAACATTTGTTGAAAAGTTATAAGATACTACCAACAATAAAATACTTGAAAAAATATTTTTATTCTTATGAATTACCTAAATGTTTCTTTTGTGCTCTTATATTAAGCAAAGTGATTACAATTGTGTATGAAGTGAAACTTTGTTTTACATAACACGGCCAATTGCTTTATTTACGTATGAAACAAACTGCAGCATAAGCCCAGTTTTTGCCATTCAAGCTTCAAAATAAGATATCTCTGAAACATTGTTTCAAACCAGGAATGGTTACATTTTAATAGTAATTTATAGTACTTCATGGAACTTCAGAGGGGAAAATCTGCGTTAATATATGCATTGCTGTATTTCTCTCTATATATTTTTAAACCATGTAAAAAAACAGGCATTCTCACTAGTGAAAATCAATATAAAATGTGAATAACTAAAAGTTTAAATTTAATGTACTTTGATGTATTAAAGTTTTATTCTTAAATTTGAGATATTTAAAATAGTTTTGAATTTTTGTGTTTGGCGAAATTTCAGCTTGTTAAAATGTGTACTAAATCTACTTCATACATATGCATATTTTTTATTGTCTTGTGAATTTAGAATATATTGTGTGTTCAAAATTAATTAGACATTTTTATTTTATAGAATTTTGTGGAGTTTCAGAAGATCGAAAAAAAAAAAATCATCATGATCTTCCCCTGCTGATGCGAGCACACAAGGCCTTCTTGGAATATCAGAACTTCTGTCTTCTACAATTATTGAAATGAGCACCAAGAGACAACTATTTTGATGCACCAATAGACAAATATTTATTTTAACTCGTACCTTCCAAGACCCTGAACTGCAGTAGTTTCTAGCATTCAGAAGCCTCTAACTGAAAGTGTCCTCTCTGTAGTCTGTTCAATGCCATCCACCTACCAATGTAGCCCAAAGTGTGGACAGACAGCCATATTTAAATACTTTCTCTGAAGAGTTCTATGCCAGAATCAAAGCTAGAGAAGAAGCATTGAGAAAGAACCTCTCGCAAAGGCTTGGTGGATTTGATTCATGCAGAAGCGAATACAAACCTCGCAGCGCATCACAGTTGAGCCATATTTTTCGTCCCCTTGTCTTGTTGCATATTGGTGGATTCTGTGCAGTATGAAGACGAGACATTTAAAATTGGAATTTATTCAACAGGAACCTGCAGCCATATTTATTTTTATTGATGTGCACAATGGTAACCAAAGAGGATATCCCCTCTAGAGTGAATAGTAGATGTGCATTGTCTTCTAAAGCGGTTTTTCATATTCAGATTTTTAAATTACTTTGGTTGATATACAGAAACATTTATAATAGTAATATAATTTAAAATTTTGGATCAGAAAAGAAAGTTTTCTCTCATCCAATTCACATTTGGAAAGTAAAGTGAATTGTTCCATTTGATTTAACACAGAAATCAGCAACTGCTTTGGGCCACCAGATGCTCAATGGCGATAAGAATTTTTTCTCATTAAAAATGCAATTCTACGAAAATGAAGGAGTAAAAATCAATCTTTAGATGAAATATTCCATGATAACTTGTATGAGCAGAAATTTTCTCATAAGGGCAGTTATTCAAGAACTGCATGAACCTAAAATCTTACTAACATATAAGAATATGAAAGCATTTGATCAAACTTTTAAATTAATGCAAAGCTCCAATAAGACATATGTATCTGCTAGTTCAGATTTAGGAAAAATGATTTTCACTTCTATTTGATAATCAAGTGACGTTGAAATGTACTAGGGGCATGAAAGAACTTAAATGTGTTAACAACAAGTTGAACAAAGGTTATTACAATTGAGTCCTATTTTATGTAGATTCCTCTCCTCCCCATTGTTTTTGAAGTTGAAGCATCACCTAGCCTCCCTACTCAATCACTGACTGGCAAAAAAAAAGTTGCTGATGGTTCTTAATAGTTCCAGCAACGGCTTCAAAATGGACTTCGATGGTGAACGATGTTTTGACTTCCAAGATCTAGTCAAAACCAAACGGATCAACTTATCTTCTTTGAAGACGACTCTGTAGTGCAGTTCTTCCCTGGGTAGGCTCAGATGGATTGCCTGCCTGAAGGAATCTCGGAATCGCCAGCTGGACAATATTTTCAACCAGAATGTGATGAACACCCATCAAATGCTGAAAGCTCTGTGAGGATCTCCTACAGATGTTTCTGGACTGACATCTTTGTGAAGGTGGAGGGAAGCAAATAAAAGCTGAGGTAATTCTCGACTGGTAAGTTCTGTTGTTTATGGTGTCTTGAAATCTTTTATGATTTTGTTTTAGGCTAGCTTTGTGCTGGAAACTAAACTATTAAGTTGGATGAAATTAGTGAACCGAAATAGTATGTGGTCACTGAGCAACAACTTTTAATTGCACAAAATATCCTTTCCTTCGCTATCGCACTATCCGATTCGACAATTTTGCATGGATTGTAGTAATCCGAGTTTGGCAATTTTTCAATCTTTGACGATTGTTAAATAGAGAGATTACGACCCTACACTATCTTTAAAAGAGATTCAATTTACAGCTAAGGATAGATAAGCTGTCGATACTTTTCTGCTCCGTATATGAGTAATTTTCTAACAGTTAAGCCACGAGTTATTAATTATTACAAACATAATTTCATTGCTTTTATGTTATTCTTTGTAAACTTTAGAAATAAAACATGTTTTTTACTCCAGTGTTTACATTGAACAAATGTGTTTTGAGAATGCCTAGCTACTTAAACAAAAACTCCTTTTACTCAACAAAAGTTTACTGGATTACAGCCTTCACCTAGTGCAATAATGTGTCATGTCAAATGTTCCATAATCTCTATAGGTAAGATACCCACAATGCTTATGCAGGACCCTATTAAGAAATTTAAGCAATGGAAATGCTTTTAAATGGGAACCCCATTGCTCTCAAATACAACATCGAATCGAGCTTTTATATTGTATATGCACTAAAATCTTTGCTCGTGAATGTCATCGATTTTTTTTTTAAAGATTTTTTTTTGCTAAAGTTTGTAACTTAGTTTGCTACTAAATTTACACATATTTTTAAATTTTCAAAATCAAAGAAATGTTAACATTTGTTGAAAAGTTATAAGATACTACCAACAATAAAATACTTGAAAAAATATTTTTATTCTTATGAATTACCTAAATGTTTCTTTTGTGCTCTTATATTAAGCAAAGTGATTACAATTGTGTATGAAGTGAAACTTTGTTTTACATAACACGGCCAATTGCTTTATTTACGTATGAAACAAACTGCAGCATAAGCCCAGTTTTTGCCATTCAAGCTTCAAAATAAGATATCTCTGAAACATTGTTTCAAACCAGGAATGGTTACATTTTAATAGTAATTTATAGTACTTCATGGAACTTCAGAGGGGAAAATCTGCGTTAATATATGCATTGCTGTATTTCTCTCTATATATTTTTAAACCATGTAAAAAAACAGGCATTCTCACTAGTGAAAATCAATATAAAATGTGAATAACTAAAAGTTTAAATTTAATGTACTTTGATGTATTAAAGTTTTATTCTTAAATTTGAGATATTTAAAATAGTTTTGAATTTTTGTGTTTGGCGAAATTTCAGCTTGTTAAAATGTGTACTAAATCTACTTCATACATATGCATATTTTTTATTGTCTTGTGAATTTAGAATATATTGTGTGTTCAAAATTAATTAGACATTTTTATTTTATAGAATTTTGTGGAGTTTCAGAAGATCGAAAAAAAAAAAATCATCATGATCTTCCCCTGCTGATGCGAGCACACAAGGCCTTCTTGGAATATCAGAACTTCTGTCTTCTACAATTATTGAAATGAGCACCAAGAGACAACTATTTTGATGCACCAATAGACAAATATTTATTTTAACTCGTACCTTCCAAGACCCTGAACTGCAGTAGTTTCTAGCATTCAGAAGCCTCTAACTGAAAGTGTCCTCTCTGTAGTCTGTTCAATGCCATCCACCTACCAATGTAGCCCAAAGTGTGGACAGACAGCCATATTTAAATACTTTCTCTGAAGAGTTCTATGCCAGAATCAAAGCTAGAGAAGAAGCATTGAGAAAGAACCTCTCGCAAAGGCTTGGTGGATTTGATTCATGCAGAAGCGAATACAAACCTCGCAGCGCATCACAGTTGAGCCATATTTTTCGTCCCCTTGTCTTGTTGCATATTGGTGGATTCTGTGCAGTATGAAGACGAGACATTTAAAATTGGAATTTATTCAACAGGAACCTGCAGCCATATTTATTTTTATTGATGTGCACAATGGTAACCAAAGAGGATATCCCCTCTAGAGTGAATAGTAGATGTGCATTGTCTTCTAAAGCGGTTTTTCATATTCAGATTTTTAAATTACTTTGGTTGATATACAGAAACATTTATAATAGTAATATAATTTAAAATTTTGGATCAGAAAAGAAAGTTTTCTCTCATCCAATTCACATTTGGAAAGTAAAGTGAATTGTTCCATTTGATTTAACACAGAAATCAGCAACTGCTTTGGGCCACCAGATGCTCAATGGCGATAAGAATTTTTTCTCATTAAAAATGCAATTCTACGAAAATGAAGGAGTAAAAATCAATCTTTAGATGAAATATTCCATGATAACTTGTATGAGCAGAAATTTTCTCATAAGGGCAGTTATTCAAGAACTGCATGAACCTAAAATCTTACTAACATATAAGAATATGAAAGCATTTGATCAAACTTTTAAATTAATGCAAAGCTCCAATAAGACATATGTATCTGCTAGTTCAGATTTAGGAAAAATGATTTTCACTTCTATTTGATAATCAAGTGACGTTGAAATGTACTAGGGGCATGAAAGAACTTAAATGTGTTAACAACAAGTTGAACAAAGGTTATTACAATTGAGTCCTATTTTATGTAGATTCCTCTCCTCCCCATTGTTTTTGAAGTTGAAGCATCACCTAGCCTCCCTACTCAATCACTGACTGGCAAAAAAAAAGTTGCTGATGGTTCTTAATAGTTCCAGCAACGGCTTCAAAATGGACTTCGATGGTGAACGATGTTTTGACTTCCAAGATCTAGTCAAAACCAAACGGATCAACTTATCTTCTTTGAAGACGACTCTGTAGTGCAGTTCTTCCCTGGGTAGGCTCAGATGGATTGCCTGCCTGAAGGAATCTCGGAATCGCCAGCTGGACAATATTTTCAACCAGAATGTGATGAACACCCATCAAATGCTGAAAGCTCTGTGAGGATCTCCTACAGATGTTTCTGGACTGACATCTTTGTGAAGGTGGAGGGAAGCAAATAAAAGCTGAGGTAATTCTCGACTGGTAAGTTCTGTTGTTTATGGTGTCTTGAAATCTTTTATGATTTTGTTTTAGGCTAGCTTTGTGCTGGAAACTAAACTATTAAGTTGGATGAAATTAGTGAACCGAAATAGTATGTGGTCACTGAGCAACAACTTTTAATTGCACAAAATATCCTTTCCTTCGCTATCGCACTATCCGATTCGACAATTTTGCATGGATTGTAGTAATCCGAGTTTGGCAATTTTTCAATCTTTGACGATTGTTAAATAGAGAGATTACGACCCTACACTATCTTTAAAAGAGATTCAATTTACAGCTAAGGATAGATAAGCTGTCGATACTTTTCTGCTCCGTATATGAGTAATTTTCTAACAGTTAAGCCACGAGTTATTAATTATTACAAACATAATTTCATTGCTTTTATGTTATTCTTTGTAAACTTTAGAAATAAAACATGTTTTTTACTCCAGTGTTTACATTGAACAAATGTGTTTTGAGAATGCCTAGCTACTTAAACAAAAACTCCTTTTACTCAACAAAAGTTTACTGGATTACAGCCTTCACCTAGTGCAATAATGTGTCATGTCAAATGTTCCATAATCTCTATAGGTAAGATACCCACAATGCTTATGCAGGACCCTATTAAGAAATTTAAGCAATGGAAATGCTTTTAAATGGGAACCCCATTGCTCTCAAATACAACATCGAATCGAGCTTTTATATTGTATATGCACTAAAATCTTTGCTCGTGAATGTCATCGATTTTTTTTTTAAAGATTTTTTTTTGCTAAAGTTTGTAACTTAGTTTGCTACTAAATTTACACATATTTTTAAATTTTCAAAATCAAAGAAATGTTAACATTTGTTGAAAAGTTATAAGATACTACCAACAATAAAATACTTGAAAAAATATTTTTATTCTTATGAATTACCTAAATGTTTCTTTTGTGCTCTTATATTAAGCAAAGTGATTACAATTGTGTATGAAGTGAAACTTTGTTTTACATAACACGGCCAATTGCTTTATTTACGTATGAAACAAACTGCAGCATAAGCCCAGTTTTTGCCATTCAAGCTTCAAAATAAGATATCTCTGAAACATTGTTTCAAACCAGGAATGGTTACATTTTAATAGTAATTTATAGTACTTCATGGAACTTCAGAGGGGAAAATCTGCGTTAATATATGCATTGCTGTATTTCTCTCTATATATTTTTAAACCATGTAAAAAAACAGGCATTCTCACTAGTGAAAATCAATATAAAATGTGAATAACTAAAAGTTTAAATTTAATGTACTTTGATGTATTAAAGTTTTATTCTTAAATTTGAGATATTTAAAATAGTTTTGAATTTTTGTGTTTGGCGAAATTTCAGCTTGTTAAAATGTGTACTAAATCTACTTCATACATATGCATATTTTTTATTGTCTTGTGAATTTAGAATATATTGTGTGTTCAAAATTAATTAGACATTTTTATTTTATAGAATTTTGTGGAGTTTCAGAAGATCGAAAAAAAAAAAATCATCATGATCTTCCCCTGCTGATGCGAGCACACAAGGCCTTCTTGGAATATCAGAACTTCTGTCTTCTACAATTATTGAAATGAGCACCAAGAGACAACTATTTTGATGCACCAATAGACAAATATTTATTTTAACTCGTACCTTCCAAGACCCTGAACTGCAGTAGTTTCTAGCATTCAGAAGCCTCTAACTGAAAGTGTCAATGCCATCCACCTTCCAATGTAGCCCAAAGTGTGGACAGACAGCCATATTTAAATACTTTCTCCGAAGAGTTCTATGCCAGAATCAAAGCTAGAGAAGAAGCATTGAGAAAGAACCTCTCGCAAAGGCTTAGTGGATTTGATTCATGCAGAAGCGAATACAAACCTCGCAGCGCATCACAGTTGAGCCATATTTTTCGTCCCCTTGTCTTGTTGCATATTGGTGGATTCTGTGCAGTATGAAGACGAGACATTTAAAATTGGAATTTATTCAACAGGAACCTGCAGCCATATTTATTATTCAGATTTTTAAATTACTTTGGTTGATATACAGAAACATTTAAAATAGTAATATAATTTAAAATTTTGGATCAGAAAAGAAAGTTTTCTCTCATCCAATTCACATTTGGAAAGTAAAGTGAATTGTTCCATTTGATTTAACACAGAAATCAGCAACTGCTTTGGGCCACCAGATGCTCAATGGCGATAAGAATTTTTTCTCATTAAAAATGCAATTCTACGAAAATGAAGGAGTAAAAATCAATCTTTAGATGAAATATTCCATGATAACTTGTATGAGCAGAAATTTTCTCATAAGGGCAGTTATTAAAGAACTGCATGAACCTAAAATCTTACTAACATATAAGAATATGAAAGCATTTGATCAAACTTTTAAATTAATGCAAAGCTCCAATAAGACATATGTATCTGCTAGTTCAGATTTAGGAAAAATGATTTTCACTTCTATTTGATAATCAAGTGACGTTGAAATGTACTAGGGGCATGAAAGAACTTAAATGTGTTAACAACAAGTTGAACAAAGGTTATTACAATTGAGTCCTATTTTATGTAGATTCCTCTCCTCCCCATTGTTTTTGAAGTTGAAGCATCACCTAGCCTCCCTACTCAATCACTGACTGGCAAAAAAAAAGTTGCTGATGGTTCTTAATAGTTCCAGCAACGGCTTCAAAATGGACTTCGATGGTGAACGATGTTTTGACTTCCAAGATCTAGTCAAAACCAAACGGATCAACTTCTCTTCTTTGAAGACGACTCTGTAGTGCAGTTCTTCCCTGGGTAGGCTCAGATGGATTGCCTGCCTGAAGGAATCTCGGAATCGCCAGCTGGACAATATTTTCAACCAGAATGTGATGAACACCCATCAAATGCTGAAAGCTCTGTGAGGATCTCCTACAGATGTTTCTGGACTGACATCTTTGTGAAGGTGGAGGGAAGCAAATAAAAGCTGAGGTAATTCTCGACTGGTAAGTTCTGTTGTTTATGGTGTCTTGAAATCTTTTATGATTTTGTTTTAGGCTAGCTTTGTGCTGGAAACTAAACTATTAAGTTGGATGAAATTAGTGAACCGAAATAGTATGTGGTCACTGAGCAACAACTTTTAATTGCACAAAATATCCTTTCCTTCGCTATCGCACTATCCGATTCGACAATTTTGCATGGATTGTAGTAATCCGAGTTTGGCAATTTTTCAATCTTTGACGATTGTTAAATAGAGAGATTACGACCCTACACTATCTTTAAAAGAGATTCAATTTACAGCTAAGGATAGATAAGCTGTCGATACTTTTCTGCTCCGTATACGAGTAATTTTCTAACGGTTAAGCCACGAGTTATTAATCATTACAAACATAATTTCTTTGCTTTTATGTTATTCTTTGTAAACTTTAGAAATAAAACATGTTTTTTACTCCAGTGTTTACATTGAACAAATGTGTTTTGAGAATGCCTAGCTACTTAAACAAAAACTCCTTTTACTCAACAAAAGTTTACTGGATTACAGCCTTCACCTAGTGCAATAATGTGTCATGTCAAATGTTCCATAATCTCTATAGGTAAGATACCCACAATGCTTATGCAGGACCCTATTAAGAAATTTAAGCAATGGAAATGCTTTTAAATGGGAACCCCATTGCTCTCAAATACAACATCGAATCGAGCTTTTTTTTTTGCTAAAGTTTGTAACTTAGTTTGCTACTAAATTTACACATATTTTTAAATTTTCAAAATCAAAGAAATGTTAACATTTGTTGAAAAGTTATAAGATACTACCAACAATAAAATACTTGAAGAAATATTTTTATTCTTATGAATTACCTAAATGTTTCTTTTGTGCTCTTATATTAAGCAAAGTGATTACAATTGTGTATGAAGTGAAGCTTTGTTTTACATAACACGGCCAATTGCTTTATTTACGTAGGAAACAAACTGCAGCATAAGCCCAGTTTTTGCCATTCAAGCTTCAAAATAAGATATCTCTGAAACATTGTTTCAAACCAGGAATGGTTACATTTTAATAGTAATTTATAGTACTTCATGGAACTTCAGAGGTGAAAATCTGCGTTAATATATGCATTGCTGTATTTCTCTCTATATATTTTTAAACCATGTAAAAAAACAGGCATTCTCACTAGTGAAAATCAATATAAAATGTGAATAACTAAAAGTTTAAATTTAATGTACTTTGATGTATTAAAGTTTTATTCTTAAATTTGAGATATTTAAAATAGTTTTGAATTTTTGTGTTTGGCGAAATTTCAGCTTGTTAAAATGTGTACTAAATCTACTTCATACATATGCATATTTTTTATTGTCTTGTGAATTTAGAATATATTGTGTGTTCAAAATTAATTAGACATTTTTATTTTATAGAATTTTGTGGAGTTTCAGAAGATCGAAAAAAAAAAATCATCATGAACTTCCCCTGCTGATGCGAGCACACGAGGCCTTCTTGGAATATCAGAACTTCTGTCTTCTACAATTATTGAAATGAGCACCAAGAGACAACTATTTTGATGCACCAATAGACAAATATTTATTTTAACTCGTACCTTCCAAGACCCTGAACTGCAGTAGTTTCTAGCATTCAGAAGCCTCTAACTGAAAGTGTCCTCTCTGTAGTCTGTTCAATGCCATCCACCTTCCAATGTAGCCCAAAGTGTGGACAGACAGCCATATTTAAATACTTTCTCCGAAGAGTTCTATGCCAGAATCAAAGCTAGAGAAGAAGCATTGAGAAAGAACCTCTCGCAAAGGCTTAGTGGATTTGATTCATGCAGAAGCGAATACAAACCTCGCAGCGCATCACAGTTGAGCCATATTTTTCGTCCCCTTGTCTTGGTGCATATTGGTGGATTCTGTGCAGTATGAAGACGAGACATTTAAAATTGGAATTTATTTAACAGGAACCTGCAGCCATATTTATTTTTATTGATGTGAACAATGGTAACCAAAGAGGATATCCCCTCTAGAGTGAATAGTAGATGTGCATTGCCTTCTAAAGCGGTTTTTCATATTCAGATTTTTAAATTACTTTGGTTGATATACAGAAACATTTAAAATAGTAATATAATTTAAAATTTTGGATCAGAAAAGAAAGTTTTCTCTCATCCAATTCACATTTGGAAAGTAAAGTGAATTGTTCCATTTGATTTAACACAGAAATCAGCAACTGCTTTGGGCCACCAGATGCTCAATGGCGATAAGAATTTTTTCTCATTAAAAATGCAATTCTACGAAAATGAAGGAGTAAAAATCAATCTTTTGATGAAATATTCCATGATAACTTGTATGAGCAGAAATTTTCTCATAAGGGCAGTTATTCAAGAACTGCATGAACCTAAAATCTTACTAACATATAAGAATATGAAAGCATTTGATCAAACTTTTAAATTAATGCAAAGCTCCAATAAGACATATGTATCTGCTAGTTCAGATTTTGGAAAAATGATTTTCACTTCTATTTGATAATCAAGTGACGTTGAAATGTACTAGGGGCATGAAAGAACTTAAATGTGTTAACAACAAGTTGAACAAAGGTTATTACAATTGAGTCCTATTTTATGTAGATTCCTCTCCTCCCCATTGTTTTTGAAGTTGAAGCATCACCTAGCCTCCCTACTCAATCACTGACTGGCAAAAAAAAAGTTGCTGATGGTTCTTAATAGTTCCAGCAACGGCTTCAAAATGGACTTCGATGGTGAACGATGTTTTGACTTCCAAGATCTAGTCAAAACCAAACGGATCAACTTCTCTTCTTTGAAGACGACTCTGTAGTGCAGTTCTTCCCTGGGTAGGCTCAGATGGATTGCCTGCCTGAAGGAATCTCGGAATCGCCAGCTGGACAATATTTTCAACCAGAATGTGATGAACACCCATCAAATGCTGAAAGCTCTGTGAGGATCTCCTACAGATGTTTCTGGACTGACATCTTTGTGAAGGTGGAGGGAAGCAAATAAAAGCTGAGGTAATTCTCGACTGGTAAGTTCTGTTGTTTATGGTGTCTTGAAATCTTTTATGATTTTGTTTTAGGCTAGCTTTGTGCTGGAAACTAAACTATTAAGTTGGATGAAATTAGTGAACCGAAATAGTATGTGGTCACTGAGCAACAACTTTTAATTGCACAAAATATCCTTTCCTTCGCTATCGCACTATCCGATTCGACAATTTTGCATGGATTGTAGTAATCCGAGTTTGGCAATTTTTCAATCTTTGACGATTGTTAAATAGAGAGATTACGACCCTACACTATCTTTAAAAGAGATTCAATTTACAGCTAAGGATAGATAAGCTGTCGATACTTTTCTGCTCCGTATACGAGTAATTTTCTAACAGTTAAGCCACGAGTTATTAATTATTACAAACATAATTTCTTTGCTTTTATGTTATTCTTTGTAAACTTTAGAAATAAAACATGTTTTTTACTCCAGTGTTTACATTGAACAAATGTGTTTTGAGAATGCCTAGCTACTTAAACAAAAACTCCTTTTACTCAACAAAAGTTTACTGGATTACAGCCTTCACCTAGTGCAATAATGTGTCATGTCAAATGTTCCATAATCTCTATAGGTAAGATACCCACAATGCTTATGCAGGACCCTATTAAGAAATTTAAGCAATGGAAATGCTTTTAAATGGGAACCCCATTGCTCTCAAATACAACATCGAATCGAGCTTTTATATTGTATATGCACTAAAATCTTTGCTCGTGAATGTCATCGATTTTTTTTTTTAAGATTTTTTTTTGCTAAAGTTTGTAACTTAGTTTGCTACTAAATTTACACATATTTTTAAATTTTCAAAATCAAAGAAATGTTAACATTTGTTGAAAAGTTATAAGATACTACCAACAATAAAATACTTGAAAAAATATTTTTATTCTTATGAATTACCTAAATGTTTCTTTTGTGCTCTTATATTAAGCAAAGTGATTACAATTGTGTATGAAGTGAAACTTTGTTTTACATAACACGGCCAATTGCTTTATTTACGTATGAAACAAACTGCAGCATAAGCCCAGTTTTTGCCATTCAAGCTTCAAAATAAGATATCTCTGAAACATTGTTTCAAACCAGGAATGGTTACATTTTAATAGTAATTTATAGTACTTCATGGAACTTCAGAGGTGAAAATCTGCGTTAATATATGCATTGCTGTATTTCTCTCTATATATTTTTAAACCATGTAAAAAAACAGGCATTCTCACTAGTGAAAATCAATATAAAATGTGAATAACTAAAAGTTTAAATTTAATGTACTTTGATGTATTAAAGTTTTATTCTTAAATTTAAGATATTTAAAATAGTTTTGAATTTTTGTGTTTGGCGAAATTTCAGCTTGTTAAAATGTGTACTAAATCTACTTCATACATATGCATATTTTTTATTGTCTTGTGAATTTAGAATATATTGTGTGTTCAAAATTAATTAGACATTTTTATTTTATAGAATTTTGTGGAGTTTCAGAAGATCGAAAAAAAAAATCATCATGATCTTCCCCTGCTGATGCGAGCACACGAGGCCATCTTGGAATATCAGAACTTCTGTCTTCTACAATTATTGAAATGAGCACCAAGAGACAACTATTTTGATGCACCAATAGACAAATATTTATTTTAACTCGTACCTTCCAAGACCCTGAACTGCAGTAGTTTCTAGCATTCAGAAGCCTCTAACTGAAAGTGTCCTCTCTGTAGTCTGTTCAATGCCATCCACCTTCCAATGTAGCCCAAAGTGTGGACAGACAGCCATATTTAAATACTTTCTCCGAAGAGTTCTATGCCAGAATCAAAGCTAGAGAAGAAGCATTGAGAAAGAACCTCTCGCAAAGGCTTAGTGGATTTGATTCATGCAGAAGCGAATACAAACCTCGCAGCGCATCACAGTTGAGCCATATTTTTCGTCCCCTTGTCTTGTTGCATATTGGTGGATTCTGTGCAGTATGAAGACGAGACATTTAAAATTGGAATTTATTCAACAGGAACCTGCAGCCATATTTATTATTCAGATTTTTAAATTACTTTGGTTGATATACAGAAACATTTAAAATAGTAATATAATTTAAAATTTTGGATCAGAAAAGAAAGTTTTCTCTCATCCAATTCACATTTGGAAAGTAAAGTGAATTGTTCCATTTGATTTAACACAGAAATCAGCAACTGCTTTGGGCCACCAGATGCTCAATGGCGATAAGAATTTTTTCTCATTACAAATGCAATTCTACGAAAATGAAGGAGTAAAAATCAATCTTTTGATGAAATATTCCATGATAACTTGTATGAGCAGAAATTTTCTCATAAGGGCAGTTATTCAAGAACTGCATGAACCTAAAATCTTACTAACATATAAGAATATGAAAGCATTTGATCAAACTTTTAAATTAATGCAAAGCTCCAATAAGACATATGTATCTGCTAGTTCAGATTTAGGAAAAATGATTTTCACTTCTATTTGATAATCAAGTGACGTTGAAATGTACTAGGGGCATGAAAGAACTTAAATGTGTTAACAACAAGTTGAACAAAGGTTATTACAATTGAGTCCTATTTTATGTAGATTCCTCTCCTCCCCATTGTTTTTGAAGTTGAAGCATCACCTAGCCTCCCTACTCAATCACTGACTGGCAAAAAAAAAGTTGCTGATGGTTCTTAATAGTTCCAGCAACGGCTTCAAAATGGACTTCGATGGTGAACGATGTTTTGACTTCAAAGATCTAGTCAAAACCAAACGGATCAACTTCTCTTCTTTGAAGACGACTCTGTAGTGCAGTTCTTCCCTGGGTAGGCTCAGATGGATTGCCTGCCTGAAGGAATCTCGGAATCGCCAGCTGGACAATATTTTCAACCAGAATGTGATGAACACCCATCAAATGCTGAAAGCTCTGTGAGGATCTCCTACAGATGTTTCTGGACTGACATCTTTGTGAAGGTGGAGGGAAGCAAATAAAAGCTGAGGTAATTCTCGACTGGTAAGTTCTGTTGTTTATGGTGTCTTGAAATCTTTTATGATTTTGTTTTAGGCTAGCTTTGTGCTGGAAACTAAACTATTAAGTTGGATGAAATTAGTGAACCGAAATAGTATGTGGTCACTGAGCAACAACTTTTAATTGCACAAAATATCCTTTCCTTCGCTATCGCACTATCCGATTCGACAATTTTGCATGGATTGTAGTAATCCGAGTTTGGCAATTTTTCAATCTTTGACGATTGTTAAATAGAGAGATTACGACCCTACACTATCTTTAAAAGAGATTCAATTTACAGCTAAGGATAGATAAGCTGTCGATACTTTTCTGCTCCGTATACGAGTAATTTTCTAACGGTTAAGCCACGAGTTATTAATTATTACAAACATAATTTCTTTGCTTTTATGTTATTCTTTGTAAACTTTAGAAATAAAACATGTTTTTTACTCCAGTGTTTACATTGAACAAATGTGTTTTGAGAATGCCTAGCTACTTAAACAAAAACTCCTTTTACTCAACAAAAGTTTACTGGATTACAGCCTTCACCTAGTGCAATAATGTGTCATGTCAAATGTTCCATAATCTCTATAGGTAAGATACCCACAATGCTTATGCAGGACCCTATTAAGAAATTTAAGCAATGGAAATGCTTTTAAATGGGAACCCCATTGCTCTCAAATACAACATCGAATCGAGCTTTTATATTGTATATGCACTAAAATCTTTGCTCGTGAATGTCATCGATTTTTTTTTTTAAGATTTTTTTTTGCTAAAGTTTGTAACTTAGTTTGCTACTAAATTTACACATATTTTTAAATTTTCAAAATCAAAGAAATGTTAACATTTGTTGAAAAGTTATAAGATACTACCAACAATAAAATACTTGAAAAAATATTTTTATTCTTATGAATTACCTAAATGTTTCTTTTGTGCTCTTATATTAAGCAAAGTGATTACAATTGTGTATGAAGTGAAACTTTGTTTTACATAACACGGCCAATTGCTTTATTTACGTATGAAACAAACTGCAGCATAAGCCCAGTTTTTGCCATTCAAGCTTCAAAATAAGATATCTCTGAAACATTGTTTCAAACCAGGAATGGTTACATTTTAATAGTAATTTATAGTACTTCATGGAACTTCAGAGGTGAAAATCTGCGTTAATATATGCATTGCTGTATTTCTCTCTATATATTTTTAAACCATGTAAAAAAACAGGCATTCTCACTAGTGAAAATCAATATAAAATGTGAATAACTAAAAGTTTAAATTTAATGTACTTTGATGTATTAAAGTTTTATTCTTAAATTTAAGATATTTAAAATAGTTTTGAATTTTTGTGTTTGGCGAAATTTCAGCTTGTTAAAATGTGTACTAAATCTACTTCATACATATGCATATTTTTTATTGTCTTGTGAATTTAGAATATATTGTGTGTTCAAAATTAATTAGACATTTTTATTTTATAGAATTTTGTGGAGTTTCAGAAGATCGAAAAAAAAAATCATCATGATCTTCCCCTGCTGAGGCGAGCACACGAGGCCATCTTGGAATATCAGAACTTCTGTCTTCTACAATTATTGAAATGAGCACCAAGAGACAACTATTTTGATGCACCAATAGACAAATATTTATTTTAACTCGTACCTTCCAAGACCCTGAACTGCAGTAGTTTCTAGCATTCAGAAGCCTCTAACTGAAAGTGTCCTCTCTGTAGTCTGTTCAATGCCATCCACCTTCCAATGTAGCCCAAAGTGTGGACAGACAGCCATATTTAAATACTTTCTCCGAAGAGTTCTATGCCAGAATCAAAGCTAGAGAAGAAGCATTGAGAAAGAACCTCTCGCAAAGGCTTAGTGGATTTGATTCATGCAGAAGCGAATACAAACCTCGCAGCGCATCACAGTTGAGCCATATTTTTCGTCCCCTTGTCTTGTTGCATATTGGTGGATTCTGTGCAGTATGAAGACGAGACATTTAAAATTGGAATTTATTTAACAGGAACCTGCAGCCATATTTATTTTTATTGATGTGAACAATGGTAACCAAAGAGGATATCCCCTCTAGAGTGAATAGTAGATGTGCATTGTCTTCTAAAGCGGTTTTTCATATTCAGATTTTTAAATTACTTTGGTTGATATACAGAAACATTTAAAATAGTAATATAATTTAAAAGTTTGGATCAGAAAAGAAAGTTTTCTCTCATCCAATTCACATTTGGAAAGTAAAGTGAATTGTTCCATTTGATTTAACACAGAAATCAGCAACTGCTTTGGGCCACCAGATGCTCAATGGCGATAAGAATTTTTTCTCATTAAAAATGCAATTCTACGAAAATGAAGGAGTAAAAATCAATCTTTAGATGAAATATTCCATGATAACTTGTATGAGCAGAAATTTTCTCATAAGGGCAGTTATTAAAGAACTGCATGAACCTAAAATCTTACTAACATATAAGAATATGAAAGCATTTGATCAAACTTTTAAATTAATGCAAAGCTCCAATAAGACATATGTATCTGCTAGTTCAGATTTAGGAAAAATGATTTTCACTTCTATTTGATAATCAAGTGACGTTGAAATGTACTAGGGGCATGAAAGAACTTAAATGTGTTAACAACAAGTTGAACAAAGGTTATTACAATTGAGTCCTATTTTATGTAGATTCCTCTCCTCCCCATTGTTTTTGAAGTTGAAGCATCACCTAGCCTCCCTACTCAATCACTGACTGGCAAAAAAAAAGTTGCTGATGGTTCTTAATAGTTCCAGCAACGGCTTCAAAATGGACTTCGATGGTGAACGATGTTTTGACTTCCAAGATCTAGTCAAAACCAAACGGATCAACTTCTCTTCTTTGAAGACGACTCTGTAGTGCAGTTCTTCCCTGGGTAGGCTCAGATGGATTGCCTGCCTGAAGGAATCTCGGAATCGCCAGCTGGACAATATTTTCAACCAGAATGTGATGAACACCCATCAAATGCTGAAAGCTCTGTGAGGATCTCCTACAGATGTTTCTGGACTGACATCTTTGTGAAGGTGGAGGGAAGCAAATAAAAGCTGAGGTAATTCTCGACTGGTAAGTTCTGTTGTTTATGGTGTCTTGAAATCTTTTATGATTTTGTTTTAGGCTAGCTTTGTGCTGGAAACTAAACTATTAAGTTGGATGAAATTAGTGAACCGAAATAGTATGTGGTCACTGAGCAACAACTTTTAATTGCACAAAATATCCTTTCCTTCGCTATCGCACTATCCGATTCGACAATTTTGCATGGATTGTAGTAATCCGAGTTTGGCAATTTTTCAATCTTTGACGATTGTTAAATAGAGAGATTACGACCCTACACTATCTTTAAAAGAGATTCAATTTACAGCTAAGGATAGATAAGCTGTCGATACTTTTCTGCTCCGTATACGAGTAATTTTCTAACAGTTAAGCCACGAGTTATTAATTATTACAAACATAATTTCTTTGCTTTTATGTTATTCTTTGTAAACTTTAGAAATAAAACATGTTTTTTACTCCAGTGTTTACATTGAACAAATGTGTTTTGAGAATGCCTAGCTACTTAAACAAAAACTCCTTTTACTCAACAAAAGTTTACTGGATTACAGCCTTCACCTAGTGCAATAATGTGTCATGTCAAATGTTCCATAATCTCTATAGGTAAGATACCCACAATGCTTATGCAGGACCCTATTAAGAAATTTAAGCAATGGAAATGCTTTTAAATGGGAACCCCATTGCTCTCAAATACAACATCGAATCGAGCTTTTTTTTTTGCTAAAGTTTGTAACTTAGTTTGCTACTAAATTTACACATATTTTTAAATTTTCAAAATCAAAGAAATGTTAACATTTGTTGAAAAGTTATAAGATACTACCAACAATAAAATACTTGAAGAAATATTTTTATTCTTATGAATTACCTAAATGTTTCTTTTGTGCTCTTATATTAAGCAAAGTGATTACAATTGTGTATGAAGTGAAGCTTTGTTTTACATAACACGGCCAATTGCTTTATTTACGTAGGAAACAAACTGCAGCATAAGCCCAGTTTTTGCCATTCAAGCTTCAAAATAAGATATCTCTGAAACATTGTTTCAAACCAGGAATGGTTACATTTTAATAGTAATTTATAGTATTTCATGGAACTTCAGAGGTGAAAATCTGCGTTAATATATGCATTGCTGTATTTCTCTCTATATATTTTTAAACCATGTAAAAAAACAGGCATTCTCACTAGTGAAAATCAATATAAAATGTGAATAACTAAAAGTTTAAATTTAATGTACTTTGATGTATTAAAGTTTTATTCTTAAATTTGAGATATTTAAAATAGTTTTGAATTTTTGTGTTTGGCGAAATTTCAGCTTGTTAAAATGTGTACTAAATCTACTTCATACATATGCATATTTTTTATTGTCTTGTGAATTTAGAATATATTGTGTGTTCAAAATTAATTAGACATTTTTATTTTATAGAATTTTGTGGAGTTTCAGAAGATCGAAAAAAAAAAATCATCATGAACTTCCCCTGCTGATGCGAGCACACGAGGCCTTCTTGGAATATCAGAACTTCTGTCTTCTACAATTATTGAAATGAGCACCAAGAGACAACTATTTTGATGCACCAATAGACAAATATTTATTTTAACTCGTACCTTCCAAGACCCTGAACTGCAGTAGTTTCTAGCATTCAGAAGCCTCTAACTGAAAGTGTCCTCTCTGTAGTCTGTTCAATGCCATCCACCTTCCAATGTAGCCCAAAGTGTGGACAGACAGCCATATTTAAATACTTTCTCCGAAGAGTTCTATGCCAGAATCAAAGCTAGAGAAGAAGCATTGAGAAAGAACCTCTCGCAAAGGCTTAGTGGATTTGATTCATTCAGAAGCGAATACAAACCTCGCAGCGCATCACAGTTGAGCCATATTTTTCGTCCCCTTGTCTTGGTGCATATTGGTGGATTCTGTGCAGTATGAAGACGAGACATTTAAAATTGGAATTTATTTAACAGGAACCTGCAGCCATATTTATTTTTATTGATGTGAACAATGGTAACCAAAGAGGATATCCCCTCTAGAGTGAATAGTAGATGTGCATTGCCTTCTAAAGCGGTTTTTCATATTCAGATTTTTAAATTACTTTGGTTGATATACAGAAACATTTAAAATAGTAATATAATTTAAAATTTTGGATCAGAAAAGAAAGTTTTCTCTCATCCAATTCACATTTGGAAAGTAAAGTGAATTGTTCCATTTGATTTAACACAGAAATCAGCAACTGCTTTGGGCCACCAGATGTTCAATGGCGATAAGAATTTTTTCTCATTAAAAATGCAATTCTACGAAAATGAAGGAGTAAAAATCAATCTTTTGATGAAATATTCCATGATAACTTGTATGAGCAGAAATTTTCTCATAAGGGCAGTTATTCAAGAACTGCATGAACCTAAAATCTTACTAACATATAAGAATATGAAAGCATTTGATCAAACTTTTAAATTAATGCAAAGCTCCAATAAGACATATGTATCTGCTAGTTCAGATTTAGGAAAAATGATTTTCACTTCTATTTGATAATCAAGTGACGTTGAAATGTACTAGGGGCATGAAAGAACTTAAATGTGTTAACAACAAGTTGAACAAAGGTTATTACAATTGAGTCCTATTTTATGTAGATTCCTCTCCTCCCCATTGTTTTTGAAGTTGAAGCATCACCTAGCCTCCCTACTCAATCACTGACTGGCAAAAAAAAAGTTGCTGATGGTTCTTAATAGTTCCAGCAACGGCTTCAAAATGGACTTCGATGGTGAACGATGTTTTGACTTCCAAGATCTAGTCAAAACCAAACGGATCAACTTCTCTTCTTTGAAGACGACTCTGTAGTGCAGTTCTTCCCTGGGTAGGCTCAGATGGATTGCCTGCCTGAAGGAATCTCAGAATCGCCAGCTGGACAATATTTTCAACCAGAATGTGATGAACACCCATCAAATGCTGAAAGCTCTGTGAGGATCTCCTACAGATGTTTCTGGACTGACATCTTTGTGAAGGTGGAGGGAAGCAAATAAAAGCTGAGGTAATTCTCGACTGGTAAGTTCTGTTGTTTATGGTGTCTTGAAATCTTTTATGATTTTGTTTTAGGCTAGCTTTGTGCTGGAAACTAAACTATTAAGTTGGATGAAATTAGTGAACCGAAATAGTATGTGGTCACTGAGCAACAACTTTTAATTGCACAAAATATCCTTTCCTTCGCTATCGCACTATCCGATTCGACAATTTTGCATGGATTGTAGTAATCCGAGTTTGGCAATTTTTCAATTTTTGACGATTGTTAAATAGAGAGATTACGACCCTACACTATCTTTAAAAGAGATTCAATTTACAGCTAAGGATAGATAAGCTGTCGATACTTTTCTGCTCCGTATACGAGTAATTTTCTAACAGTTAAGCCACGAGTTATTAATTATTACAAACATAATTTCTTTGCTTTTATGTTATTCTTTGTAAACTTTAGAAATAAAACATGTTTTTTACTCCAGTGTTTACATTGAACAAATGTGTTTTGAGAATGCCTAGCTACTTAAACAAAAACTCCTTTTACTCAACAAAAGTTTACTGGATTACAGCCTTCACCTAGTGCAATAATGTGTCATGTCAAATGTTCCATAATCTCTATAGGTAAGATACCCACAATGCTTATGCAGGACCCTATTAAGAAATTTAAGCAATGGAAATGCTTTTAAATGGGAACCCCATTGCTCTCAAATACAACATCGAATCGAGCTTTTATATTGTATATGCACTAAAATCTTTGCTCGTGAATGTCATCGATTTTTTTTTTAAAGATTTTTTTTTGCTAAAGTTTGTAACTTAGTTTGCTACTAAATTTACACATATTTTTAAATTTTCAAAATCAAAGAAATGTTAACATTTGTTGAAAAGTTATAAGATACTACCAACAATAAAATACTTGAAAAAATATTTTTATTCTTATGAATTACCTAAATGTTTCTTTTGTGCTCTTATATTAAGCAAAGTGATTACAATTGTGTATGAAGTGAAACTTTGTTTTACATAACACGGCCAATTGCTTTATTTACGTATGAAACAAACTGCAGCATAAGCCCAGTTTTTGCCATTCAAGCTTCAAAATAAGATATCTCTGAAACATTGTTTCAAACCAGGAATGGTTACATTTTAATAGTAATTTATAGTACTTCATGGAACTTCAGAGGTGAAAATCTGCGTTAATATATGCATTGCTGTATTTCTCTCTATATATTTTTAAACCATGTAAAAAAACAGGCATTCTCACTAGTGAAAATCAATATAAAATGTGAATAACTAAAAGTTTAAATTTAATGTACTTTGATGTATTAAAGTTTTATTCTTAAATTTAAGATATTTAAAATAGTTTTGAATTTTTGTGTTTGGCGAAATTTCAGCTTGTTAAAATGTGTACTAAATCTACTTCATACATATGCATATTTTTTATTGTCTTGTGAATTTAGAATATATTGTGTGTTCAAAATTAATTAGACATTTTTATTTTATAGAATTTTGTGGAGTTTCAGAAGATCGAAAAAAAAAATCATCATGATCTTCCCCTGCTGATGCGAGCACACGAGGCCATCTTGGAATATCAGAACTTCTGTCTTCTACAATTATTGAAATGAGCACCAAGAGACAACTATTTTGATGCACCAATAGACAAATATTTATTTTAACTCGTACCTTCCAAGACCCTGAACTGCAGTAGTTTCTAGCATTCAGAAGCCTCTAACTGAAAGTGTCCTCTCTGTAGTCTGTTCAATGCCATCCACCTTCCAATGTAGCCCAAAGTGTGGACAGACAGCCATATTTAAATACTTTCTCCGAAGAGTTCTATGCCAGAATCAAAGCTAGAGAAGAAGCATTGAGAAAGAACCTCTCGCAAAGGCTTAGTGGATTTGATTCATGCAGAAGCGAATACAAACCTCGCAGCGCATCACAGTTGAGCCATATTTTTCGTCCCCTTGTCTTGTTGCATATTGGTGGATTCTGTGCAGTATGAAGACGAGACATTTAAAATTGGAATTTATTCAACAGGAACCTGCAGCCATATTTATTATTCAGATTTTTAAATTACTTTGGTTGATATACAGAAACATTTAAAATAGTAATATAATTTAAAAGTTTGGATCAGAAAAGAAAGTTTTCTCTCATCCAATTCACATTTGGAAAGTAAAGTGAATTGTTCCATTTGATTTAACACAGAAATCAGCAACTGCTTTGGTCCACCAGATGCTCAATGGCGATAAGAATTTTTTCTCATTAAAAATGCAATTCTACGAAAATGAAGGAGTAAAAATCAATCTTTAGATGAAATATTCCATGATAACTTGTATGAGCAGAAATTTTCTCATAAGGGCAGTTATTCAAGAACTGCATGAACCTAAAATCTTACTAACATATAAGAATATGAAAGCATTTGATCAAACTTTTAAATTAATGCAAAGCTCCAATAAGACATATGTATCTGCTAGTTCAGATTTAGGAAAAATGATTTTCACTTCTATTAGATAATCAAGTGACGTTGAAATGTACTAGGGGCATGAAAGAACTTAAATGTGTTAACAACAAGTTGAACAAAGGTTATTACAATTGAGTCCTATTTTATGTAGATTCCTCTCCTCCCCATTGTTTTTGAAGTTGAAGCATCACCTAGCCTCCCTACTCAATCACTGACTGGCAAAAAAAAAGTTGCTGATGGTTCTTAATAGTTCCAGCAACGGCTTCAAAATGGACTTCGATGGTGAACGATGTTTTGACTTCCAAGATCTAGTCAAAACCAAACGGATCAACTTCTCTTCTTTGAAGACGACTCTGTAGTGCAGTTCTTCCCTGGGTAGGCTCAGATGGATTGCCTGCCTGAAGGAATCTCGGAATCGCCAGCTGGACAATATTTTCAACCAGAATGTGATGAACACCCATCAAATGCTGAAAGCTCTGTGAGGATCTCCTACAGATGTTTCTGGACTGACATCTTTGTGAAGGTGGAGGGAAGCAAATAAAAGCTGAGGTAATTCTCGACTGGTAAGTTCTGTTGTTTATGGTGTCTTGAAATCTTTTATGATTTTGTTTTAGGCTAGCTTTGTGCTGGAAACTAAACTATTAAGTTGGATGAAATTAGTGAACCGAAATAGTATGTGGTCACTGAGCAACAACTTTTAATTGCACAAAATATCCTTTCCTTCGCTATCGCACTATCCGATTCGACAATTTTGCATGGATTGTAGTAATCCGAGTTTGGCAATTTTTCAATCTTTGACGATTGTTAAATAGAGAGATTACGACCCTACACTATCTTTAAAAGAGATTCAATTTACAGCTAAGGATAGATAAGCTGTCGATACTTTTCTGCTCCGTATATGAGTAATTTTCTAACAGTTAAGCCACGAGTTATTAATTATTACAAACATAATTTCTTTGCTTTTATGTTATTCTTTGTAAACTTTAGAAATAAAACATGTTTTTTACTCCAGTGTTTACATTGAACAAATGTGTTTTGAGAATGCCTAGCTACTTAAACAAAAACTCCTTTTACTCAACAAAAGTTTACTGGATTACAGCCTTCACCTAGTGCAATAATGTGTCATGTCAAATGTTCCATAATCTCTATAGGTAAGATACCCACAATGCTTATGCAGGACCCTATTAAGAAATTTAAGCAATGGAAATGCTTTTAAATGGGAACCCCATTGCTCTCAAATACAACATCGAATCGAGCTTTTTTTTTTGCTAAAGTTTGTAACTTAGTTTGCTACTAAATTTACACATATTTTTAAATTTTCAAAATCAAAGAAATGTTAACATTTGTTGAAAAGTTATAAGATACTACCAACAATAAAATACTTGAAGAAATATTTTTATTCTTATGAATTACCTAAATGTTTCTTTTGTGCTCTTATATTAAGCAAAGTGATTACAATTGTGTATGAAGTGAAACTTTGTTTTACATAACACGGCCAATTGCTTTATTTACGTATGAAACAAACTGCAGCATAAGCCCAGTTTTTGCCATTCAAGCTTCAAAATAAGATATCTCTGAAACATTGTTTCAAACCAGGAATGGTTACATTTTAATAGTAATTTATAGTACTTCATGGAACTTCAGAGGTGAAAATCTGCGTTAATATATGCATTGCTGTATTTCTCTCTATATATTTTTAAACCATGTAAAAAAACAGGCATTCTCACTAGTGAAAATCAATATAAAATGTGAATAACTAAAAGTTTAAATTTAATGTACTTTGATGTATTAAAGTTTTATTCTTAAATTTGAGATATTTAAAATAGTTTTGAATTTTTGTGTTTGGCGAAATTTCAGCTTGTTAAAATGTGTACTAAATCTACTTCATACATATGCATATTTTTTATTGTCTTGTGAATTTAGAATATATTGTGTGTTCAAAATTAATTAGACATTTTTATTTTATAGAATTTTGTGGAGTTTCAGAAGATCGAAAAAAAAAAATCATCATGATCTTCCCCTGCTGATGCGAGCACACGAGGCCTTCTTGGAATATCAGAACTTCTGTCTTCTACAATTATTGAAATGAGCACCAAGAGACAACTATTTTGATGCACCAATAGACAAATATTTATTTTAACTCGTACCTTCCAAGACCCTGAACTGCAGTAGTTTCTAGCATTCAGAAGCCTCTAACTGAAAGTGTCCTCTCTGTAGTCTGTTCATTGCCATCCACCTTCCAATGTAGCCCAAAGTGTGGACAGACAGCCATATTTAAATACTTTCTCTGAAGAGTTCTATGCCAGAATCAAAGCTAGAGAAGAAGCATTGAGAAAGAACCTCTCGCAAAGGCTTAGTGGATTTGATTCATGCAGAAGCGAATACAAACCTCGCAGCGCATCACAGTTGAGCCATATTTTTCGTCCCCTTGTCTTGTTGCATATTGGTGGATTCTGTGCAGTATGAAGACGAGACATTTAAAATTGGAATTTATTCAACAGGAACCTGCAGCCATATTTATTATTCAGATTTTTAAATTACTTTGGTTGATATACAGAAACATTTAAAATAGTAATATAATTTAAAATTTTGGATCAGAAAAGAAAGTTTTCTCTCATCCAATTCACATTTGGAAAGTAAAGTGAATTGTTCCATTTGATTTAACACAGAAATCAGCAACTGCTTTGGGCCACCAGATGCTCAATGGCGATAAGAATTTTTTCTCATTAAAAATGCAATTCTACGAAAATGAAGGAGTAAAAATCAATCTTTAGATGAAATATTCCATGATAACTTGTATGAGCAGAAATTTTCTCATAAGGGCAGTTATTCAAGAACTGCATGAACCTAAAATCTTACTAACATATAAGAATATGAAAGCATTTGATCAAACTTTTAAATTAATGCAAAGCTCCAATAAGACATATGTATCTGCTAGTTCAGATTTAGGAAAAATGATTTTCACTTCTATTTGATAATCAAGTGACGTTGAAATGTACTAGGGGCATGAAAGAACTTAAATGTGTTAACAACAAGTTGAACAAAGGTTATTACAATTGAGTCCTATTTTATGTAGATTCCTCTCCTCCCCATTGTTTTTGAAGTTGAAGCTTCACCTAGCCTCCCTACTCAATCACTGACTGGCAAAAAAAAAGTTGCTGATGGTTCTTAATAGTTCCAGCAACGGCTTCAAAATGGACTTCGATGGTGAACGATGTTTTGACTTCCAAGATCTAGTCAAAACCAAACGGATCAACTTCTCTTCTTTGAAGACGACTCTGTAGTGCAGTTCTTCCCTGGGTAGGCTCAGATGGATTGCCTGCCTGAAGGAATCTCGGAATCGCCAGCTGGACAATATTTTCAACCAGAATGTGATGAACACCCATCAAATGCTGAAAGCTCTGTGAGGATCTCCTACAGATGTTTCTGGACTGACATCTTTGTGAAGGTGGAGGGAAGCAAATAAAAGCTGAGGTAATTCTCGACTGGTAAGTTCTGTTGTTTATGGTGTCTTGAAATCTTTTATGATTTTGTTTTAGGCTAGCTTTGTGCTGGAAACTAAACTATTAAGTTGGATGAAATTAGTGAACCGAAATAGTATGTGGTCACTGAGCAACAACTTTTAATTGCACAAAATATCCTTTCCTTCGCTATCGCACTATCCGATTCGACAATTTTGCATGGATTGTAGTAATCCGAGTTTGGCAATTTTTCAATCTTTGACGATTGTTAAATAGAGAGATTACGACCCTACACTATCTTTAAAAGAGATTCAATTTACAGCTAAGGATAGATAAGCTGTCGATACTTTTCTGCTCCGTATATGAGTAATTTTCTAACAGTTAAGCCACGAGTTATTAATTATTACAAACATAATTTCTTTGCTTTTATGTTATTCTTTGTAAACTTTAGAAATAAAACATGTTTTTTACTCCAGTGTTTACATTGAACAAATGTGTTTTGAGAATGCCTAGCTACTTAAACAAAAACTCCTTTTACTCAACAAAAGTTTACTGGATTACAGCCTTCACCTAGTGCAATAATGTGTCATGTCAAATGTTCCATAATCTCTATAGGTAAGATACCCACAATGCTTATGCAGGACCCTATTAAGAAATTTAAGCAATGGAAATGCTTTTAAATGGGAACCCCATTGCTCTCAAATACAACATCGAATCGAGCTTTTTTTTTTGCTAAAGTTTGTAACTTAGTTTGCTACTAAATTTACACATATTTTTAAATTTTCAAAATCAAAGAAATGTTAACATTTGTTGAAAAGTTATAAGATACTACCAACAATAAAATACTTGAAGAAATATTTTTATTCTTATGAATTACCTAAATGTTTCTTTTGTGCTCTTATATTAAGCAAAGTGATTACAATTGTGTATGAAGTGAAACTTTGTTTTACATAACACGGCCAATTGCTTTATTTACGTATGAAACAAACTGCAGCATAAGCCCAGTTTTTGCCATTCAAGCTTCAAAATAAGATATCTCTGAAACATTGTTTCAAACCAGGAATGGTTACATTTTAATAGTAATTTATAGTACTTCATGGAACTTCAGAGGTGAAAATCTGCGTTAATATATGCATTGCTGTATTTCTCTCTATATATTTTTAAACCATGTAAAAAAACAGGCATTCTCACTAGTGAAAATCAATATAAAATGTGAATAACTAAAAGTTTAAATTTAATGTACTTTGATGTATTAAAGTTTTATTCTTAAATTTGAGATATTTAAAATAGTTTTGAATTTTTGTGTTTGGCGAAATTTCAGCTTGTTAAAATGTGTACTAAATCTACTTCATACATATGCATATTTTTTATTGTCTTGTGAATTTAGAATATATTGTGTGTTCAAAATTAATTAGACATTTTTATTTTATAGAATTTTGTGGAGTTTCAGAAGATCGAAAAAAAAAAATCATCATGATCTTCCCCTGCTGATGCGAGCACACGAGGCCTTCTTGGAATATCAGAACTTCTGTCTTCTACAATTATTGAAATGAGCACCAAGAGACAACTATTTTGATGCACCAATAGACAAATATTTATTTTAACTCGTACCTTCCAAGACCCTGAACTGCAGTAGTTTCTAGCATTCAGAAGCCTCTAACTGAAAGTGTCCTCTCTGTAGTCTGTTCAATGCCATCCACCTTCCAATGTAGCCCAAAGTGTGGACAGACAGCCATATTTAAATACTTTCTCTGAAGAGTTCTATGCCAGAATCAAAGCTAGAGAAGAAGCATTGAGAAAGAACCTCTCGCAAAGGCTTAGTGGATTTGATTCATGCAGAAGCGAATACAAACCTCGCAGCGCATCACAGTTGAGCCATATTTTTCGTCCCCTTGTCTTGTTGCATATTGGTGGATTCTGTGCAGTATGAAGACGAGACATTTAAAATTGGAATTTATTCAACAGGAACCTGCAGCCATATTTATTATTCAGATTTTTAAATTACTTTGGTTGATATACAGAAACATTTAAAATAGTAATATAATTTAAAATTTTGGATCAGAAAAGAAAGTTTTCTCTCATCCAATTCACATTTGGAAAGTAAAGTGAATTGTTCCATTTGATTTAACACAGAAATCAGCAACTGCTTTGGGCCACCAGATGCTCAATGGCGATAAGAATTTTTTCTCATTAAAAATGCAATTCTACGAAAATGAAGGAGTAAAAATCAATCTTTAGATGAAATATTCCATGATAACTTGTATGAGCAGAAATTTTCTCATAAGGGCAGTTATTCAAGAACTGCATGAACCTAAAATCTTACTAACATATAAGAATATGAAAGCATTTGATCAAACTTTTAAATTAATGCAAAGCTCCAATAAGACATATGTATCTGCTAGTTCAGATTTAGGAAAAATGATTTTCACTTCTATTTGATAATCAAGTGACGTTGAAATGTACTAGGGGCATGAAAGAACTTAAATGTGTTAACAACAAGTTGAACAAAGGTTATTACAATTGAGTCCTATTTTATGTAGATTCCTCTCCTCCCCATTGTTTTTGAAGTTGAAGCTTCACCTAGCCTCCCTACTCAATCACTGACTGGCAAAAAAAAAGTTGCTGATGGTTCTTAATAGTTCCAGCAACGGCTTCAAAATGGACTTCGATGGTGAACGATGTTTTGACTTCCAAGATCTAGTCAAAACCAAACGGATCAACTTCTCTTCTTTGAAGACGACTCTGTAGTGCAGTTCTTCCCTGGGTAGGCTCAGATGGATTGCCTGCCTGAAGGAATCTCGGAATCGCCAGCTGGACAATATTTTCAACCAGAATGTGATGAACACCCATCAAATGCTGAAAGCTCTGTGAGGATCTCCTACAGATGTTTCTGGACTGACATCTTTGTGAAGGTGGAGGGAAGCAAATAAAAGCTGAGGTAATTCTCGACTGGTAAGTTCTGTTGTTTATGGTGTCTTGAAATCTTTTATGATTTTGTTTTAGGCTAGCTTTGTGCTGGAAACTAAACTATTAAGTTGGATGAAATTAGTGAACCGAAATAGTATGTGGTCACTGAGCAACAACTTTTAATTGCACAAAATATCCTTTCCTTCGCTATCGCACTATCCGATTCGACAATTTTGCATGGATTGTAGTAATCCGAGTTTGGCAATTTTTCAATCTTTGACGATTGTTAAATAGAGAGATTACGACCCTACACTATCTTTAAAAGAGATTCAATTTACAGCTAAGGATAGATAAGCTGTCGATACTTTTCTGCTCCGTATATGAGTAATTTTCTAACAGTTAAGCCACGAGTTATTAATTATTACAAACATAATTTCTTTGCTTTTATGTTATTCTTTGTAAACTTTAGAAATAAAACATGTTTTTTACTCCAGTGTTTACATTGAACAAATGTGTTTTGAGAATGCCTAGCTACTTAAACAAAAACTCCTTTTACTCAACAAAAGTTTACTGGATTACAGCCTTCACCTAGTGCAATAATGTGTCATGTCAAATGTTCCATAATCTCTATAGGTAAGATACCCACAATGCTTATGCAGGACCCTATTAAGAAATTTAAGCAATGGAAATGCTTTTAAATGGGAACCCCATTGCTCTCAAATACAACATCGAATCGAGCTTTTTTTTTTGCTAAAGTTTGTAACTTAGTTTGCTACTAAATTTACACATATTTTTAAATTTTCAAAATCAAAGAAATGTTAACATTTGTTGAAAAGTTATAAGATACTACCAACAATAAAATACTTGAAGAAATATTTTTATTCTTATGAATTACCTAAATGTTTCTTTTGTGCTCTTATATTAAGCAAAGTGATTACAATTGTGTATGAAGTGAAACTTTGTTTTACATAACACGGCCAATTGCTTTATTTACGTATGAAACAAACTGCAGCATAAGCCCAGTTTTTGCCATTCAAGCTTCAAAATAAGATATCTCTGAAACATTGTTTCAAACCAGGAATGGTTACATTTTAATAGTAATTTATAGTACTTCATGGAACTTCAGAGGTGAAAATCTGCGTTAATATATGCATTGCTGTATTTCTCTCTATATATTTTTAAACCATGTAAAAAAACAGGCATTCTCACTAGTGAAAATCAATATAAAATGTGAATAACTAAAAGTTTAAATTTAATGTACTTTGATGTATTAAAGTTTTATTCTTAAATTTGAGATATTTAAAATAGTTTTGAATTTTTGTGTTTGGCGAAATTTCAGCTTGTTAAAATGTGTACTAAATCTACTTCATACATATGCATATTTTTTATTGTCTTGTGAATTTAGAATATATTGTGTGTTCAAAATTAATTAGACATTTTTATTTTATAGAATTTTGTGGAGTTTCAGAAGATCGAAAAAAAAAAATCATCATGATCTTCCCCTGCTGATGCGAGCACACGAGGCCTTCTTGGAATATCAGAACTTCTGTCTTCTACAATTATTGAAATGAGCACCAAGAGACAACTATTTTGATGCACCAATAGACAAATATTTATTTTAACTCGTACCTTCCAAGACCCTGAACTGCAGTAGTTTCTAGCATTCAGAAGCCTCTAACTGAAAGTGTCCTCTCTGTAGTCTGTTCAATGCCATCCACCTTCCAATGTAGCCCAAAGTGTGGACAGACAGCCATATTTAAATACTTTCTCTGAAGAGTTCTATGCCAGAATCAAAGCTAGAGAAGAAGCATTGAGAAAGAACCTCTCGCAAAGGCTTAGTGGATTTGATTCATGCAGAAGCGAATACAAACCTCGCAGCGCATCACAGTTGAGCCATATTTTTCGTCCCCTTGTCTTGTTGCATATTGGTGGATTCTGTGCAGTATGAAGACGAGACATTTAAAATTGGAATTTATTCAACAGGAACCTGCAGCCATATTTATTATTCAGATTTTTAAATTACTTTGGTTGATATACAGAAACATTTAAAATAGTAATATAATTTAAAATTTTGGATCAGAAAAGAAAGTTTTCTCTCATCCAATTCACATTTGGAAAGTAAAGTGAATTGTTCCATTTGATTTAACACAGAAATCAGCAACTGCTTTGGGCCACCAGATGCTCAATGGCGATAAGAATTTTTTCTCATTAAAAATGCAATTCTACGAAAATGAAGGAGTAAAAATCAATCTTTAGATGAAATATTCCATGATAACTTGTATGAGCAGAAATTTTCTCATAAGGGCAGTTATTCAAGAACTGCATGAACCTAAAATCTTACTAACATATAAGAATATGAAAGCATTTGATCAAACTTTTAAATTAATGCAAAGCTCCAATAAGACATATGTATCTGCTAGTTCAGATTTAGGAAAAATGATTTTCACTTCTATTTGATAATCAAGTGACGTTGAAATGTACTAGGGGCATGAAAGAACTTAAATGTGTTAACAACAAGTTGAACAAAGGTTATTACAATTGAGTCCTATTTTATGTAGATTCCTCTCCTCCCCATTGTTTTTGAAGTTGAAGCTTCACCTAGCCTCCCTACTCAATCACTGACTGGCAAAAAAAAAGTTGCTGATGGTTCTTAATAGTTCCAGCAACGGCTTCAAAATGGACTTCGATGGTGAACGATGTTTTGACTTCCAAGATCTAGTCAAAACCAAACGGATCAACTTCTCTTCTTTGAAGACGACTCTGTAGTGCAGTTCTTCCCTGGGTAGGCTCAGATGGATTGCCTGCCTGAAGGAATCTCGGAATCGCCAGCTGGACAATATTTTCAACCAGAATGTGATGAACACCCATCAAATGCTGAAAGCTCTGTGAGGATCTCCTACAGATGTTTCTGGACTGACATCTTTGTGAAGGTGGAGGGAAGCAAATAAAAGCTGAGGTAATTCTCGACTGGTAAGTTCTGTTGTTTATGGTGTCTTGAAATCTTTTATGATTTTGTTTTAGGCTAGCTTTGTGCTGGAAACTAAACTATTAAGTTGGATGAAATTAGTGAACCGAAATAGTATGTGGTCACTGAGCAACAACTTTTAATTGCACAAAATATCCTTTCCTTCGCTATCGCACTATCCGATTCGACAATTTTGCATGGATTGTAGTAATCCGAGTTTGGCAATTTTTCAATCTTTGACGATTGTTAAATAGAGAGATTACGACCCTACACTATCTTTAAAAGAGATTCAATTTACAGCTAAGGATAGATAAGCTGTCGATACTTTTCTGCTCCGTATATGAGTAATTTTCTAACAGTTAAGCCACGAGTTATTAATTATTACAAACATAATTTCTTTGCTTTTATGTTATTCTTTGTAAACTTTAGAAATAAAACATGTTTTTTACTCCAGTGTTTACATTGAACAAATGTGTTTTGAGAATGCCTAGCTACTTAAACAAAAACTCCTTTTACTCAACAAAAGTTTACTGGATTACAGCCTTCACCTAGTGCAATAATGTGTCATGTCAAATGTTCCATAATCTCTATAGGTAAGATACCCACAATGCTTATGCAGGACCCTATTAAGAAATTTAAGCAATGGAAATGCTTTTAAATGGGAACCCCATTGCTCTCAAATACAACATCGAATCGAGCTTTTATATTGTATATGCACTAAAATCTTTGCTCGTGAATGTCATCGATTTTTTTTTTTAAAGATTTTTTTTTGCTAAAGTTTGTAACTTAGTTTGCTACTAAATTTACACATATTTTTAAATTTTCAAAATCAAAGAAATGTTAACATTTGTTGAAAAGTTATAAGATACTACCAACAATAAAATACTTGAAAAAATATTTTTATTCTTATGAATTACCTAAATGTTTCTTTTGTGCTCTTATATTAAGCAAAGTGATTACAATTGTGTATGAAGTGAAACTTTGTTTTACATAACACGGCCAATTGCTTTATTTACGTATGAAACAAACTGCAGCATAAGCCCAGTTTTTGCCATTCAAGCTTCAAAATAAGATATCTCTGAAACATTGTTTCAAACCAGGAATGGTTACATTTTAATAGTAATTTATAGTACTTCATGGAACTTCAGAGGTGAAAATCTGCGTTAATATATGCATTGCTGTATTTCTCTCTATATATTTTTAAACCATGTAAAAAAACAGGCATTCTCACTAGTGAAAATCAATATAAAATGTGAATAACTAAAAGTTTAAATTTAATGTACTTTGATGTATTAAAGTTTTATTCTTAAATTTGAGATATTTAAAATAGTTTTGAATTTTTGTGTTTGGCGAAATTTCAGCTTGTTAAAATGTGTACTAAATCTACTTCATACATATGCATATTTTTTATTGTCTTGTGAATTTAGAATATATTGTGTGTTCAAAATTAATTAGACATTTTTATTTTATAGAATTTTGTGGAGTTTCAGAAGATCGAAAAAAAAAATCATCATGATCTTCCCCTGCTGATGCGAGCACACGAGGCCATCTTGGAATATCAGAACTTCTGTCTTCTACAATTATTGAAATGAGCACCAAGAGACAACTATTTTGATGCACCAATAGACAAATATTTATTTTAACTCGTACCTTCCAAGACCCTGAACTGCAGTAGTTTCTAGCATTCAGAAGCCTCTAACTGAAAGTGTCCTCTCTGTAGTCTGTTCAATGCCATCCACCTTCCAATGTAGCCCAAAGTGTGGACAGACAGCCATATTTAAATACTTTCTCCGAAGAGTTCTATGCCAGAATCAAAGCTAGAGAAGAAGCATTGAGAAAGAACCTCTCGCAAAGGCTTAGTGGATTTGATTCATGCAGAAGCGAATACAAACCTCGCAGCGCATCACAGTTGAGCCATATTTTTCGTCCCCTTGTCTTGTTGCATATTGGTGGATTCTGTGCAGTATGAAGACGAGACATTTAAAATTGGAATTTATTCAACAGGAACCTGCAGCCATATTTATTATTCAGATTTTTAAATTACTTTGGTTGATATACAGAAACATTTAAAATAGTAATATAATTTAAAATTTTGGATCAGAAAAGAAAGTTTTCTCTCATCCAATTCACATTTGGAAAGTAAAGTGAATTGTTCCATTTGATTTAACACAGAAATCAGCAACTGCTTTGGGCCACCAGATGCTCAATGGCGATAAGAATTTTTTCTCATTACAAATGCAATTCTACGAAAATGAAGGAGTAAAAATCAATCTTTTGATGAAATATTCCATGATAACTTGTATGAGCAGAAATTTTCTCATAAGGGCAGTTATTCAAGAACTGCATGAACCTAAAATCTTACTAACATATAAGAATATGAAAGCATTTGATCAAACTTTTAAATTAATGCAAAGCTCCAATAAGACATATGTATCTGCTAGTTCAGATTTAGGAAAAATGATTTTCACTTCTATTTGATAATCAAGTGACGTTGAAATGTACTAGGGGCATGAAAGAACTTAAATGTGTTAACAACAAGTTGAACAAAGGTTATTACAATTGAGTCCTATTTTATGTAGATTCCTCTCCTCCCCATTGTTTTTGAAGTTGAAGCATCACCTAGCCTCCCTACTCAATCACTGACTGGCAAAAAAAAAGTTGCTGATGGTTCTTAATAGTTCCAGCAACGGCTTCAAAATGGACTTCGATGGTGAACGATGTTTTGACTTCCAAGATCTAGTCAAAACCAAACGGATCAACTTCTCTTCTTTGAAGACGACTCTGTAGTGCAGTTCTTCCCTGGGTAGGCTCAGATGGATTGCCTGCCTGAAGGAATCTCCGAATCGCCAGCTGGACAATATTTTCAACCAGAATGTGATGAACACCCATCAAATGCTGAAAGCTCTGTGAGGATCTCCTACAGATGTTTCTGGACTGACATCTTTGTGAAGGTGGAGGGAAGCAAATAAAAGCTGAGGTAATTCTCGACTGGTAAGTTCTGTTGTTTATGGTGTCTTGAAATCTTTTATGATTTTGTTTTAGGCTAGCTTTGTGCTGGAAACTAAACTATTAAGTTGGATGAAATTAGTGAACCGAAATAGTATGTGGTCACTGAGCAACAACTTTTAATTGCACAAAATATCCTTTCCTTCGCTATCGCACTATCCGATTCGACAATTTTGCATGGATTGTAGTAATCCGAGTTTGGCAATTTTTCAATCTTTGACGATTGTTAAATAGAGAGATTACGACCCTACACTATCTTTAAAAGAGATTCAATTTACAGCTAAGGATAGATAAGCTGTCGATACTTTTCTGCTCCGTATATGAGTAATTTTCTAACAGTTAAGCCACGAGTTATTAATTATTACAAACATAATTTCTTTGCTTTTATGTTATTCTTTGTAAACTTTAGAAATAAAACATGTTTTTTACTCCAGTGTTTACATTGAACAAATGTGTTTTGAGAATGCCTAGCTACTTAAACAAAAACTCCTTTTACTCAACAAAAGTTTACTGGATTACAGCCTTCACCTAGTGCAATAATGTGTCATGTCAAATGTTCCATAATCTCTATAGGTAAGATACCCACAATGCTTATGCAGGACCCTATTAAGAAATTTAAGCAATGGAAATGCTTTTAAATGGGAACCCCATTGCTCTCAAATACAACATCGAATCGAGCTTTTATATTGTATATGCACTAAAATCTTTGCTCGTGAATGTCATCGATTTTTTTTTTAAAGATTTTTTTTTGCTAAAGTTTGTAACTTAGTTTGCTACTAAATTTACACATATTTTTAAATTTTCAAAATCAAAGAAATGTTAACATTTGTTGAAAAGTTATAAGATACTACCAACAATAAAATACTTGAAAAAATATTTTTATTCTTATGAATTACCTAAATGTTTCTTTTGTGCTCTTATATTAAGCAAAGTGATTACAATTGTGTATGAAGTGAAACTTTGTTTTACATAACACGGCCAATTGCTTTATTTACGTATGAAACAAACTGCAGCATAAGCCCAGTTTTTGCCATTCAAGCTTCAAAATAAGATATCTCTGAAACATTGTTTCAAACCAGGAATGGTTACATTTTAATAGTAATTTATAGTACTTCATGGAACTTCAGAGGTGAAAATCTGCGTTAATATATGCATTGCTGTATTTCTCTCTATATATTTTTAAACCATGTAAAAAAACAGGCATTCTCACTAGTGAAAATCAATATAAAATGTGAATAACTAAAAGTTTAAATTTAATGTACTTTGATGTATTAAAGTTTTATTCTTAAATTTGAGATATTTAAAATAGTTTTGAATTTTTGTGTTTGGCGAAATTTCAGCTTGTTAAAATGTGTACTAAATCTACTTCATACATATGCATATTTTTTATTGTCTTGTGAATTTAGAATATATTGTGTGTTCAAAATTAATTAGACATTTTTATTTTATAGAATTTTGTGGAGTTTCAGAAGATCGAAAAAAAAAAATCATCATGATCTTCCCCTGCTGATGCGAGCACACGAGGCCTTCTTGGAATATCAGAACTTCTGTCTTCTACAATTATTGAAATGAGCACCAAGAGACAACTATTTTGATGCACCAATAGACAAATATTTATTTTAACTCGTACCTTCCAAGACCCTGAACTGCAGTAGTTTCTAGCATTCAGAAGCCTCTAACTGAAAGTGTCCTCTCTGTAGTCTGTTCAATGCCATCCACCTTCCAATGTAGCCCAAAGTGTGGACAGACAGCCATATTTAAATACTTTCTCTGAAGAGTTCTATGCCAGAATCAAAGCTAGAGAAGAAGCATTGAGAAAGAACCTCTCGCAAAGGCTTAGTGGATTTGATTCATGCAGAAGCGAATACAAACCTCGCAGCGCATCACAGTTGAGCCATATTTTTCGTCCCCTTGTCTTGTTGCATATTGGTGGATTCTGTGCAGTATGAAGACGAGACATTTAAAATTGGAATTTATTCAACAGGAACCTGCAGCCATATTTATTATTCAGATTTTTAAATTACTTTGGTTGATATACAGAAACATTTAAAATAGTAATATAATTTAAAATTTTGGATCAGAAAAGAAAGTTTTCTCTCATCCAATTCACATTTGGAAAGTAAAGTGAATTGTTCCATTTGATTTAACACAGAAATCAGCAACTGCTTTGGGCCACCAGATGCTCAATGGCGATAAGAATTTTTTCTCATTAAAAATGCAATTCTACGAAAATGAAGGAGTAAAAATCAATCTTTAGATGAAATATTCCATGATAACTTGTATGAGCAGAAATTTTCTCATAAGGGCAGTTATTCAAGAACTGCATGAACCTAAAATCTTACTAACATATAAGAATATGAAAGCATTTGATCAAACTTTTAAATTAATGCAAAGCTCCAATAAGACATATGTATCTGCTAGTTCAGATTTAGGAAAAATGATTTTCACTTCTATTTGATAATCAAGTGACGTTGAAATGTACTAGGGGCATGAAAGAACTTAAATGTGTTAACAACAAGTTGAACAAAGGTTATTACAATTGAGTCCTATTTTATGTAGATTCCTCTCCTCCCCATTGTTTTTGAAGTTGAAGCTTCACCTAGCCTCCCTACTCAATCACTGACTGGCAAAAAAAAAGTTGCTGATGGTTCTTAATAGTTCCAGCAACGGCTTCAAAATGGACTTCGATGGTGAACGATGTTTTGACTTCCAAGATCTAGTCAAAACCAAACGGATCAACTTCTCTTCTTTGAAGACGACTCTGTAGTGCAGTTCTTCCCTGGGTAGGCTCAGATGGATTGCCTGCCTGAAGGAATCTCGGAATCGCCAGCTGGACAATATTTTCAACCAGAATGTGATGAACACCCATCAAATGCTGAAAGCTCTGTGAGGATCTCCTACAGATGTTTCTGGACTGACATCTTTGTGAAGGTGGAGGGAAGCAAATAAAAGCTGAGGTAATTCTCGACTGGTAAGTTCTGTTGTTTATGGTGTCTTGAAATCTTTTATGATTTTGTTTTAGGCTAGCTTTGTGCTGGAAACTAAACTATTAAGTTGGATGAAATTAGTGAACCGAAATAGTATGTGGTCACTGAGCAACAACTTTTAATTGCACAAAATATCCTTTCCTTCGCTATCGCACTATCCGATTCGACAATTTTGCATGGATTGTAGTAATCCGAGTTTGGCAATTTTTCAATCTTTGACGATTGTTAAATAGAGAGATTACGACCCTACACTATCTTTAAAAGAGATTCAATTTACAGCTAAGGATAGATAAGCTGTCGATACTTTTCTGCTCCGTATATGAGTAATTTTCTAACAGTTAAGCCACGAGTTATTAATTATTACAAACATAATTTCTTTGCTTTTATGTTATTCTTTGTAAACTTTAGAAATAAAACATGTTTTTTACTCCAGTGTTTACATTGAACAAATGTGTTTTGAGAATGCCTAGCTACTTAAACAAAAACTCCTTTTACTCAACAAAAGTTTACTGGATTACAGCCTTCACCTAGTGCAATAATGTGTCATGTCAAATGTTCCATAATCTCTATAGGTAAGATACCCACAATGCTTATGCAGGACCCTATTAAGAAATTTAAGCAATGGAAATGCTTTTAAATGGGAACCCCATTGCTCTCAAATACAACATCGAATCGAGCTTTTATATTGTATATGCACTAAAATCTTTGCTCGTGAATGTCATCGATTTTTTTTTTTAAAGATTTTTTTTTGCTAAAGTTTGTAACTTAGTTTGCTACTAAATTTACACATATTTTTAAATTTTCAAAATCAAAGAAATGTTAACATTTGTTGAAAAGTTATAAGATACTACCAACAATAAAATACTTGAAAAAATATTTTTATTCTTATGAATTACCTAAATGTTTCTTTTGTGCTCTTATATTAAGCAAAGTGATTACAATTGTGTATGAAGTGAAACTTTGTTTTACATAACACGGCCAATTGCTTTATTTACGTATGAAACAAACTGCAGCATAAGCCCAGTTTTTGCCATTCAAGCTTCAAAATAAGATATCTCTGAAACATTGTTTCAAACCAGGAATGGTTACATTTTAATAGTAATTTATAGTACTTCATGGAACTTCAGAGGTGAAAATCTGCGTTAATATATGCATTGCTGTATTTCTCTCTATATATTTTTAAACCATGTAAAAAAACAGGCATTCTCACTAGTGAAAATCAATATAAAATGTGAATAACTAAAAGTTTAAATTTAATGTACTTTGATGTATTAAAGTTTTATTCTTAAATTTGAGATATTTAAAATAGTTTTGAATTTTTGTGTTTGGCGAAATTTCAGCTTGTTAAAATGTGTACTAAATCTACTTCATACATATGCATATTTTTTATTGTCTTGTGAATTTAGAATATATTGTGTGTTCAAAATTAATTAGACATTTTTATTTTATAGAATTTTGTGGAGTTTCAGAAGATCGAAAAAAAAAATCATCATGATCTTCCCCTGCTGATGCGAGCACACGAGGCCATCTTGGAATATCAGAACTTCTGTCTTCTACAATTATTGAAATGAGCACCAAGAGACAACTATTTTGATGCACCAATAGACAAATATTTATTTTAACTCGTACCTTCCAAGACCCTGAACTGCAGTAGTTTCTAGCATTCAGAAGCCTCTAACTGAAAGTGTCCTCTCTGTAGTCTGTTCAATGCCATCCACCTTCCAATGTAGCCCAAAGTGTGGACAGACAGCCATATTTAAATACTTTCTCCGAAGAGTTCTATGCCAGAATCAAAGCTAGAGAAGAAGCATTGAGAAAGAACCTCTCGCAAAGGCTTAGTGGATTTGATTCATGCAGAAGCGAATACAAACCTCGCAGCGCATCACAGTTGAGCCATATTTTTCGTCCCCTTGTCTTGTTGCATATTGGTGGATTCTGTGCAGTATGAAGACGAGACATTTAAAATTGGAATTTATTCAACAGGAACCTGCAGCCATATTTATTATTCAGATTTTTAAATTACTTTGGTTGATATACAGAAACATTTAAAATAGTAATATAATTTAAAATTTTGGATCAGAAAAGAAAGTTTTCTCTCATCCAATTCACATTTGGAAAGTAAAGTGAATTGTTCCATTTGATTTAACACAGAAATCAGCAACTGCTTTGGGCCACCAGATGCTCAATGGCGATAAGAATTTTTTCTCATTACAAATGCAATTCTACGAAAATGAAGGAGTAAAAATCAATCTTTTGATGAAATATTCCATGATAACTTGTATGAGCAGAAATTTTCTCATAAGGGCAGTTATTCAAGAACTGCATGAACCTAAAATCTTACTAACATATAAGAATATGAAAGCATTTGATCAAACTTTTAAATTAATGCAAAGCTCCAATAAGACATATGTATCTGCTAGTTCAGATTTAGGAAAAATGATTTTCACTTCTATTTGATAATCAAGTGACGTTGAAATGTACTAGGGGCATGAAAGAACTTAAATGTGTTAACAACAAGTTGAACAAAGGTTATTACAATTGAGTCCTATTTTATGTAGATTCCTCTCCTCCCCATTGTTTTTGAAGTTGAAGCATCACCTAGCCTCCCTACTCAATCACTGACTGGCAAAAAAAAAGTTGCTGATGGTTCTTAATAGTTCCAGCAACGGCTTCAAAATGGACTTCGATGGTGAACGATGTTTTGACTTCCAAGATCTAGTCAAAACCAAACGGATCAACTTCTCTTCTTTGAAGACGACTCTGTAGTGCAGTTCTTCCCTGGGTAGGCTCAGATGGATTGCCTGCCTGAAGGAATCTCCGAATCGCCAGCTGGACAATATTTTCAACCAGAATGTGATGAACACCCATCAAATGCTGAAAGCTCTGTGAGGATCTCCTACAGATGTTTCTGGACTGACATCTTTGTGAAGGTGGAGGGAAGCAAATAAAAGCTGAGGTAATTCTCGACTGGTAAGTTCTGTTGTTTATGGTGTCTTGAAATCTTTTATGATTTTGTTTTAGGCTAGCTTTGTGCTGGAAACTAAACTATTAAGTTGGATGAAATTAGTGAACCGAAATAGTATGTGGTCACTGAGCAACAACTTTTAATTGCACAAAATATCCTTTCCTTCGCTATCGCACTATCCGATTCGACAATTTTGCATGGATTGTAGTAATCCGAGTTTGGCAATTTTTCAATCTTTGACGATTGTTAAATAGAGAGATTACGACCCTACACTATCTTTAAAAGAGATTCAATTTACAGCTAAGGATAGATAAGCTGTCGATACTTTTCTGCTCCGTATATGAGTAATTTTCTAACAGTTAAGCCACGAGTTATTAATTATTACAAACATAATTTCTTTGCTTTTATGTTATTCTTTGTAAACTTTAGAAATAAAACATGTTTTTTACTCCAGTGTTTACATTGAACAAATGTGTTTTGAGAATGCCTAGCTACTTAAACAAAAACTCCTTTTACTCAACAAAAGTTTACTGGATTACAGCCTTCACCTAGTGCAATAATGTGTCATGTCAAATGTTCCATAATCTCTATAGGTAAGATACCCACAATGCTTATGCAGGACCCTATTAAGAAATTTAAGCAATGGAAATGCTTTTAAATGGGAACCCCATTGCTCTCAAATACAACATCGAATCGAGCTTTTATATTGTATATGCACTAAAATCTTTGCTCGTGAATGTCATCGATTTTTTTTTTAAAGATTTTTTTTTGCTAAAGTTTGTAACTTAGTTTGCTACTAAATTTACACATATTTTTAAATTTTCAAAATCAAAGAAATGTTAACATTTGTTGAAAAGTTATAAGATACTACCAACAATAAAATACTTGAAAAAATATTTTTATTCTTATGAATTACCTAAATGTTTCTTTTGTGCTCTTATATTAAGCAAAGTGATTACAATTGTGTATGAAGTGAAACTTTGTTTTACATAACACGGCCAATTGCTTTATTTACGTATGAAACAAACTGCAGCATAAGCCCAGTTTTTGCCATTCAAGCTTCAAAATAAGATATCTCTGAAACATTGTTTCAAACCAGGAATGGTTACATTTTAATAGTAATTTATAGTACTTCATGGAACTTCAGAGGTGAAAATCTGCGTTAATATATGCATTGCTGTATTTCTCTCTATATATTTTTAAACCATGTAAAAAAACAGGCATTCTCACTAGTGAAAATCAATATAAAATGTGAATAACTAAAAGTTTAAATTTAATGTACTTTGATGTATTAAAGTTTTATTCTTAAATTTGAGATATTTAAAATAGTTTTGAATTTTTGTGTTTGGCGAAATTTCAGCTTGTTAAAATGTGTACTAAATCTACTTCATACATATGCATATTTTTTATTGTCTTGTGAATTTAGAATATATTGTGTGTTCAAAATTAATTAGACATTTTTATTTTATAGAATTTTGTGGAGTTTCAGAAGATTGAAAAAAAAAAATCATCATGATCTTCCCCTGCTGATGCGAGCACACGAGGCCTTCTTGGAATATCAGAACTTCTGTCTTCTACAATTATTGAAATGAGCACCAAGAGACAACTATTTTGATGCACCAATAGACAAATATTTATTTTAACTCGTACCTTCCAAGACCCTGAACTGCAGTAGTTTCTAGCATTCAGAAGCCTCTAACTGAAAGTGTCCTCTCTGTAGTCTGTTCAATGCCATCCACCTTCCAATGTAGCCCAAAGTGTGGACAGACAGCCATATTTAAATACTTTCTCTGAAGAGTTCTATGCCAGAATCAAAGCTAGAGAAGAAGCATTGAGAAAGAACCTCTCGCAAAGGCTTAGTGGATTTGATTCATGCAGAAGCGAATACAAACCTCGCAGCGCATCACAGTTGAGCCATATTTTTCGTCCCCTTGTCTTGTTGCATATTGGTGGATTCTGTGCAGTATGAAGACGAGACATTTAAAATTGGAATTTATTCAACAGGAACCTGCAGCCATATTTATTATTCAGATTTTTAAATTACTTTGGTTGATATACAGAAACATTTAAAATAGTAATATAATTTAAAAGTTTGGATCAGAAAAGAAAGTTTTCTCTCATCCAATTCACATTTGGAAAGTAAAGTGAATTGTTCCATTTGATTTAACACAGAAATCAGCAACTGCTTTGGGCCACCAGATGCTCAATGGCGATAAGAATTTTTTCTCATTAAAAATGCAATTCTACGAAAATGAAGGAGTAAAAATCAATCTTTAGATGAAATATTCCATGATAACTTGTATGAGCAGAAATTTTCTCATAAGGGCAGTTATTCAAGAACTGCATGAACCTAAAATCTTACTAACATATAAGAATATGAAAGCATTTGATCAAACTTTTAAATTAATGCAAAGCTCCAATAAGACATATGTATCTGCTAGTTCAGATTTAGGAAAAATGATTTTCACTTCTATTTGATAATCAAGTGACGTTGAAATGTACTAGGGGCATGAAAGAACTTAAATGTGTTAACAACAAGTTGAACAAAGGTTATTACAATTGAGTCCTATTTTATGTAGATTCCTCTCCTCCCCATTGTTTTTGAAGTTGAAGCATCACCTAGCCTCCCTACTCAATCACTGACTGGCAAAAAAAAAGTTGCTGATGGTTCTTAATAGTTCCAGCAACGGCTTCAAAATGGACTTCGATGGTGAACGATGTTTTGACTTCCAAGATCTAGTCAAAACCAAACGGATCAACTTCTCTTCTTTGAAGACGACTCTGTAGTGCAGTTCTTCCCTGGGTAGGCTCAGATGGATTGCCTGCCTGAAGGAATCTCGGAATCGCCAGCTGGACAATATTTTCAACCAGAATGTGATGAACACCAATCAAATGCTGAAAGCTCTGTGAGGATCTCCTACAGATGTTTCTGGACTGACATCTTTGTGAAGGTGGAGGGAAGCAAATAAAAGCTGAGGTAATTCTCGACTGGTAAGTTCTGTTGTTTATGGTGTCTTGAAATCTTTTATGATTTTGTTTTAGGCTAGCTTTGTGCTGGAAACTAAACTATTAAGTTGGATGAAATTAGTGAACCGAAATAGTATGTGGTCACTGAGCAACAACTTTTAATTGCACAAAATATCCTTTCCTTCGCTATCGCACTATCCGATTCGACAATTTTGCATGGATTGTAGTAATCCGAGTTTGGCAATTTTTCAATCTTTGACGATTGTTAAATAGAGAGATTACGACCCTACACTATCTTTAAAAGAGATTCAATTTACAGCTAAGGATAGATAAGCTGTCGATACTTTTCTGCTCCGTATATGAGTAATTTTCTAACAGTTAAGCCACGAGTTATTAATTATTACAAACATAATTTCTTTGCTTTTATGTTATTCTTTGTAAACTTTAGAAATAAAACATGTTTTTTACTCCAGTGTTTACATTGAACAAATGTGTTTTGAGAATGCCTAGCTACTTAAACAAAAACTCCTTTTACTCAACAAAAGTTTACTGGATTACAGCCTTCACCTAGTGCAATAATGTGTCATGTCAAATGTTCCATAATCTCTATAGGTAAGATACCCACAATGCTTATGCAGGACCCTATTAAGAAATTTAAGCAATGGAAATGCTTTTAAATGGGAACCCCATTGCTCTCAAATACAACATCGAATCGAGCTTTTATATTGTATATGCACTAAAATCTTTGCTCGTGAATGTCATCGATTTTTTTTTTAAAGATTTTTTTTTGCTAAAGTTTGTAACTTAGTTTGCTACTAAATTTACACATATTTTTAAATTTTCAAAATCAAAGAAATGTTAACATTTGTTGAAAAGTTATAAGATACTACCAACAATAAAATACTTGAAAAAATATTTTTATTCTTATGAATTACCTAAATGTTTCTTTTGTGCTCTTATATTAAGCAAAGTGATTACAATTGTGTATGAAGTGAAACTTTGTTTTACATAACACGGCCAATTGCTTTATTTACGTAGGAAACAAACTGCAGCATAAGCCCAGTTTTTGCCATTCAAGCTTCAAAATAAGATATCTCTGAAACATTGTTTCAAACCAGGAATGGTTACATTTTAATAGTAATTTATAGTACTTCATGGAACTTCAGAGGTGAAAATCTGCGTTAATATATGCATTGCTATATTTCTCTCTATATATTTTTAAACCATGTAAAAAAACAGGCATTCTCACTAGTGAAAATCAATATAAAATGTGAATAACTAAAAGTTTAAATTTAATGTACTTTGATGTATTAAAGTTTTATTCTTAAATTTGAGATATTTAAAATAGTTTTGAATTTTTGTGTTTGGCGAAATTTCAGCTTGTTAAAATGTGTACTAAATCTACTTCATACATATGCATATTTTTTATTGTCTTGTGAATTTAGAATATATTGTGTGTTCAAAATTAATTAGACATTTTTATTTTATAGAATTTTGTGGAGTTTCAGAAGATCGAAAAAAAAAAATCATCATGATCTTCCCCTGCTGATGCGAGCACACGAGGCCTTCTTGGAATATCAGAACTTCTGTCTTCTACAATTATTGAAATGAGCACCAAGAGACAACTATTTTGATGCACCAATAGACAAATATTTATTTTAACTCGTACCTTCAAAGACCCTGAACTGCAGTAGTTTCTAGCATTCAGAAGCCTCTAACTGAAAGTGTCCTCTCTGTAGTCTGTTCAATGCCATCCACCTTCCAATGTAGCCCAAAGTGTGGACAGACAGCCATATTTAAATACTTTCTCCGAAGAGTTCTATGCCAGAATCAAAGCTAGAGAAGAAGCATTGAGAAAGAACCTCTCGCAAAGGCTTAGTGGATTTGATTCATGCAGAAGCGAATACAAACCTCGCAGCGCATCACAGTTGAGCCATATTTTTCGTCCCCTTGTTTTGATGCATATTGGTGGATTCTGTGCAGTATGAAGATGAGACATTTAAAATTGGAATTTATTTAACAGGAACCTGCAGCCATATTTATTTTTATTGATGTGAACAATGGTAACCAAAGAGGATATCCCCTCTAGAGTGAATAGTAGATGTGCATTGCCTTCTAAAGCGGTTTTTCATATTCAGATTTTTAAATTACTTTGGTTGATATACAGAAACATTTAAAATAGTAATATAATTTAAAATTTTGGATCAGAAAAGAAAGTTTTCTCTCATCCAATTCACATTTGGAAAGTAAAGTGAATTGTTCCATTTGATTTAACACAGAAATCAGCAACTGCTTTGGGCCACCAGATGCTCAATGGCGATAAGAATTTTTTCTCATTAAAAATGCAATTCTACGAAAATGAAGGAGTAAAAATCAATCTTTTGATGAAATATTCCATGATAACTTGTATGAGCAGAAATTTTCTCATAAGGGCAGTTATTCAAGAACTGCATGAACCTAAAATCTTACTAACATATAAGAATATGAAAGCATTTGATCAAACTTTTAAATTAATGCAAAGCTCCAATAAGACATATGTATCTGCTAGTTCAGATTTAGGAAAAATGATTTTCACTTCTATTTGATAATCAAGTGACGTTGAAATGTACTAGGGGCATGAAAGAACTTAAATGTGTTAACAACAAGTTGAACAAAGGTTATTACAATTGAGTCCTATTTTATGTAGATTCCTCTCCTCCCCATTGTTTTTGAAGTTGAAGCATCACCTAGCCTCCCTACTCAATCACTGACTGGCAAAAAAATAGTTGCTGATGGTTCTTAATAGTTCCAGCAACGGCTTCAAAATGGACTTCGATGGTGAACGATGTTTTGACTTCCAAGATCTAGTCAAAACCAAACGGATCAACTTCTCTTCTTTGAAGACGACTCTGTAGTGCAGTTCTTCCCTGGGTAGGCTCAGATGGATTGCCTGCCTGAAGGAATCTCAGAATCGCCAGCTGGACAATATTTTCAACCAGAATGTGATGAACACCCATCAAATGCTGAAAGCTCTGTGAGGATCTCCTACAGATGTTTCTGGACTGACATCTTTGTGAAGGTGGAGGGAAGCAAATAAAAGCTGAGGTAATTCTCGACTGGTAAGTTCTGTTGTTTATGGTGTCTTGAAATCTTTTATGATTTTGTTTTAGGCTAGCTTTGTGCTGGAAACTAAACTATTAAGTTGGATGAAATTAGTGAACCGAAATAGTATGTGGTCACTGAGCAACAACTTTTAATTGCACAAAATATCCTTTCCTTCGCTATCGCACTATCCGATTCGACAATTTTGCATGGATTGTAGTAATCCGAGTTTGGCAATTTTTCAATCTTTGACGATTGTTAAATAGAGAGATTACGACCCTACACTATCTTTAAAAGAGATTCAATTTACAGCTAAGGATAGATAAGCTGTCGATACTTTTCTGCTCCGTATATGAGTAATTTTCTAACAGTTAAGCCACGAGTTATTAATTATTACAAACATAATTTCTTTGCTTTTATGTTATTCTTTGTAAACTTTAGAAATAAAACATGTTTTTTACTCCAGTGTTTACATTGAACAAATGTGTTTTGAGAATGCCTAGCTACTTAAACAAAAACTCCTTTTACTCAACAAAAGTTTACTGGATTACAGCCTTCACCTAGTGCAATAATGTGTCATGTCAAATGTTCCATAATCTCTATAGGTAAGATACCCACAATGCTTATGCAGGACCCTATTAAGAAATTTAAGCAATGGAAATGCTTTTAAATGGGAACCCCATTGCTCTCAAATACAACATCGAATCGAGCTTTTATATTGTATATGCACTAAAATCTTTGCTCGTGAATGTCATCGATTTTTTTTTTAAAGATTTTTTTTTGCTAAAGTTTGTAACTTAGTTTGCTACTAAATTTACACATATTTTTAAATTTTCAAAATCAAAGAAATGTTAACATTTGTTGAAAAGTTATAAGATACTACCAACAATAAAATACTTGAAAAAATATTTTTATTCTTATGAATTACCTAAATGTTTCTTTTGTGCTCTTATATTAAGCAAAGTGATTACAATTGTGTATGAAGTGAAACTTTGTTTTACATAACACGGCCAATTGCTTTATTTACGTAGGAAACAAACTGCAGCATAAGCCCAGTTTTTGCCATTCAAGCTTCAAAATAAGATATCTCTGAAACATTGTTTCAAACCAGGAATGGTTACATTTTAATAGTAATTTATAGTACTTCATGGAACTTCAGAGGTGAAAATCTGCGTTAATATATGCATTGCTGTATTTCTCTCTATATATTTTTAAACCATGTAAAAAAACAGGCATTCTCACTAGTGAAAATCAATATAAAATGTGAATAACTAAAAGTTTAAATTTAATGTACTTTGATGTATTAAAGTTTTATTCTTAAATTTGAGATATTTAAAATAGTTTTGAATTTTTGTGTTTGGCGAAATTTCAGCTTGTTAAAATGTGTACTAAATCTACTTCATACATATGCATATTTTTTATTGTCTTGTGAATTTAGAATATATTGTGTGTTCAAAATTAATTAGACATTTTTATTTTATAGAATTTTGTGGAGTTTCAGAAGATCGAAAAAAAAAAATCATCATGATCTTCCCCTGCTGATGCGAGCACACGAGGCCTTCTTGGAATATCAGAACTTCTGTCTTCTACAATTATTGAAATGAGCACCAAGAGACAACTATTTTGATGCACCAATAGACAAATATTTATTTTAACTCTTACCTTCAAAGACCCTGAACTGCAGTAGTTTCTAGCATTCAGAAGCCTCTAACTGAAAGTGTCCTCTCTGTAGTCTGTTCAATGCCATCCACCTTCCAATGTAGCCCAAAGTGTGGACAGACAGCCATATTTAAATACTTTCTCCGAAGAGTTCTATGCCAGAATCAAAGCTAGAGAAGAAGCATTGAGAAAGAACCTCTCGCAAAGGCTTAGTGGATTTGATTCATGCAGAAGCGAATACAAACCTCGCAGCACATCACAGTTGAGCCATATTTTTCGTCCCCTTGTCTTGGTGCATATTGGTGGATTCTGTGCAGTATGAAGACGAGACATTTAAAATTGGAATTTATTTAACAGGAACCTGCAGCCATATTTATTTTTATTGATGTGAACAATGGTAACCAAAGAGGATATCCCCTCTAGAGTGAATAGTAGATGTGCATTGCCTTCTAAAGCGGTTTTTCATATTCAGATTTTTAAATTACTTTGGTTGATATACAGAAACATTTAAAATAGTAATATAATTTAAAATTTTGGATCAGAAAAGAAAGTTTTCTCTCATCCAATTCACATTTGGAAAGTAAAGTGAATTGTTCCATTTGATTTAACACAGAAATCAGCAACTGCTTTGGGCCACCAGATGCTCAATGGCGATAAGAATTTTTTCTCATTACAAATGCAATTCTACGAAAATGAAGGAGTAAAAATCAATCTTTTGATAAAATATTCCATGATAACTTGTATGAGCAGAAATTTTCTCATAAGGGCAGTTATTCAAGAACTGCATGAACCTAAAATCTTACTAACATATAAGAATATGAAAGCATTTGATCAAACTTTTAAATTAATGCAAAGCTCCAATAAGACATATGTATCTGCTAGTTCAGATTTAGGAAAAATGATTTTCACTTCTATTTGATAATCAAGTGACGTTGAAATGTACTAGGGGCATGAAAGAACTTAAATGTGTTAACAACAAGTTGAACAAAGGTTATTACAATTGAGTCCTATTTTATGTAGATTCCTCTCCTCCCCATTGTTTTTGAAGTTGAAGCATCACCTAGCCTCCCTACTCAATCACTGACTGGCAAAAAAAAAGTTGCTGATGGTTCTTAATAGTTCCAGCAACGGCTTCAAAATGGACTTCGATGGTGAACGATGTTTTGACTTCCAAGATCTAGTCAAAACCAAACGGATCAACTTCTCTTCTTTGAAGACGACTCTGTAGTGCAGTTCTTCCCTGGGTAGGCTCAGATGGATTGCCTGCCTGAAGGAATCTCGGAATCGCCAGCTGGACAATATTTTCAACCAGAATGTGATGAACACCCATCAAATGCTGAAAGCTCTGTGAGGATCTCCTACAGATGTTTCTGGACTGACATCTTTGTGAAGGTGGAGGGAAGCAAATAAAAGCTGAGGTAATTCTCGACTGGTAAGTTCTGTTGTTTATGGTGTCTTGAAATCTTTTATGATTTTGTTTTAGGCTAGCTTTGTGCTGGAAACTAAACTATTAAGTTGGATGAAATTAGTGAACCGAAATAGTATGTGGTCACTGAGCAACAACTTTTAATTGCACAAAATATCCTTTCCTTCGCTATCGCACTATCCGATTCGACAATTTTGCATGGATTGTAGTAATCCGAGTTTGGCAATTTTTCAATCTTTGACGATTGTTAAATAGAGAGATTACGACCCTACACTATCTTTAAAAGAGATTCAATTTACAGCTAAGGATAGATAAGCTGTCGATACTTTTCTGCTCCGTATATGAGTAATTTTCTAACAGTTAAGCCACGAGTTATTAATTATTACAAACATAATTTCATTGCTTTTATGTTATTCTTTGTAAACTTTAGAAATAAAACATGTTTTTTACTCCAGTGTTTACATTGAACAAATGTGTTTTGAGAATGCCTAGCTACTTAAACAAAAACTCCTTTTACTCAACAAAAGTTTACTGGATTACAGCCTTCACCTAGTGCAATAATGTGTCATGTCAAATGTTCCATAATCTCTATAGGTAAGATACCCACAATGCTTATGCAGGACCCTATTAAGAAATTTAAGCAATGGAAATGCTTTTAAATGGGAACCCCATTGCTCTCAAATACAACATCGAATCGAGCTTTTATATTGTATATGCACTAAAATCTTTGCTCGTGAATGTCATCGATTTTTTTTTTAAAGATTTTTTTTTGCTAAAGTTTGTAACTTAGTTTGCTACTAAATTTACACATATTTTTAAATTTTCAAAATCAAAGAAATGTTAACATTTGTTGAAAAGTTATAAGATACTACCAACAATAAAATACTTGAAAAAATATTTTTATTCTTATGAATTACCTAAATGTTTCTTTTGTGCTCTTATATTAAGCAAAGTGATTACAATTGTGTATGAAGTGAAACTTTGTTTTACATAACACGGCCAATTGCTTTATTTACGTATGAAACAAACTGCAGCATAAGCCCAGTTTTTGCCATTCAAGCTTCAAAATAAGATATCTCTGAAACATTGTTTCAAACCAGGAATGGTTACATTTTAATAGTAATTTATAGTACTTCATGGAACTTCAGAGGGGAAAATCTGCGTTAATATATGCATTGCTGTATTTCTCTCTATATATTTTTAAACCATGTAAAAAAACAGGCATTCTCACTAGTGAAAATCAATATAAAATGTGAATAACTAAAAGTTTAAATTTAATGTACTTTGATGTATTAAAGTTTTATTCTTAAATTTGAGATATTTAAAATAGTTTTGAATTTTTGTGTTTGGCGAAATTTCAGCTTGTTAAAATGTGTACTAAATCTACTTCATACATATGCATATTTTTTATTGTCTTGTGAATTTAGAATATATTGTGTGTTCAAAATTAATTAGACATTTTTATTTTATAGAATTTTGTGGAGTTTCAGAAGATCGAAAAAAAAAAAATCATCATGATCTTCCCCTGCTGATGCGAGCACACAAGGCCTTCTTGGAATATCAGAACTTCTGTCTTCTACAATTATTGAAATGAGCACCAAGAGACAACTATTTTGATGCACCAATAGACAAATATTTATTTTAACTCGTACCTTCCAAGACCCTGAACTGCAGTAGTTTCTAGCATTCAGAAGCCTCTAACTGAAAGTGTCCTCTCTGTAGTCTGTTCAATGCCATCCACCTACCAATGTAGCCCAAAGTGTGGACAGACAGCCATATTTAAATACTTTCTCTGAAGAGTTCTATGCCAGAATCAAAGCTAGAGAAGAAGCATTGAGAAAGAACCTCTCGCAAAGGCTTAGTGGATTTGATTCATGCAGAAGCGAATACAAACCTCGCAGCGCATCACAGTTGAGCCATATTTTTCGTCCCCTTGTCTTGTTGCATATTGGTGGATTCTGTGCAGTATGAAGACGAGACATTTAAAATTGGAATTTATTCAACAGGAACCTGCAGCCATATTTATTATTCAGATTTTTAAATTACTTTGGTTGATATACAGAAACATTTAAAATAGTAATATAATTTAAAAGTTTGGATCAGAAAAGAAAGTTTTCTCTCATCCAATTCACATTTGGAAAGTAAAGTGAATTGTTCCATTTGATTTAACACAGAAATCAGCAACTGCTTTGGGCCACCAGATGCTCAATGGCGATAAGAATTTTTTCTCATTAAAAATGCAATTCTACGAAAATGAAGGAGTAAAAATCAATCTTTAGATGAAATATTCCATGATAACTTGTATGAGCAGAAATTTTCTCATAAGGGCAGTTATTCAAGAACTGCATGAACCTAAAATCTTACTAACATATAAGAATATGAAAGCATTTGATCAAACTTTTAAATTAATGCAAAGCTCCAATAAGACATATGTATCTGCTAGTTCAGATTTAGGAAAAATGATTTTCACTTCTATTTGATAATCAAGTGACGTTGAAATGTACTAGGGGCATGAAAGAACTTAAATGTGTTAACAACAAGTTGAACAAAGGTTATTACAATTGAGTCCTATTTTATGTAGATTCCTCTCCTCCCCATTGTTTTTGAAGTTGAAGCATCACCTAGCCTCCCTACTCAATCACTGACTGGCAAAAAAAAAGTTGCTGATGGTTCTTAATAGTTCCAGCAACGGCTTCAAAATGGACTTCGATGGTGAACGATGTTTTGACTTCCAAGATCTAGTCAAAACCAAACGGATCAACTTCTCTTCTTTGAAGACGACTCTGTAGTGCAGTTCTTCCCTGGGTAGGCTCAGATGGATTGCCTGCCTGAAGGAATCTCGGAATCGCCAGCTGGACAATATTTTCAACCAGAATGTGATGAACACCCATCAAATGCTGAAAGCTCTGTGAGGATCTCCTACAGATGTTTCTGGACTGACATCTTTGTGAAGGTGGAGGGAAGCAAATAAAAGCTGAGGTAATTCTCGACTGGTAAGTTCTGTTGTTTATGGTGTCTTGAAATCTTTTATGATTTTGTTTTAGGCTAGCTTTGTGCTGGAAACTAAACTATTAAGTTGGATGAAATTAGTGAACCGAAATAGTATGTGGTCACTGAGCAACAACTTTTAATTGCACAAAATATCCTTTCCTTCGCTATCGCACTATCCGATTCGACAATTTTGCATGGATTGTAGTAATCCGAGTTTGGCAATTTTTCAATCTTTGACGATTGTTAAATAGAGAGATTACGACCCTACACTATCTTTAAAAGAGATTCAATTTACAGCTAAGGATAGATAAGCTGTCGATACTTTTCTGCTCCGTATATGAGTAATTTTCTAACAGTTAAGCCACGAGTTATTAATTATTACAAACATAATTTCTTTGCTTTTATGTTATTCTTTGTAAACTTTAGAAATAAAACATGTTTTTTACTCCAGTGTTTACATTGAACAAATGTGTTTTGAGAATGCCTAGCTACTTAAACAAAAACTCCTTTTACTCAACAAAAGTTTACTGGATTACAGCCTTCACCTAGTGCAATAATGTGTCATGTCAAATGTTCCATAATCTCTATAGGTAAGATACCCACAATGCTTATGCAGGACCCTATTAAGAAATTTAAGCAATGGAAATGCTTTTAAATGGGAACCCCATTGCTCTCAAATACAACATCGAATCGAGCTTTTTTTTTTGCTAAAGTTTGTAACTTAGTTTGCTACTAAATTTACACATATTTTTAAATTTTCAAAATCAAAGAAATGTTAACATTTGTTGAAAAGTTATAAGATACTACCAACAATAAAATACTTGAAGAAATATTTTTATTCTTATGAATTACCTAAATGTTTCTTTTGTGCTCTTATATTAAGCAAAGTGATTACAATTGTGTATGAAGTGAAACTTTGTTTTACATAACACGGCCAATTGCTTTATTTACGTAGGAAACAAACTGCAGCATAAGCCCAGTTTTTGCCATTCAAGCTTCAAAATAAGATATCTCTGAAACATTGTTTCAAACCAGGAATGGTTACATTTTAATAGTAATTTATAGTACTTCATGGAACTTCAGAGGTGAAAATCTGCGTTAATATATGCATTGCTGTATTTCTCTCTATATATTTTTAAACCATGTAAAAAAACAGGCATTCTCACTAGTGAAAATCAATATAAAATGTGAATAACTAAAAGTTTAAATTTAATGTACTTTGATGTATTAAAGTTTTATTCTTAAATTTGAGATATTTAAAATAGTTTTGAATTTTTGTGTTTGGCGAAATTTCAGCTTGTTAAAATGTGTACTAAATCTACTTCATACATATGCATATTTTTTATTGTCTTGTGAATTTAGAATATATTGTGTGTTCAAAATTAATTAGACATTTTTATTTTATAGAATTTTGTGGAGTTTCAGAAGATTGAAAAAAAAAAATCATCATGATCTTCCCCTGCTGATGCGAGCACACGAGGCCTTCTTGGAATATCAGAACTTCTGTCTTCTACAATTATTGAAATGAGCACCAAGAGACAACTATTTTGATGCACCAATAGACAAATATTTATTTTAACTCGTACCTTCCAAGACCCTGAACTGCAGTAGTTTCTAGCATTCAGAAGCCTCTAACTGAAAGTGTCCTCTCTGTAGTCTGTTCAATGCCATCCACCTTCCAATGTAGCCCAAAGTGTGGACAGACAGCCATATTTAAATACTTTCTCTGAAGAGTTCTATGCCAGAATCAAAGCTAGAGAAGAAGCATTGAGAAAGAACCTCTCGCAAAGGCTTAGTGGATTTGATTCATGCAGAAGCGAATACAAACCTCGCAGCGCATCACAGTTGAGCCATATTTTTCGTCCCCTTGTCTTGTTGCATATTGGTGGATTCTGTGCAGTATGAAGACGAGACATTTAAAATTGGAATTTATTCAACAGGAACCTGCAGCCATATTTATTATTCAGATTTTTAAATTACTTTGGTTGATATACAGAAACATTTAAAATAGTAATATAATTTAAAAGTTTGGATCAGAAAAGAAAGTTTTCTCTCATCCAATTCACATTTGGAAAGTAAAGTGAATTGTTCCATTTGATTTAACACAGAAATCAGCAACTGCTTTGGGCCACCAGATGCTCAATGGCTATAAGAATTTTTTCTCATTAAAAATGCAATTCTACGAAAATGAAGGAGTAAAAATCAATCTTTAGATGAAATATTCCATGATAACTTGTATGAGCAGAAATTTTCTCATAAGGGCAGTTATTCAAGAACTGCATGAACCTAAAATCTTACTAACATATAAGAATATGAAAGCATTTGATCAAACTTTTAAATTAATGCAAAGCTCCAATAAGACATATGTATCTGCTAGTTCAGATTTAGGAAAAATGATTTTCACTTCTATTTGATAATCAAGTGACGTTGAAATGTACTAGGGGCATGAAAGAACTTAAATGTGTTAACAACAAGTTGAACAAAGGTTATTACAATTGAGTCCTATTTTATGTAGATTCCTCTCCTCCCCATTGTTTTTGAAGTTGAAGCATCACCTAGCCTCCCTACTCAATCACTGACTGGCAAAAAAAAAGTTGCTGATGGTTCTTAATAGTTCCAGCAACGGCTTCAAAATGGACTTCGATGGTGAACGATGTTTTGACTTCCAAGATCTAGTCAAAACCAAACGGATCAACTTCTCTTCTTTGAAGACGACTCTGTAGTGCAGTTCTTCCCTGGGTAGGCTCAGATGGATTGCCTGCCTGAAGGAATCTCGGAATCGCCAGCTGGACAATATTTTCAACCAGAATGTGATGAACACCCATCAAATGCTGAAAGCTCTGTGAGGATCTCCTACAGATGTTTCTGGACTGACATCTTTGTGAAGGTGGAGGGAAGCAAATAAAAGCTGAGGTAATTCTCGACTGGTAAGTTCTGTTGTTTATGGTGTCTTGAAATCTTTTATGATTTTGTTTTAGGCTAGCTTTGTGCTGGAAACTAAACTATTAAGTTGGATGAAATTAGTGAACCGAAATAGTATGTGGTCACTGAGCAACAACTTTTAATTGCACAAAATATCCTTTCCTTCGCTATCGCACTATCCGATTCGACAATTTTGCATGGATTGTAGTAATCCGAGTTTGGCAATTTTTCAATCTTTGACGATTGTTAAATAGAGAGATTACGACCCTACACTATCTTTAAAAGAGATTCAATTTACAGCTAAGGATAGATAAGCTGTCGATACTTTTCTGCTCCGTATATGAGTAATTTTCTAACAGTTAAGCCACGAGTTATTAATTATTACAAACATAATTTCTTTGCTTTTATGTTATTCTTTGTAAACTTTAGAAATAAAACATGTTTTTTACTCCAGTGTTTACATTGAACAAATGTGTTTTGAGAATGCCTAGCTACTTAAACAAAAACTCCTTTTACTCAACAAAAGTTTACTGGATTACAGCCTTCACCTAGTGCAATAATGTGTCATGTCAAATGTTCCATAATCTCTATAGGTAAGATACCCACAATGCTTATGCAGGACCCTATTAAGAAATTTAAGCAATGGAAATGCTTTTAAATGGGAACCCCATTGCTCTCAAATACAACATCGAATCGAGCTTTTATATTGTATATGCACTAAAATCTTTGCTCGTGAATGTCATCGATTTTTTTTTTAAAGATTTTTTTTTGCTAAAGTTTGTAACTTAGTTTGCTACTAAATTTACACATATTTTTAAATTTTCAAAATCAAAGAAATGTTAACATTTGTTGAAAAGTTATAAGATACTACCAACAATAAAATACTTGAAAAAATATTTTTATTCTTATGAATTACCTAAATGTTTCTTTTGTGCTCTTATATTAAGCAAAGTGATTACAATTGTGTATGAAGTGAAACTTTGTTTTACATAACACGGCCAATTGCTTTATTTACGTATGAAACAAACTGCAGCATAAGCCCAGTTTTTGCCATTCAAGCTTCAAAATAAGATATCTCTGAAACATTGTTTCAAACCAGGAATGGTTACATTTTAATAGTAATTTATAGTACTTCATGGAACTTCAGAGGTGAAAATCTGCGTTAATATATGCATTGCTGTATTTCTCTCTATATATTTTTAAACCATGTAAAAAAACAGGCATTCTCACTAGTGAAAATCAATATAAAATGTGAATAACTAAAAGTTTAAATTTAATGTACTTTGATGTATTAAAGTTTTATTCTTAAATTTGAGATATTTAAAATAGTTTTGAATTTTTGTGTTTGGCGAAATTTCAGCTTGTTAAAATGTGTACTAAATCTACTTCATACATATGCATATTTTTTATTGTCTTGTGAATTTAGAATATATTGTGTGTTCAAAATTAATTAGACATTTTTATTTTATAGAATTTTGTGGAGTTTCAGAAGATTGAAAAAAAAAAATCATCATGATCTTCCCCTGCTGATGCGAGCACACGAGGCCTTCTTGGAATATCAGAACTTCTGTCTTCTACAATTATTGAAATGAGCACCAAGAGACAACTATTTTGATGCACCAATAGACAAATATTTATTTTAACTCGTACCTTCCAAGACCCTGAACTGCAGTAGTTTCTAGCATTCAGAAGCCTCTAACTGAAAGTGTCCTCTCTGTAGTCTGTTCAATGCCATCCACCTTCCAATGTAGCCCAAAGTGTGGACAGACAGCCATATTTAAATACTTTCTCTGAAGAGTTCTATGCCAGAATCAAAGCTAGAGAAGAAGCATTGAGAAAGAACCTCTCGCAAAGGCTTAGTGGATTTGATTCATGCAGAAGCGAATACAAACCTCGCAGCGCATCACAGTTGAGCCATATTTTTCGTCCCCTTGTCTTGTTGCATATTGGTGGATTCTGTGCAGTATGAAGACGAGACATTTAAAATTGGAATTTATTCAACAGGAACCTGCAGCCATATTTATTATTCAGATTTTTAAATTACTTTGGTTGATATACAGAAACATTTAAAATAGTAATATAATTTAAAAGTTTGGATCAGAAAAGAAAGTTTTCTCTCATCCAATTCACATTTGGAAAGTAAAGTGAATTGTTCCATTTGATTTAACACAGAAATCAGCAACTGCTTTGGGCCACCAGATGCTCAATGGCTATAAGAATTTTTTCTCATTAAAAATGCAATTCTACGAAAATGAAGGAGTAAAAATCAATCTTTAGATGAAATATTCCATGATAACTTGTATGAGCAGAAATTTTCTCATAAGGGCAGTTATTCAAGAACTGCATGAACCTAAAATCTTACTAACATATAAGAATATGAAAGCATTTGATCAAACTTTTAAATTAATGCAAAGCTCCAATAAGACATATGTATCTGCTAGTTCAGATTTAGGAAAAATGATTTTCACTTCTATTTGATAATCAAGTGACGTTGAAATGTACTAGGGGCATGAAAGAACTTAAATGTGTTAACAACAAGTTGAACAAAGGTTATTACAATTGAGTCCTATTTTATGTAGATTCCTCTCCTCCCCATTGTTTTTGAAGTTGAAGCATCACCTAGCCTCCCTACTCAATCACTGACTGGCAAAAAAAAAGTTGCTGATGGTTCTTAATAGTTCCAGCAACGGCTTCAAAATGGACTTCGATGGTGAACGATGTTTTGACTTCCAAGATCTAGTCAAAACCAAACGGATCAACTTCTCTTCTTTGAAGACGACTCTGTAGTGCAGTTCTTCCCTGGGTAGGCTCAGATGGATTGCCTGCCTGAAGGAATCTCGGAATCGCCAGCTGGACAATATTTTCAACCAGAATGTGATGAACACCCATCAAATGCTGAAAGCTCTGTGAGGATCTCCTACAGATGTTTCTGGACTGACATCTTTGTGAAGGTGGAGGGAAGCAAATAAAAGCTGAGGTAATTCTCGACTGGTAAGTTCTGTTGTTTATGGTGTCTTGAAATCTTTTATGATTTTGTTTTAGGCTAGCTTTGTGCTGGAAACTAAACTATTAAGTTGGATGAAATTAGTGAACCGAAATAGTATGTGGTCACTGAGCAACAACTTTTAATTGCACAAAATATCCTTTCCTTCGCTATCGCACTATCCGATTCGACAATTTTGCATGGATTGTAGTAATCCGAGTTTGGCAATTTTTCAATCTTTGACGATTGTTAAATAGAGAGATTACGACCCTACACTATCTTTAAAAGAGATTCAATTTACAGCTAAGGATAGATAAGCTGTCGATACTTTTCTGCTCCGTATATGAGTAATTTTCTAACAGTTAAGCCACGAGTTATTAATTATTACAAACATAATTTCTTTGCTTTTATGTTATTCTTTGTAAACTTTAGAAATAAAACATGTTTTTTACTCCAGTGTTTACATTGAACAAATGTGTTTTGAGAATGCCTAGCTACTTAAACAAAAACTCCTTTTACTCAACAAAAGTTTACTGGATTACAGCCTTCACCTAGTGCAATAATGTGTCATGTCAAATGTTCCATAATCTCTATAGGTAAGATACCCACAATGCTTATGCAGGACCCTATTAAGAAATTTAAGCAATGGAAATGCTTTTAAATGGGAACCCCATTGCTCTCAAATACAACATCGAATCGAGCTTTTTTTTTTGCTAAAGTTTGTAACTTAGTTTGCTACTAAATTTACACATATTTTTAAATTTTCAAAATCAAAGAAATGTTAACATTTGTTGAAAAGTTATAAGATACTACCAACAATAAAATACTTGAAGAAATATTTTTATTCTTATGAATTACCTAAATGTTTCTTTTGTGCTCTTATATTAAGCAAAGTGATTACAATTGTGTATGAAGTGAAACTTTGTTTTACATAACACGGCCAATTGCTTTATTTACGTAGGAAACAAACTGCAGCATAAGCCCAGTTTTTGCCATTCAAGCTTCAAAATAAGATATCTCTGAAACATTGTTTCAAACCAGGAATGGTTACATTTTAATAGTAATTTATAGTACTTCATGGAACTTCAGAGGTGAAAATCTGCGTTAATATATGCATTGCTGTATTTCTCTCTATATATTTTTAAACCATGTAAAAAAACAGGCATTCTCACTAGTGAAAATCAATATAAAATGTGAATAACTAAAAGTTTAAATTTAATGTACTTTGATGTATTAAAGTTTTATTCTTAAATTTGAGATATTTAAAATAGTTTTGAATTTTTGTGTTTGGCGAAATTTCAGCTTGTTAAAATGTGTACTAAATCTACTTCATACATATGCATATTTTTTATTGTCTTGTGAATTTAGAATATATTGTGTGTTCAAAATTAATTAGACATTTTTATTTTATAGAATTTTGTGGAGTTTCAGAAGATCGAAAAAAAAAAATCATCATGATCTTCCCCTGCTGATGCGAGCACACGAGGCCTTCTTGGAATATCAGAACTTCTGTCTTCTACAATTATTGAAATGAGCACCAAGAGACAACTATTTTGATGCACCAATAGACAAATATTTATTTTAACTCGTACCTTCAAAGACCCTGAACTGCAGTAGTTTCTAGCATTCAGAAGCCTCTAACTGAAAGTGTCCTCTCTGTAGTCTGTTCAATGCCATCCACCTTCCAATGTAGCCCAAAGTGTGGACAGACAGCCATATTTAAATACTTTCTCCGAAGAGTTCTATGCCAGAATCAAAGCTAGAGAAGAAGCATTGAGAAAGAACCTCTCGCAAAGGCTTAGTGGATTTGATTAATGCAGAAGCGAATACAAACCTCGCAGCGCATCACAGTTGAGCCATATTTTTCGTCCCCTTGTCTTGGTGCATATTGGTGGATTCTGTGCAGTATGAAGACGAGACATTTAAAATTGGAATTTATTCAACAGGAACCTGCAGCCATATTTATTTTTATTGATGTGAACAATGGTAACCAAAGAGGATATCCCCTCTAGAGTGAATAGTAGATGTGCATTGCCTTCTAAAGCGGTTTTTCATATTCAGATTTTTAAATTACTTTGGTTGATATACAGAAACATTTAAAATAGTAATATAATTTAAAATTTTGGATCAGAAAAGAAAGTTTTCTCTCATCCAATTCACATTTGGAAAGTAAAGTGAATTGTTCCATTTGATTTAACACAGAAATCAGCAACTGCTTTGGGCCACCAGATGCTCAATGGCGATAAGAATTTTTTCTCATTAAAAATGCAATTCTACGAAAATGAAGGAGTAAAAATCAATCTTTTGATGAAATATTCCATGATAACTTGTATGAGCAGAAATTTTCTCATAAGGGCAGTTATTCAAGAACTGCATGAACCTAAAATCTTACTAACATATAAGAATATGAAAGCATTTAATCAAACTTTTAAATTAATGCAAAGCTCCAATAAGACATATGTATCTGCTAGTTCAGATTTAGGAAAAATGATTTTCACTTCTATTTGATAATCAAGTGACGTTGAAATGTACTAGGGGCATGAAAGAACTTAAATGTGTTAACAACAAGTTGAACAAAGGTTATTACAATTGAGTCCTATTTTATGTAGATTCCTCTCCTCCCCATTGTTTTTGAAGTTGAAGCATCACCTAGCCTCCCTACTCAATCACTGACTGGCAAAAAAAAATTGCTGATGGTTCTTAATAGTTCCAGCAACGGCTTCAAAATGGACTTCGATGGTGAACGATGTTTTGACTTCCAAGATCTAGTCAAAACCAAACGGATCAACTTCTCTTCTTTGAAGACGACTCTGTAGTGCAGTTCTTCCCTGGGTAGGCTCAGATGGATTGCCTGCCTGAAGGAATCTCGGAATCGCCAGCTGGACAATATTTTCAACCAGAATGTGATGAACACCCATCAAATGCTGAAAGCTCTGTGAGGATCTCCTACAGATGTTTCTGGACTGACATCTTTGTGAAGGTGGAGGGAAGCAAATAAAAGCTGAGGTAATTCTCGACTGGTAAGTTCTGTTGTTTATGGTGTCTTGAAATCTTTTATGATTTTGTTTTAGGCTAGCTTTGTGCTGGAAACTAAACTATTAAGTTGGATGAAATTAGTGAACCGAAATAGTATGTGGTCACTGAGCAACAACTTTTAATTGCACAAAATATCCTTTCCTTCGCTATCGCACTATCCGATTCGACAATTTTGCATGGATTGTAGTAATCCGAGTTTGGCAATTTTTCAATCTTTGACGATTGTTAAATAGAGAGATTACGACCCTACACTATCTTTAAAAGAGATTCAATTTACAGCTAAGGATAGATAAGCTGTCGATACTTTTCTGCTCCGTATACGAGTAATTTTCTAACGGTTAAGCCACGAGTTATTAATTATTACAAACATAATTTCTTTGCTTTTATGTTATTCTTTGTAAACTTTAGAAATAAAACATGTTTTTTACTCCAGTGTTTACATTGAACAAATGTGTTTTGAGAATGCCTAGCTACTTAAACAAAAACTCCTTTTACTCAACAAAAGTTTACTGGATTACAGCCTTCACCTAGTGCAATAATGTGTCATGTCAAATGTTCCATAATCTCTATAGGTAAGATACCCACAATGCTTATGCAGGACCCTATTAAGAAATTTAAGCAATGGAAATGCTTTTAAATGGGAACCCCATTGCTCTCAAATACAACATCGAATCGAGCTTTTATATTGTATATGCACTAAAATCTTTGCTCGTGAATGTCATCGATTTTTTTTTTAAAGATTTTTTTTTGCTAAAGTTTGTAACTTAGTTTGCTACTAAATTTACACATATTTTTAAATTTTCAAAATCAAAGAAATGTTAACATTTGTTGAAAAGTTATAAGATACTACCAACAATAAAATACTTGAAAAAATATTTTTATTCTTATGAATTACCTAAATGTTTCTTTTGTGCTCTTATATTAAGCAAAGTGATTACAATTGTGTATGAAGTGAAACTTTGTTTTACATAACACGGCCAATTGCTTTATTTACGTATGAAACAAACTGCAGCATAAGCCCAGTTTTTGCCATTCAAGCTTCAAAATAAGATATCTCTGAAACATTGTTTCAAACCAGGAATGGTTACATTTTAATAGTAATTTATAGTACTTCATGGAACTTCAGAGGTGAAAATCTGCGTTAATATATGCATTGCTGTATTTCTCTCTATATATTTTTAAACCATATAAAAAAACAGGCATTCTCACTAGTGAAAATCAATATAAAATGTGAATAACTAAAAGTTTAAATTTAATGTACTTTGATGTATTAAAGTTTTATTCTTAAATTTAAGATATTTAAAATAGTTTTGAATTTTTGTGTTTGGCGAAATTTCAGCTTGTTAAAATGTGTACTAAATCTACTTCATACATATGCATATTTTTTATTGTCTTGTGAATTTAGAATATATTGTGTGTTCAAAATTAATTAGACATTTTTATTTTATAGAATTTTGTGGAGTTTCAGAAGATCGAAAAAAAAAATCATCATGATCTTCCCCTGCTGATGCGAGCACACGAGGCCATCTTGGAATATCAGAACTTCTGTCTTCTACAATTATTGAAATGAGCACCAAGAGACAACTATTTTGATGCACCAATAGACAAATATTTATTTTAACTCGTACCTTCCAAGACCCTGAACTGCAGTAGTTTCTAGCATTCAGAAGCCTCTAACTGAAAGTGTCCTCTCTGTAGTCTGTTCAATGCCATCCACCTTCCAATGTAGCCCAAAGTGTGGACAGACAGCCATATTTAAATACTTTCTCCGAAGAGTTCTATGCCAGAATCAAAGCTAGAGAAGAAGCATTGAGAAAGAACCTCTCGCAAAGGCTTAGTGGATTTGATTCATGCAGAAGCGAATACAAACCTCGCAGCGCATCACAGTTGAGCCATATTTTTCGTCCCCTTGTCTTGTTGCATATTGGTGGATTCTGTGCAGTATGAAGACGAGACATTTAAAATTGGAATTTATTCAACAGGAACCTGCAGCCATATTTATTATTCAGATTTTTAAATTACTTTGGTTGATATACAGAAACATTTAAAATAGTAATATAATTTAAAATTTTGGATCAGAAAAGAAAGTTTTCTCTCATCCAATTCACATTTGGAAAGTAAAGTGAATTGTTCCATTTGATTTAACACAGAAATCAGCAACTGCTTTGGGCCACCAGATGCTCAATGGCGATAAGAATTTTTTCTCATTAAAAATGCAATTCTACGAAAATGAAGGAGTAAAAATCAATCTTTTGATGAAATATTCCATGATAACTTGTATGAGCAGAAATTTTCTCATAAGGGCAGTTATTCAAGAACTGCATGAACCTAAAATCTTACTAACATATAAGAATATGAAAGCATTTGATCAAACTTTTAAATTAATGCAAAGCTCCAATAAGACATATGTATCTGCTAGTTCAGATTTAGGAAAAATGATTTTCACTTCTATTTGATAATCAAGTGACGTTGAAATGTACTAGGGGCATGAAAGAACTTAAATGTGTTAACAACAAGTTGAACAAAGGTTATTACAATTGAGTCCTATTTTATGTAGATTCCTCTCCTCCCCATTGTTTTTGAAGTTGAAGCATCACCTAGCCTCCCTACTCAATCACTGACTGGCAAAAAAAAAGTTGCTGATGGTTCTTAATAGTTCCAGCAACGGCTTCAAAATGGACTTCGATGGTGAACGATGTTTTGACTTCCAAGATCTAGTCAAAACCAAACGGATCAACTTCTCTTCTTTGAAGACGACTCTGTAGTGCAGTTCTTCCCTGGGTAGGCTCAGATGGATTGCCTGCCTGAAGGAATCTCAGAATCGCCAGCTGGACAATATTTTCAACCAGAATGTGATGAACACCCATCAAATGCTGAAAGCTCTGTGAGGATCTCCTACAGATGTTTCTGGACTGACATCTTTGTGAAGGTGGAGGGAAGCAAATAAAAGCTGAGGTAATTCTCGACTGGTAAGTTCTGTTGTTTATGGTGTCTTGAAATCTTTTATGATTTTGTTTTAGGCTAGCTTTGTGCTGGAAACTAAACTATTAAGTTGGATGAAATTAGTGAACCGAAATAGTATGTGGTCACTGAGCAACAACTTTTAATTGCACAAAATATCCTTTCCTTCGCTATCGCACTATCCGATTCGACAATTTTGCATGGATTGTAGTAATCCGAGTTTGGCAATTTTTCAATCTTTGACGATTGTTAAATAGAGAGATTACGACCCTACACTATCTTTAAAAGAGATTCAATTTACAGCTAAGGATAGATAAGCTGTCGATACTTTTCTGCTCCGTATATGAGTAATTTTCTAACAGTTAAGCCACAAGTTATTAATTATTACAAACATAATTTCTTTGCTTTTATGTTATTCTTTGTAAACTTTAGAAATAAAACATGTTTTTTACTCCAGTGTTTACATTGAACAAATGTGTTTTGAGAATGCCTAGCTACTTAAACAAAAACTCCTTTTACTCAACAAAAGTTTACTGGATTACAGCCTTCACCTAGTGCAATAATGTGTCATGTCAAATGTTCCATAATCTCTATAGGTAAGATACCCACAATGCTTATGCAGGACCCTATTAAGAAATTTAAGCAATGGAAATGCTTTTAAATGGGAACCCCATTGCTCTCAAATACAACATCGAATCGAGCTTTTATATTGTATATGCACTAAAATCTTTGCTCGTGAATGTCATCGATTTTTTTTTTTAAAGATTTTTTTTTGCTAAAGTTTGTAACTTAGTTTGCTACTAAATTTACACATATTTTTAAATTTTCAAAATCAAAGAAATGTTAACATTTGTTGAAAAGTTATAAGATACTACCAACAATAAAATACTTGAAAAAATATTTTTATTCTTATGAATTACCTAAATGTTTCTTTTGTGCTCTTATATTAAGCAAAGTGATTACAATTGTGTATGAAGTGAAACTTTGTTTTACATAACACGGCCAATTGCTTTATTTACGTATGAAACAAACTGCAGCATAAGCCCAGTTTTTGCCATTCAAGCTTCAAAATAAGATATCTCTGAAACATTGTTTCAAACCAGGAATGGTTACATTTTAATAGTAATTTATAGTACTTCATGGAACTTCAGAGGTGAAAATCTGCGTTAATATATGCATTGCTGTATTTCTCTATATTTTTAAACCATATAAAAAAACAGGCATTCTCACTAGTGAAAATCAATATAAAATGTGAATAACTAAAAGTTTAAATTTAATGTACTTTGATGTATTAAAGTTTTATTCTTAAATTTAAGATATTTAAAATAGTTTTGAATTTTTGTGTTTGGCGAAATTTCAGCTTGTTAAAATGTGTACTAAATCTACTTCATACATATGCATATTTTTTATTGTCTTGTGAATTTAGAATATATTGTGTGTTCAAAATTAATTAGACATTTTTATTTTATAGAATTTTGTGGAGTTTCAGAAGATCGAAAAAAAAAATCATCATGATCTTCCCCTGCTGATGCGAGCACACGAGGCCATCTTGGAATATCAGAACTTCTGTCTTCTACAATTATTGAAATGAGCACCAAGAGACAACTATTTTGATGCACCAATAGACAAATATTTATTTTAACTCGTACCTTCCAAGACCCTGAACTGCAGTAGTTTCTAGCATTCAGAAGCCTCTAACTGAAAGTGTCCTCTCTGTAGTCTGTTCAATGCCATCCACCTTCCAATGTAGCCCAAAGTGTGGACAGACAGCCATATTTAAATACTTTCTCCGAAGAGTTCTATGCCAGAATCAAAGCTAGAGAAGAAGCATTGAGAAAGAACCTCTCGCAAAGGCTTAGTGGATTTGATTCATGCAGAAGCGAATACAAACCTCGCAGCGCATCACAGTTGAGCCATATTTTTCGTCCCCTTGTCTTGTTGCATATTGGTGGATTCTGTGCAGTATGAAGACGAGACATTTAAAATTGGAATTTATTCAACAGGAACCTGCAGCCATATTTATTATTCAGATTTTTAAATTACTTTGGTTGATATACAGAAACATTTAAAATAGTAATATAATTTAAAATTTTGGATCAGAAAAGAAAGTTTTCTCTCATCCAATTCACATTTGGAAAGTAAAGTGAATTGTTCCATTTGATTTAACACAGAAATCAGCAACTGCTTTGGGCCACCAGATGCTCAATGGCGATAAGAATTTTTTCTCATTAAAAATGCAATTCTACGAAAATGAAGGAGTAAAAATCAATCTTTTGATGAAATATTCCATGATAACTTGTATGAGCAGAAATTTTCTCATAAGGGCAGTTATTCAAGAACTGCATGAACCTAAAATCTTACTAACATATAAGAATATGAAAGCATTTGATCAAACTTTTAAATTAATGCAAAGCTCCAATAAGACATATGTATCTGCTAGTTCAGATTTAGGAAAAATGATTTTCACTTCTATTTGATAATCAAGTGACGTTGAAATGTACTAGGGGCATGAAAGAACTTAAATGTGTTAACAACAAGTTGAACAAAGGTTATTACAATTGAGTCCTATTTTATGTAGATTCCTCTCCTCCCCATTGTTTTTGAAGTTGAAGCATCACCTAGCCTCCCTACTCAATCACTGACTGGCAAAAAAAAAGTTGCTGATGGTTCTTAATAGTTCCAGCAACGGCTTCAAAATGGACTTCGATGGTGAACGATGTTTTGACTTCCAAGATCTAGTCAAAACCAAACGGATCAACTTCTCTTCTTTGAAGACGACTCTGTAGTGCAGTTCTTCCCTGGGTAGGCTCAGATGGATTGCCTGCCTGAAGGAATCTCGGAATCGCCAGCTGGACAATATTTTCAACCAGAATGTGATGAACACCCATCAAATGCTGAAAGCTCTGTGAGGATCTCCTACAGATGTTTCTGGACTGACATCTTTGTGAAGGTGGAGGGAAGCAAATAAAAGCTGAGGTAATTCTCGACTGGTAAGTTCTGTTGTTTATGGTGTCTTGAAATCTTTTATGATTTTGTTTTAGGCTAGCTTTGTGCTGGAAACTAAACTATTAAGTTGGATGAAATTAGTGAACCGAAATAGTATGTGGTCACTGAGCAACAACTTTTAATTGCACAAAATATCCTTTCCTTCGCTATCGCACTATCCGATTCGACAATTTTGCATGGATTGTAGTAATCCGAGTTTGGCAATTTTTCAATCTTTGACGATTGTTAAATAGAGAGATTACGACCCTACACTATCTTTAAAAGAGATTCAATTTACAGCTAAGGATAGATAAGCTGTCGATACTTTTCTGCTCCGTATATGAGTAATTTTCTAACAGTTAAGCCACGAGTTATTAATTATTACAAACATAATTTCTTTGCTTTTATGTTATTCTTTGTAAACTTTAGAAATAAAACATGTTTTTTACTCCAGTGTTTACATTGAACAAATGTGTTTTGAGAATGCCTAGCTACTTAAACAAAAACTCCTTTTACTCAACAAAAGTTTACTGGATTACAGCCTTCACCTAGTGCAATAATGTGTCATGTCAAATGTTCCATAATCTCTATAGGTAAGATACCCACAATGCTTATGCAGGACCCTATTAAGAAATTTAAGCAATGGAAATGCTTTTAAATGGGAACCCCATTGCTCTCAAATACAACATCGAATCGAGCTTTTTTTTTTGCTAAAGTTTGTAACTTAGTTTGCTACTAAATTTACACATATTTTTAAATTTTCAAAATCAAAGAAATGTTAACATTTGTTGAAAAGTTATAAGATACTACCAACAATAAAATACTTGAAGAAATATTTTTATTCTTATGAATTACCTAAATGTTTCTTTTGTGCTCTTATATTAAGCAAAGTGATTACAATTGTGTATGAAGTGAAACTTTGTTTTACATAACACGGCCAATTGCTTTATTTACGTAGGAAACAAACTGCAGCATAAGCCCAGTTTTTGCCATTCAAGCTTCAAAATAAGATATCTCTGAAACATTGTTTCAAACCAGGAATGGTTACATTTTAATAGTAATTTATAGTACTTCATGGAACTTCAGAGGTGAAAATCTGCGTTAATATATGCATTGCTGTATTTCTCTCTATATATTTTTAAACCATGTAAAAAAACAGGCATTCTCACTAGTGAAAATCAATATAAAATGTGAATAACTAAAAGTTTAAATTTAATGTACTTTGATGTATTAAAGTTTTATTCTTAAATTTGAGATATTTAAAATAGTTTTGAATTTTTGTGTTTGGCGAAATTTCAGCTTGTTAAAATGTGTACTAAATCTACTTCATACATATGCATATTTTTTATTGTCTTGTGAATTTAGAATATATTGTGTGTTCAAAATTAATTAGACATTTTTATTTTATAGAATTTTGTGGAGTTTCAGAAGATTGAAAAAAAAAAATCATCATGATCTTCCCCTGCTGATGCGAGCACACGAGGCCTTCTTGGAATATCAGAACTTCTGTCTTCTACAATTATTGAAATGAGCACCAAGAGACAACTATTTTGATGCACCAATAGACAAATATTTATTTTAACTCGTACCTTCCAAGACCCTGAACTGCAGTAGTTTCTAGCATTCAGAAGCCTCTAACTGAAAGTGTCCTCTCTGTAGTCTGTTCAATGCCATCCACCTTCCAATGTAGCCCAAAGTGTGGACAGACAGCCATATTTAAATACTTTCTCTGAAGAGTTCTATGCCAGAATCAAAGCTAGAGAAGAAGCATTGAGAAAGAACCTCTCGCAAAGGCTTAGTGGATTTGATTCATGCAGAAGCGAATACAAACCTCGCAGCGCATCACAGTTGAGCCATATTTTTCGTCCCCTTGTCTTGTTGCATATTGGTGGATTCTGTGCAGTATGAAGACGAGACATTTAATAATTGGAATTTATTCAACAGGAACCTGCAGCCATATTTATTATTCAGATTTTTAAATTACTTTGGTTGATATACAGAAACATTTAAAATAGTAATATAATTTAAAAGTTTGGATCAGAAAAGAAAGTTTTCTCTCATCCAATTCACATTTGGAAAGTAAAGTGAATTGTTCCATTTGATTTAACACAGAAATCAGCAACTGCTTTGGGCCACCAGATGCTCAATGGCGATAAGAATTTTTTCTCATTAAAAATGCAATTCTACGAAAATGAAGGAGTAAAAATCAATCTTTAGATGAAATATTCCATGATAACTTGTATGAGCAGAAATTTTCTCATAAGGGCAGTTATTCAAGAACTGCATGAACCTAAAATCTTACTAACATATAAGAATATGAAAGCATTTGATCAAACTTTTAAATTAATGCAAAGCTCCAATAAGACATATGTATCTGCTAGTTCAGATTTAGGAAAAATGATTTTCACTTCTATTTGATAATCAAGTGACGTTGAAATGTACTAGGGGCATGAAAGAACTTAAATGTGTTAACAACAAGTTGAACAAAGGTTATTACAATTGAGTCCTATTTTATGTAGATTCCTCTCCTCCCCATTGTTTTTGAAGTTGAAGCATCACCTAGCCTCCCTACTCAATCACTGACTGGCAAAAAAAAAGTTGCTGATGGTTCTTAATAGTTCCAGCAACGGCTTCAAAATGGACTTCGATGGTGAACGATGTTTTGACTTCCAAGATCTAGTCAAAACCAAACGGATCAACTTCTCTTCTTTGAAGACGACTCTGTAGTGCAGTTCTTCCCTGGGTAGGCTCAGATGGATTGCCTGCCTGAAGGAATCTCGGAATCGCCAGCTGGACAATATTTTCAACCAGAATGTGATGAACACCCATCAAATGCTGAAAGCTCTGTGAGGATCTCCTACAGATGTTTCTGGACTGACATCTTTGTGAAGGTGGAGGGAAGCAAATAAAAGCTGAGGTAATTCTCGACTGGTAAGTTCTGTTGTTTATGGTGTCTTGAAATCTTTTATGATTTTGTTTTAGGCTAGCTTTGTGCTGGAAACTAAACTATTAAGTTGGATGAAATTAGTGAACCGAAATAGTATGTGGTCACTGAGCAACAACTTTTAATTGCACAAAATATCCTTTCCTTCGCTATCGCACTATCCGATTCGACAATTTTGCATGGATTGTAGTAATCCGAGTTTGGCAATTTTTCAATCTTTGACGATTGTTAAATAGAGAGATTACGACCCTACACTATCTTTAAAAGAGATTCAATTTACAGCTAAGGATAGATAAGCTGTCGATACTTTTCTGCTCCGTATATGAGTAATTTTCTAACAGTTAAGCCACGAGTTATTAATTATTACAAACATAATTTCTTTGCTTTTATGTTATTCTTTGTAAACTTTAGAAATAAAACATGTTTTTTACTCCAGTGTTTACATTGAACAAATGTGTTTTGAGAATGCCTAGCTACTTAAACAAAAACTCCTTTTACTCAACAAAAGTTTACTGGATTACAGCCTTCACCTAGTGCAATAATGTGTCATGTCAAATGTTCCATAATCTCTATAGGTAAGATACCCACAATGCTTATGCAGGACCCTATTAAGAAATTTAAGCAATGGAAATGCTTTTAAATGGGAACCCCATTGCTCTCAAATACAACATCGAATCGAGCTTTTATATTGTATATGCACTAAAATCTTTGCTCGTGAATGTCATCGATTTTTTTTTTAAAGATTTTTTTTTGCTAAAGTTTGTAACTTAGTTTGCTACTAAATTTACACATATTTTTAAATTTTCAAAATCAAAGAAATGTTAACATTTGTTGAAAAGTTATAAGATACTACCAACAATAAAATACTTGAAAAAATATTTTTATTCTTATGAATTACCTAAATGTTTCTTTTGTGCTCTTATATTAAGCAAAGTGATTACAATTGTGTATGAAGTGAAACTTTGTTTTACATAACACGGCCAATTGCTTTATTTACGTATGAAACAAACTGCAGCATAAGCCCAGTTTTTGCCATTCAAGCTTCAAAATAAGATATCTCTGAAACATTGTTTCAAACCAGGAATGGTTACATTTTAATAGTAATTTATAGTACTTCATGGAACTTCAGAGGTGAAAATCTGCGTTAATATATGCATTGCTGTATTTCTCTCTATATATTTTTAAACCATGTAAAAAAACAGGCATTCTCACTAGTGAAAATCAATATAAAATGTGAATAACTAAAAGTTTAAATTTAATGTACTTTGATGTATTAAAGTTTTATTCTTAAATTTGAGATATTTAAAATAGTTTTGAATTTTTGTGTTTGGCGAAATTTCAGCTTGTTAAAATGTGTACTAAATCTACTTCATACATATGCATATTTTTTATTGTCTTGTGAATTTAGAATATATTGTGTGTTCAAAATTAATTAGACATTTTTATTTTATAGAATTTTGTGGAGTTTCAGAAGATTGAAAAAAAAAAATCATCATGATCTTCCCCTGCTGATGCGAGCACACGAGGCCTTCTTGGAATATCAGAACTTCTGTCTTCTACAATTATTGAAATGAGCACCAAGAGACAACTATTTTGATGCACCAATAGACAAATATTTATTTTAACTCGTACCTTCCAAGACCCTGAACTGCAGTAGTTTCTAGCATTCAGAAGCCTCTAACTGAAAGTGTCCTCTCTGTAGTCTGTTCAATGCCATCCACCTTCCAATGTAGCCCAAAGTGTGGACAGACAGCCATATTTAAATACTTTCTCTGAAGAGTTCTATGCCAGAATCAAAGCTAGAGAAGAAGCATTGAGAAAGAACCTCTCGCAAAGGCTTAGTGGATTTGATTCATGCAGAAGCGAATACAAACCTCGCAGCGCATCACAGTTGAGCCATATTTTTCGTCCCCTTGTCTTGTTGCATATTGGTGGATTCTGTGCAGTATGAAGACGAGACATTTAATAATTGGAATTTATTCAACAGGAACCTGCAGCCATATTTATTATTCAGATTTTTAAATTACTTTGGTTGATATACAGAAACATTTAAAATAGTAATATAATTTAAAAGTTTGGATCAGAAAAGAAAGTTTTCTCTCATCCAATTCACATTTGGAAAGTAAAGTGAATTGTTCCATTTGATTTAACACAGAAATCAGCAACTGCTTTGGGCCACCAGATGCTCAATGGCGATAAGAATTTTTTCTCATTAAAAATGCAATTCTACGAAAATGAAGGAGTAAAAATCAATCTTTAGATGAAATATTCCATGATAACTTGTATGAGCAGAAATTTTCTCATAAGGGCAGTTATTCAAGAACTGCATGAACCTAAAATCTTACTAACATATAAGAATATGAAAGCATTTGATCAAACTTTTAAATTAATGCAAAGCTCCAATAAGACATATGTATCTGCTAGTTCAGATTTAGGAAAAATGATTTTCACTTCTATTTGATAATCAAGTGACGTTGAAATGTACTAGGGGCATGAAAGAACTTAAATGTGTTAACAACAAGTTGAACAAAGGTTATTACAATTGAGTCCTATTTTATGTAGATTCCTCTCCTCCCCATTGTTTTTGAAGTTGAAGCATCACCTAGCCTCCCTACTCAATCACTGACTGGCAAAAAAAAAGTTGCTGATGGTTCTTAATAGTTCCAGCAACGGCTTCAAAATGGACTTCGATGGTGAACGATGTTTTGACTTCCAAGATCTAGTCAAAACCAAACGGATCAACTTCTCTTCTTTGAAGACGACTCTGTAGTGCAGTTCTTCCCTGGGTAGGCTCAGATGGATTGCCTGCCTGAAGGAATCTCGGAATCGCCAGCTGGACAATATTTTCAACCAGAATGTGATGAACACCCATCAAATGCTGAAAGCTCTGTGAGGATCTCCTACAGATGTTTCTGGACTGACATCTTTGTGAAGGTGGAGGGAAGCAAATAAAAGCTGAGGTAATTCTCGACTGGTAAGTTCTGTTGTTTATGGTGTCTTGAAATCTTTTATGATTTTGTTTTAGGCTAGCTTTGTGCTGGAAACTAAACTATTAAGTTGGATGAAATTAGTGAACCGAAATAGTATGTGGTCACTGAGCAACAACTTTTAATTGCACAAAATATCCTTTCCTTCGCTATCGCACTATCCGATTCGACAATTTTGCATGGATTGTAGTAATCCGAGTTTGGCAATTTTTCAATCTTTGACGATTGTTAAATAGAGAGATTACGACCCTACACTATCTTTAAAAGAGATTCAATTTACAGCTAAGGATAGATAAGCTGTCGATACTTTTCTGCTCCGTATATGAGTAATTTTCTAACAGTTAAGCCACGAGTTATTAATTATTACAAACATAATTTCTTTGCTTTTATGTTATTCTTTGTAAACTTTAGAAATAAAACATGTTTTTTACTCCAGTGTTTACATTGAACAAATGTGTTTTGAGAATGCCTAGCTACTTAAACAAAAACTCCTTTTACTCAACAAAAGTTTACTGGATTACAGCCTTCACCTAGTGCAATAATGTGTCATGTCAAATGTTCCATAATCTCTATAGGTAAGATACCCACAATGCTTATGCAGGACCCTATTAAGAAATTTAAGCAATGGAAATGCTTTTAAATGGGAACCCCATTGCTCTCAAATACAACATCGAATCGAGCTTTTATATTGTATATGCACTAAAATCTTTGCTCGTGAATGTCATCGATTTTTTTTTTAAAGATTTTTTTTTGCTAAAGTTTGTAACTTAGTTTGCTACTAAATTTACACATATTTTTAAATTTTCAAAATCAAAGAAATGTTAACATTTGTTGAAAAGTTATAAGATACTACCAACAATAAAATACTTGAAAAAATATTTTTATTCTTATGAATTACCTAAATGTTTCTTTTGTGCTCTTATATTAAGCAAAGTGATTACAATTGTGTATGAAGTGAAACTTTGTTTTACATAACACGGCCAATTGCTTTATTTACGTATGAAACAAACTGCAGCATAAGCCCAGTTTTTGCCATTCAAGCTTCAAAATAAGATATCTCTGAAACATTGTTTCAAACCAGGAATGGTTACATTTTAATAGTAATTTATAGTACTTCATGGAACTTCAGAGGTGAAAATCTGCGTTAATATATGCATTGCTGTATTTCTCTCTATATATTTTTAAACCATGTAAAAAAACAGGCATTCTCACTAGTGAAAATCAATATAAAATGTGAATAACTAAAAGTTTAAATTTAATGTACTTTGATGTATTAAAGTTTTATTCTTAAATTTGAGATATTTAAAATAGTTTTGAATTTTTGTGTTTGGCGAAATTTCAGCTTGTTAAAATGTGTACTAAATCTACTTCATACATATGCATATTTTTTATTGTCTTGTGAATTTAGAATATATTGTGTGTTCAAAATTAATTAGACATTTTTATTTTATAGAATTTTGTGGAGTTTCAGAAGATTGAAAAAAAAAAATCATCATGATCTTCCCCTGCTGATGCGAGCACACGAGGCCTTCTTGGAATATCAGAACTTCTGTCTTCTACAATTATTGAAATGAGCACCAAGAGACAACTATTTTGATGCACCAATAGACAAATATTTATTTTAACTCGTACCTTCCAAGACCCTGAACTGCAGTAGTTTCTAGCATTCAGAAGCCTCTAACTGAAAGTGTCCTCTCTGTAGTCTGTTCAATGCCATCCACCTTCCAATGTAGCCCAAAGTGTGGACAGACAGCCATATTTAAATACTTTCTCTGAAGAGTTCTATGCCAGAATCAAAGCTAGAGAAGAAGCATTGAGAAAGAACCTCTCGCAAAGGCTTAGTGGATTTGATTCATGCAGAAGCGAATACAAACCTCGCAGCGCATCACAGTTGAGCCATATTTTTCGTCCCCTTGTCTTGTTGCATATTGGTGGATTCTGTGCAGTATGAAGACGAGACATTTAAAATTGGAATTTATTCAACAGGAACCTGCAGCCATATTTATTATTCAGATTTTTAAATTACTTTGGTTGATATACAGAAACATTTAAAATAGTAATATAATTTAAAAGTTTGGATCAGAAAAGAAAGTTTTCTCTCATCCAATTCACATTTGGAAAGTAAAGTGAATTGTTCCATTTGATTTAACACAGAAATCAGCAACTGCTTTGGGCCACCAGATGCTCAATGGCTATAAGAATTTTTTCTCATTAAAAATGCAATTCTACGAAAATGAAGGAGTAAAAATCAATCTTTAGATGAAATATTCCATGATAACTTGTATGAGCAGAAATTTTCTCATAAGGGCAGTTATTCAAGAACTGCATGAACCTAAAATCTTACTAACATATAAGAATATGAAAGCATTTGATCAAACTTTTAAATTAATGCAAAGCTCCAATAAGACATATGTATCTGCTAGTTCAGATTTAGGAAAAATGATTTTCACTTCTATTTGATAATCAAGTGACGTTGAAATGTACTAGGGGCATGAAAGAACTTAAATGTGTTAACAACAAGTTGAACAAAGGTTATTACAATTGAGTCCTATTTTATGTAGATTCCTCTCCTCCCCATTGTTTTTGAAGTTGAAGCATCACCTAGCCTCCCTACTCAATCACTGACTGGCAAAAAAAAAGTTGCTGATGGTTCTTAATAGTTCCAGCAACGGCTTCAAAATGGACTTCGATGGTGAACGATGTTTTGACTTCCAAGATCTAGTCAAAACCAAACGGATCAACTTCTCTTCTTTGAAGACGACTCTGTAGTGCAGTTCTTCCCTGGGTAGGCTCAGATGGATTGCCTGCCTGAAGGAATCTCGGAATCGCCAGCTGGACAATATTTTCAACCAGAATGTGATGAACACCCATCAAATGCTGAAAGCTCTGTGAGGATCTCCTACAGATGTTTCTGGACTGACATCTTTGTGAAGGTGGAGGGAAGCAAATAAAAGCTGAGGTAATTCTCGACTGGTAAGTTCTGTTGTTTATGGTGTCTTGAAATCTTTTATGATTTTGTTTTAGGCTAGCTTTGTGCTGGAAACTAAACTATTAAGTTGGATGAAATTAGTGAACCGAAATAGTATGTGGTCACTGAGCAACAACTTTTAATTGCACAAAATATCCTTTCCTTCGCTATCGCACTATCCGATTCGACAATTTTGCATGGATTGTAGTAATCCGAGTTTGGCAATTTTTCAATCTTTGACGATTGTTAAATAGAGAGATTACGACCCTACACTATCTTTAAAAGAGATTCAATTTACAGCTAAGGATAGATAAGCTGTCGATACTTTTCTGCTCCGTATATGAGTAATTTTCTAACAGTTAAGCCACGAGTTATTAATTATTACAAACATAATTTCTTTGCTTTTATGTTATTCTTTGTAAACTTTAGAAATAAAACATGTTTTTTACTCCAGTGTTTACATTGAACAAATGTGTTTTGAGAATGCCTAGCTACTTAAACAAAAACTCCTTTTACTCAACAAAAGTTTACTGGATTACAGCCTTCACCTAGTGCAATAATGTGTCATGTCAAATGTTCCATAATCTCTATAGGTAAGATACCCACAATGCTTATGCAGGACCCTATTAAGAAATTTAAGCAATGGAAATGCTTTTAAATGGGAACCCCATTGCTCTCAAATACAACATCGAATCGAGCTTTTATATTGTATATGCACTAAAATCTTTGCTCGTGAATGTCATCGATTTTTTTTTTAAAGATTTTTTTTTGCTAAAGTTTGTAACTTAGTTTGCTACTAAATTTACACATATTTTTAAATTTTCAAAATCAAAGAAATGTTAACATTTGTTGAAAAGTTATAAGATACTACCAACAATAAAATACTTGAAAAAATATTTTTATTCTTATGAATTACCTAAATGTTTCTTTTGTGCTCTTATATTAAGCAAAGTGATTACAATTGTGTATGAAGTGAAACTTTGTTTTACATAACACGGCCAATTGCTTTATTTACGTATGAAACAAACTGCAGCATAAGCCCAGTTTTTGCCATTCAAGCTTCAAAATAAGATATCTCTGAAACATTGTTTCAAACCAGGAATGGTTACATTTTAATAGTAATTTATAGTACTTCATGGAACTTCAGAGGTGAAAATCTGCGTTAATATATGCATTGCTGTATTTCTCTATATTTTTAAACCATATAAAAAAACAGGCATTCTCACTAGTGAAAATCAATATAAAATGTGAATAACTAAAAGTTTAAATTTAATGTACTTTGATGTATTAAAGTTTTATTCTTAAATTTAAGATATTTAAAATAGTTTTGAATTTTTGTGTTTGGCGAAATTTCAGCTTGTTAAAATGTGTACTAAATCTACTTCATACATATGCATATTTTTTATTGTCTTGTGAATTTAGAATATATTGTGTGTTCAAAATTAATTAGACATTTTTATTTTATAGAATTTTGTGGAGTTTCAGAAGATCGAAAAAAAAAATCATCATGATCTTCCCCTGCTGATGCGAGCACACGAGGCCATCTTGGAATATCAGAACTTCTGTCTTCTACAATTATTGAAATGAGCACCAAGAGACAACTATTTTGATGCACCAATAGACAAATATTTATTTTAACTCGTACCTTCCAAGACCCTGAACTGCAGTAGTTTCTAGCATTCAGAAGCCTCTAACTGAAAGTGTCCTCTCTGTAGTCTGTTCAATGCCATCCACCTTCCAATGTAGCCCAAAGTGTGGACAGACAGCCATATTTAAATACTTTCTCCGAAGAGTTCTATGCCAGAATCAAAGCTAGAGAAGAAGCATTGAGAAAGAACCTCTCGCAAAGGCTTAGTGGATTTGATTCATGCAGAAGCGAATACAAACCTCGCAGCGCATCACAGTTGAGCCATATTTTTCGTCCCCTTGTCTTGTTGCATATTGGTGGATTCTGTGCAGTATGAAGACGAGACATTTAAAATTGGAATTTATTCAACAGGAACCTGCAGCCATATTTATTATTCAGATTTTTAAATTACTTTGGTTGATATACAGAAACATTTAAAATAGTAATATAATTTAAAATTTTGGATCAGAAAAGAAAGTTTTCTCTCATCCAATTCACATTTGGAAAGTAAAGTGAATTGTTCCATTTGATTTAACACAGAAATCAGCAACTGCTTTGGGCCACCAGATGCTCAATGGCGATAAGAATTTTTTCTCATTAAAAATGCAATTCTACGAAAATGAAGGAGTAAAAATCAATCTTTTGATGAAATATTCCATGATAACTTGTATGAGCAGAAATTTTCTCATAAGGGCAGTTATTCAAGAACTGCATGAACCTAAAATCTTACTAACATATAAGAATATGAAAGCATTTGATCAAACTTTTAAATTAATGCAAAGCTCCAATAAGACATATGTATCTGCTAGTTCAGATTTAGGAAAAATGATTTTCACTTCTATTTGATAATCAAGTGACGTTGAAATGTACTAGGGGCATGAAAGAACTTAAATGTGTTAACAACAAGTTAAACAAAGGTTATTACAATTGAGTCCTATTTTATGTAGATTCCTCTCCTCCCCATTGTTTTTGAAGTTGAAGCATCACCTAGCCTCCCTACTCAATCACTGACTGGCAAAAAAAAAGTTGCTGATGGTTCTTAATAGTTCCAGCAACGGCTTCAAAATGGACTTCGATGTTGAACGATGTTTTGACTTCCAAGATCTAGTCAAAACCAAACGGATCAACTTCTCTTCTTTGAAGACGACTCTGTAGTGCAGTTCTTCCCTGGGTAGGCTCAGATGGATTGCCTGCCTGAAGGAATCTCGGAATCGCCAGCTGGACAATATTTTCAACCAGAATGTGATGAACACCCATCAAATGCTGAAAGCTCTGTGAGGATCTCCTACAGATGTTTCTGGACTGACATCTTTGTGAAGGTGGAGGGAAGCAAATAAAAGCTGAGGTAATTCTCGACTGGTAAGTTCTGTTGTTTATGGTGTCTTGAAATCTTTTATGATTTTGTTTTAGGCTAGCTTTGTGCTGGAAACTAAACTATTAAGTTGGATGAAATTAGTGAACCGAAATAGTATGTGGTCACTGAGCAACAACTTTTAATTGCACAAAATATCCTTTCCTTCGCTATCGCACTATCCGATTCGACAATTTTGCATGGATTGTAGTAATCCGAGTTTGGCAATTTTTCAATCTTTGACGATTGTTAAATAGAGAGATTACGACCCTACACTATCTTTAAAAGAGATTCAATTTACAGCTAAGGATAGATAAGCTGTCGATACTTTTCTGCTCCGTATATGAGTAATTTTCTAACAGTTAAGCCACGAGTTATTAATTATTACAAACATAATTTCATTGCTTTTATGTTATTCTTTGTAAACTTTAGAAATAAAACATGTTTTTTACTCCAGTGTTTACATTGAACAAATGTGTTTTGAGAATGCCTAGCTACTTAAACAAAAACTCCTTTTACTCAACAAAAGTTTACTGGATTACAGCCTTCACCTAGTGCAATAATGTGTCATGTCAAATGTTCCATAATCTCTATAGGTAAGATACCCACAATGCTTATGCAGGACCCTATTAAGAAATTTAAGCAATGGAAATGCTTTTAAATGGGAACCCCATTGCTCTCAAATACAACATCGAATCGAGCTTTTATTTCGTATATACACTAAAATCTTTGCTCGTGAATGTCATCGATTTTTTTTTAAAGATTTTTTTTTGCTAAAGTTAGTAACTTAGTTTGCTACTAAATTTCCTTAAAATATAAAATGTGAATAACAAAAAGCTTAAATTTAATGTACTTTGATGTATTCAATTTTTATTCTTAAATTTGTGATATTTTAAAAATAGTTTTGCTTGAACTTTGTCTTTGGCGAAATTTCAGCTTGTTAAAATGTGTACTAAATCTACTTCATACATATGCATATTTTTTATTGTCTTGTGAATTTAGGATACATTTTGTGTTCAAAATTAATTAGACATTTTTATTTTATAGACTTTTGTGGGTTTTCACAAATCAATCGGCTGCCATTGTAAAAGTTATCTCATCCAAAATGCCAATAAAAAGTTGTTCAAACTGGACGTCTCTTGCTCCTCAAGTTCAGAAATGGATTAAGGATGGTGAGCAATTAGTGTGAATGTACATTAAACAACATATTTGAAATTATAAACATCTGCCTTCTTTAATGATGAGTTAAATTGATTTTCTGTGAATATAAATATGTATTTATATTCACAGAATGTAAATTTTAACAGTTGCATGCTTTAAAGCAGTAAAAAACCCGCAGCTTCTTTCGGGCATGTACTTTGTATGCTAAAAGAGTTTGTTAAGCATTTACATAAATATCCATAATTTCACTTAAAGGATATTTTTCTGATATAACATTGATGTAAAACTCTAATGTTTTATTACTTAAAACGTTTTCTTATGCTATTCATTCTAATTTTTTTCAGCATTTTGTTTCTCGTGTATAATTTCCTCAGAATTTGTTCTGTTTTTGGCCATACTCTTTCCAGGTCCATAAAACTTGTCTGTTTCATTTTCAGTTTTCAAATGGCAGAAATCGCCGAAATCGACCAGTCTCTTCCAGTATAAAGTTGTGGAGTATGTAGTGGAGTTTATTTTCCAGTTGTGTTTTGCTCATCAAGTTGATGTGCTCCATTCGATCATCAGACAATTCGCTCGGTAAATATTAGTTAACATGCAGGATTAATAAAAAATAATCAATTTTAAGGTTTCTTAGATAATTAATTTTTTTAAAACTATTTTCACACGAAGGGTGACTATTTTAAGTCATCCTAATTATGGCCCAAATAGACTGACTTTTTAAGCCTTTCTTGAGTACTGCATTATTCCCTTTTTTGATTTACATTAGCAGGTAACCCTTAATTGAAAATCCTCAGAGACGTTTTGAAAAAGTTTAACATCAGGTAGTTTATTTTCGGCTACAAAACCGAGGTTCTCGTATGGTCCTTAAAAACGCCTTATTTCGGTTTTATGTCCATCAGAACCTTTTAAAGAAAACTTAAAAACTTCTTATATTTCTTCAGAAAGTCCTTAGAAATCTTCAAGTTGCAAAAGGTTTTTAAAAAGTCTCTGAAAGAAATATCATTTAAATAATTTTACTACACCCGTGTTAAAAATGTTTAATATTAAAGTAAATTAAACACAAATTTGTACCTGAGGAAAAAACCCACAATTTCTTTGTAACTCCGAAATAGTTTAGCTTTTTTTCATATTCTGTTTTTTAAATATATAATATATTATTAAGAAGGCCATTTGCAACCTTCGAGCTAACTTTTCGTTACAAATGTATACAAGTTGTTTGCATAAAAAAAAAGTCTTTATAAATTGCTTTTGAGGTTTTTGAAGAGTCCTTTTTATTTTCGAAAAACAAATACAAACCCTGTGATACATCGCTGATTGAGCTCGAGTGCAACCAAAATAGGGAATAATAATATTGGACTCCAAACAAACTTCTGTAATCTTCAAAATAATTTATGCGAATCTGTTTTAAATGAATGTGTATAAAAATTATGTTGGTGTTTTTATAGGGTTTCGATCTATCATTCCATCAGTGCTATGTCGGGTCCCAGCTACTGTATTCTGATACACGCCTACAAGAGTCTTCTATCGACCGAGTCGGGGTGCTTCTATAAGATGAAATATTTTACAATCTCGGGGGTACTGCCAACACAGAATTTCAACTTGTGCTGTACTCTTTCAATTCAAGAACAGGGAACAAAAGAACAGGTCGTTATTTTGGTAACTGAGAGTTGCCACTCAGAGTCCAAAGATCTTTATTTCTATGTTTGTTAGTAAAACTCAGTTGTTGAATAGTAATTTGACTCTAAATATAAATCTGGTACTAAATATTATATTCTTGCAAATTAATTTATTAATATAAAATCAATTTAACTTAAAATATTTGAATTACTTAACATATAAATTAATTTTATTGACAGTACTTGATATTCTGTTTAAATTTTCAGTTAAATTTCTAGTTTTATTAAATTAATTTCATTTTAAATACTTAAAATTAAATTTTTAATTATGCACTCAAACTACAAAGATTATTCAAGTTGCAGTTAATTTTCAAAACCATATAGATTCAAATATGCAAAATGTTTTTTTTTACTAAATATTTTTCACACGTTTTCAATATCCTACATCACCTTGCAAAGCGGTATTGACCAAAAGTGTCGAAATCTAGTTTAAAAATTCATTCAAAGTCATGACTTTAGATCCAAAACTATGTATCGGTCGATCGCGTATGGAGTCCCCTTGTAAAATTTATGAAATTTGATCTATCTGGTTTTGAAACTAAACTGCTAATTTGAGCAGGCACTTTGGCCAGGATATTTTAAACACCAAAAAATCGCCAAAAAAGTGTGCAGTGGATTCCTATGTACGAACCAAGCTTATCAAACAGAGCAAGGGAAGCTTATGATCCCACCCCACTTATGAATGATCGGCAAGAGAATAGGCACTAGTTTCTGACTTACAAAGCTTGTAACTAAAATCAATTAAAGGGATTATAGAGAGCAGGGTGCGGTTAATGTATCCCACTCACTCTCGCCAGATACTGATTTAAACTCGCACACCTCGCATATATGAATATTGACGACCAACAACAGGCTCGAGGTCCAAACCTTTATGGTACTCTATGCTTCTGGGCAAGTCCTAATCTTCCATCCGACCCTATCATGGTCTGAGGATTAATTATCAAGATCCAACAATGTTGGTTCAGTTTAGTATGTCCTAATTATTCTCCAATAAATGTCCAATTTTGTCGGAAAGATCTGTTACTCCTGTAGAATTAGCAATATCCACTTGCAAGTTGTACCATTTGTCAATCATTCTGTTACAAAAATAGTTTTTTGTGTTTATTTAAAACCTGTGTCCTCTCCTATCATTCTTATTATCTAAACCCTTAACATCCGCCTGTTTAATAGTTTTGTACAAACTAAAAAATTAATAATTGTATTAGGTTTATTTCGTACTTTAGAATTTTTGTTAAAACTAATTACTGCATAACAGATTATTAATTATTTATATACCGCATAACAGAGTGAAAATTGTCATAAGCATAGAACACAGCGGTACAGGGTAATATTTAAAACTGCAATTTCATGAAGTTGCATAAAAATTGAAAAAAAGGTTTTTTAAGTAAGATAAAACTTGAGAGTGGCAACAGTGTAATCACTTAAAATGTTTTTTTTCCTATCGTCTTGGAAACTGCTTAACCTTGAAACAAAAACAAAAAATCATGCGAAAATTGAAAAAGTAAACAGTTTGGAAAGGATAGTGTAGTTGCTCAACTGAAAAACAGGGAAAATAAAACTTGAAATTGTGAAGGGAAATTTAAAATGACCTGACAAGTCGGGGAATTTTGTCAGGTGAAAAAAAAAAAAAAAATTCTGAAGAAAGTCAAGGAATTTTTCTAAAATAATTTCTTGGAAATATATATGCCCTGACATATTTCTAAATGAATTACTAAATTCTTAAAACATTACTAAATTAAAAAATTACAAAATTATTAAAAAAAATCTAAATTATTAATTAAAACATCATTTGTACAAGCTTCAAATATTATTGTTGGAAAAACTCATTTCCGCTCGTAATTCTCCGTCTGAAATTTTGTATGGCCTTCTATAAAAACAGGAAAAGCCCCAGAATTTTGATCTTGATGTTAGTGCTGGGGTCTACCTCGATAGTTGATTTGTTCCACAACTATCTATTAGTATTGGGATGATTTGGGCCTCCCTTTGCTGCTGAGTACGAACACACAAACTCGGAAATAACACTCATCTTTGAGCATTCGGTGATCATCGAGGCTACTTTCGTCAATCGCTTCTTCATTGAGGAAGAATTGAAACAAGAATCTTTAAATTTTTAGCGAAATTAATTTACTTCGATTCCTTTACTGTGGTATATCCACTCAATTTTTGTTTGTATATTGCTACAATTCAAAAGAGCTTTTCTGGCATAGTTGGTAGCGTGCAGGACTTCGAACCAAGAGACCCATAGTTTAAGTCAAGCCGTCTGTTTTTATTTGGCATTGTCTTGTCCTCATTTTTGCCAAAATAAATTCAATGAAAAAACGACAACGAATTTCCTCAGTTCAGTGAAATATTTAATGTATATTTAGCAGATATCTGTTTCATAAAGGACTACAGTTTTTTCAAAAATGAGCATGCATTTTTAACTTTATTCCTCCATATAGTTTTAACAATTCTTTGCTGATAGCGGTGTGATGAACTGTTTTTAACTATTTTTTTTTTAAATAGCTAATCATGGATCATACCCGTTTTCTATACTAGATTATAAATTATAAACAGCATATCTCCCAAGATTACAAGTCCAAGCATACCTTCCCAAGATTTGCATCAAAAGTGTTTTTCAGTTTGTCATTGAATCGAGAATATCACCATCATTTCGGACTGCTAGCATCTAAATTCCTAAGTGCAATGATAGATTGCGTTTTATCTCATTGTACGCCTCTTGAGGAAATGACAATTGCGAAACATCTTTTAGCACTTGGAAAAGGGGAATCTTAATCTCATCATCAAGAGATTATTTAATGGCCAGTAAAGGAATTCTGACCCCATTTTTTAAAAAAATATTTTTTTTAGACTGAATATACATATAGATTTTAACCCTTTCGCTTCTGATGGTCCCACACTGAAACCACTAAGTTCTTGTCTTTGAAGAACAAACTTGCTTGTGATAAGCGAATAATAAATCATTTATCTTAATTTATTCGTAAATGTCCATTATTAATGTTATACGATTAATTGATGATCAGTTAAAGAATTTTGTTCCTATTCTTTTTGGAATATTTTTTTATTTAGACAGCAGTTTATTGTAGGGATATTTTAGTTAGTTGTTTGGTCCTGCATTGCTGGGGAACCTGCTAAGGCATATGATCAGTTAAAAAATTCTGATTATGTTCCTATTTTTATTGCTATATTTTTTTTATTTAGAAGGCAATTTATTGTAGTGATATTTTAATTATCTGTTTGTCCCTGCATTGCTAGGGAACCTGCTATGGCATATACATGTAAAAAATATGAGTTGCACCCGTCTGAACTCGAACCTGTAGGAGGTCTCTCACGCTACCAACTTATCTACAAAGCCACGTTTTAGTCTGATTTTGGAAATATTTGTACTTTTTCAAACAATAATTTATTACAATTGTAATAAATTTAAGACAAACCATTGTTATTTATGAGATGAGCGCGGGATTCATCAGTGCTACGGGAAATTCTCTTATGATGCTTCACTTTTTGAGATTTGTCATGAGTTTAAGAGGGGCAAAAGGAATCCATACTATATAAATAATTTGTATGAAATAATTTTACTACAATTTATTAATTTCCAGTTAAAAAATTCTGACCCCATTTTTTATATAATTTTTTTTATTTAGAAATGGTTAATTTTGATATTTAAATTTAAAAGTAGAAGTTTGTAATTTAATAGGCCCCAGCACAGGTCACAAGGCAAACGCAGGTCACAAGGCAAAGATTAACAATTTATGGACAAGAAACATGCAGGATATTTACGTTCTTTTTATGGAACAGTTGCATTTTGTTCCTGCTCTTTTGAAATCATAATTATTTTTAAGAAGATATTTATAAAAATAGAAATGGCCCAATTATACCAAAATGATGTCATACTTTAAAACGGGAGTTGTATAAAGAGCAAGCTAAAGAAAGAAAATCATTTTTTATGTTCAAGAACATGCGGTTCTTCAATTCCCATCTGCAAGTTTTTAAGGAATCTGAAGTTTTTCTCATATGTCTGTGCTCTGATCGTTAAGTAGTTTTTGGACTGTGTTTAAAACGCTATAAGTACAATCAAAGATCCACTTAGCGAAATGATATATTAGTTGCCTAGTAAATCGTCCTCTTTCTTCAAATTCCCATCTTCAAATTCTGCACGCATTTTGAAATGTGTCCAAAAAGAAGATGATCCAGTTACTTTTATACTTATTTAAATTAGATGGTGATTCACAACCGTAATGATTCAGATTTCATTTGACTTTGGCTAAAAAACATGTCTGATTGATCGCTCTTTTTCCAATACTTTCTAAATGCAACTAAGCCGATGGAAAAGCATTTCTTGACTTGACTAAGGTAATGTTGGATAAAATGGGTATAAAACATGCTTTGATCTTGTTATTTTTTAAAACAATACTTGAATTTAATGGAGTAAATTTTAGTTAATAAATTTAATTTCTAGGTTAACATTTGATTTGTTTTAGTTTACTAAAATGTTTTTGACAGTGATGCATGAAAACTTTTAAATACAAGGTTACAGGGTTTTTAAATACAGGGTTTTTTATACAGTTACTTTTCACCTGATTGCTTTAACTGCTGGCTCCCATTTCATATTCAAAATTGTTTAATATTTTTTACTAAGAAACCTATTTGCGATTTTTCATTATAAATGTATACAAGTTGGCATTAAAAAACAAGATTCTTATTAAATGGTGTTTCAGTCTTTAAAAAGCTTTTTATTTTTGGAAAATGCGTTCCTGAAAAGGTCGAATTATTTACCAATTTTCCTGAGGTTTTGTATAGAAAAGAAATCTTTTAATACATTTCAATGAAAAAATTAGAAAAACAAATGACTTTATTTAGCATTTTCAATGATTTGCAATGTGTGGTAAATTGGGCGAAATCGAAATACTAATGCTAAAAAATAGAAAAAAAATTAATGATCTTCGAAAAAAGTGCAATATTCTAAAAATACTTTATTTCGAAGCTTATAAATGACAAGAATTAGTATCTACAATATACTTAACACTCTTTATATATTACTATAATTTAGTTGCATGTTTTTTTAAAGGAAAAACAAATAGTTAACAAGAACACATTTTGATCACAAAAAACGTCATTTTCTGGTTTTGTTATAACATAAAAAGTTGGTTTTAAATCGTATGAGGAATAAATTGAACATTAGGAAATACAAAACAAACGTTTAATTTCGAAGATAATAAAAATTCATTTTAATTTTCCAAATAGAAAAATCGAAATTGAATATACGTTAGTTGGAATTGACAACTATATTGAATTGAATAATTTTATTGTATCTTGTTCGATCAAAATTAGGCCAAGTGATGTTTTGACAAATTGAAAGTGTCTATGCAGTGAATCTTTAGTAAGCTGCACATGAGCAGCAGTTTCTTTGCAATTTTTAATCGACTGAGCAACTGAAAATATCACTCGCCAACTTTGGAAAATTCAATTCAAAATAACCAAAATTAAAGTAAAAAATTACCAAACTCGTACGGAATTGTCGTTTTTTTGCCAAAACTGTTAGTGAACGGAATGATATTTCGTGCAATAATAGGTAGTGACATTTGCCGAGTACGAATCCTACATATCAAATGAAAAAAGAAAGTACAAATTTCTCTTTTTCGGAAATCGGATCGAGTGCAACCGGAGTTGCTAGCCTCCGCGTTGTAGGTTCTTTGATCATTGCAATGTATGACCACTGTACTTTTCTCGAGAAGAGCGCTTTCGAAGAGGAAATTTGTATTTATCAAATTTATATTTGAAACTAGCTGTTTGGATCCGTGTTGGATCCGTGTACCTTTTAAGGCTCATAATGAGTGGCTCTCTTTGGGACTATCGGAACTTGTGACCTATTGTTGTCAAGTCCAGGCGCGCTATCAGATATGCTACAAAGGAACCTTGTAGAGCTTGGAAATGTTTTTTTAAAAATATGTTTCTTTATGCAAATTTCTAATTGTCGAAAAATAATTTTAAAAACTACAACATAATTTTACAAATCTGAGCGTCGGGTCCAAAACTGAGTATAAATTCCTAGGCTTTTAATTTAATGCAGAGGATTCAAGTATAAATGCAATAAAATAAACTGTCTTGCAGTAAAACTAAACTGAAACTCCCAATTGGTTTATAATTTAATCTGATATTTTTAAATTGTTACAACATCCGATAAGATTATAGTTGACCCGATGATGGGAAAACATACATTATTTAAGCCCCAATACACACTGATAAACTTTTCTTGGACACAAGACGCATTCTTTCCTAAAGAGAAATTGTACATATTGTATTTGTTACAGAAAAAATCAGCATAAAAAATATAAAAATAAAAACATATGTATATAACAAACAATAAGCATTTAGGAAACTTGAAAATGAACCGACTCCCTTTAACAAAGCACCCAAGAAAAAGTTATTGTCCTGTACAAATGTTTTAAGTTGAGAAAAAGTTTTATTATGATATTAGGAAAACCCTTTAAATTTGCTTGTTTTTATGCACATTTTTATTAATAGTTACTTTTTTTGTATAAGGTATAAAATAATGTCCTTGTTTATTTCTATTGAAAAGAAAATATATATTTTTAAATGTTCAGTGAATGCTATTTCAACTTCCCAAAATAACGAGAATGAAATGTACTTTTTAGAAATGTTACAAAAAAAACTTTTTTAACAAAACGCCAAAATATCCAATACTTTATAAAAATAGTATACCTGGCCAAAGTAAATGCGACCTACTCGAAGAAAGAGATTATTTACTGACAATCTAAGGATAAGGAACACAAGGTATACATACAATCCAAGTTTGTTTAGTTTAATTATAAAATAACTAAATACTATTTCTTTAAATTGCTTATTGCTAATTATAATATTGCTTATTACATAATATTTGACATGCAAGAAGTTTAAGTACCATAGTGGAAATGAGTCAAGATTTTTTAAAAAATGTAAATTGTATAAAACTTAGCATTTTTGAATTGTGTACATTTTGTATATATTAAAATTTTGTATATATTAAAAATTGTAAATAAAATATTTGCTTTATTTTACCTAAATTTTTATTTTTTCTCAATAACCTTTAAATTTAACCAATAGCAAGTTCAAATATAACATTTCTTTAAATTTCGTATAAGTTATTATGTTATTTACTGTTTATGAAATATTTAATTTATTAAGTGAAATTTAGTTTTGATGATTTAAATTGTCTAAATTAGTTTTAATTCTTACGCGTCAGAATTTTGCATTTAATAAGTATTTTGCCTCAGATGGATAGTAAATGGAAATGTTTTGTGAAGAACACAATTTTACTAATTTGAAAAAGTGTTTAAGCCCTTCCTATTATTAAAGATATGGGTAAACAGGATTTAAATAAGGTGATAAGTTAGGGCGTTATTGTCACTTTGAAATTTTTATTTAGTTCCAAAATTTTCTGCTTGTCCACAATTTAAAAATAATTCAATTTGCTTGGATAAAGTTGCCAACTGTTATATCTTTGTAATGTTAAAGCTTCTTTTACATAAAAGTAGAAGCATATTTCTATTTCTACTCTAAAAATATCTATGTTTTACTAACATAATTACTGAAAAGTATGGTATAAAGATGTAATAAAAGTTAATTGTCAAAAATTACGTAAATTACGGTCATCAAAGTTAAATTTTTAGGTGCAAAATGCGACTAATGACCTCCAATTTCGAGCCCTGGTTTACAACCTCCTCAACTTTTTATTATATGTATGTTAAAGCTGTTTAATTACTAGAAAGTTTTATTTTTAAAGGCTGCACTTTTGATGAGCAAATCATTCGGCAGATGGCAGCACCAACACTACTGGGGGAAGACCGCTATTCAAACGAAACACGGAGGACAATCGTAGACGCCGAAAAAGTTCCTTAGAAATTAGCATTAGCTGCTGCAATATAATTTATGCTTTTGTTTTTAACCATACAGACATGGTAATTTCGTGTAGTGCATTCAGTTGCTCTAACACTACTTCGTAAGCGGATTATACTGAAAGACAGGGTGTCCACAAACAGGGAAATCGGGGAAATATCAGGGAATTTAGGATTTTTTTGAAAAATTCAGGGAATTGGTCACAAAAATTTTTAACTTGATTTCTGGCTGTGAAACATTGTTGATTGGTTGCAAATATTCATATACTTTTTAAATGTAATCAAAAAGAGGGAAATTGCGTATGGGACTTTTAAAAGTGTGTAAAAGTGAAAATTTTCTCTTTCAAGGTCGTAGAAACCGCACCAAAATGTTGATGTTTCTAAAATTTGACAAACCAATTGGCTTTCTATAACTAGGTACTTGCCTGCCCACTCAATTTATTTTAAAAATTGATCTTTCAAATGTTTAAAACTTGCTAAGTTCCTAGGGAAATTCAAATTTCTTTTGAACATCCCTAAAAGAATTTTTTTTGTTAAACTTGGCGAAACTGTTGTTGCCTCTATTATTTTTTGAGGACATTTTAGATTTTAGGAAATATATTTTTTGTACTAAGCTGTATATTTTAAGATACTGGATTAGATTTAATAAATTAGTTTTATTATTAGGGTTAGGGATGCATTTGGTTTCTACTTTTTGAGTATATTGGATTTCTATTTTAATATTGAGGTTACTTTAGTCTTTGATTTTAAAGTACAATCACTAATAATCTAAGAGATATATTGCACTTACTTGGACTTTTATGATTTTTAAGTAGCATTTTGAATTATTGATATTTGATAAATGCTATGGAATTTTGAATTTGGGGTACATTAAATTTTTATGCATTGATTATTGATTTTTGGATGTTAAACTTTGGTTGCACTTTTTTGGGAGTTAGAAAATCAAGTGAAATAGTTTGTAAACTTATATATTACAAATAAATATATTTTTGGGAAATAATAAGCCGTACAAAAAAGTACGGCTTGCAGGGAAATATCAGGGAAATTCAAAATGCTTTCCCTGTGGACACCCTGAAAGATAGTTTCTTTTCATAATTTTTCTGTTCTGCCTAATTTGGAAATAACTTTTGATCTTTTGTGATTTGTCCAGACCTCTCAACAGGTCTCTTTCCCTTCAAAAAGTCATTTTTTGTACTTGAAGTACTTAAAAGTAATTTTTTTTCTCCAGAATTTTCCTTAATCCCTTTTTTCCTTAATTTAGTACAAATATTTTTTCCTTTTATTCCTATGAATGATAACACATTTCTGGCACATTTATCTCTCCTATTTAACCAAAGATTTTTTTTCATTTTATAACAGCCATTACAAAAATCAACATTCATGTTTGTATTTATTACAACTTTCGAAATACTATTAAACTAGCGAGTATGCTTGCTGTTTTTGTCTTTACAAATGTAATTAATCACATTATTGTAGAATGTCGGCCTATGTCTAAACAATTTGTCCTTCCAGGACCACCGGATCTCGTTTATGCATTGTATCAAAAACAAAATGTTAGCACGTGCAATTGTAATTATATATACTAGGAGGCTCCGCCCCCTGCTCCGCTAACGCTCCGCCAACCCCCGGAGGATTGCTACGCAATCCTCATAGGTTTGCTCCGCAAACCACTTCTCGCTTCGCTCGCTAAAAGGTAGGACACAATAACAATGTGTCCTAGTAACAATACTTTTTTCAATTATATTACCAAAAACTTTTAACATTGAAACTAAATTTAAATTATAATTCATCTTGGCATCAATACATTTTTTCGCCATGTAAATCAATATAAAATCATTTAATTTCTTTTAAACTACAAATGAAAACAATGGAACCACTGGCAAGCCATTATTTATTATTTTATTTCTACCATTATTTATTATTTTCCACGTTATTTTCACACCTTTCCTGTGTTTTAGTTTAATTTTTAACATTATTGGTAGTTTGTTTTGGCATAATTGACGTTAAGCTTACCATACTCTTGCCTACCAGAAATGTGTACGTAACTAAGTTAATACGTCATAAAAATGAAGGTCATAGATATCTAGTTTTCAAAATTGCCAACAGATGGCGCCACGTCAATGTCCCGCTCATTTGAAAACTCAAAAGCGTTTTTCAAAACTTCTATTTTTAATGTAATAGGGTTTATATTCTTCCTAATTTAAGCTGACATCAACAAAATAATTATTTACTAATGAATTGAAAGGGTAATCGTCAAAATGGATTACATAATGGCAAAATAAAAATACGAGCACAACAGGATTTCGTAAACAAACTATCTGTTGCCACTCAGCGTACAGAAAAACAGCGTTTTTCAATCACCGCGTAAGAGAAATATATATAAAGATTCCCAATATCTCGTATTGTGATTAGTCTCTAGTATCTTATATTGTAAAAAATAACTCTGCAACTGTCCGGCGATTATTTAAATTGCATTCAACTCAGTGCTGCTAACGTTTCGGATTTCGAAAATATTTTTTTTCCGTTTATGCCTATAATAACATATTTCTGGCCCTTTCTCCTCCCCTATTTAACAAAAGATTATTTTTTCTAGATTTTATAATGGCCATTACAAAAATGAACATTCTTGTTCATATTTAGGTTGAGTCTGCTAATAGGGTTTTGCAACTCTCGAAATATCATTAAACTAGGAGCAGGCTTGCTGTTTTTGTCTTTACAAATGTAATTACTCACATTGATGTAGAATGTAGGCCTATGTGTAAACAATTTCTGTCCTTCCAGGACTATCTGATCTCGTTTATGCATTGTATCAAAAACAAAATGTAAATGAAGACCTTGTTCAGGGGAAGAATGGTAAATAGCACTTAAATATATATTCCCAGTATTTCATATCCCCCAAAAAAACTTTAGAAAAGTAAAAAACGCTAAGCGCCCCTCCCTCTAAAAAAAATCTTCGAAACTGTGGCTAAAAAAGTTGTGATATAAAAAACAAACAAGCCAATTGCACTATGGGGATCAACCCTGCACACCCTCTCACTAGCCTTCTCCCGGAAAACAGGCGCTTTCTTTTCTTAGCTCGGTTAAAATTTTATGTGTGTATAAAAAATTTTTACCAACCTTTTTTCATACCTTTTTTTCTTCCTTACCTTCCTTACGGAGAATGTCAAACCAATCACCATTTAAACTTTTTAAAAATTACTATTTGTTTTTCCATGTCATTAGTTTAATCCGATAGTTGAAGGAATAATTTATCCCACACGCTGTATTAAAAATTTAGGATTAAATTAACACGTTCGTTCTACGAGATATCTCGTAGTTTTTATTTCACAGTTAAAGCAGTACCCCTCCCCCCTCCCCACACACCCCTCTCCCTTTAGCTCCCGCTCCTTGGATTTGACGTCACTCACTTCATAGCGCATGCAATGGTTGCTATTTATGGCCAGGCGAAAAGTGAATGACAATGGAAATGGAGAAAATTTTGAATTTTGTTAGTTATTTGAAATGCTTCTATCTTTATTAATAATTGTCCAAGTGAAATGATTTTTTTTGCATCGAGTAAAGAGATTTTTTTATCTTTCCGATGGTACAATTTTTATTTTGTGGAGCGTATTACTTACCGATAATTTTAACTTTTATTAAGCCGTTCTAAAACACAATTTGTTTGGCGACAGAACAGTCGAAGGACTTCATATTTGGGTATTAATCGCCTTGTGGCATAGAGTTTTGGCTCTTAGGATTTAATTACTTTTTTAGCTAATTAAACTTATAAATAATTAATATTATAAAATAAAAGTAACAAAAGGACCTTGTCATGCCATAAAGCTATCATATAAGCTATTAATCAAAAGAGATTGCCAATAGTCTACTGTGCAGCTCTAGTGCAACATTATTTAAAACCAAGTAACCAAATCACGAGACAATGTTCCGGAGTCTTTTGTTCCAGATAGATCCCGAACCGTCACCAACAGCCCATTATGTAGCTTAAGTGCGAAGTTGTTTTAAACAACTTACATAAATTATAGGAACGGGCCTCTGTGGCCCAGTGGATAAAGGCGTCAGCTGAGAATCAGAGGATTCCTGGTTCGGACTTGACAAGGAAAAGTAAAAAGTAGTGATCTTGAGATCGGAGGGTTTCCAGCTTCGCTACAAAATACTAGCGAATATAATAGAAATAGTACTAGAAACAGGGGTGCCCATAGGGGGGGATCATTGCGCAAGTTGCGCCATCAAAATTTTTGGGGGGGATTTTTTTTTTCATTGCTTTATTATTATTTAATTTTTAGGGGGAAATGTTTTGAACAAAAAATAATTTTGCATACATAATATGTCCGCAGTCACTGGAATTTCCAGCCATTTCAAGAAACGCCTCTTCGGCACAAAAGTTGACGAAATTGTAAAAAAATTCTCTTGCTTGAAAATGCAAGTCTTTATTCTGTTAAAACTAAATGCCATTTTAGAAAGATCTACAAAATAAATTACAAAAATTATCTGATTAATGGCTATGGAAGAATCTTAGGGTTGTGCGACGCATGCCACCGCAGAAGACCCCCCGCTTTTTTTCTTTGCCTAGGAAAGGGGGTTCAGTAAAAAAAACCTGCAAAAAGTACTTTAGAGAAAAAAATCATATTTTTTAAAACTCCATTAGGATTTGTTTTAATATGTGTTACTCATATGTTTATCTAAGACATACACGTTTACTGATCTTTGTCCGGTTCATACATTCAGACTATACACTTCAGTGCTGAGATTTAAATTAAAAAACGCTGTGAGGCAATAACTTTTCCGTTAGGAAGAAGGAATGTAAAAATAATAATAAATATGAAGATTGCTATAAACTCCAGACTGCAACAAAAACTGGAAAAAAACGGTGACTTTAACAAAGTTAATTCCTTCGTTTGTTAATATGTGGCATATGTTTAAAAAAAAAAAACTGCAGTGATCGCATCTCAATAACACTTAAACGTAAATTACGATTTTTATATACATACAACTCCACAACAAACTAATTACTTTCATACGTTTGTTCACTAATAAGCATCAGTTGTGACGATTAGGGGGGATGCCCCCCCCCCTCCCACACTTTTTTTGGATGTTGCCCCCATACTTTTTAAATTTAAACTTAAAAAAATATATAGTAAATTTTGTTACTGAATTGACGAACTAAAGAAAATTTCGTACCCCAACCACCTCCTAATTTTTTCTGGTGCTTATATTACACATTTACTATCGATTTTATTTTCTCGTATTATCGTGTATCTTCTGCCAGCACACAGACAGCTAAGAGACATTTAGGAGCCACTTCTGTCATTACAAAATACTCATGGTTCAAAAAAAAGAAAAACAAAAAAAAGCAAAAGGAAGTAGGCGCGACCATAGGTCTCGATTTTTGAGCGGGAAACATATTGGCGCCGATATTTGTCTACATTGAATATTATGAAAGCCAAACTAAACTTTTAGAACCCCCGCTACTGAGCGTAGGTGGTTTTATTATATTTGAGTTTCGTCTTGGCGTCGAATCAGTTTAAATAATTTCAATGGTGTTACAATAAAAGAACGGATAATATATTTTAGTCAGCAAGGACGAATGTCTTTTGTGAACATGCAGTTTAAATGTGGAGCAAATCTGCAAATATTTAAATTGTAAAAAAGAATCTAAATGAAAAGTATTTTCTGAATTTGATAAACTGTACCGGTAAGTGGATAAATATCATACGGCATTTTTAAATTTTAATTTTAAAAGATTTCTTAAAATTCGATAAAATAAAGTTTTTGCATTTCATAGTGATATTTAAAATAGCCAAAAATAAGAGTAGAAGGTCACGAGTGATTTTAAACAAAACCAATAGCGTTCAGTATTTTGCATGAATTTTCTTGATAATTTTTTTTTTATCTTTGTGTTTACCTGTCTATTTTGTTGTGGTTTAAAGGATGTTTTTTTAAAATAAAACTTTCACAAGTTTATTCATTACTTATAATCTGTACTTTAGTTCATGTTGATATCTCTAACCGTTAAGACATGAATTTTCCCCACTTTTTATAAATATTTCTGTTTGACCATATAACCATATATGTAGCTGTGTTTTATATATACCAGGTTTTTTTTATACCATTAGGTAAGAGAAAGTATAGAGTAAAAAACAGATATTCTAAGGCCCATTCCATACGGACGCTATTTACGCCGCGTTGCATTTTGCAGAAGCATCTGATTGGTGCATTCAAACCACGTGGTGGACCAATCGCAGAGTTATCACAAAAGCTAACGTGCGCAATTAACGTCCGTGTAGAATGGGGACATTATTAAAGCGCATTAACTTTTGTAGATGGCCCTGTGATTGGAGAATACAAACTATGTGGTTTACATCATGTGTTTCTGCTAATTAGAGTGATTTTGCATATATCATTGACAAATGTAATAAAATATAATATTGTAGGTAGTTATTTTAGTCTAAATGGAGCGATTGCAATTGTTTTTCTGAAATTGAACTATCAGAGATTATTGTCAGCATTTCTACAGTAACTATTTTTAGGTGTTTATAAAATGTAATTCCAAAACTGGGATTTATAAATATACATTTGTAAATTATATTTTCTGGTGGAATTGAAATCAAAACCTTAGACAAATCGATGGCATTTTGTAGAAAACACCAGATTTTTAGACCATAACAAAGCTGCGGTTCTTTAACCGAAATAGATCGATTCTTAGCGGACAGACAATAACAAGTTATATGGAGTTTATTATGAATTAATTAATAAATTTCTGAAATTACAATTTTATTCGAAAAAATTATGTTATCCGAACCTGCGACCATATATTTTACCTACGAACCTGACTTTAAGAACCATTTGTTTGTATCAATGAAACGTTATAAAGAGATGCGGAGAGGAAGTTTAATGCAATATATAAATTTCATACATATAAGTTAATGTATATAAGTTAAAGTATAACTAAATTTATATCTTGATTTTATCTCTAACTGATTTATAAAATGCGAAATGTGGAGCTTTGTGTGGATTCAGTTGAAAATTTTAGATTCTACTAATGTTATATGTTTTAAATTTGTTGGGGCATATTTTTTTTTTTTTGGGGGGGGGGGGATTTGCGCCATTGAGCTTGGGGGGGATGGGCACCCCTGACTAGAAAAGTAGTCCAAAACATCCGCAAAAATTATCGGCGTGTATATGGGACTGTGCACGATAAATCTGATCGGGGTCCAAAGTCCCGACGTCTATTGAAGGCGTTGGGTGCCAGCCAAGGTGTTGTCTTCGTCATTTGACTATAGTTCAAAAATACGAGGCATCGTTCCCGGGTGTTTCCTTCGAGATAGGCCCCGAATCACATTAATTTTTTTTGTCTGTCTGTTTGTCCGGATTTAACTCAAAAACGACTAAACAGGTTATTTAAAACTTGCGCCATTTTAACAATATTTTCCCAACTTAAAATCTGCACTTTGTTTCATGTGGATATCTGCAACCGTTCAAAAGTTATAGAACTTTTCCGTTTTGGTTATTGGTTAGTTAACGTCGCACTAGAGCTGCAGAGTGGGCTATTGGCGACGGTTCGGGGCCTATCTCGAAGGAAAGACCCGGGAACGATGTCTCGTATTTTTGAACCATGGTCAGATGACGATTTTCCGTTTTACCATACGTTATTCCTATTAGAAATTTACATGTAGATCTTCCCTTCATAACATGACTGTTAAAAATCACCTTCCAAATATTTTTCGACGGTAGGGATAAACGATGCATTTTGATTAGCTGATGAGTAAATATCGCCAAATGAATTTAAACTATCGCCAACTGAATAAACAATGTCGCCAAATAAATTAAAATGTCGTAAAAAATTTAAATGTCGCCAACAAATTAAAATGTTGCCAAATAAATAAAATGTTGCTAAATGAATGAAAATGTTGCCAATTGAATAAATATGTTGCCAAATGAGCTAAAATATGGTCCTGTATTTAAAAATATCAGCAATACACAACCGTTCAAAAGTTATAGAACTTTTTCCATATTCCTATACGTTATTCCCATTGGAAATTTACATGTGGATTTTTAATTCATAAAATTTTTGTAAAAAATCACGGATAGGAACAGTGTTATAGTTTCGGAATGCCACCCCAAAAGTTTAACTTAGGATTTCTATATTTATACCTTCGTTTCGCTTATTGTAGAGGTTTCACTTCAAAAATTTTTATTGAAATTAAAAAATGAATACTGAAAATTAATTTTTAAAAGAAATATTGTCACTATATTTTGACATGCGGACATTTAAAATTATATTTTACAATTATCTGAAATTGCAGAGAAAAATAAACCCAAATTTATTTTTCTTCAGAAATTATATTCAAAGACGTATATCTAGATAGACCCCGGTCGCCAATTGGCACAAAAAAAACAACTTCGCCAAATACGATAAATTTTTTCCATATGGAAGAATGCAATATTTTTATCTTTGATGTATTATGGTATCGCTATTATTAAAACTAATGAATGCGAAGTTTACTACATGCGGTTATTGTGGCTGAAAGTTTAATTTTTATACAAACAAATATGTAGATCGAGTCGAGCCCTTCAAGCGTGAATGGACTGTAGTAGAGCGAATATGACGTCATAATCGTGAAACCAACATCTCAGACCGAATGGCCTCAGACACATGACTTCTTTTCCTAAATTATGAATTTAAAAATACTCGTGATTGGCTGATGAATTGGGAAATGTGTAACAACGAACATTTATCAATGGAATGACGTAATTAACCACGTGTCTGAGGCCATACATGTTGGCCTCACTTTGATGTTAGCGAGATTATAACATTATCTTTTCTCTACTGTGAAGGATCCATGCTCGAAGGTCGAGCCGAGCTGTCTTCATTTGTTTGGAATTTTCCACATTTTTGAAAGAAAAACATATAAAAATAATGTCACTGGATAATAAACCTGAATTTTATTTGTTGGCAGCTGTTGAATTGTATTTGTAATTTTCTATATGACGCATATTAAGAAAGTAGTAACACACTTCTTAAATTCTTCAACAAACATGAGTGGAGCACAAACAGGTTCACATAAGTAATAAAGTGGAATGCAGTAATCTATCTTCAAATCTCAATATTGTTCTTTTAAATAACAAATGGAAATGAACAATACTATAAATTACATATATGTTAGACAAAAAATATATACTATAATAAATTTTAATATTTCTAAAAAAAGTGATTGCTTTAAAAAAATGCATATACAAAAAAAAGTCAAATTTTAAAAAGATTAATTATTTCAACATGTATTAAATTTTTATCATTTTGAACACGTTAGTAGAAAAAATGTTAGAACAAAAATTAATACTGATTTACGTATCTAAAATGTTTGTAAGGAGATGTAAAAGTCAGAAATTTAAAACCTTTCTTTTGGCATATTTTAGAATTGTTGTGTAGTTATTTTTAAAATTACCACGACAATGTTATAAGTAGTAAATAATATATAAATACCTCAATGCTATTGTGGCAATAAAAATATTAATAAATTCAAAAACTACATGGCACAATTCTAAATAATGCCAAATAAAACACTTAATGTGAAATTTTATTTTTTAACTGATTCCTATAACCATTATACCACTGAAGCGATGTGAGCTTTCATTTGGCCTGAAGGTTAACAAATACAGACAAAGGCGACCAATTATATAGGCTTGAAGCCCTGCAAGTGCTCCACTGTAATCCGCAATTATACAAAAAATCCCCTTATAAAAATTGTGCCTTCTTAATTCCCATTTAGACTTTAATTAATACAAATAGAATCCACGATCTATTGTCTTATCCAATTTCTAAACACTTTACATAACTCAAATTGATAAATTTGATTCTTGCTTTCATAAATTCACATCTCTTTTTAAGACACCGGTTTTTACAGATTTTGTTGCACCAATGATATATTTCGGCTTGGGAAGTTGTTACATTGTATATATAATTTTCTATATAAAATAGATTAATAAGGTAAAGTTATTTAACAAACATGAGTGAGGGATGTGAAAAAAGGTTCACATAAATAATAAAGTGGAATGTACAGATCTATCAGGAAATCTCAACATTGTTAATAAATAACAAATGAAAATGATACACAAAGCAATCCACAGATGTCCTTTTTAAAACAATTAAGCAATTCAACAGAACAAGACACTTTAGAAACGTACGCACCAACAATATTTTATTCAAACAATTTTCTTTTTAAAAAAATCAAGGTCACAAGATAATAGCATTTGTGCAAGCATCATTTTGTTGACAATCAACCTTATAAATGCTGTAGGTTTGATCATTCGCATTTTTCAAAATAGGTTATACAATACAAGTATGAGAATAATAAAATATGTATTGAAATTATAAACTTAGTAGACTGAAATTTATTAGATAAATTTATGAAATAAATTATGTAAATTTGGACACGTCTCCAAAATACAAATAATCTATATTTGTGGCTTTGCACCTACGTTTGACATCGAGTATTGATTTAAAGTCGTCTTTTCTATTGATGAAAATGTCGAGTCCACGGCCAATCTTGATTGTCCAGTTCGTGCCACTGTTCAAAACTATTTGTCTGTCATGAAGATGCATGTCGAAAGTGACGAACAGGTCAATGTTTTGCCTTCTAAGATCTGTTGTCAGAGAAGCCATTTGAGTAGCTTGGTTATCTTGGTTTTGGCCTTCCTTCCTTGTCGTAAGTTGGATTCTTTTTAGTTGGGGGCAGTTCAAAACTGCGAGTTCACAAAAAATCCTAAAATTCCAATGCTCTTTGCTGAGGACGTATGCATCTTCTACTAGAATTTCTTGGATGTTCTCCCTCCAAGATAGCCGTCGAAAATTTCTTCAAAACTTATCCCTTGGATGCCATAGGGGATTGTTAGTTGACGAAACAGATTGCCGCTGCGTCTGGTCACCTTTGGGGTGGTGCAGGAGGGACCGACTCTCATGCGCTTGGAAGGAGGCTGGAAGTAGAAAGAAACTTGTCATGTATATAATATATTAATAAATAGGTAGTCAAATCTATAGTAGTGCAAGTCAGGGCCGTCGCACCAGGAGGGGGGTTTGGTGATTACTTCCCCCTCCCCTCAATAATCTAGAAACCTTGAAAGTTTTGAATTTCGAGCTTTAAAAATCTCTGAGTCGAGAAAATTTATGCCTCAAGAAAATTAATATTATTAGCAAATGAAAGTGAGGGAAGATTAGAAATTGTCCAACTTTTGTAAGCTTTAATGAGACCTTTAGATCTCAGAATACCGGACACTGCAGCCGGACACTGCAGCCGGACACTGCATTGTAGCATGCGTGCAACAAATCAGTACTAATGTCAATAATATGTCTGTATGTGTCTATTCTTACGATCTGTGTTCTGAGTGAAAAGTTTTTGAAGGTTGGTGTCGTCCGGATAGCTCAGTGGTAGAGCACTTGTGCTCTAAACAAGGGTTTCGGGTTAAACTTATAAAAAAATTCTTTAAAAATTTTAAAAGGAAATATTTATTATAATAAAAGTTATAAAAAATAATATAAAAAATGCTCACTTTCTTCATGTATTTATTTTTAATGTTCTCGGTGAATGTTCCTTTCCTTTTCCGGTAGACTTGCCATTTGTTCGACTTATTGGACCTGGATTGCGTCTTCGGGTTGGCTTTTTGCTCCAGAATGGCTTGAGTGTGCATAGGAAGTTCTTCTATTTTCAAATAATCTGCAAAACAAGTGTATTCAAAACATCACATATCTTTAATAAAATTATTAGCTATCAACATACTGAAATACTGACCCAGAATTGACGTTGGCAATTTTTGTGGATAACAAAAATTTAAAAAAATTATTCATATAGACCATTTCGACTGTTGATTCCTTAGTGCATAGAAGTGTAAAGTAAAATTTTCGTTGATTTGATGACAACAGGTCATTTGAATCCAAAATTATTTACATCTATATAGTATCTTATTGTGATAGGGTGAAAGTTCTGAAGATTTTCTATATTGCAAACTTTGATATGGTACTCCTGAAAAACTAGTAAACTGTCACTTACGACATTGTTCTCTTTAGAACAGAAACATAGTGAATATATATTTTAAAATTGAAACAAAACGTTAATAATATATTCTATCCTAATTCATTTTTAAAGGTAAAATACATATTTTAAAATGTATCTTGGTTATTGGTTGCATCTATTTTCCTATACATCAAGACGTAAGCATTAGTAGAGCTGAAAAGAAACATGCTTCAAGATAAATAAGAAAGATTAAAATTATACAAAAGCATTATATAGCATTAGTTAACCATAATGATTCATTGAAATAATCAAATAAAATTTTATCAAGTTCAACATTTCAGTGCACAGAAAATTTTAAACATTTATATATTAAAAGTATTCAATTTTCACTGAACTATGCTTCTTAAAAATTAATAACGTTATATGATTAATGAAATTTATAATTTTTTTACATATTTAATAAAATTAATAACATTGCTTTAAAAACATTACATGAAATAACACCTACTTGAAAGGTTTGACCAAAACTTTAAAATATCTGTGAATACTTACTTTAAACTGTCACTGGAGCCATACGCTGCTTTTACGTCTGCTATTGAAGCCTGAAGAAAAATGAACAAATAGGCTATAAGAATTAAGTATAAAATCTATATCTTGATTTTAAAAAACGGAATTTCCAAAAGTCAAAACATTACATAACATAAATAAAAAGTTAGTTATCACTTGAAATGTTATATTACTCCTTGAAGTGAATACCCAGAATGAACGATTACGGATACCAATTCGTAGTTACTTGAACTCTGAAAGAAATAACAATAGATAATTTTTTTTTAAATATAACTTCTTTAAAAAACATGAATATAAATTTATTACAATTCCACGTAAAATATTTAGAAAAGATATCGAAAGTAAATGTTTGTTTCCGCAGGAAATATTATGCAAAAATAAAAAAATTCTACAATTTGTAGTTACCCGAATACTGAAGAAAATAACAATAGATAATTTTTTTTCTTTTAAATATCTCGTTTTTAAAAAATATGAATATAAATTTATTACAATTCCACGTAAAATATTTAGAAAATATACCGAAAGTAAATGTTTGTTTCCGCAGGAAATATTATCAAAAATAAAAAATTCTTACAATTCGTAGTTACCCGAATACTGAAGAAAATAACAATAGATAATTTTTTTCTTTTAAATATCTCTTCTTTAAAAAACATGAATATAAATTTATTACAATTCCACGTAAAATATTTAGAAAATATACCGAAAGTAAATGTTTGTTTCCGCAGGAAATATTATCAAAAATAAAAAATTCTTACAATTCGTAGTTACCCGAATACTGAAGAAAATAACAATAGATAATTTTTTTCTTTTAAATATCTCTTCTTTAAAAAACATGAATATAAATTTATTACATTTCCACGTAAAATATTTAGAAAATATACCGAAAGTAAATGTTTGTTTCCGCAGGAAATATTATGCAAAAATAAAAAATTCTTACAATTCGTAGTTACCCGAATACTGAAGAAAATAACAAAAGATAAATTTTTTTCTTTTAAATATCTCTTCTTTAAAAAATATGAATATAAATTTATTCCAATTCCACTTAAAATATTTAGAAAATATACTGAAAGTAAATGTTTGTTTCCGTAGGAAATATTATGCAAAAATAAAATAGCAGAATCTCATAAAAAAAAAATACTTTTAAACAATTAAAAAAAAATAAAAAGAATGTGTTGGGAATATAAATTTATTTAATATATATTACTTACACTTTCTGATGGGATGAATTCATTTAAATTTAGGAATTCATCAAACTCCAACCTATAGAAAATAAGTGCATACCTTTAATCATAGATAAATGTAAAAATATATTTACACACATTCTTTTACTAAATTAATAAAATCAAAATGAACAAAAGTCTACTTTTAAATGAATACATTTTTTAATAAAATGTGCTTTAAAATTTAAGAATAATTAAATAAATTTAACTCAAAATGCCATATAAATATAAACAATTTTAAAACAAATACATACTATTAAAGCAAAATAGTTTTATTGTTTTTTAATCGACTGAAAAGCGCGCCAATCAAAACTTTAAAATAACCACCACCAGAAACTTTAAATTAAAACCGCCAAATCGCTAGCCAAGGCTAGAGGTATCAATTTGATTGTTATGTATATATTTTAATTTATGTATGTTAGCGAAAGATTTCTCTCTGTTCTAATTCATATATTTGAAAACAAAATTTGTTGGATAGAGGATGTTTCACTTGGATTACCTTTTGAAAAATCAATCCGGTTATCCGGCATTTAACTATCCGGAATTCTCAATTGACCGGACCGATTGAAATTAAATAGTGTCCGATTTCGAAAATTCATTTTTTGTTGGATAGAGAAAAATCCACATCGGGAAAAACTGAAAAAAAATCGGTTATCCGGCTGTTATATATCCGGAAATATCGGTTAACCGAAGTTTTTTTTAAACAATTTATCCGATTTCAAAATATTTTCATTGTTGAATAAAGATTGTATAACAATGACATTTCATTCACTCAGCATTTATTGGCATGGATGAGGATTGTTTTACAATATATATTTTGCAGACAAAATGTGAGCACTAGTTGTTACTCGAATTTCTTGGTGAAAAACAGTAGGATGCGAAGCCCCCTGTTAAATTAAAAACTAAAAAGGAAAAAATAAAATAATCTTTTTTTTAAAAGAAAAAGGAAAACCTACTTTAAGGAAAATGCGCTAAAAAATAAAAAGTAATTTTTAATTTTACGAACGAGTTGAAAAAATTGAATTATTTAATATCAATTTTATACTTATTACAACTTTTTGATGTTGCTGCCAATTTACAAAAAGCATAATTAATTTTTGCCCCGACTTCAAAAAGTTGTAATAAGTATAAAATTGGTATTAAATAATTCAATTTTTTCAACTCGTTCGTAAACTTTAAAATTATTTTTACTTTTAACGCATTTTCCTTAAAGTAGGTTTTCCTTTAAAAAAAAATATTTTTAACAAATACTTAGCTAAATTAAGAATAAATAAAAACCTTCTAAATATTGTTATTAACCCTTTGACATGGAAATTAATTCGACACTTGAGCTTAAAGAATTTCTGAATTTGGGAAGTCTCAGAATACTTCGATAATAAATAAATCGGTACAAATAGTTCATAACTGCCATACAAATACCAGGGCAAACTGCCATACAAATATTGAACAGGACGAGTGTCACTCGTCATTCCGGGTCAAGGGGTTAAAACTTCCCATAACACCTTAAAAAAATTAATACTATACTATAATACAGTTACAATTCAAAAACAGTTACCATTTCGAGTAAAAAAATTCAGAATGAAAAATATTCAGATGAGTGACATTTTCTTACTAATTACCTGTAATTGAGCTTCCTAGCAAGCTTTGTTGCTGAATCAAATTCAAATCGCTTTAGTTGCAGAAACAGGATATGCGGGAAACTTTTAAACTCTAGTGTCTTTTCAACATCCTGTTCCTCTCCGCACTCTTCGCATCTCGTTTTAACTTCAAGTAATTCCGGATTAGAAAAAGCTTTTAAGGCTTCCATCTGCATACGAAAAGGGAGATTCAATGAACTATTTTATTTAGGATCCATATCTAAAATGTAATATATGCTATACCACATCACTTCGATAACATAAAAATGCCATAATCGATCCATTATTCATATTACATAACAGTTTTGGTCAATTAATTAACTGATATTAATTGGATTTGGTAAAAAAGACACTTACCAGTGTATTATAACCTTGCTCAGAACCAGGTTGTTTAATGCTAAGTGGAATATATTCCAAGTCCTCGGTTCTGGTTCTAAAATTTCGACACTATCATGAAAGAAAATAATGTAACCAAAATTTTTATTTTTTTCGTTTTTAGCAGAAATTCATTAAACATAAAACTTTAAAAATAAAAATAATACTGTATTTACTAAAGTTACTAGAAATTTCATCACATGCTGAAAGGGAGATAGGAATGGAAGTGTAACACAATTTAATAATTAATTAGAAATATTTATTTTAGTATACATTAGTTTTCATTATTAAGTACCCGAAAATGCATAAAAATTTAGAGTAAATATATTACAGAGGAAATTGAAAGGATTCTTCTCTAACAAATTTTATTTAAAACGACTATTTTAAGGATGACTAATTAAATATAATTAATTTTTTAATGCGATAAAGCAGACTCAATAAAGTGCTGCAAAGAATTCCTACCTGCATGCATTTAAGACGGTTCTCGAGCCGATTATGGAACATTTGGGTAATGAAATCGATAGTGATTTTTTCTCTCAACTTCCTGAGCAAATAAAAAGCGAATTCTTGCGGATCTTGTTCAATTGAAGCTGCCAAAAGAAATAAAATTAAGAAAGATTTTAAAATAAAACACACTACACTGGTAATAGAATTCCTAAAAATTAATTGAAAAATTAGTAACTTAAGGTAACAAAATTAAATTAAAATTAGTAACATAAACTAAAATTAATAATTTAAACTAAAATTAATAACTTAAACTAAAATTAGTAACTTAAATCAGTAAATATGTCAAATTACCGTAAATTACAATGATTGCTCGGTTAAAATTAAACATCGCATTTTAATGCGGATTAAAACAGTTCATTGTTATTATTAATAATACTTTTAAAATAGTACCCTAAAATACTTTATTACAAGTATTTATTACAAGTGCAATAAAAGTTTTGATGCACAAGTGTTCACCACTTTTGTATTTATTAAAAGTACAATGGACTCTTTACCTTGTCCCTCGCTCCATCCTAAACTCCTGGTGAGGTCGACCGTGTCAATCGGTGGACTGAAAAAGGAAATTAATTGTGGATTATCTCTTTCAGATAAAAATATGACAATAATCATATACAATTTTAGATATTTTAAAATATGTCGAAATTATATTCTAGATATATAAGATCAAAATATATAATTAACATTTTCATTAATATGCTAGAAAATTAATTTAGTTTTGAATAAAAGTTATTCAAAATTATGACATTAAATTATTATGATACAAAACTAAAATTCTTAAATTTTATTAAAAAAAATTCTGAGCAACACTTCACCAAAAAAACATCTATTTAAAAAAATTCTTAAAATTACAATCATTATCTTTTAACGTTAAGTAGTTTCTAAAATTTTTTTAAAGTTTATTGTGCATTTTTGTATGCATATGTATTTTTATTATTGTAATATATTTAACAAAAATTACCGTAAAACGGGGCAACTTTGTGCCACTTTTTGAGGTTTTTTATCATTTTAGTGTTTTTTTTTCGCATTTTTTTATCAATTTTGAAGTATGCGAAATGGTAGAAAAGAGTTTTTTTAAAACTTTTAATGATAAACTGTTTCATAATATTACATTACAATTACATAATTTTAAATTATATTACTGGAGTGTGACATGGGAACTAAGATGTGAACTGAGATTGTCTCCTACAAGTACCACTTTGTTTCCTGCGGACTAGTATCATGGTATATTCAAACCAATCTTCCTGATTTCTTCAGACCTTCAGATACAGATGATTCAGCATCCTTCCTCTTCTTCAGCATAAATGCAAGTGAATTTTGATGAATTCCATACCTCTCTTGGGCCTTACGGATTGAAATCCCCTTCTTTGTAATTTCCTCTAACACCTTTTCAAGGTATTCATTAGTGTAAGCCCGATAAGGGCTACCTCCGGCCTTCTTTCTGTCATCACGGACCATTATCTGCAAAAAAGTATTGAATAAAAAGTGGATTGAAGCTCAAAAAATAAGAAAATTGTGTGGCACAAAGTTGTACCCCAAAGTTGTTATTTTTGATAACATGTGAGCTTATGGCAGAACTAACAAACATTTTGAATTGCTTAATACAGCATATTGTAGATAATAATATAGTGATTAATGTATAAACTTACCAAATCTCCAGGGGAACAACTAATATGAGGTCCAGATGAGACTCTCCTGATATCTTAAAAACCTTCAAACACTGTGATCACAAACAATATTTTCTTGATAACCATAACTGATAACTGACTAGGTTATTACATGCACGTTTAGATTCCACATCATCATCGCTAACTACAGGATTTTTTCCAAACCTCTAATTGCATTTATATTACCGCTAGAACGCATTGAAGTCTGGAAACCGTGTGTGGCACAATGTTGTAACCTTGGCACAAAGTTGCCCCATTTTACGGTACCATCTTACCGGTTATCATTTTATTCACAGCTATATTTACATTTTATTATGTGGTTCTTAGACATGAGCGATTAATCGAAAACCGGTAATTGATATTTTTTGATTAATCGATTTTATTTTTTGATTAATCGTTTACTTGATATTTTCGATACAAACATATTGTTGATATATCAATATTTCCGATATATTGATATTTTATTAATAGAATAAGTACAGTAGCATTAGGTAAACAAAAGAATGTAAACCTTAAAATTAACGCTTCGCAACTGAGTTATTTTCAAATCAAGGAATAATAAAGTTTTGTTTTCCCTTTATTATTAAAAATATAGATACTTTGCTATTTTTGTTAAAGCATTACTGTAGTTTGGCTTCGACAAAATAGCCGCTGTGATGTTATATTGTTTACAGATTTTACACTGTAAGAAATATTTACTCAAAAATGAGTATAATGTACTCTTTTTTCAGTACTTTCGATGCTTAACATTGCTCTAAACACATAAGTTTATATTTTGAAAAAGACATGTTATTAAAATGAGTACAATGAGTAAAAAGAATAGATGGTTGCCTACATAGTCTGCCTTCATTAACCGCTTTCAATAAATATCAGCAATTACAACGAAGACTTACCGGGAATTGAACCCAGATCCTCAGGCACCGCAGTCCAGTGCCTTATTCGTTAAACTACCCGGGTGACATGAAGAAATTTTTAACAGAATAAGTGTTAAAAATATGTGCCAAAAGAATGGGAAGTAAGATAATTGAGTTATGTTCACTCAGTTTCCATTTAAGCAAATAACATCAAATAACGTGGACAATCATCTTTTGGGCAGTTATTTTAGGCTTGTCAGTTTTTTTTTACTTGAACCGAAATTGAAATTAATAATATTAAATCTCATTGTTCATTTTTGAGGTAGATACGGTTGCTTAAATTTGAGTACGTCATCGCTTATTTATGTTGCAATTATACTCAAAGAAAAACTAGTAGGCTTAGGTACTCATTTTTAAGTACTTTTTTTACAGTGTAGATAAGCGTATTGGTCAATTCGACCACACTCGTTTGTTGATTTTCTGAAACCAGCTTAAATGGGCGTTTCCTATCCACCAATCAATCAGAGACAGACTATACTCTTACGTTTGTTGATAAACAAATACAATACTTCTGGAGTAGACTTTTGGCATCCTAAGTGCACTGTAAAAAAATAGTACTTAAAAATGATTCATGTCGACAAAATCGCTCTCTGTCACAACATTTTGACATCAGCATATTCGACCTATGGCTTGATTGAACCTTAGTTATCACTATGCAAATAGATGAGGTTATAATTTCATTACATAAATATCCGGGGGCATTAAAAAAAATCGTGAAAAATGTTTCAACGACTCCCTACTCGAGGCCGTTGTAACAGTGGTTGGGGTCAATTGTAACACTAGAAGTACAGACAACTCTCGTTATCTCGAACTCGAAGGGAAGTGTATAAAAATTCGAGATATCAAAAATTCGAGTTATCGAAAATACTATAAAAAAGCTGTTTTGGTAAAAACAAATACTAGTATACTTACACGACTTTATTTAACATATCTATCCAAAATAGTTTGGTGAGTATTTCTATTTTTTTCGAAATCAATTATATTTTCCAAATGCACGATTGCTTGAAATGTCTCCGATGTTTTCATTTCCGGCCTCGATTCAATGAATGCACGCATAGCATTCCTTTGGAGGAGGTTAGCTTTCTTTATTATCATTCTTCTTCTGAGAGCGATCTCTCATCAAATGCTGCTATAGAGAGTGCATTGCCTAAACAAAAATGAGAAGGGGTCGAGTGTCGTCTTCATATTTTAAGTGAGTTGCTTTTTGGACGGTCGGTAATGTTCCAAGAAAGTGACTCGCACTTTACCGAAAACGCCAGCTGGCTTGAGGTACGATAAATCATTAATATTCTTTGTTGGACTGACTGTGTTAAAGAGGAGGGGATACAGCTCAGGGAATCCAGTCTGGCGACATTCAAACAAAAGGGTGAGGCACAGGTAGGAATCCATTGTACGTATACCCTTTCAATAACGCACAATAAGAAAGAGAACTGATAAAGAAGAACGTGGCAATTACATATATGCTAAAGGTTCTTCAAAATCCGTAGTTTTGAGAGGAAAACAAAATTTTGAGTTGTGAGGAAACTTCGAGTTATCGAAAATAACGATGAAAAACTTCGAATTAAAGAGATACATTTACATTAAGTAAGTAATGAAGGTGCAGGGAAATCGATTTTTTTCGAGATATCGAAAAATTCGAGTTATCGAAGTTCGAGTTATCGAGAGTCTACTGTATAATAAAAATTGTGTTGTTACATATTTATTTATTAAGTCAAAATAAAAATATATAGCATAGCCAGTATCCACAATAGCAGGTATGTCATAGATGCTCATTGTTTTGACAGGATCGTTCCGCATCCGAACGTCACACTGCAAATTCATAGATTTTTTCAATGTCCCATATACGATCGATCAAGTGATAGCAACTTGTGGGAGCAGTGTGGCGGAAACGGCAGACGTACGATTTCGTTTTCTTTGCAGAAATCCATAGTATTAGTATGAACGTGATGTGAATGATTATCTAATACAAGTAATACTTTATAGGTAATTGAAGAATTCGTGTGTTTTTGAAAATGTTTCAAAAATATTACAAAACCAACGTCTTGTTTCCAAGAACTTTATTGCGGGCCACGTAGCCCATACAATTTAATGCCTCGCTTTCATAGCTTCCTGTTTTCTTTCATAGCTAAGTAGGAACTTATGATTTAAATAGTGATTTTCAGCTGATTTTTCATTCAGAAATATAGAAGTTTTTCTAACACGTTTTCTTATTATCAAAATATACAAAACTTGTGTTTTATACATTTGAAACTTTTAAACCGACACCAAAAAAAAAAACTGTTACAAACTATTAGAAAATGTATCGCCATAAGTCCAAAATAAACAATTTAGATTAAAAAAAAAGTTACACCTATTAGAACTCCGAAAGCCAAAATTCTAACAAAAAAAATTATAATGACCATAACTAGTATATTCTTCTTGCACTTTTCCCACTATAGCTAGTTTCCAATCCACAATTTGTGTTGTTTCCCTGTTTCAAACAACCACGGTCTACCCTACTACGTATGAATAGCACAAAAAATAGAATGAATAGTACACAGCCCCACCCATTTTATATGGAATATTTAAATCTACTACCTCTTCACCCAACAAGCTCCCTCCATCTGCGTCGAACCTAATCTCTCTCTCCAATGGACAAAACATTACACCCTCCCCCTTTAAAAACCGTGCTTTTTTTTTGTAAAGAACAAACATCTGTACATGTGATTGTCGAGCGTAATATCTCCGTGGACGAAACAAATATTGCTCGACAGGAGAACTCTAGTTGTTCCCACATGGTGGGCCAATTGTCTGCGCCATGTGCTCCAACCACGTTTCGCTACCAGTCGAGCGTCGCCTGCTGTGGTATCGGGCGCAATTTCCATAAGAAAACCACTCCACTGCGCACCTTGGGGAGCTTCCGGGGAACACAAACCAAACCCTTGCCATATGTCGCATTGTCCTTCTCGGGCACCATGCTTCCATATGACTGACAAAACAAATTCGCTTTATCCAATCCAGTGTGCACCTCGCGAGGAACTCCACGCGGGGGTAAACCAGGCCACCACTCCTGCGCGGCCGGCCGGTGGAGCCCTCGTGGTACAACTGCCCATCCTTGCCGTATGGCGTTATTGCATAATTTCTACCTGGTCAAAATTCCCTCCACTCCTCGCCCATATTTTACCAAATTGAATCCGCTCCTCACCCTAATTGTGCCTTAATTGCCACCACTCCACTCCCAGCAAGGGCGGATCCAGAGATTACTGTTAGGGGGCGTAATACAGGTATATTGTTATCATGAAGACCAAATTTGCCAGATCCACTATTACGCGCATTGTTAGGACGTGGTTAGGGCACCAAACATTTTAGGATCGCCAAAATTATTCTTATTTAACTGAAATCTCCACTGAAATATTTAAAAATAAATGTTAAATTCTAAGTCAAACTTTTATCTATTTTTGCATTTTGTGATTTTATTCAATACAGATAAAAGCGCTAAGTGACTAATCTTAAATGGATCCTAGAACATCAATTCAAACTTTTACATACATTAAAACTTTAATCTTTATTATCCTTAAAAGGAATCGCATTCTAGAAAATGTGTTAAAAAGCATTAAAAAGTAACGGAATGTGCCAAATCATTTGTATTTATCTATATATCCGTACCCTAATTTACGAACAGATTAAACGAAACATAAGAGGTAATTATTTCAAAAATTTTATGTAAGTTTTTTCAAGTAAATTTAGTAACACACCACGTTAAAGAGAAGTTATATGTTTTTATAGTATATGGGATCAGGACCACCCTTAGGGGTGTACCGCAGGTGTCTTCGCACAGGGTCTCAGGATTTGGGTCGGTGCCCCACACCAAAAAAAAAAAATATTCTAAAGTAACTTGTCATCCTTTAATTTTATTTAGATCATACTGTTTTGCTAGAGTTTTTAATTTAAAATAAATATTTTAAATAGTGATTAGAAAATGCTAATCTTGTACGTTTCTATGCACCTAAATTGTGTGTATTTAATTTTCGAGTGTCATTATCTATAGCCCCCCCCCCCCCCCCCCCCCCACCACCACCAACAACAAAAAAACACCTTAAAAGTAATCTAAAAATCTAGTAAATATATTAGAAATCTTATATCCATATTATAGTTTATGGTGTCCCGCTGCTACATTTGCACAGGACCCTACTTCTGCTAAAGGGCCAGACTCAGGACTCCGCGTTTGCTTATAGAGGATTTGAGGGCTTCTCTGAAATGTGAAGTGTAAGTGCCGACTTCACTGGGCTGTTAGGTAATCGGGCCTGTAAAGAGAAGTGGGTCCCGGTCATTTCATTATTTAAGCATTATTACTATAAAAAGCATTATTTTTGTATTAATCGTTAATCAATTTTTTTGAATAATATTTTCTCTTGGATGTTCTTGCGCCTCCCCTCTAGAGTCCTCGCCCCCCCCTCTCCCCCCCCTAGGGGGCGCGCCCCACAGGTTGAGAATCGCTGGTGTAGTGACATGAGAACACTCTTTTATTCCTGCGTCTTTTCTTCTTTGGAAGGAAAGGCGGATGGACAAGTGTGTGTGTTTGAGGGGGGGAGGGGGGAGTATTGGGAAGTTAGAGAGTTAAGAGCGTTAAGCAATGCATTGTATATCACGATTTGCAAAAAAAAAAAATTGTTTGAAATTTTTCATTGCGTAAGGTGATTTTTAAAAATATAATCTTAGATGTTAGGGGGGGGGGGGGTAATTTCCCCTTTACCCCCCACCTGGTTCCGCGCTTAACTCCCAGTTGCCATACGTCCACTCCTACATGCGCCAGCGAAAAAGCTCCACACGGGGCACACAGCCCCACCCATTTCATATGGAATAACTACATCTACTACCTCTTTACCCAACCTGCTCCCTCCATCTACGTCGAACCTAATTTGTCTCTCCAATGGGCAAAACATTACACCCTCCACCTTTAAAAATCGTGCTTTTTTGTAAAGAACAAACATCTGTACATGTGAATTTCGAGCCTAATATCTCCGTGGACGAGACAAATATTGCTCGGCAGGAAAACAGGAATATAGATAAGTTCTACGTTCTGTTGATATTAAAATGTGAAGTTTTCTCAGAATATGTCAGGAGCAAACATTCAAACTTTGTTTTGTTACATGAAGGTGATTCGTGGAAAAGCACAAATAACTTTTCCTATGTATTGACTCTTGTGCCTATTCCAATCTCTGCAAGTCTTTTCAATAAGATAAAACGTGTTTTGGATAAATAAAATAGTTGACTTCGATAGAAAATTCAGAGGAAAATGAAATGTGTAATAACTTAATTGTTAAAATTGTTGGACAAAACACATGTTTTATGTTTGTTTTTTCCTCATATATAAAAATTCTTTCAATTTGAACAACAAAATTTTTTAATGTAAAATTATCGGTTAACTGCGTTGTATTGTAGGACAGCTGAACGTGCGGTTGTGCGTTCTGATTGATAGCGACAGTGGCCCTCTTATTAGAAGTTCCTTCACTAAAAGTCATCGGAGCCAACAAATATTTGTGTTGAATTGGCTAAATTATATAAAGAAAATTCTATCTGATTAGAAAAATATTTCTATTAAAATGCTTATCAAGAAATATTGACATTATTTTTTAGAAATATGTTTATTTCTTTATTTATGTAAGTAAATGTTACTTACCTGAGTAAAGATGTGCAATACTTTCGCATTATCAGGCACTCGGATACGTCATGAAACTAATTTATCTAAAACTTTTAAGTTGCGTCCACAAGATTACAAAAATGGCGTCGAAATGAACACATTTTCAATACTTTTTTTTATTCTGATATATATTCATTGTTACAAAAAATATTGTTGCAACAATGAGTATTTACAGATTGTAAATATGACCCATTGTTTAACATTAAATTATATTTTATGATGCAAATATAGTGTTGGAACAATCAGTTTTTTTAATGAAATTCTTGATTGTCTTGACTAACTTGGGGAGCATATTTATTATAAACAAATTACTGTATTATCTCTCTATTTAAAAAAAAAAAAGTAAGCCCTAGGGGGTTAAAGTAAGCCCTAGGGAGAATTTTCAGTTCTTTCAATGTTATTCAGATCGTATCTCAAAATGTAAAAGTCCTAAAATTACGAAATTAAGTGAATTTGTTAAGAAATGTTTGATAAATAAGAAGAATATATTTTTGTTTCAATACTGTTATTAGTTTATAAGTTATTTAATATTAAAGTCGTCGTTGATAAAATTTCGCTTACAAGTAATTTTGTCCGTCGAGTTTCTGAAATACTATTAAGAGGAGAGATCCAATTTTTTTAGGGAGTGTACAAATAGGTTTGAACTGGAAATCCAAGTAAGCATTTCTTAAAATTCGAATTAGTTTTGGATTTATAAATTTTTTAAACATTTAAACACGCTCCACTTTTTGAAGTTTTTTCACCCTCATTTTTGAAACGTGATTTCTAAATTGCTATAAGTCATTTAAAATTACATATTTTCTTATTCAAAAAAATATATTAATGTTCATTAAAACTTCCTCTTTCCGATGTTATAAAGATTATATTTCTATCTTTACAATTAAATTAGATATGGTCAATTAAGATAGGTATAAAAAATAGCGAAGAAGGATAAAAATGTCAGATATTTCGAGCAAATTTTAATTTGCGACTTTTTGTCTCATTGTACCGCTTGCATCTCAAAAAGTAAATGTCCTAAAATTATAAAATTATGCCAGTTTATTAAGAAATGTTTGGGTAATAAGATTAATATATTTGTTTTTCAATACGATCAGTATATTAGACGTTATTTTATGTTAAAGTCATGATTTTAGAAATTTTTGAAAACAATTCATACATTTTTGGATACTTGTCTTCCAATTTTCAACAAAAAAATAAATAAAAAATTATGATATAGATTAAACTATTGGCTACAAATGATCCAGAGCGTTTGTGAAATTTCGATTTAGTTTTGTAGTTATAAATGTTTAAATAATTGACGAAATGTCTGAAATAATCGTCAATTTTACGCGTATTATAACGACGGATAATTTAAAACTGCTCTAAGTAGTTCAAAAGTATACTTTTTCCCGTTTAAAAAATATACTTATGTTCGTAAAATCTTTCTTTCTTGAATGGTATCAATACTGAAATTCTAGCTTAAAAAATAAATTAGATGTAACTATTTATGTGGAGTACTATATACGGTTCGGGGTCAATCTCGAAGGAAAGACCCGGGAACACATACACATTCATACATGCACCTCGTTATTTTAGAACCATGGTCAGATGACGAGGAAACACCTGAACTGGCACCCAACGCCTTCAATAGAAGTCGGGACTTTGGACCCCGATCAGATTTATCGTGCACCAGTCCCGTATACACGCCAGTATAATTTGTTGGAATATTCTGGACGACTTTCTAGTATTTTTGTAGCGAAGCTGGCAACCCTCCGATCGCAAGATCACTACTTTTTTACTTTTCTATGTCAAGTCCATTTCCCGTATTCGAACCACCAATCCTCTGATTAGTAGCTGAACGCCTTATCAACTGAACGGTCTCATTGTCGGATAATTATTACTATTTTTTTTAAATGGATATTTTGGGATGGATATTTTGGGAAAAGCAAAAACATCTCATCCGTGTATGAATAAATCAATCTTTAAACAAAAAATTTCAAAATATATCTATTTACGGTTAAATTAAACTGTGCCTTTGTTACACGTTTTATAAAGTGCAATAATAGTCGAAATTTACAAATATCAATGATTACTGAAATACGAATGAATTTTCCAAAAATAATTTGAAATTAAATTATAAATTGAACAATTAATGCTAAATTAAATTGAAGTACAATCGCATAATATGAATGATGTAAAAGATTTCAAAACATGATATATAAATGTTAAAAATCAAGATAATGGTATCTTTAAACGTATACTTGCGCGATTTTGAAAATTCTGTGGCGTAGATTGCAAACAGACAAGCTTTCTTGAATGGAAACAGTATTAGTGCTTGTGTTGCTGCTGCTGTCATGTTCAACTTCACATTTGGTCTTTTTATTAAAGTAATTTAAAACTGAATTTTGCACAATTCGCTTCATTTTGCTAAAAAGCAGAGCAGACGAAGATCAAAACAAAGACATTAATGGCAAACTCACGACCACTCCTTCCAACCTATCTACAGGCCAATGGATTACGCAATTGTTCGGCGCCAATAGATTACACAATACTATATTTTAACGCATTTTATTAAGACCGGATACTATTTTAATAAAAAAAGTTTCAAATAGACATAAATAAAAGAAGGGTGTTTGATCTATTTTTAGAATTGAAGGTCATACAGTTGCATTTTTCTATGTAAAGATATGCTATTTCTTTTTCCGAAGATAAAAACAGAATGAGTAGATGTGAGGCGCCAATTATGTTAGCAGCTGTCTGTCTGGAAATCTGAAAACAACGCTTCCTCAATTTAGATAAAGATTTTTTTTTTTTACAATGTGGATTTTTTTTAAAGAATAACGATAATATATGTTTGTTAATTTTTTTTTTCACTTGACTTTCAATGGAAGGGGTTTGAACCTACTGACCCCCCCCCCCCCCTTTACCTACGTGCCTGTGGTAGTGGGAGGAAGTTGGGGTTCAAAATTTTTCCTTTGTTCGGTAATGCAATAAAACAATTGACTTGTAATTTAGTTTTAAAAAGAGCAATATTTAAAAAGTGCGGGGGCAACATCCGAAAAAAGTGGGGGGGGGGGGAATAGCTCCCCCTCAGTGGCAAATGTTAGTGCAGCCGAAATCATGGGAATCCCCCCTCCCCCCTATTTCCCAAAAACCATACACGAAAGGAAATTCTTTATTATTCTCTACTCAAATCAAAGTTTCCTTTCAATTTTTACGAAATGATAACATGCGAAAAAGATAGAAAACACTTACTTATTTTTTTAAAAATTAAAGCAATCCTGCTTTCTTTTAAACATGCGAATCGGTCAATTTTAATACTATTAACTTAAATAACGAAACAACAGCAGGACCATGTCCTGAAACAACTGCACACAGTAAATGCATCACGAAAACCATTTCCGTTTGGAGATATTCTCGTAAGTTCTAGTTTCACCCACGAGCCAACCAGCATATCGAACCTCAAGTACAGCTAAAACAAGAAAATTCATTTCGGCTGTACCTTCCCACAAATGCAGTGCATTAGCATGGGGGGAATCTCCATACTACGTAGAGGTTGCCATGGCAATGATGCAGCCGATTTCGAATTTCGCATTTTGGCTGCAGTTTTGATTGAATGGAGTTTTTCCCCCTCCTGAATTACATTACGGTCACATGCTTGCTATTTATTGAAGATTTTGTTTACTACCGTAGAAATTTCATTTTCAATTCTAATCTTCATTTAAGAAAATTAGTAAAATATCTGATTTTAGTTTTAAAATACACTAATGAATTTAAGTGCAACCCGGCTGTACTTCTTGCTGTAGTGGGCGCCCCCCCCCCCCCCCCCCCCCGAATCGCCGCCACTGCTGGCGGTAACCTTAACCCATTAGAATAATCCTTTGGAAGAACAGTGGTGTGTTTACTAACATCAGTGTTCGGATTGTTTGGCGGGAAACTTTGTTCCATTTCATTTACCATTTCCGAATAGTTATTCGTGAAGAATACTGAAATCTTCTTTTAAATAAAAATTGTCTTTCGATATTCCGTTTGTTAAAATCTGTTTGTGATTACTACGAAATTCTGAAAATTCTTTAAACGAAATCGAAAATAATTCAAAATTTTGCGTTCTTTTGAATCTTTCTTATAGTTTCTTACTGACTTAATCATGCTTTTATGAATATCATTTTGCAGACTTATCATATATTCCATATCTTAATATTACTTTTAATCTAATAAATAATCAACAAATGTTCTAAAATCAACTGACCTGTGCTCCGGCTCGACGGACCAGCTTGTAGCTGCGGCTTATATTTATGTGTTGGTGTTTTCTTCAATAGACAGAAATCAGTTGATTGGTTTCCTTATAAAATGACATTTAATGGAAGACAATATTTACAGAGGTTTTAATACTTAATTGCTCAACTTGGTGAGCGAAAAGAAAAAGCTTATTTGTTGCCTGCTTAAAGGAACATCTTCATATAAAAAACAATCCGCTTGGCGGGTTGCCAGAAAACACGTCATTTCGACAAAGTGATCTGATTGGCCAGAACACTTACTGAATAATAATAGGTGTGCGAAGCTCCCTACTAAATTAAAAACTAAAAAGGGGAAAATAAAATAATCTTTCTAGGAAAAAAAAAACGACTTTAAGGAAAATGCGCTAAAAATTTTGATAATTTTTAATTTTACGAATGATTTGAAAAAATTGAATTATTGAATATCAATTTTATATTTAGTAAAACTTTTTGAAGTTGGTGCCAATTTACAAAAATCATACCTAAATTTTGGCGCCGATTTCAAAAATTTGTAATAAGTATAAAATTAATATTCAATAATTCAATTTTTTCTACTCATTCGTAAATTAAAAATTATTTTTTACTTTTTAGCGCATTTTCCTTAAAGTGTGTTTTCCTTTTTTCCAGAAAGATTATTTTATAATACTTTAAAATAAATAACTAATATATGTTTATTATTTTAAACAATTGAAATAAATATTTATTTAATGCTATCTGAAATTTATATTTAACAAATATTTTAAATTTGGTTTTCAAAATGCAACAATTTTCTGTATGTAAAACGGTTAATTGCTTTTTTTTATGCCGTTTTACTGTTGATTAGGCTAAATGTATCAAAATTGTCAAATTAAAAAAAAGGTATTCTAATTTTGAAAATAAGGAATGCAATTATTGTCTGATTCAAAATTAAGACAAAAGCCATTGAATTAAAAAAACAGCCGACATGAACAAAACAAATTTGTTTATTGTATTTTTGAATTTTACTAAAAAAATTGAAAATAATTTAACAATTCATTAAAAACGTAACATGAAGTAAAACTGCCAGTAAACAAGAAGAGTTTTACTTGAAACGTTTTTTCAACAGGTTTTAAAAATAGCAATTTGCTGCCAACGAAAAACCTCGTTAATAGTTTTGCTGTTTGTATGATACCGCAGTCCCCTCAACACCCCGGTTTTCTTTTTTACTTTATTGAAAATTTTACGGCTAAAGTAACTATATAGGACTATTGGGTAAACGGCGGGAGCAGGGCCGTAGACAGAGGGGGGGGGGGGGGGGGCGGGGGGACCGACGGGACAACCCCCCCCCCCCCCCCCCCCCCCCCGAAATTGTGTGACACTTTTTTTCAACACTCCTCTTCCCCCTTCTTTTCCTTCATGTCCTTTTTTTCTTTCTTGAATCCCAAAAACTATTTACTTGTAGTGCCTAATACCACCGATGGTGTAGAACTATAAAAATTAACTATGACGTCACATCGATATTTAATATCTATCGGCACTGAACTATAAATTGTAACTTCTGGAACGCTTAAACTAGTTCTTTCTATGGTCGCGGATGGAACAATACTGTAAACAGTGGCGGCGATTCGTGGGGGGTATAAATTGTAACTTCTGGAACGCTTAAACTAGTTCTTTCTATGGTCGCGGATGGAACAATACTGTAAACAGTGGCGGCGATTCGTGGGGGGGGGGGGGGGCTAACGCCCCCGCACTTTTTTAAATGTTGCTCCTCACTTTTTTAATATTGCACTTTTTAAAAAAAAACAAAAAAAAAACTACCCATTCCACCTCTTTGACGTTTTTGTACCAAGATGACGGGTGAGGATTTTGGACCACGACGGATTTAACGTGCACCAGTTCCCTATTTTTGGCGTTCGAAAGGAACGAATCCGACAACCATTCTATTGCCAAGGTTGCTACCAGAGGCGGCTTAAAACCAAACCGACAGCTTAAAACATTTTTAATAATAAATTGATATTTTAAAATAAATTTACTTAATATAAAATTTAAGTAAATTAATTTCAGTGATATTTGCAGACATTACTATATTTCTATCTGTATATTTTTGTAAGAAGGATATAGATAGCTTAAATTTAAATTTTGTCTGAAAAAGATATTTTTGACACTACATATCTATTGATTCTCCGAAATTTTAGAATTTGGCACTTTTGTAAAACCAATATAAAAATTTCAGTTGACAAATTGAAAATTGCAATATTAAAATACAGAATACAATTAATCGAATCGTCCATAAAATATATATATTGAGTAGTTCGAGGCGCTAAAACGATATTTCTGAAATCTCACTTGACTGCTTCGGAATGGGGGAGTTTCACGCCGGGAAGAAGAAGACCGATGTTCCAACGGAACATGGAGAACATTCCGCGACGCCGAAGAAGTTCCGTAGGGTTAAGCATGTAGCTTTTGCTCCTGTATTATAATTTTAACTTTTAGTCTTTAAATAATACCTCAATATAGAAATATTTACTACATACACTGCGATAGATTGTACTAATCGTTTATCAAGTATTTTTGTGTTGAAATAAAAGTATTTTTTCGTATTTTGTTGTAATTCTAATTATATACAAATATAATATAAGTATTTCTGTACTTAAATTTATTCATATATGGAATAAAAACATTACTTAATTTGAAAAACAAATATTATAAACAAACTTTCCCATAATTTCAAGCGTAGCGACTACACAAACAAAAGCAAAGTTGTCTGCTGTAGGGAAGAAATCGAAACTACTAGTAAGTTACCACGTTGTGATACGTCACGTGAAACTCTCCCATTAAATATATGGCTAGTTTATATGGACATACCTGAACTGGCACCTCACTCTCTAAACTTCCATATAAACATGAAGGCATTTGGATTACCACAGATTTAATCTGAAACCACGCGGTGAATGTTTGGCGGATCGGACGTCTTGCTCGATACTCTTCGTATCAATAAATGGAATCCGTGGTGGCCGAATAGTTAGGGACTCGGACGAAAAACCGATGGCATTAGTCATGGCCAACTAGACTGAGATCAATGGCGGACTAATGCATGACCAACTAGATCATTCTAGTTGGCCATGCATTAGTCCGTCTCCCAACATATGCGTAGCAATTTGGTAATCAAAGGTTTGTAAAAGGGCCTCGGACTTGAAACCGATGGCGTTAGTTCAGGGGTCGGCAACCTACGGCTCGCGAGCCGCATGCGGCTCTTTTGATGTAAAGTTGCGGCTCTCCAGTTCCATACGAAAAAAATAATAATTTATTATCAAAACCCTTAAAAAATAAGAAAATATATTTTTAAGTACCTAATTTCTCAATAGCTTTTTCAGAATCGTTAATTACAAATCGCCACAATTAAATTCATTGTGGTATTGGTAAATACCACAATGAAACTAAATGAACTTAATCTAAAACTGCAAGGAAAGGGCAACCAGGCCTACGCCTTGCTTGAAGAAGTAGTTTGTTTTGAAAAAAAATTACTTCTTTTTGTTGAAGACATGAAGAGTGGTAAATTACTTAATTTTAATAATCTGAAGCAATATCGCGATGAGACCAATGCAACTATTGACACGAATTACTTCAGCATAGCTTTAAAAAACATGAAGGATGGATTCGAGCGATTCAAAACAAACAAAATTACTCTCGCGTTCATAGTAAATCCCCTCAACACAAATACAAATGAGATCAACATTGAGCCATTTGGAATTGATGCTGGATGGCTCCAAATGCAATTGCTAGATTTCAAAACCGAAGACTTGTGGAGTGGCAAGTTCACAGAACTCAGGAGCTAGTTGGAAGAGTTGGAGGTCCAGAAATGCATGCACGTCGCGCAGCACAAGTGGACAGCTCTAAAAGAAATTCCGCGAGTTGAGGCCCTCATATTCGGCGCATGGAATAGTCTTCCAGAATGCTGCAGTGAGGTGAAGGAAGTTGACATATGGAGAGAGTGCTGACGATCTTCGGGTCGACATATTCGTACGAGCAAGCGTTCTCTTGCATGAATGTAATAAAAAGTAAAGTCAGAAGTCAACTAACAAATAAAAGTCTAGAGTGTGCTTCAAACTTAAAACAAAGTTATAAACCAGATTTAATCAAACTTTCAAAAGGCATGCAAAGCCAATGCTCCCATTGATGTAACTATCTATATTTGTGTTTTTATATTAATAAATATTATTCCGTATTTAAAGCCTTTTATTTTAAATCAAAAATCAAATATATATATATATATATATATATATATATATATATATATATATATATATATATATATATATATATATATATATATATATATATAAGCAAATACTATAATATTGAAACAAAAAATTTTAGTGGCTCTTTAAAAACTGGAAAATTTTGTAAATTGTAACTTTTGGCTCTTCCGTTTCAATAGGTTGCCGACCCCTGCGTTAGTTCGATCCCCAACAAGTATTAAGCAATTTGGTAATCATAGGTATGTAAAATTCATTCCATTCGCGACAAAAATATATCCACCGTCCAGAGACTGGTGCACGTTAAATCTTATCTTGATCGCGTCTTCTGACGCCTATCGAGGTTGCGTCGGGTTCCAGCTTAGAAGTTGTTCACGTAATTTGACCAATCAAAAACCATTGCGCCATTAAAGTTAAATAATGTGTATGGCAACAAGAGTTAATGATAAATAAATGCACTTCTACTTAAACTTATCAATTTTTGTGCTGGTTGTTTATATTTGCCATTTATGTCAAAATTAATGTTTAATTACAGTTTATAATTTCATCCTAATTTGAAGAAAATAATATAAAGATAATTAACTAAAGTTAATCCAAGGTAAATTATACTTTTTAATGTCGAAAATCTTGATTTTGGATAATTTGCCTATTATGTTTATATAGTTTTTAAAGCGATCTATATAGTCTATTTTATTTCTGGTAAGACAAGAATAAAGGGGAACTGCCATAGCTTGACATTATTTTTAACGCCTTAGCGGAGTTCCCAATTATTCTTAAATGTAACCTATTTCCCATTTGATACAATTGGGACCGCTAACTGTATATGTACTTTGACAGTTTTTCAAACTCAACCAAAAACTTTTTCAGAATTTAATTCGAGGTTAAATGTAGTATCTGATGCAGCTTCTTAATTTTTCTGAAAAGACAGTATTCGCTACCTTAATACATTGTTAATAATAAAACAGTTTTGTTAATCTGTCTTATACGTTCTTCCTTGTTTCTGAAATTCCTATTTTCATAACCCTTAAAACGTTGCTTGGTGACAAAAACCAGTTCGGTTGCCAATTAAAGAACTCCTTCGTTTCACTCCTGCAGCAGCATTTAGTGCGGCGTTGCCAGGTTTGGGGAAAAATCAGGGCGACTGTAAAAGACAGATTAACCACCGGTTATGTTTCCAATCAAAGAACTTCGCTTCTACCCCTACAGGGTTGCCAAGAAAAGTCCTCAGATTTGAACAAAAATCAGGGTGGCCGTGATCAGGATTTTGGTTAATCTGTCTTTCACGGTCGCCCTGATTTTTCGCGAAATCTGGCAACCCGGCGCCACACGTGATGCAGGGAGAAAATGGAGGAATTCTTTGATTGGCAACCAAGCCGGTTTTTGTCGCCAAGCAAAGTTTTATCGTTGTGAATATAGGATTTTCAGAAAAGTCACCAAGGGCGACCATTTAAGACAGATTAACCTGCATTTTAACCAGTAAAGCTCTTTTTCTATTAAACTACATATGCAGACATAGATTTAACATATATTACTGAATAAAGTTTGTACTATATTATTTCAACGTCTTGGTTGGTGACCATATTTGATTGTTAAGTGAAAGGAAAAATATATGAATTCGAAACCTAGATTGTCTGTTATTGATGAACAATTAATTATATTTTTTCATTGTAACGTAAAATTATATTACATTTTGGGATGTTTTTAATGTAAAGCAGTGTAGACTAGTCATACAGTTGGTCAGGAACTTTCCCCGTTTGACAATGAGTTTTCTTTTATTTCAAACTAGCTGAATTCTGGTCAGGGCAAAAACAAAGTAAAGGACGTACCTTTTGCAAGAATAATAACGATGTTAAAATATTTTTTCTGCTCAGTTATTTTGTTATGTTTCTCACACATTTTAGTATGTTTATAAAGAGCACAAAATTACCTTTCACAGTGATAAAAATTTCCATTCTGATGAAAAATATACATTTGAGTACAGTAATGGACTTACTAATTTTGGACATGAGCTATGCAAGCATGCTAATTGAGGCTCAATTCCTCTGAATTGATAAACATCTTTAACAAATATATATTTTTTCAATGACTTGAATGTACTAAGTTAGAAAAACAATCACAGCATTTCAAGAAAAATAATTTTATGATGATAATTTTTTTTTATTTTGTATAATTTGGTAGCAATAGTAACAAACATACCGTTTCCAAATTTTTAATTAAAATTCATGTTTTTTTCATTATTTTGTAAAGAATTGTACAGGTAAAGTAAGTTTTTTCATTGACGAATGGTAAGCGTTCACTATGCAAATGGGGTCAATTTTCAAAAAACTCAATTTTGTATTACTAGGTCAAGTGAATTATCTTTATATAATAATGAGCTGTTTATTGAGGTATGACATTCAATATTTATAAATATCAGGTATTGGACATGTGCCATAATAATAGGAAGGTGTTGAAATTAATGCTAGTTATAATAATATATAGATTTGTTACAGTGTGTTCAACATAGGACATCTAATAGAAATCTTTTAAAATGAGTTTCGAACCGTCACCTATAGTCCATTACGCAGTAGACGTCATCCGAACGTAAATCTAACTCGCCATCCAACCGTGGTTCAAAAATACGACACAACACTTGAGTTGTTAACTGTAATTGTGTGTTTAACCTGGAATAACCATAAAAATTAGAGAAAAACGACGAATGCACACAACGCATCAGGTAATTTAGCGAGTACTTGAAAACAAGGCCAAATCCGCTATTGCACGCAGGTCTACCATCATAGCAATTAGATCTTTAAACATTTGTACTCTCGAAGAGAGTACTAGAGGAGACCTTATTTAACTATTTAAATTTATTAAATTAGGTGATGTTGAAAGCATAAAATTTAATTCAGCCAATGCTACTAGAGGTCATGGGGTACAAGTTATACAAATCACAACTTAATCGAGAAAATTGTTGTTGTTGCTTATCCCCCAAAGTCTGACGGAGTCAGACAAGATCCACGAGGCCAGTGACTCCCAGGAAGTCGTGCACAAGGAGAGGATCGCAGTAGATATCTTCCCTGGAGAGGCCCATGCATGCCATTATGTGCTCTGCAGAAGCCTGATGGTCGAGGCACTTAGTGTAGGTGGTGAAGACCTTCCTGCCCTCAAAAAAATGAGAGGCATTTGATGTGTCCACTAGAAAGAGCAGACCGGGAGCCTGTCACATGGGTGGTCTAGAGTCAGGCCTGGCTTTTTACCTATATAACAATGATGGGTAAGGGTCTATCTCCATTCAGCCGAAGATTTAGATTTTTTCCCCTGAATAAAGTTCTAGGAAAGTCAAGGTGCAAGAGGAGGGGTGGAGAGTCTGCAACCCTTCTTGGCAAGTTTATCCGCCAATTCGTTGCCGTGTAAGTCTACATGAGAAGGAATCCACTGAAAATGAATATCATGGTCTAAAGAAATCAATTTTAGTTTATGTAAGATAGATGTACTGGCTTGTCACCAGCAAGCAGCCAGTTATCAAGATGATGGAGAGAGCTACGGCTGTCTGATAAAATCCATAAGTCTCCGTAGTCCTTCTCAGAGAGAATAGCATCGAGTCCCAGGTTTATTGCTATCAATTCGCTTCTGAATACTGAACAGAAGTTTGGGTTAAGTAGAGAGCGTTATTTTTACAATACGTAAATGAAACAGTTTGCCTGAAGTGGCGGTTAATTTGTCAGAAATAGCTGGTTTTAAAAGACAACCATATCGACATTGGGGAATTGTTAGGATACAATATAGTTTGTAGTTAGTCAGTGTTATTTGTATTTGTATACACTCACAAAACAAGTAATCTTTTAGAAAGGGATTAAAACTTAATTGATCATCAAAAACTTATGAAGAGCCCAAAAAGTTTTGTTCAGATGTTCTGTAATTCAAGTATATTTAAGATATCATAGTATTAAGACATTAAGAATTACATAATATTCAGATATTACATATTCAAATATGATTAAAAACATTTTTTTTTGTATTTTGAACACCTAGGCATGTTTTAGAAGATACTAGCTGAGTGATTAAAGTAAATTTGAGTAAATTAATTTTCTGAAAACTGCATCAATAAGTAATTGGGATTTTTAAAGATAAACTATTCAACCAAAATTATTCTTTTTCTTTGTTGTTAATAAATATATGTCATAAAATTGTTACATATATTTTTTAGTAGAATTGTTGCATATAGTTGTGCAGATTATTTGCCAGTGATAAAGTTTAAAAAAAAAAAAATATTTAAAAAAATAATTAGTACTTTTATATTTTGTAATAGAATATGTGATGAACTGATAAAAATATATAAGTTTATTTTAATTAGAACATAATATAAACACTTTTACATTTGTTGTAAACTTAAAGTTTGAAGTTTTTCAGTTCAAAAATAAAGTTGCAGCATCAATATAAGAGAAAAATAGTAACGGACATACTAAAAAAAGCCATAAATTTTTTTTAAACATACAAAAATAATATCAAAATTATTAATATCAAAATTCAAATCCTATTAGGCAATAAAAACATGCTAAAAGAAGAAAATAGTTTAATTTCCCTTTTATAGTCCAATCTAGATCTGATATGCACTGCCTGTTCTAACTGGCTGACATGTGTGTAAACATGAACTATTTGTATTAAGCAATGTGCCAATAGGTCAGGTAATGTACCAATAGACTGGAAATTAGCAAATGTCACTCCGCTTTTTAAAAAAGGGGCAAAATGTGAATCTGGTAATTACAGACCGGTTAGTTTAACATCAGTGTTATGTAAGATTTTTGAAACATTAATAAAAAACAGCATCATATCATTTTTGGAATCGGAGAGCTTGCTGTCAGATAATCAGTATGGATTTAGGAAAGGAAGATCTTGTACAACAAATCTTTTAAAATTCTACGATAGGGTTACTGAAGAATTAGATAAAAGGAACAGTGTAGATGTAGTATACATTGATTTCCAGAAGGCATTTGATAAAGTTCCCCACGAGGCATTGCTGTTCAAGTTAGAAAGGTTAAAAATTGGGGGTGAAATTTTACAATGGATAAGGAACTGGTTAATTGGTAGGAGTCAGCGGGTACAAATTACTCTCAGTGGGCAGAAGTTAAAAGTGGAGTGCCACAGGATTCTGTCTTAGGTCCACTTTTATTTATTATTTTTATTGATGATATTAGTTGGGAGATTGGGAGCAAGGTCAGCATCTTTGCAGATGATTTAAAAATTATGGGGACTGTGAATTCTGGGGAACAAATAGAGCAATTACAAGGTGATTTAACAAAAATATCAGAATGGGCTGTTAAATGGGGTATGTCTTTTAATATCAGTAAATGTCAAGTGTTACACATGGGTATCAAAAATAGTAAGGCTTGATATGTTTTACAGGGTGCAGAAATCAAAAATAGCAAGATTGTAAGTGATCTGGGTGTATTAGTAAATGAGAATTTTAAAATGAGTCATCAATGTACAGCGGCTAGCAAAAAAGCTAACAGAAGGTTGGGGTACATCAGAAAAAGTGTTTCATCAAAATCTAAGGATATTATCTTAGCTGTACAGTTCTGGTCACCATATCTTAAAAAAGACATTAAATTGTTAGAGAACATTCAGCACAGGGCTACTAAAATGGTTCAAGGGTTTTCAGGCAGGAATTATGAAGATAGATTAAGAAATTTGAATATGTATACACTGGAAGAGAAGGGTTAGGGGAGATTTGATTCAACTGTTCAAATTTATCAAACAAGGAGATGTGGAGGGTTTAGATTTTAATATGAGTGATAGAACGAGAGGCCATGGGTTTAAGTTAAACAAATCTCATTTTAATCGGGAAGGGAGAAAACACTATTTCTATAATAGGGTAATAGACAAATAGAACAACTTGCCAGTGAATATTGTTAATTGTAAAGGAGTAACGGATTTTAAGAAGACGTTAGATATGCATTGGGGGAAAGTTAAGAGGTACTAGATGGACCAACCTTGTTGGGCCTTGAGCCTGTTGTTGGTCGTCAATATTTGTATTTGTAATGTGCTGTATTCATTAAAATTTAAGATTGAAATTGCAAAAAAAACGTAGTTATATGTTATTGATAAATAAGTTTTGACATTAAAAATAATTAAGATTTTTGACATTTAGGCAAGATAATGGAAGACTTCCATGCATGCCAAATAATTTTGTATGAAAAATTTATTCACAAATCCTAGTGTTTTCTCATAGTAAGAAAATACTTCAGCAACATACAAATCTCCAACATTTCAAAAAAATATTCAAGCAAATTTTAATTAAAAAATTCTTCTTAAATTTTAAAATAAACTGCTAGTTTTCTGGATAGCCTGCCATCATTTGTATTACCATTGAATTTTTAAAAATTCTACCAAACAGGTATCTAAATTTACACATTTTACTTATAAAAAAATACAAACAAATTTAGGTTCAGTGCTTTGAATGGATGCCGGGTTTTATATAATGTAGAAATCACTTAGAACTACTGTATTAGTAATTTTTTTAAATATACAATAAAATCATGTTATATGCTTGGTAACCATGGCATGCCACCTCCATAAATTGTCCCCAAAAGTGAGAAAACCATAGATAAGATAACGAAGCTCTTGAAGGAAATTCCATCATTTCATTTAAGTATTAATAAAAAGTAGATAACTTCACAAATTTAACTCCATTACTATGTAACGTAGTTTATATAAAAACGTTTCCGTGCAGATATTATAGAAAGGGCATTAAAAATTTGGGGTAAAAGTAAGGATCCTTCTGGTAAGGGCTCTAAATTTTTGGTCTTAATTATCCTATTTTTATTCCTTAATAAAATAATTTGAGATTATTGTGCTTCTAACTTCTATTATTAACGATTTTTGCTTCTTTTTTTATAGTTTCATCATGATGGACGATGATTATGATGACGAAATCGATACCGAAAGGGGTTGGTACGATGACACCAACATGGACGACGATTCGGATTCTCCATCGTCCGAAGATCAGGAAGCTCGAAACGCTAAAATTCAAACGGAGTGTCTCTCCAAATTCAGCCGACAAGATTTCATCATGGAGCCGGAGATATTTGTGCAGCTTAAGAGATATTTCCAGTCGGGCGGAAATCCAGAACAGGTTATCGATCTGCTATCTGAAAACTACCATGCCATTGCACAGACAGCCAATCTTTTGGCAGAATGGCTTATAATGGCAGACATGAACATACTCGAGGTGCAGAGTATTGTTGAGGACCACCTGAGAGAGCTGATCATTCGCTACTTTGACCCGAAAAAGGCTGATTCGATTTTCACAGAAGAGGGCGAGACGCCCGCTTGGTTGACCGAAATGATCGAGCACCACACTTGGAGGTCATTGATCTACAAACTGGCTGAAGACTATCCGGACTGTCTCATGCTGAACTTCACCATAAAGCTGATCTCGGACGCTGGCTACCAGGGTGAAATTACTAGCATATCGACTGCCTCTCAGCAACTCGAGGTGTTCTCGCGGATATTGAAGACTTCTGTGGCCAACTTCTTGGAGGGTGGGGAAGAGGAATTAAAAAAGAATCTCCACGAGTTCACTCGGATGGTCTGCCATGGAGAACACACCTATCTCTATAGCCAAACCCTCCTTCACTTGCTAGCTCAAGAACCCAAAGGTGGGTCCAACATCAAGCGCCTGTCGCAGGAAACAAGTGCCTATGTCCAAGGGACTGAACACAATGCAACACCAATAACTATGGCACTAACTGGCGCAGCGGCCGTCCCAAGGGCGTGCCAGGCACTCTCTGCCATGCTGTGTAAAAAGGCTCTCAACCCTGCTGACATAACTGTCCTCTTCAAGATGTATCAGGTGGCTGAGCCACCCCCAGTTGAGCTGATCCGTGTCCCTCAGTTCCTGGATCTACTTATGGACTCTCTGTTCACCCCTGGGATGAAAATCAACCCTGATCACAAACCTAAATACATCTATTTGCTGGCCTATGCTGTCAGCGTGCACGAGACGGTCAAGAAAGGTGCTCGTAAGACGGTCAGCAAGGAAGAGCTGAAGACAACCAGCCAGGCCATCGAGAAGGTCCACCTCATCTGCAACGAGAAGAAGGGCTCCTCGGAGCTGATCCCGGAACTGGGGACCCTGTACCAGTGTATTCGGTTCCCGATCGTCGGACTCGGAGTCATCCGTTGGGTGGATTTCACCGTCTCGGAGAAGAGCTACTTCAAGCTATCCACCGAGCACACCCCTCTCCACCTGGCGCTCTTGGACGAAGTCGCCACCTGCCACAACACCCTTCACCAGAAGGTCTTGGAGCTGCTGATCCGGCTATTCGAGAAACCCCAGGAAGATCTCGATGTCCTCGTCCAGCTGGAGATGAAGAAGATGCTCCTGGACAGGATGGTCCACCTGCTCAGCAGGGGGTGTGCTGTCTCTGTTGTCAACTACATCAAGACCTGCTGGCAGCGGCAGGACACTGATATCTCGCTCATTCGGTACTTTGTGACGGAAGTCCTGGATATCATCGCTCCACCATACACGCCGGAGTTTGTCGCGCTCTTTCTACCATTGGTGGAGAACGAGGATATTACTGGCAGTATGAAGTTCGAGGGGGGGAATGATCCCGTGTCGGAGTTTATTATGCTTTGTAAGACTACCTACATGGCAGCTAATTAGTTGTAATGCAAATTTGATTTATTTGCCATAAACATTTATAGTTTGTAATGTTTTTATTTTAGTTACATTTGAAGTGTGCATTAGATAAAGGAGCAATGTCGAGCTTTTGCCAAAAATCAGATTCGGCTGCCGTTTAGCAGCATCCAAAGGTAACTATTAAACTAGTTTCATTTTAAGAATAAAGACGTTATGTTAAATGTAAATGACGGAAAACGTTTTGCTATACTGTTGGAAAAGACGCATTGTTAACAATAAAAAATTGTTTCCTGAAAAATCGTTTAGTTGACAATACTCCTTTATCCCCTGTACACTTCATTTGGAATGCTCCGCAATTTCTTAAAAATAAAGTGTCTTATTTATGGATCCAGTAATTTTTTGTTATCAAAAAACTTACCTTAACCAATATAATATAAAACTTAAATGCACATTCATTACCAAGACAAATTCCCTTGCATGTAATAAGGGCATGCTAACTAAAGATCCACGTATGGATATTCTCTATTTGTCAGACTATAGTTGGCGGAATGATATTTGCAGCAAAACTGGTTTAATCAACTTTATGTATTTATAAACTATAACAATGTTTTAATTAAGAAAAATATATAATTTTTTTTTAAGTTCGGGATTTTTTTCTTTTATATGTCCTAACATATAGTTTATTCTTTATCACTAAAAAGTAAGGTAATTTAGGTTTATACTTTAAAAGTAAACAGGTTCTACGTGCTACAATAAATTCTTTGAAACAAAGATTTCAGAATTGGTTAAACACAAGACAGTTGATGGGACAGGTTTATTAAAGCTGGGAACTTGTTCAACTAATTTGCTAGTGTAGTCTGTATAACATTCGTTTGTTTCAAAAGAATATAAACTGTATGCATACCATCATTAATTTCCTACTTTTTAACCCTATAGTGCATAGTGTAGCATATATGCTACACAACTTTAAAATGACCACTAGTTGCATCTATTGAGTTTTATGTTAACTATTGCAGTATTGTCACGTAGGAAACCATGTGCCTTGTTCATATAACCACCGATGGAAACTTATCTTTATAAAATTATTGTGATAAATGCAATCAATTACTTTGAAGTCTGTAGTTCTAAAACTGGCTCATGAAGGTTAAGTTTTCATAGATAGTTTTATTACTTATAAGTATAATCTGGCTTTACAAAAAATCCTAGCTAATACCGGAGGTATGTAGATTGTATTTAACTACATTTTCATACTTTTTAAAAATTATTTTAGTAATTACGTCAAGATTTACATGTGTTGCATATCTGCTACATCATGGGCTAAATGAACTTTTTAGCCGAACATTTTCAGGAGTGCTATTTTTTAGTTATGCGATTTTTTAGCGATTTTTTCGTTATTTATTTATTTTTGGGGATATTTTTTTGGTTTTAGATGTTCAAAACATTTACATTTGTAGATAAAGATGGAAAAAAGGAGCATAAAAATGTCATAAGAAATCTCAGAACTTCTTTGTATGCCCCTTAGAAGTGAAGAAGACTGTTCCTCTTCCGATGATGAGTTTGAAAGTTTATTTCCTTTGCCGGACGATGTTCTCTTGTAGCGATTAGAAACTGTTCTAAATGATGACCAGCTATTGGTCTCGAAAAAAGAGATTGTGGAAGAATATGTACAAGCAGAAGTAGATGAGTTTGACGAGCAGCCCTCTACATCTCAATCTCCCAGTACTGGGGGTTCTTCTATGGTAAGAGGGGAGAGAAAATAAAAGGTAGGAAGAAAAAACAACATCATTATTTGTGGAAAAAACAAACAATTGCACCTAGAGGACAACGAAACAAAATTCTTAGGACATTTTGACCTTCCTAATGAAGTACTCAGTTTGGAGACTCCATTTCAGTTCTTTTACATTTTAGATGATAGCTTTTATGACTGTGGTTCAACAGACTGTCATTTACAGCACCAAAAAAGATCCTAACAAGGTGTTTAAATTTTCAAATAGTATGCTGCAAAATACCTTTAAATTTGTATTTTTCTTCAGTTATGAACGACCTGCTAAGGGATTTTTGGAACCAGTGCTGGGAAATGAACTTGTAAAAAGTACAATGGTGGTAAACACCTTTGAGAAAATCCGTGGCCTTTTGCATTTCAACAATAACGTAAATAAGTTACCTCATGATCATACTGATTACAATCACCTTTTCAAACTTAGACCTATGACAAAGTACATGAATAAAATATTTCTGACTATCTCAATGGAGGAATTTCTAAGTGTTGATGAGCAGATGTGCTTCCCGTAACTGGCTGTACTGACTGGTAACTGACCAATATCCTTCATAATGTGAAAAGACAACAAGCTGGTTCATTTGATCTCTACATTATGTGGAGTTGAGCCAACTACCACAATAAAGCGATACAACCAGAAAGCTAAAAAACATGACGAAGTTGAATGCCCTAAAATAATTAGAACCTATAACAAACACATGGGTGAGGTAGATTTACTAGATAGTCACATTGGAAGATTTGGAACACTATGAATGTAAAGAGACATTCGTATCTAAGGCTGTTCTCTCATTTGGTGTATCTCGCAGTAATAAATAGTTGGACAACAGAGACGCCCAGAACAAAAAACAAAAAGGAATGAGCCAAACAAAAAATTCAGAAAAAAAATTGCAACCACCCTGTGTCAAATTTGTAAAGAGGAAACACCAAAAAGGAGACGTCCAACACACTCTGACCAACAAGACAAAAAAAAGGCCAAAAAAGTCTGCTGTTTTTAGGCCTCTGCCTGACGTCAGAAGAGATGCGTTTGACCACTGGCCCGAATGGGAAGACAAGAGAAACTGGTGTAAAAACACAGGCTGCAATGGTTTTACCTTTATAAAATATTTAAAATGTAAAAAAATCGAAACTTTGCCTCAACAAACACAAAAATTGTTTCAAATCTTATCAAAAATAAACTTTTAAAAAAAATTATTTTCTTAAATTACTAATAATTATTTTTATCTACCCTAGAAATTTTTTGATTATAGATTTTGTTGAAGTTTGCATGTTTTCCTGCATGTTCCAAACGTATTTTCCTTGTAAAAAGTTAAAATTATCAGGGAGAAGTTTAGAACAAAAAAAAAAGCTTTGTTAGCGCATGATGTTGCATATATGCTACACAACGGTTTTAATTGATTATTTAATTAAATAAGCACTTAGGATTTTTTTGTATATTTTTCCAGTGGTCCAGAGGCAAAAAGTAAACCGAAAAATTTTATGTCATTAAAAAAGAAAAAATCATGCACTAGAGGGTTAATTGTGACGTGATGGCCCCGTTTTCGTGGCTATAGCCCAATTCCGGCCGAACGGAGCCGGGTTTACCATATTCTCAAAGAAGATGTTTGTTTATCGCCCAGACAAAAGGTTGCTATGGGCCGCAATTGGAACTTTCCGGTTTTCGATATGCATCTGTTTACGTTTTTCGTGGCCTGGTTGGTCGGTCATTGCGTTGTTCTTTCCATCGTTCCGACTTAAGAAGAACTTTATGTAAATTTTCTTTCGGCGGTCAGTCATGAAACTCTTATGATATTGTTTGGAAAATAGTATAAATAGTTTTCGAGTTAATGTGCCTTTAGAGTTGAACTGAAGGGTAGGGCAGTTCAATTGTGAGTTGAAATATATCTATTCAATTGTACGATTGTCAAGTTTCCAGGCATCCATCATATGAAGTATATTGTATATTATTTGGAGCTTCAAGTCTCAAAAGAAAATTTAGTTGTCCTTTTAACTATCATTATATAATACTGGCATTGTAAGAATATGCAAAAGAAAGCTTAAGAAACTTTGAGTTTAAGAAGAATTGTGTAAAACCCTTTTCATTCCAAAATGTGAATAGAAGGATATTTGAATGGTTGCTATGAACCAAACTGTCGTAGGAAAAGTGAACATATTCATTATAAGTGATATACAATATAAGTGAACAAAGTCAACTTCAATTGTATGTAATTGGAGAAGCTCATCATATTTAAAAAAAAAACTCTTCAATTTCTTCTAAAAGCTTCAATTATAGAAGTGCTAAACTTTACTTTTATTTGTCTGTATTTTCCTTTGTTTATTCTGCAGTCACTTTTCTGAAATTTTGATTTGCTAACCTGTAACTAACTCACCACCCTCTCTCTTTCTCTCCACATGACCTACAAAGCTCATTATTTCATACATCTTATAGCAACCTATAAAAAATGAATTTTTGAATAGAGCTTTCCTCATAAAAAATTGCTCTATAACACTGAAATTTATATTGTAAGAATATTGGGAACTGTAAAACAAGGTTACATTTTATCGCTTACAATTGTTAAACTGAAGTTTAATAATTTTGATTATTTCATCCAGAATATGCTGCCTAATAGTTTTCATAAGAGTTGAGTTTAGCGTTTATTTAATTATCTATAGGCAATGTTTTATGTTTATGCGGACGTGTAAAAACTTGGCTTGATACAAATTTGACCTGGGAGTCTAAAAAAAAAAAATATATTAAAAAAAAAAAGTGTGGTCTGTCAGGTCACAGCAAAATAAGTCTTCCGTGCACAGTTTATTTGGCATTCTTAGTTATTGGAAACTCCCCTGCTGTATTCAGTTTCTAAAAATTCTTCCATTGCATCTCTGTGTGATTAATTGTCGCCAACCCATGTGTTCTCAGTGCACGCATAATTTATTTGGCATTCTGGTTGATCGGAAACGCCAGCTATAATCATTTTCCAAAAATCTTCCAATACATATGCAGGTATGTGATAAAATGTTGTCAACCTATGTCTTTTTTTTGCAATGGAAACTTCAGTCATTAACCTATTTAGTGTAATACCAGCAAACCAAAAGCTTTTTATTATATTTTAACCTAGTTTATCAAGTTTTGAATAATTTCTTTAAAGAATTGAAAGTGCTTTGGTGATGACAAAAGCTCTCCAATGCTCAGATTCGCCATATTATGTTCTTTAGTTTGTTGCAATATGCAATGCCTAATTGCGCCCAATACTGTCGAATGGGCAGATATTGTCACCACCAAATCTAATTTGATGAACTGGAAATGCTCCATGGTCAGACAAAAATTGGTTAATGTAGAAATTGGTTTTGCATCTAGTTATACTGATTTTGGGTAATAAAAGACATGCATGTCTTCCTTTATTAGAGTTATGCCATTTGTCTTGCCAAATTAGTAGTGTTTCTGATTTTAGTTTGTTTCTGACTAGAGACAAGGAAAGCCTTACTTTGCAATCTGTTGTAGGTTTTTCTGTAGCCGTCTTCGCCAAATTCCTTATTTTTTATGTACTCCTTTCCCATTTCTATTTCTTGTTTATCTGGCTTGTCTAGAAACATTTGTGTTTGAATTTTGTCTTGCAGATCTGTTGATAGTACTCCTGCTATTACTCTTAGGGTTTCCGTCGATGTTTTGTAGTATTTTGTTATAAAGATCATCAGCCTTCTCTGAAGTTGGAAGATTTTGTTTGTTTTCTACTACCGGTGTACCAAATCTCGCAAACATAAAGAATAACTTTTTCAACGGTTTTTTTTATATATAGTTTAGTGCTAATCCATTAAGTCCTCATGTTGGTCTTGAAATTCCACATACCTTGTTTACCCATTTTATAGTTGTCTCGTAATGTTTTGCACAAATGAGAGTTGTTTGTCTATTAAGATGCCTAAATATTTAATTGTCGGTGAGTTTTTAAAGAAATCCTGACCAACTCCTGTTTTGAAACACCGTTTTGTATTCTTTTAAATGGGAATGACTAGTAATTGGGTTTTTGTTACACTTAATTGTAAATCATAGTTTTCACACTATTTATGTGTGATATTTGTAACAACTTCAATCCTACTCAGTAATTCTTATTTCTTTCTTCCCCGAACTGTGAATAGAAACCAATCTACAAAAGCTATTATTTTCTGAAATCTGGGGCTATTGTTCTTTTGTATGCTTCAAGCAGTGTATTGGCGATTAATAGCCAAAGCAGTAGGCCCCTAGTTGGATCCATGCGGCACTCCACAATTGTATTTCCAAGAAACTGAACACGATGTTTCAAAAGTCGCCAATATGTTGTGGAAGTAGTTTTAAACGAGTCTGTACATCTGAAGTGTTAGTCGATAGGTACTAAGTGCATATAAGATATCACTCGACCTGATTGTGTTGATGCGCTCTTGATAACAAACGAAACCAAAGCTGTAAATTTTTGTTCGATTTTATTCTGCTGCAGCGCATTCAGTACTCTTTTCCCCACTCGAAAGCCAAATCGGTTATTATTAAAAAAATTTACTGTTCTAAAAATACACCGGTTCGAAAAGTCACTTTCCTACACACGATCGTACATTATTTATCCCCATAGGCTGATTCTAAGTGAAGTTATATTGAATTTACACATGTCGTTTTTTAGGTTGTGACTCCGACCCTGACCGAAAGCATAGACGATAAAATCAAAAACTGATATAGTGTTCAGAAGTAGCTTACATATATGAAACGTACCATTTCGAGCTTTCTTTCAAATGGATAGAAAATAATTTTTTTTTTTAAATGTACAACTCTTTTTACTCCGTTGCTTTGTTCCTATAATTTGGTCAACATAAGGTTTAACGTATTCATGAGATTTAACAAATTGTTTCAATAATATTAATAGTTTTACGGTGCGATATTTAAAATGGTGATAGTTAACGAAAAATTAACGCAGGTTTAAATTTTGTAGATCCCTTTTTTTAAGATATGTGGTACTTTTTTCCCTAGGGGCAAATTAAAGAAGTATTGGGAGCTCTGTAAGACTACATTTACCCTTTTCCACATATCCGGAAATATTCCTTTTTCAAAGCATACATTGAAAATTGTCAACCATTCTGCATTAATTGATGTGAATTAATTGTTTGAAATTTTCTTTTGGTAAACCATCTCACCAGGCGCTATCCTAGTTTGCATTTTATCGATCGTATATATTTTTTCATCCATTGATATTTTCTGTTCATTCAGATTTCATATTCGAAACAGAATTAAAAACAGACGACTGTTTCTATTCACCCGTACTTGGGTTTGAATAATAAAGGTGCATAAATCTAGTTTTGTTTTTGAATTTGAGGGGGAAAAAAACTAAACTATTTAGGTTTCATGCAACTGGAAAATTTAAATTGTATCCGCTCACTAAACAACTTTTAATTGCCCAAAATATCTTTTCGCTAACAACTTTGGCAAATAATCGACGATTTTGCGGATTGTGGCAATTCGGAGTTGATGATTTTTCACTTTGGCGATTTTGAAATCTGAGACCTGGCAGCCCTGGGTTGAATGCAATGACACAATCGGCCACAGTTGGTGTGTGAATGTTTAGTTTCTCAGCTGATTAATAGTTGCAGAGCAATTGTTGCGCGTGTATGGCTAGCCTTACTAACAAATCAGCCTCGTCAACTTCTTGACTGTACTGTAAAAAATAACTTTAAGAATTCCCTCCTATCCTGTCTGCAAGCAGCAGCAATGTAGTGGACGTTGCTTCGATTTCCTGCTTAAAAGTGAAAGATTCCGATAGTCGACGGCGGAAACCTTGTGCTTCCTGTTTTCCAATCTGTTCTCTCTCCGCTCAATTTCAAATGCACATTGATTTGTTCACAAGCTGCGTAAAACATGAAGCATTTTTATGTTGCTTCGTTTTGTGTACAATGGAGTATTGCGTTGTTTTGGTGGATAGCATTCTTGCGCGGAGCCTCGGGTAAATTAAAATCTTTTTTGTTGTGGTTTTAACTTATTTCAGACATTGGCAGTGCCTTGCGGTTTTCATGTGTATGTCTCAACCCTTTTTAAAAGTTAAACATTAATTTCTTAACCGGGAATGACGAGTGCCACTCGTCTTGCTTCAAACTGCTCAAAACGGACAATCACGAGTAGCACTCGTCATGATATTCGTATGGCAGTTGACTATTTGTACCGTTTTAAAACCATTTATTTTTTGTGTATGTATCACTTCACCTGACATTTCCCAAATTCAGAAATTTAGTTGTCCTTATTGGCAGCCCTTGCATCGAATTAATTTCCTAGTCAAAGGATTAACCCTTCCTAGGGCGTCGTCGCACATCTTCGCTCGGCATTGCCATACCTGTGTATGGTTGGCATGTCATACGATGGAGATAAATATTACGTTAACCCACTGACGCTCAAGCAATATAACCAGTAATAAGTGGAAAAGCAGCAAAAAGAAAATTATATTTTTAGCGATATCCAAATTGATTCTATATGTAGAAAATAAAATATCTAGACATATTTAACATTGCAACTGTTTGAGAATTAAAACACAAAAACACAATCAGTTTTAAAATTAGTTGGGATACAGTAGGGCTTCAACCGATCCCATAAAAGGAACTAGTTATGAACATTCCAGCAGTTACAGTTCAGTGCGCAGAACCAATAGGCTCCACTTTTTTCTGATTTATATATTTTCACTTACTCCCTTGAAAAAAAAATTCCTCTATCAATTGATGCAAGAACTAGACAGCTGTAGGAAATGGCTATAAAGATATAAAGGAAAAGCAGCTATACTTTTTATTTTACGATGCAAGAAACGTAGTGTGTTTCGTCCTTTCTGAACAATTTTGAAAAGTGGAGCTGTCTGGTTCTTACATACGCGTCTTCAATTTTTGAAGTGTTTTAACTGCTTAGAAGCTCAGATAACTTGTTATGTGTATGTTATTTTACACTATTTAATTTTTTTAATTAGTTGTAAAGAGATAGAAGTACATTTACAAACTAACATTTAAATTTATAAAATATTGTTAGAGTATTTTTATGAATTTATAATTTGAGCGCATTGCTGGATAAAATTTAGATCACGGGATATGATATTACTCAATGAGCGTCAGGGGGTTAAGGAAATTAATTTCGTCGCTACTTAAACTTCCTCTTTATATTTTGTGACAACTCACCGAAATTCGCCGTTTTTGAAACTTTTGCACACTGAAATTGTTTTAATTGTGGATTCAGAGGACAATGAATTTAACATTTCTCAATCGGAATGGCGTTTTCGTATTTGTCTGAAGATATATTTTAAAATATCACTATTACAAAAATATGGAACAGTACTTTGAGAATTTAAAAATTGGGTGCAGTGCAGAGAAAACTGGATATCAATGAATTTGTACGACAATAAAAAAACTGATTTCTGAGATATACTATTTAGAATTTTTGAATTCAGGATATAACGTATTGGTTTTTTTAGCGTCTCGGAGAGTGAAAAATTGTTACACTCGTATACAGTTATCCATACAAAAACACCAGTTTATCGATTAATTTCCAGAGCTGCTGGCGTGGTAGCGAACGAAAGGAAAGGTTGTGCAACTAAAATTTGCTCAGTGAGCGAATACACTTTGAAAATTCCAGTTGACTGCAACTAAATAGTTCAGTTGCATGCTCAATAGTTGCGTTGCCAGTACCTTCAGTTTTACAATTTTGATGAAGATTTTTTGCTGGGTTGGACCTCTAAAACCCTATACTTGTTGCGTCATGCGGTTCATTTTCAGGCGAAACCAAAAATTTACTGTTAAATATATTTATATTAGCTAATAGTAATTATTATACACAAAATATTTAGAACCATAGCGAATTACGACTAAAAACATGGAATCGTACGAGAAAAGAAAACCTACTTTATAAAATTTATAATTTTTTTTTACTAATACTTTCTTAACACAAACTATAATTTGTAAGATGCATATGCAATTTGTTAATGATATTTTCATTTCTTTAGGCGATATTGTTTTGAGATATAAAAACAGCTCGACCAACTACGTATCACGAAGAAAAGTTTTGCCTCTGCAAATTTGTAATTTTCTGTTACTAAACCTAGGTTCTTTTAAAAAATGTTTAGTTTTTGCTTTGGATATATTTGCAGAGAATTATTCACCTTAGTTTCGAGAGTGGTTTCTCAGAAAGAGTCAGCATAAAACGGTCTTCAAAATTGTAAATTGAGGCTTTATGCCGGACAAAAATTTTCCCAGACGTAGTTCGGGGATTTTTTTTTTTTTAAATAGGTTTTTAAAATTCTAGTTGGTCTGGCAGTTTTTAGTCGTAATACAAATACAAAAACAAATATTGACGACCAACAACAGGCTCAAGGCCCAACAAGGTTGGTCCTTCTAGTACCTCTTAACTATCCCCCAATGCATATCTAACTTCTTCTTAAATTCCGTTACTCCTTTACAATTAACAATATTCACTGGCAAGTTGTTCCATTTGTCTATTACCCTATTATAGAAATAGTGTTTTCTCCCTTCCCGATTAAAATGGGATTTGTTTAACTTAAACCCATGACCTCTCGTTCTATCACTCATATTAAAATCTAAACCCTCCACATCTCCTTGTTTGATAAATTTGAATAGTTGAATCAAATCTCCCCTAACCCTTCTCTCTTCCAGAGTATACATATTCAAATTTCTTAATCTATCTTCATAATTCATGCCTGAAAACCCTTGAACCATTTTAGTAGCTCTGTGCTGAATTTTCTCCATCAATTCAATATCTTTTTTAAGATATGTTGACCAGAACTGTACAGCATACTCAAGATGTGGCCTTACTAAACCTCTGTACAATGGCAAGATAATAACTCCTATGGCGATTAAATATCTTTGGTATTTATGTTAAACATTAGATACAGTTATCATATATACATCGACTATCGTAAGACAATATTCATATAATTTTTTTTTTAAATAGAGATTTAAAAACAAATTACATGAAATTTTCATGCTTTTTTTAATAATGTTTTGTGTTTTGAAATAAAATTTACGCAAAATGTTTACTTACTTGGGATTTACCTATCAATAATAAACATATCAATAATTTTAAACATATCAATGAATTTTCTCAATTTTTTTGTTAAAAAAATGCCATAAAACATTTTTGACGGCTCGGCGAGATATTTGGCGACTCGGAGACATATTTGACGACCTGGCCTTCTGGCCAGGTCGTCAAATATGTCGTACGATTTGCAGCTGTTAGTTATGGTACTTTTAATAATTCCTTAAAATTACCCTAATTTCTATTTTAATTTTAACTTAGAATCAAAATAAAAACTGTTTTAGAATCTTAAAATATTTGACTTTTCAAGTGATAATATAAAAAATACATTTTAGACAAAACTTCACATTTCAACATAATCCTTAAAGATTTTTGTTTCATGTAAAACCCTTAAAAAAAACCTTCAAGTTTGAAAATTGAATTTATTGTGGCAAACCCTTTTAGCAGACTTTTTTAAAGGTTTTCTATACAGAAAATTCAGAAATAAAAAAAACAACCTAGTGTTTTAATATTCTTAAAACATTTCATTTCACAATTTTCCTACAATTCAAACGTTAAATTTCAAAATTAAAAAACGGCTGCAGTTTTTTGTTTCAATAATTTTTATAAAACCTTCAATTATGTGAAGATTTTATGCTTACTTCTCATGCTGGGTTATACTTTATTAAACCCTTATATTGGTTGCGTCCCAGAGCTCATTACAGATGGAGGGCGTCATAAGCCTAGGCTGTTAATTTCAATGTTAAAAAAATGTTCCTTTTACTGTGTACGCTCAGGTCAGTTCGACCCGAACTTCACCCTGCAGAACGTGTGGGGCAGACTCCAGCCCGATATGCGATCCCTCATCCAGTGTCAGAGCGACGACTCCCACAAGAAGATCAGGTTCACCAGAGTGCTGGATACGGGACAGGGAACGGTAAAGTCTCCCTTTTGTTTAAAATATATAGTTCGTACCGTACATTCTTAATTTATACATTGAATCCTTGTTTACTTTTTGTATACGTATTTGTAATTAAATAAACGTACTTAAAAACCTGAAATTAGTGGAACAAGGACACACACATTCTAGGGCGGCTTTAGAGTGTGCGACGAGTGCCATTGAATAGGGCTTGAAGCTATAAAAGTGGCCCCGTGCCCAGTTAAAAAATTGATAAAATAAAAAGTATTACAGACAAAACAAATCTTTTTCGAAACTTTATTTGATTATTTTTTTAGGGAATTCAAATGTAGAAATTTTTTAAATAAACACTTTTCTTGCATTATACAAACTCATTTGTACTGTAGAGTTTTACTCTGGAGATTCTGCTTATGAATATGCTTATGAATATGTTTTAGTTTCTTTTTTAAATTTTGATTGGTAGTTTTATATGAACAAAATATATCATGGATCTAGAATTCTAAGGTAACCAAAATTAGCATATTTAAGTTATTTGTACTAAATGTCTAGAGTGAAACGACAGCAAGAATAAGATTGAAATAATTTAATTGAAAAATATCTTTTTTTTTTCGTTACTGACGTATGATCGAATAGAGATCAAATATTTTTTATTAAAATTGTTATGAAAATGTTTTATTTTTAGATATTCTCAATATATTGATACCAATATAAATTAATCAAAAAGTTAAAAAAAATTGGATATATTACTTTTTAACAATGTAATATGCCAGATTAATGCCAACTATCTTACATAAAAAGCCATTCGGTAACACATTCAAATTCTGGGACAGTAAGTCTTAGTCTCGCCACCAAATCTTTCATTTAATATTTATTTCGTAAGTGTTCAAAGGCGTAAAGTTTTCGAAATTATTGGGGGGGGGGGGGGTAACTTTAATAAAGGTTGGTAGAAATGAAAAAGTGTCTAAAAGTTTGATTTAAAAAAAAATACTTCAAACCGATGCAAAAAAATAGTCAAAACTTTTGTAAATGCCATTTAATACTAGTTTTTTTATTCAACTACTTATCTTAGATTTTTATTTTAGATGTGCATGCTTCGGTGGAAACGGCAATGCTTCCAATACTTTTCTTTTTAACCGACTGCCCAGCGCGCTCACCAAAACTCCAAAAAAAAACTCCAAAATAAAACCGCAAGAAAATTTAAATTAAAACCGCCAACGCGCGCCAAGTCGAGAGGTTATAGATTCGACCTGTATGTATTTTTTTTTTTTTTTTTTTTTATGTATGTGCGCGCGGGATTTCGATTCTACTTTAGATATTTGGACAATTTTTTTTTTGTTGGATAGGGGATGTTTCAAAGGGGAGCAATTTGAAAAAAATATTCGGTTATCCGGGATTTAACTATCCGGATTTCTTAATTAACCGGACCGTTTAAAAAAAAATGTCTTCCGATTTCGAAAATTCTTTTTTTGTTGGATAGAGAAAAATCCACTTAGGCAAAATCTGCAAAAAAATAATCGATTATCCGGCTGTTATATATCCGGAAATGCCGATTAAACGGAGTTTTTTAAAACAATTTATCCGATTTCAAAATATTTTCATTGTTTAACGGAAGTTGTACAACAATGACATTTCGTTTAACATGCATTTATTGGTTTTGTTAGGGATTGTTTAAAATTTACATTGTTGAGCACAAGTTGCTACTAGAATTTCTTGGTGAATAGGGGGCGAAGCCCCCTGCTAAATTAAAAACTAAAAAGGGAAAAATAAAATAATCTTTCTAAAAAAAAGGAAAACCGACTTTAAGAAAAATGCGCTAAAAAGTAAAAAATAATTTTTAATCTTACGAATGAGTTGACAAAATTGAATTATTGAATATCAATTTTATACGTAGTACAACTTTTGGAAGTTGGTGCCAATTTACAAAAATCATATCTAAATTTTGGCGCCGATTTCAAAAAGTTGTACTAAGTATAAAATTGATATTCAATAATTCAATTTTGTCAACTCATTCGTAAGATTAAAAATTATTTTTTACTTATTAGCGCATTTTTCTTAAAGTCGGTTTTCCTTTTTTTTAGAAAGATTATTTTATTAATAATACTATTAAAAATCTCAAATAACTCTGATTCACAATAAACTTCTATTTCCCCACCAGAATAATTTATTTGTTTTAGTCTTGAAAAATAATTATTTAATATTTTCAAAAAATGTGGGCTTTAAGGGAAGGGGAGTTTGAAAGAGAAGTTCCATTAATGTAATTTTAACTCTTGGTCGCATCACATTCCACGCAAGTGGAAAGGGTAATTTCCTGCTACAACCTGTTGATGTCAGATCATAGGCAGTAAAATAATCTCGAAACAATTAATAAGAGACTCATCATAGTCTTAAATGGAAAAGGAACAGCATTTTTCAATCACCGCTAAAATTAAATAATCATCGCTGCTAAAATTTCTGCAGCTGAAGGAACGGCGACAAAAGTTGTCGGAGCAGAGGTTATATAAAAACATTTTTTAGAAATGATAACAAGTTTTAAGAAAGTATTATGTTTTTTAAAAATTTAAAACTACTTATTTTTCTACAGTTTTGTGCTGTAAAATAAAATATTTTTCGAATACAAATAAATAGAATATTATTGTTCATCTTATAAAGTAAATGCTACTTATTAATGCACATTTTGTTTGTAATATGCTCGGGTACTAGTCTAAAATTTACCTAAGTATACGGATTTAGATGTATATATACTGTAGATTTAAAACTTTACATTTTTGTGAAGTAAAATGGCGGAAATGTAGGAAATATATATTTTAAAATACAAAAATAAGGTTTTTTAAAAAAGAATATTTTAAAAAAATTATCATTATGAAAACAATTAAAACATACTTTTATGAATCGTTAGAAAATTTCGTGAATTCGATAATTTCTTTTTAATTAACTTTTTATAAAATATATAATTTTAAACTAAGTTTATTAAATTAGTTTAAAATTTGCTATTTTAAGTACAAAATTTTCATTAACATCTGGGGTTCTGCTTTCTGCAGAATTTAATTTTCCCTATCAGTTAAAATTCTTTAAAATATGCTCTGGGTCCTTGGGATGGTTTAATGAAAAAAGCAAAAGCTGATCAAATCGCGATGCGTGGCGTAATAAGTGGACGACCCCTAACAAGAATATGTTATCTCACTTCTTATTTTTCTAATTTCGTTCAATTCGCCTAGATAGTGGCTCTCGCAGCGCGAGCGGTGCAGTGTTAACATATTTTTTTTTAAATTAAAATGTAGTGTTTCTGGGTCTTTCTTTTGTATATATCCCAAAGCGGCGTCAAGAACCCATTATGTAAATCTAGTGCAACATTTAAAAAAGCCACCGACATTTCATAGTTTCCAGATTTTTTTTTTGTTTCCAATTCAAAATGCAGTAACCGAATTTCAAATATTTTTTTATCTAGCATGTATGCAAGTATTTTTGTGTTTCCTGCAAATTGCATAGTTCACAAACTAAATCAAGTTTTTTTTCATTAATTTATTTAAAAAATCGTAAAAAACAAACTGAGCATTAGAGATCACATAATCAGGGACCGACTTACAAGCTTAGGGGCCCAGGACAAAAGTACATTAGGGGCCCCTCGACGTACCACAAAATAAAATTGTTAATTTATGTATAAGTACACATGGCAAAATAACATAACACTGCAAAAAACTTTAAAAAAAAACCCTGATAATTCCAATTAACGTTAATGTATAGTCTCTCTCAATACTTCAACTGTTTCTTCATATGTTTCTGGTTCTGTGCTTTCTTCCTTTTTAGCTTTATTTTAGTTGAGCCAGATTTGTATGTTCTACCCATTTTAAAACTAGAAAATCCCTAACGATTATAATATCAGAAAATTTGGAATAGGTTGAAAGTATCAGTAAATGACAAATCTACGTGCAATTCGTAAACCCAGTTTATTTACGGTCCTGGCCGTGAATTGAACTTTGAAAGTGATCCAATGTGCAGGAAAAGTGAAATCAATTGGATAAAATAGTAGACATTTTACAAAAATTAACAATTGATTTAAATAAAATTATTAAATTTTTTTGATTAAATTAAATTGATTTAAAAAAAAATATTTTTAAAATTTATTTTTGACTTTTTCACATTTTGTTAGCTTTACAATCAATTTTTTGGGGCCCCCTTAAAATGGGGGCCCTGGGCAAGTGCCCCGAATGCCCTGCCGTAAATCAGTCTCTGCACATAATCGGTTCTATTTTTGGTTTTAGCATGAGATTGATAGTTTTTACCGAGAGCTCATAAGAGCTCCCGGCAGTGTTTGCTGCCTGTTCATAATCTTGTTTCGAGCCCTGCAACCAACCTATCAACCTTGTCTGGTGTCTTTTCGTGTCTCGAAGGGTACGAAGCTTCCGAAGTCTTCCCAGCAGTACGTGCAGGCGAAGCCCGTGTTCGCCCGCATCCTCTTCATGCCTGGAGAGGACAAGCTGACAAGGTTCGGCGTCTTCCAGTGCAGGATAGAGAAGAACAAGATCGGCACAAGGATCGTCACGCTCAAACTGCCACCAAGCAATCTAGGTGAGAAATTTCACTGGCGCAGTCATGTGAATGTCTGCTTTACTTTGGTCGTAATGGGGTAAATTAGAAGAGTAGGCCCCCAATTTTCAGGTTCAGGTGGTGTCTCTGAGCATGATACAAATTACCGAGACAACTGTTCCTCGTCTTTCCTTCATGATGATGTATTCCAAATCGTACACTATATATCCAAACTAACGATGTGTTATTTTTCATTGCAAAATAAAAGATATCAATATTCTTGGAGTTTATAAAAAGTTATTCGCTCAGAAATTTTAATCTTTAAAGATGGAAAAGCCCCGCTGCGGTGACATGTATTAATGCTATAGAAATTATAAAAGGATCCGCTATAGACATTTCTGTTCTCTCTGTGTCATTTTTTAATGTTTTATTTCTCATTTTTTTATTGGTACTTACGTAAGTTAAGGCCCCAGCGATAAAACGCCAATGCTTTGTGCAAACCGTCGCCAAACGGCCAGCGCAACCAAATCTTTTCTATCTATATATTATAATAATAAATTTCAAGGGTTAAGATAAATTATTTTTCCATCTAGAAGCACTAAGAAGAGCACTAAGTCTAAACTGTCCTCAGATCAAAAGTCCTCACAACCCCTGTTTTTTTAACGTTTGATAAATCGCATATACCGCTAAATATATGTTTGGTATACTGAGATTTTTTTTAATACACAAGACATATACTGACATACTGAGATTAATGTCCAGTTGGCACATTTTATTTTTATAAATATCCCTCTCCTCATAAACGTTATGAAACACGTCAAAGAATACCTCTTTAAAAAGAACAAGAGCTGAAATTAACTGTTCCATAAAAAGAGCGTAAATATCAAATGTGTTCCTTGAGTGCAAACGGTTAAAAATACTTATCACAACAATTTTTCTTCCTTTCCAGTGGAGCTGAACGCCATTTCCCCGTACCTGACCGCGAGTGTGGGTGACAGCGTGGACTTGGAAGTGAACTCCACCCGTCCCTCGAAGCTGTCCGTCAAATGGCTGAAGGACGGGTCACCCGTCCCGGACTGGGACGGACAGCTGAAGGTACGAGTGGACGACGTGAAGAAGGAGGACGGAGGGGTGTACGAGTGCTTTTACGAGGGGAGGAGGGGGGAGAGCGTGCATGCGCTCATGAGGCTCATTGTCAGAGGTGAGTATGATGCCAAAATACTGCCGATTTTACCGATAATTTCACCGTAAAGAAACTTATTTTTTACGAGAAATTAACGTATATTTTACGGTTCAAAATCGTAACACTACTTTTAAGGTTTAAAATCGTTTTTCTATACAAACTTACAGTGTAAAACCGTATTGCCTTAAAATTGTAAACGTATTACCGTCTACTTGCCGTTTTGATATGGAGAGTACTGTCGCCAAAAATCTGGATCCGATAGGTAGAGATACCAACTGGAGTCGCCAACGAACTGAGGTTTCTCTGACAGCAGAGGGACGAAACAGGGCAGATACTTTTAAAATCTTGAACGGAGAACAATAATTTTCTTTTTAACGGGACCTGTCTGTTAGGCGTTTTTTTTTTACATAGGCTGTAATTTTAATGTAGTATTTTGTTTAAACTTGAAATTTTTAAATTTCATTAAACGATTTAAAAACTTAAACTGAAGTCTCTGATTTCTGGAGTGAATAGATGTTGTGGGTATGTGTGTGGCGTCCTGAAATCCTTATTTTGAAATTGCGTAAGGTTCTCTAGTTCTTGGCCTGAAGGTATGAGAACCTGACGTTACATGAATTTAAAAGTTTATATTACGTTTTTAAACCGTACATTTTACGGAATATTTTTTGCAGTATAGAATTTTTGGCTTTAATTGACCCAAACTGGGTACTTTTTTTTGCTAAATTCCGCACATTATTTAAATTGAAAATTTGTTGCTTGCTTTGAATTCATATTAAAATTGCTAATACTACGAAGGGTTTAATATGCAACTCATTTAGTTCAAATTGGTAATGATTTGAGGGTATGAAATATTGTATTCTAGTGAAGCTACATTTTTAGCAAATTGGTAGACGCAGAATTGGTTGTTGGTTCAATAACCAACCAATCCAACGGAGGAAAAAACTTTAACCAAAGAAGAAAACATTCGAGGGAATGTTCCTAAATAACTCGGATTGTTTCGTGTATGTTTCAGGTTGTCCTCCCGAGCTGTATGGAGATGAGTGTGACAAAGAGTGTCCTCCGTGCTACAATGGCGGAGTTTGTCACGACAGATGGGGAGTGTGCGTGTGCCCTGCAGGATTCTCTGGTATCAACTGCGAAATCGGCAAGTTACTTCACGTTATAAATTAACTCGGTTTTTTTCCTACTAATATATCTACCGATATTGTTCTACTGGGTTTTCCACAATTACTCCTTGAATTTATTAAATAACTCTGAAACGGAGATGGAGTGAAACAAGTAGTATGTTTATTTTGAAAGCCTTAAAAAATCTGATGCAGATGTTTTAAAATTAGTTAAAAATATTTCCGACAGGTTGCGCTGTAGTCACTATAATAGGCTGTAGTATGGTCGTAGACTGTCCTTTGAAGGCAGTCGTTGCCATTGCATCACAATCGATTCAAAATGTGCACCTTTCAAAGCAAAGATGGCTCAAATGAAGAATGAAATTTTTACTCAACATCTGTAGTATGTGAACAAAAATAGATGAACATGCCTCACAGATCAACTGTACGAGTTCTTCCAGTGTTACAGAATTGTTCTGGAAAACTGTGCCGTTAAGTGTGCTCCATAAAACGTAGTCGCATTGGATAAGATTGTGTAAATTTGGCGGCCGGTCCATGCGTATAGCGTCCCTGTCGGCAACATTTTTAACTAATTTTGAAATTTCTGTATCGGATTTTTACGGCTTTCAAAATAAACATACCACTTAGTTAACTCTATCTCCATTTCCGAGTTATTTAATTTTAAAATCTGGGATTCTTCTGTGGAACATCCTGAATATGCTTAATCTCTTAAACTTAACCCTTCGAACTCGAGTGGCGAACTCTGAGTCAGCAAAACAACGACCCCTTCTTTTAGTCCCTCTTCTTCAAATTGAATGAGAATGTTTTTGAACGAAAAAAACTTTTTAGTTCGTTAGCTTGTTATGTATCTAATTCCGTTTTAAAGCGTGACATTAATTTGAGATTAACACATTTTATTAACCCTTTGCACTCGAGTGTCGCCTTGAAGTCACCAAAATAACGAAGTGTTCTTTCTCTGTCTCTCTTCAAAATGAAAGAGAACATCATATTTTTAAGTTAAAAAGTTTTTCTCTTGCGAACTTTAATATGAATTATTTTGTCATTTAGTTTGAAGAACCAAGTATGTGGGTTATCATCTAAAACTGCTTTTCGATTAAAATTCCTCAGAATCCCCATTTTTCATAAAAAAAAACATTTGACAAGTTTCATAAGCCACTAAATATGTTTGATATAACGAGATTAATAATCAACTTCACGCAAATCTTTTTTAATTTTTATTATTCCCCCTAAACGCAAGAAAAACTTCTAAAGAATACCTCTTTAAAAAAGAACGGAAACAGCATGTAACTGTTGTATAAAAATAACGTAAATATCAAACCTTTTCTTCGAGTACATAGGTAATACGCGTGAGGTATTGACGATTTCATGTTCCAAAAGGTTTTGTATTAATGAAATGCTCGCATGTAAACGATGTTACTTGACAACTTGCTGGCATTCCATACTCTCCTTGAGACGTGCTGGGATTTGGTAGCTGAAATTTACCTTTAAGTTGGTCAAGAGTTAGGGGCAGGCCCGTCACACCGGGGGGGGGGGGGACTCCCCCAATAATCTGGAAACCCTGAAAGTTGGGAATTTCAACTTCTCAAACCCCGAGTTGGGAAAATTTAAGCCTGAAGAAATTTAATATTATTAACAAATGAAAGCTAGGGAAGATTAGAAATCGCATCTTGTAAAAATTACATTTAAATTAGACCTCAGAACGGACACTGCATTGGAATATGGCTGCAACAAATCAATGCTTGTGAGAGAACTGTTTAATATTACCTAAAATATATATATAAAAAAGATGATAAATGTCGATAAGTTGGAACTGGGAATTTTCAGCACTGTTGAGTTGGGAATTTCGAATCGTTAAGTTGAGAAATTTCTTGTTTCAACCCCCTCCCCCAAATATTATTTATATAACGCCACTGGTTTGGGGATCAAATGAAATGCTGTAAAGTTAAGGATTGTTTAATGATTTTTAGATGACATTTTCTAGTTTATGTCTTGGACCCACCATGAAATTGAAGGTTTAACAATAATTCTATTTTGTTTTGTCTTCGTGCTTGTGCAGCATGTGGGGGCAACCACTTCGGTGCGGACTGCAGCAAGTCCTGCTCGCCGTCCCAGAACAAGAGCAACACGGACGAACTGTGCGCCCTCCATCTCTTCTGCAAACCGGATCCCTACGGATGCTCCTGCGCCCCGGGGTTCAAGGGGCCGACCTGCATGGAACGTAAGCGGTTTCTCGCATCTATTTTCGCGGTCTAGTTGGATGACTAACACTATAAAGCGAATATGTGCCCGATTAAACCAATAAGTAAATAATTATCAGTCTTTAATATTTTGCGCCTTAAAAGTCTTAGGGTATAAAATTAACGACCTGTAACTCTTGTTCTGTGTCCGTTAAAATGAACGGGAACCACGTCTTTGACATTAAATTAGAGCTTTTATGGATTGGTTAACTTGTTCACTCAGTAGCTCCAAACTCTATAGGAGGCCTCCGTGGCCGAGCAGTTAAAGGCGTCAGCTGGGAATACGAAGATTCCTGGTTCGGGCCTAGACGATGGACTTGACAAAGAAAAATAAAAAAGTAGTGATCTTGTGATCGGAGGGTTGCCAGCTTCGCTACAAAATACTAGAAAAGTCGTCCAAAACATCCGCAAAAATTAACTGCGTGTATACGGGACTGGTGCACGATAAATCTGATCGGGGTCCAAAGTCCCGACGTCTATTGAAGGCGTTGGGTGCCAGTTCAGGTGTTTCCTCGTCATCTGACCATAGTTCTAAAATAACGAGGTGCGGAAGTAAAGGGTGTATGTATGAATGTGTATGTGTTCCCGGGTCTTTCCTTCGAGATTGACCCTGAATCGTCGCCAATAGCCCACTGTGCAGCTCTAGTGCGACGTTAATTAACCAAACCAAACTCTATAGTGTGGCTCCGAGAAATTAGAGAATGGGAAATTATATTAAAACTTCTTTCAACGAATCAACAAGCGAGTTTGGACAAGTTGACCAATGAGCTTATCTAAACAATTGCAAGTCATAGCAGTCATTTAGCCAGAGCCGGACTATACTATTATTTTTTTCTTCCAGGACCATAAAATATTCCGCATAAAAGAACAGTAACTGTTTCTTAAAATTTACTTAAATGTCAAATGCGTTCTTTGAGTTAAATAGATTTAAATGACCACGTAATACCACTTTCAAGTCTCGCGTGTAAAAATAATTTTGAAAATTTTTGACCCGAAATAAAAAATATCATTCCTTTGCAACCATTTTTGAATTGGATCTGGAAATATAATTTGTGAATGCCGAAGCTATCTTATAGTTTTCTGCATAGTAGCATATATTTCTTTTAAGTCTATAACCGTCATGCACTAGCTGGAGATCGTTCATCCCTGAAATGTTGAAAAACTAGTCTTATCTCTTCAGTACACTATAATGCAAGAAAGTGTACTTGATTCAATGATATAGAAAAAAAAGAGAAAATTTCCCGAGCAGTGACGAATTCCACGTTAATCTCATAAACAAAAACTGTTTGTTTAAAAATGGCGTTTAAAAGAATTACTGCATTAAGAAACATCTTTAAAAAATTCAAATTTGCCAAATTAATAATTTGCCACATTTCATTTTCCACAGACTGTGAACCGGGTTGGTACGGGGCAGACTGCAAGCAGCCCTGCCATTGTGTTTACGGTATCAGTAACTGCAACCGCATCACTGGCGCATGCGCTGGAGGATGCGCGAGAGGATGGAGGGGACATTCTTGCCAAATTGAAGGTAAACGTGTTGGTTTCTTCTGGATTGTGCAAGACATTTTCTTGACTTGAAGCCAATTGAAGGGCTAACAACTGTACCCCACTTTCATCGCTACCGCTGTTTTTCATGTTAAAATAAGCCGACATGTATTGCTTTTGTCTGAGTTTTTTTTCTTTTGAAACCCATTTTAAATGCAATTAACTATAAAATAGAAAGTAATTTGCAAGTCAAAGTGGTTAAAAAGCAAGGGTTTTTGTTTAAGCAAAAAGCAACTATTTGTTTGGCAATATAAAACTCTATAGAAAGAAAATATAATAGTTATATGCATTTAATATTCATGCAAGGCTATATTAAAAACACAACTAAATCACATTAAAAAAATATTTAGAATACAGTGTGGCTGCTTTCACGTTGGCTTCAACACGCATATAGAGAAAACACGTTTTGAGCTTTCCAGAAGTTACAGTTCGAGTTCAGTTGTTTTCCGTCATGCACTAGCATGAGATTATTCATCCCGGAAACGTTGAGAAACTAGGCGTATCACTTCAGTGCAATATAACGCAGGAAAGTATACTTGATTCTGTTAAAAAAAAAGTTAGCAATAAAAAATCTATACATTTTAGATAATACAGATTTTTTTTTGAATTTACTAAAAGGCTAGAATAGGAAAATTTTAAACCGCTGGGAACGTTATTTTTTTTAAAAAAATTAATGCATAATGCTGAATGTCTTAGAAATAAAGGAATTTGTTAAAAATTACCGTATTTTTATGTAGTTTTATTTAAAAAATGTTTTTTTTATTAGTGTTATTACTGGTAATACGAGATTACGTGCCATTTTCATGTCAATTATCAAACCAGTTATCAGATGTACCATCTGGAGGGTACAATTTCTCAAGACAAGGTCACTCTCAGTACAGTAACAAACATCCACGTGCGCATTCGCAAGTTTTCAATCCGGCGCAATGAACTAGTTATCTGAAACCTATAACAGTAAAAGGACATTAAGAATAAAACTAAAAATGTGTTTCAACCGAATATAATTCTACTTCCATTTTCAATTGCAAAAAATAGTGCTTAATATTTATGAAACAATTTAGTACTGAACCTTTGTCAACAGTCTCATTAATTCATATAATGTTAAAAGATGGTCATTGAAATATTTTTTATTACTTAATTAGTAGTAAAAAAATCCATATTTACACATGTTTCAGAAAATGTGTAATGGAATATTTTCCATTATTGACTTAAAATCGAGCAGTTGAGTTATGCAGGTAAAGTCTTTTTTTACCGACAAAATTCGTCTGTAAAATACCTATCCTGTGAGAAAACATATTTTTAACGTTCGCGAAACTCTCATTTCCGAAAGTGTTTAAGGGCCTCCGTGGCCGAGCGGTTAAGGCGTTCAGCTACTAATCCGAGGATTGGTGGTTCGAACCCGTGCAATGGACTTGACAAAGAAAAGTAAAAAAGTAATGATCTTGTGATCGGAAAGTTGCCAGCTTCGCTACAAAAATACTAGAGAAGTCGTCCAGAACATCCGCAAAAATTAACGGCGTGTATACGGGACTGGTGCGCGATAAATCTGATCGGGGTCCAAAGTCCCGACGTCTATTGAAGGCGTTGGGTGCCAGTTCAGGTGTTTCCTCGTCATCTGACCATGGTTCTAAAATAACGAGGTGCATGTATGAATGTGTGTGTGAACGTGTATGTGTTCCCGGGTCTTTCCTTCGAGATAGACCCCGAACCGTCGCCAATAGCCCACTGTGCAGCTCTAGTGCGACGTTAATTAATTAAACCAAACCGAAAGTGTTTAAAAAAATATTCGGTTTGGTTTTTGTTAATTAACGTCGCACTAGAGCTGCACAGTGGGCTATTGGCGACGGTTCGGGGTCAATCTCGAAGGAAAGACCCGGGAACACATACACATTCACACACACATTCATACACACATTCATACATGCACCTCGTTATTTTAGAACCATGGTCAGATGACGAGGAAACACCTGAACTGGCACCCAACGCCTTCAATAGACGTCGGGACTTTGGACCCCGATCAGATTTATCGTGCACCAGTCCCGTATACACTCCAGTATAATTTGTTGGATATTCTGGACAACTTTCTAGTATTTTTTTAGCGAAGCTGGCAACCCTCCGATCGCAAGATCACTACTTTTTTACTTTTCTATGTCAAGTCCATTGCACGGATTCGAACCACCAATCCTCTGATTAGTAGCTGAACACCTTACCAACTGAGCAACTGGGGCTCTTAAAAAATATTCGCAAGTTCTTTATTCTGCTCTTCCAATTATTGTTTTTCAGACCCTAACTCCAACAACACCTACATCGAGACAACGACCGCGGTGTACTGCAGCCCGGGAACCTACGGTCCCAGTTGCGAGAGGGCCTGCCACTGTGCTGGGAATGACCGCTGCCACATCACCACGGGTCAGTGTCCGATCGGATGCGAGGACGGATGGGGAGGACCCACTTGCGGGGGTGAGTGGTTTAGAAAGACGGGTCAATCCTTGAATTTGGCTTTAGAAAGACGGTCAATCCTTGAATTTGGCTTTATAAAGAAGGCCAATTAATTTAGTTCTTTTTTTTATAACTTTGCATTTTGATGCTTTTAAAACATTTAACTTTTCGTTAATAATACTATTTGTTGTTGTTACAACCGTTCAAGGACTTTTAAGCCCATCCAGAATTACGACCAGTATTTAAAATTGACTTTAGAAAAACAACCAGTATTTAAAATTGGCTTTAGAAAGACGACCAGTCTTTTGATTGGCTTTAGAAAAACGACCAGTCTTTTGATTGACTTTGGAAAAATGACCAGTCTTTTCATTGACTTAAGAAAGACCAGTCTTTTCATTGACTTAAGAAAGACCAGTCTTTTCATTGACTTAAGAAAGACCAGTCTTTTCATTGAGTTAAGAAAGACAAGTCTTTTCAATGGCTTTAGAAAGACTGATGTTCTTTGAATTGGAGGATTATGGGTATTTAGAGTGACGACTTAAATCAGGGGTCAACAACCTATTTCTATCAAAGGACCAAACAATTGAATTTCAAAAATGTTGGTCATATTTTTAATTAGAGGGTGGAAATTGTTATTCTACCTATTGTTGCGCCATTTAAATGCATCGACAACAGGTATTCCCAAACAATGGATAAAATAGCAATCTTTATTTAAACGTTGAAGTATTTTATAATTTTATTTTATTACTTTTGGTCTTATGCACTTAATTTTTTCTTTCTATTTTTGGCAGCGTTCCTTAAGCTGCTCTTATCATTGAATGCGAGTTTGTTGTGGTGTGTCACTACAGCAAATAAAGTAGAGATATTACGGAATTAAAATTTGTTAATATATGGATAGGTTCATTTTTCCTACACTCTCAGAAATAACTCGCATTTTTTATCCTTCTGCGATCGTCAAAGCTACTTTCGTAATATTTGACAATGGTTTCATCATCGAATCATGTGACTTCTGACGAAACACGAAACCTCACACTTTGAACGGAAGTCATTTAATCCGATTCCCTTTCGGGGTAATCAGCTGTTGTTTGGTTTTATACTTATTGCCAGAGTTTAAACGAATTCTCTTACCCAAGTGGATAGAGCGTTAATGCCGGTTTACACGCTACGATAAATCGTGACGATGTGATTGACAAATTTATTGTTCCAATAAATCGAAAGAGTCAGTATTGTTTACACGCTACGATAAATCGTGACGATGTGATTGACAAATTTATTGTTCCAATAAATCGAAAGAGTCAGTATTGTTTACACGCTACGATAAATCGTGACGATGTGATTGACAAATTTATTGTTCCAATAAATCGAAAGAGTGAGTATTGTTTACACGCTACGATAAATTGTAACGATTTCTTGTGAAATATTCGTTGTCGACCGCTAAATAAGCTTTTGCCAAGGAGGAAGTAGTGTTGTCGTTATTTGTTTAGCGAGAAAAGTGAAAAAGTCGTGAAGACCACGAGCAAAGTGGAGCCGCCAGTGGTTGCTAAAGAAAAGGGAATTCTCTCATGTAAAAATATTGAAAGAATTGAGAAATTAACCAAATGACTAACGAAATTATTTGAGAATGGACGAGGAGACAGTTCTTTCTTATAAACCGTACGCAGTGCATTAATTTTTTTCACAATAATGTTTCTGTCTGCCGACGGATCAAACTCCTTTTATTTTTTAACGAGCTCTGTATAAGCAAGGTCTTTTTTATTCCTGTCGGAGTATTCTTTGCTCTTAACGAGCCACAAGCAGGTAAAACTCCGATAAAGTTCAATGAATTCCCTCAAGAACTCTCGAGGAGTTTGATTAACTGCCATTATTACCTATTTGAATAAAAACAACAGTCAACCAAAGAACGAACTATTCAACACAACCTTTCTGATGCAGATGCAAATGCAAACTGAGTCAAATCGTAGCGAGAAATGGCTGCTACTTGTTTACACGTTCAAACATGTCGTTACGATTCGCAGAAATTGATGCCGGCATCAACCATCCAATCCAATTCCAATTCCAATTAATTACAATGTCCTGTTTACACGCAACGATAAATCGAAACAATTCGATCGTTACGATACATTGCTAGCATATATCGTAGCGTGTAAACCGGCCTTTAGACTCTTCGAGCATGAATGGACTATAGTAGAGCGAATATGACGTCATCATAGTGATGCAAACATTTCAGATCGATGGCACCAGACACATGACTTCCTTTCAAAATTTATGAATGAATAAACGTTCGCGATTGGCTTGTGATTTTGAAATAATAGTAACATGAAGTACAGGATATTTTTATGAATAAACAAGAAAAAAAATTAATGAATGGATGACGTAGTGAATCCCGTGTCTGAGGCCATACATGTTGGCCTCACTTTGATGTTAGCGAAATTATAGCCTTATGATATCTGTACTATGAGGGATCCATGCTCGAAGGTTAGACTTGGTAACGAGAGTTCCGCAGTTTGAATCACCTCGTCGGTATTGAATATGTTATTTATCCGTGGCCGAGTGGATTAGGCGTCAGCTGGGAATCCAAGGGTCCCCGGTTCAAAACCTTGCGATGGACTAGACTAAAGAATAGTAAAAAGTAGTGATATTGCGATCGGAGGGTTGCCAACTTCGCTACCAAAATACTAGAATGTCGCCCAGAACATCCACAACAAATAACGGCGTGTATACGGGACTGGTGCACGATCAATGTCCAAAGTCCCGACGTCTATTGAAGGCGTTGGGTGCCAGCTCAGGTGTTATCCTCGTCATCTGACCATGGTTCAAAAATACGAGGCATCGTTCCCTGGTCTTTCCTTCGAGTTAGGCCCCGAACCGTCGCCAATAGCCCACTGTGCAGCTCTAGTGCGACGTTAATTAACCAAACCAATATATTATTTAAAATCCTCTACATTTTCACGAAATAAATTTCGTTAAAAAACGACAATAAATTTTCTTTGTTTGAGAAAATAATTAATCTGAGCATATAACAGGCGTCTGTTTCGTCAAAATGACAAAAGTTTCGTCAAATACGAGAATGCGCTTTGAACCGTGCTAGGACCACTGTCAAAATTCGTATTTTAAGTTCCAGTTCAAATCTTTTACTTGTTTGTTAAATTAATTTAAAATTATTTTTTTATTCAGTTTCTGCACCCTCTAACAGGAATTGGCAGTAGTGAAATTCTTTTAAAGATTTTTTTTATCGCCAAATTCAGAAATATTCAAATATTTAGTTTCAAAGATTTATTTGGAGGAGCGATATAAGTTAACGAATAATGTGTTTTTAGTGTAATCATTATATTCACAAATCTCTATTATTTCAACGCGCTTGAAATATTATGTTTAATATTCTAAAACTGAGAAGGATGTTATTTAATAGTTGAGAATAAAGTAGAAACAAAATGACACTTGTATATTCTTATTTCAAATTCAATTACATATGCTCTCTTTGTATGAATATATCCTGATAGTTTTATTTTTAAGATCTAGTGTGCGTATTTTTTTTTATTTCAGACATTAACGTTGGTCATGTAGAAAAATAATATTTTGTACATTAACTTGAAAAATCGGGGAAAAAACGCCGGAAAAATCCCATATTTTGGCATAGCAATTATAATTTCCAGACACCATTTAGATTTTACTTTAAAGTTTACAACATCTGTAGTAACTATGTGAACATATTAATCTAATAGTTATCGTTTTAAAATAATCTAATTAGACTTCAAATCCGACAGAAAAAAATATTATAAAAATAGAGAACAAATAATTATATTTGGTTAAAATTCGTTTATAAAGAATTAAAAGTATTCGATTTTAAAAGTATCTCTTATTCTTTAAATTTTGTAAGCATCATAAAAAAAATGTGGGGTTGGGGGGGGGGGGGGGGGGGCATATTCTCTAACGATCTGTTTCACAGAAAATACATTAAAATGGCAGTATTCATAGTATTTTCTTCTACATGATTATATTAAGAACTTACTCCAACCCCTTTTTAAAATGTATGCTCATTTCGTCCTTTTTGACTCCGATGAAATATATCGTAAAACTAAAGAAATGTATTTCATCTTTTATTTTGTCACGAAATTTATTTTGTCAAATAAAGAATTTTTAAATAAAAATCGACGGATTATCTCGAACCAGGATTATCTTAGTCGAAAATTGCGTTCGCTACCGACCGAGCCAGAAACGCTTTTATGATTTATGAAAATGCACATATAAACACCAAAATTAGAACTGAATGAGCTGATGTTACTGGCAAAGGAATCGGAGTAAATTACTTTAGTTAAAATGTGAAGATTCTTGCTTCGTTAAAAGTCGAGTGATACAATGATAAAATGATTGTCAAAGTCAATATACCCTCTAGATTTTTTTTTTTAGATTCGCCAATAGTATTAAGAATAATTGAAGTTCCCGGCGTTGCCCAGGTTTTACGTAGTGTTGGCCTATTTCTTCCACGTGTCTCCATCTGGTGGTTTAAGAAGTCATTTCTTCTTGTGAAGGGGATGGGGGTAGTTTTTTCAAAGTAATATACATACCATGACCTTCCTCTTTGTTTTGAAGGTGACAAGTGTGCCAAATTTCATGAAGCTCCGAATAAAATTGTAAAAGACATACAAACCCACAAACGTTCTTCTTTATATAAATATATTAGTTTGTATGATTGTGTCATGTGCATCATAGGAAAACTCTGTATTATTTCTCTTCACAGTGTGCAAGAGTGGCAGGTTCGGTGACAACTGCGAGTCGTCGTGTCACTGCGAAGGGGGCCACCGCAACTGCGACAAGGAAGGGTTTTGCTATTCCGGATGCGAAGCGGGATGGGCGGGATTCACATGCCAAGCAGGTAAATTAACCTTTGGACGTCAGTGGCAACTCTCGGTCACCAAAATAACGGCATGTTCTTTTATCCCTGTTCACATTGAACGAGAATTGCTTGTTCTTGAACATAGAAAATTTTTAAGAACATAGAAAAAAATAACGCGTCGTTATTTTGTTGTCTTAAAGGCAACACTAGAATTCAAAGGGTTAATGGTTAATTATATATATAATATATATATATATATTATATATATATAATTAACCATTAACCCTTTGCACTCTAGTGTCGCCTTTAAGACAACAAAATAACGACGCGTTATTTTTTCTATGTTCTTCAAAATGAAAGGGAAAATCATATTCTTGCGTTTACATAGTTATTCTCTCGCTAACTTTATAGAAATATTTTTTGTTATCTAGAAGCATAAAGTAAGCTTAACGCCAATTTCATACAAAACAAAATACCAATAATGTGAGAAATTGAGCTGAAATGCATGAAAATAACTTTTATTTTTATAATTATTCACCTTAAACGTAAAAAGAACAAGGTGAGTTAACTGTTCCACAAAAAAAACGTAAATATTAAACACGTTCCTCGAGTGCTAAGAGCTAAAATGAGTAGTCTGCGTTGCATTTTAAGTGGATAACTAAAAGTTTGTAGCAAATTACACTGAAACTGGCATTTGATCTTGAACCAGCCATTAGACACCATGAATTTCAGCTTCCAACTGATTCATTGACTCAATTTATTCCAATCATTAACACATACATTGTTTTTTTTTAATTATCCACAATATACATAAAAATAACACGCTAAAGAATACTTCTTTAAAAATAACAGGTACACGATGTAACTGTTCAATGAAAAAAACGAAATATCAAAAGTTTAAATAGTGCAAAGGTTTAATGTTAAAGGATCTCTTAACGATAAGGGTTAATGAACAAACGATCCTTATCGCTTAGCCCACTGACGCTCACGGAGATGATTTTGCATCTCCAGTTTTTCTAGCAGACCACACAATTTTAAAATTCATACAAAAAGTGCATATTACAATTTTTTTTAAAATACAATGGTTTTAAGTGCAATAGAAAGCGCCTCTTAATCTACAGGGTTTTGTTTTTACAATTTCGAACTGTTACAGCAACTTTACAACTGTAAGAGTCGTCGCTTTGAGTGTCAGTGAACAAAAAATGAATCAACGCAACTAACTTATTAAACACGTTAAAGTATCTCGCATAATTTCAATTGTAAAACTTTGTATTTGTCCAACGGGAATTATCATTCAATGCGTGATTTTGACCTCTCTATCTACCCATTAACAATTGAGGGGCTTACATGAGGAAGACAGTAAGTAACAAATTTTCGTTTTTTTTTCACGAAAAAACAGTAAACGCTCAAGCCAATGGCATGGAATAAACAGTAAGTCAATCGGCAAAATGGTTTAATTTCTACAAGCGACAGAAGATGGCACTTGCATGTAGTCCACGATACATGTAAAACCCATTTTTTGCTTCCTCTGTAAAATTTACTTTTTGTGACTTACTGTCTTCCCCATGTCAGCCCCTCAATTGATTTCATAATGAGTTCATATTTCTGTTATTTTGTGTGGAATTGTATGTGTTATTTCTCAGAGTGCACACCTGGTCGCTTCGGTGCCAACTGTGCTTCTACTTGCCATTGTCATCCGTCCACTGTCAACCCCTGCGACAAGAAGACGGGCGAATGCGAACATGACTGCGAGGCAGGCTACATGGGCAAAGACTGCCAGAAACGTAAGTGCATATGAGTAGGCCAGATGCAAAACCGCTTGCATCGAAAAAATGGTATTTTGGTGTAATTAGGTTCTTTATAACTTTGGCTTCAGTTTTAAAATATATTAAAAGAAAACAATGTTTTATTAATAAAAAAAAAGAAATATTTCCTGTTCATATTTCTCTGCGGGAAAACAAAAGTAGCTGTATCTACGTGAGTTACAGCTGCAAAAGCAGTTATATACATCTGACTGATAGAAGGTTTTGCAATTTGAACAACAACAAAAAATTATGGCAAACACATACATTTGCAAAGTTAAAAGCTTTCAACCAGTTACAAAACAAGTTTTTTAAAAATTGAATTATACATTATAACGTATTCTGCAATCTGAGAACTTTACATTTTGTGAATAATTGTTTTATTTTATCTTCATGTTTAATTTTTTATAAACAATAATTAAATAGTGAGTTTTTTTGCGATTTACTCAAAGTTAAAATCTGCATATAGGTGTTTTTGCATCTGGAAAAATGATTTAGCGTATGTCTTAAATGCAATGCAACATGGCGTTCTTCCAGTGTAACGTTTATTATTTGGTTAAATTTTTTTAAAATCTGATTTAAAAGTAGAAGCCACCACATGACTTTATTTTGTTGTGTCACAACTGGGCAAAGACTGTCAGAAACGTAAATGAACAGGAAATATTTCTTGGCACTGCATTAGTAGCGCCTTTCCGCCGCTGCCATGTTGTTCTGATGCAAGTAACCTTCCAAATACAGTGTTAACTGCAATACAAAAAAAATATGTTAATGTGGGTGTAACTTTTAGTATGACTTAATTTATTTTCTGTTTTCTAATCGAAATTAAAATTTAAAAATACAAGGCATCGAAAGGTTTTATATTAAGATTATTATTTTAAACGAATTTAGAAAATGAATGCTATACGTGAAAAGTTGCATAACTCAAGAATACGTTTTAATTAAATTTCGATATAAAGATACAGTTGTTATATTTACTTTTACGGGTTACAAAAACACACTAACAAAAGAAAGAAAGGAAGAACGATAATATTAATCGTTGTTTAATTTAAGAATTTACCTGGCGTGATCGTATAGATTGAACAGAAAGTAAACACAACTAAAAATTGTGACCAAAAGAAAACAAAATTTATTTAAAGCACAATTAAAAAGGGAACGGAACACTTAAAAAACCTTACAAAAAGCCAAACAAGTTAAAACTAAATAAATTAAAAGGGGGAGGGTAAACTAAAATTAAAAACTAATATCTTCAGCTAATTTCGTCGAGAGAGATGCGACAGGAGGTCAAGGCGACACATTACGAGCGCAAAAACAACAACATGGCCAAGTCGCTACTGCCATAATAAAAGAGTCCAAGATTAGGTGGACTAAAAGGGGGTACTTGGTACATCCTTCGACGGAGTGTCAACTCCGATGTCAGCTACAGAGGTGGTCTGTCACAAGGCGTCGGCCAGGGTGGTCGTCTAGGAGAGGGATCCAGTTCAGAGGTGGTTGGAGGATGGGACCTTCTCTGGGCGAGGATCACTGGCCAGACGGGTGATGAGGGAGGCGTCCAGGGCTGACATCCAAGGCAACAGCAGAGGACGGGAACATCCCTCTGGGTACTACGTCGATGGGTGGCTGGGGTTATTTCTTTTAACCCGGCAACATCTATTGGGATGGGTGTCTCTCTTGCATCGTTCGGGTTGGTGGCGGCGGTTACGTAATTCTTCTAACTCCGCATCAGCATCGGCGGCTATTGCACGAGATTAACCCATCGGGTTTTGAAAAAGGACACACGGTCCGCGTTTATAAAACGGGAGCTACACTCCTGTACGTCTTGAGGCTTCGAAAGATTCGTTAAAAAGTCTTGTCAAAAGGTGCGCTTTCCAATAAATCGCCAAAACCTCCTTGCCAGATCCCTCAAAACTAGCACATCAATTTTCCTCACAGCCAATCAGAGAATTTAAAACTACAACTTCGGTTACAGTTAAACATAATTACAGACCAGTACGTAAAACGGTCTCAAAATCACGAAGTCAAACTGAAAAACCCAAACCCAAAAGTGTAACATGATACGGGTGAGGGGGCCGATATGGGGACCCAAAAGGTTGGAAAAAGACTCCAGACAGGGGTTATCACCCTATTTACAAGTGAAAAAGCTCTTTGGGGGTTATGAAAAAGGGGGAAATCTATGTTTGGGCTTAATGGAATCAAAAGTGCAGGTTCCCAAGTACAAGGTTGACAATTAAATAGGATACATCAATATTACATAAATTAATTAATACAATTAGGGGAGTCTGAAATTAAATGAAATAAAAGAGGAATTAAAAATTAAACAATTATGGTTTTAACCATAACACAGTATTGCATTATTTTTAACACTCTTAAATAGTTTTTACGGTTTATGTAGTACCTAAATTTTTACATTTTCTTTATTGATACCAAGTCTTTATTATTATTATTTTTTTTATTTAGAATTTTTTTACTCTAATTCCATAATTTTTTTTTTAAGAAATCCATTAATAGTTACGACCTACTTTTCGAAATTCTGTATGAATCTTCACATATTACAAAGTACAAAATAATAATTGAATATTATTATGGAAATATTTTCCGTCAGTTGTATTTGTAAAGTTATTTTAGGAGAAAAATCTGTTATAAACAATTCAAGGGGTAAATGGAAGAAAGAGTTAAACAGCATTTTTGAAAAAAAAAAATGAAATTTTGATGTAGATGACGGAGTATTAAGTACGTATGCGCTTTCCACCAAAATTGTTTGGTTTAACTTATTTTGAAAAAAAGTTTTAGTGGATTTTGTAGAATACGGTCCAGTGGAGCTGGACTTACCTTACCACTTATTGAATGCAAAGGAGGGGATAATATACAGGAAAGAGAAAAAAAATAATCTAAGAAAAACAAAAAATGGCTCTGGAAAAAATAGGAGGTTAGTGAAGAAAATACTTCATCTAAGAGAAGTGAATAATACATAATTTTTATTTGAGTTTTCAAAATGTTATACTTCTTAGTTGATTAATCCAAATTCTGTCCTTTTATATTAATATAATAAACATTTTGCCAATGCAGCGTCTCGGAGGAAAAACACAAACGTTAGAGAAGAAGAAAAAAGCGCAGACATGTTCCCTACCTTTAACCTACTACCTCTAATTACGCTAATGAATGAGGAATAATACAGAGTTAATTTTTTGCTTGGCGGACATTGTGGGCGTTCAACGTTATCTTCAAGGTTGTTGCGAATCAAAAAGCTGTTTTCCCTTAGAAAGTGATTTTTGTCACTTATCTCCTTCCTAGAACTTTTCACTCCAATTTATTTTTTGCCCGTTTAATATATCGGCTTCTTTTGCAGTGTGCCCCCAGAATTCGTACGGAGTGAACTGCGAGAACACCTGCTACTGTTCGAACGGGGCGCAGTGCAGCCGCGTGGACGGCACCTGCGCCTGCGACGGAAGGTGGAAGGGAAGCACCTGCAACGAGAGTGAGTGTACACAACGTCTAGTCTCACTTCCCTCTTTACTAGATACAGGACCAACAAGATGGGTCCATTTTGGAAGATCCATCTTTTTAAAAATCCTTTAATTCTGCAGAAATATTAGGTTGGAGGGAAAGTTCTGTCGTATTTTAAATAGGTAGGTGATTTTGCTTGTAAATAAAAATAACAACTGGCTAGTGAGTCAATGGGATTTTGTTTTTGTTTTTTTAGCTGCTGTATAATATAAAAGGTGCCCTTTTTTACCGTTCATCATTTACTTGTGATATTTAAAGTGCAAAACATGTCGGTAGATAAAGTGCATTTACGACACTGCATTTTATATGAATTCCAAAAAGGAAGCAATGCATCGGTTGCATGTAAAAATGTATGTGCGGTATTTGGAAAAGATATTGTAAATGTTCGTACTTGTCAAAGATGGTTTAGCAAATTTCGTTCCGGGGATCTGAGCCTCAAAGAAAGTGATCGATCTGGACGACCATCCAAGATCGATAATGATGTTTTGCGATCCATGTTGGAAAAAAATCCACATTTAACAAGTCGAGAAATTACAGAAGAGTTTGGCATTCATCATACAACTGTTGGAGATCACATTCAATCTGTTGGGTTTGTGTTAAAGCAAAGTGTTTGGGTTCCACATGAATTAACGGAAAAGAATTTGTCTGATCGTGTAAGAATGTGTTCATCACATTTGATTAGACACAATGTGGAGCCGTTTTTGGACAGGATGGTTACTGGAGATGAAAAGTGGATTCTTTACGAGAATATTAAGAGAATATTTTATCTAATGGGAAAAAAAATTCATGGTCTTTTGAAAGTGTTTCTAAGGCAGTTGCTGACTATTTTAACTCCAAGGATGGGAAAAAACAGGAAAAACAGGAATTCACAGGTTACCTGAAAGATGGCAACAGGTTGTAACAAATAACGGAGCATATATAATTGATTAATATTAAACACATATTTTTATAAATGAATTCAAATATTTTCTTTAAAATACGACAGAACTTTCCCTCCAACCTAATAGTAATATTCCCTGATAAGTTTATTTTTGTCGTTCACCTTATTATACAAATAGTGTTTTCACCCTTCCTGAACAAAGTGTGATTTGCATAATTTGAGCCTCTGCTATCATTCACAATAAAATTCAAGCACTTGCTGTATTAACCCTTAACCCATCAGAAGCTAAATCCGGTCTTTGTTTGATAAATGGGAACAGTTGAATCAAATTTCATCTAATCCTTCTTGTAAACCTACAATATTTTTTAATATTAAACGGCAGAATTATTTCCAAACGGAAAAAAATTATTTCGAACGGCAGAATTATCACCACGCGTCTAACCTTTATTAGCACAGAGTTCAGAAGAAAATTGAACAAGTTCAATGAGCAATTAACGACAAACAAAATGATACAAAGTTGTATTGTAAGTTAGGAGACATCTAGAGCTAACCGAAGATGTAATAGTAAATTTATAGTAAGTTTTTGTTAATTTATAGTAAGAAATTTATCCTTGAAGACTGTAGACTTTTATAAAAAGAACAAGAAATCTCGTTAAAAAATTTTGGAGGAAAAAAAAATATTAGTTAATTTATTTGAAATTTTTGTGCGACATAAATCTTTATACTTTACTCTTAAAAATAAACTTTTGGATGCCTTTAAAAGCTGCATTACTTAAAGTTAGTATAGGAAATTTATTCTTTTATCGTGTGATAAGCTGAATTATATTCCCATCTAAATAAAATAGTTTCAGACCGATTGTACCACTGCGTAGAAGTTATAAACCTACTAGGGAAAAATAAAAAACACCCCCAAAAAGATTTAGTAACCTTACACCTACTTCAGGTGCAATCGGTATGTACCCATAAAGAAAATTTTATGAGCACATTGTACTTAGTAAATGTCTAATTTAGGAATTCAGTTCAAATCTAAAATGACAAACCTTTGGCCAATAAAATCACATATCAAACTATTTTTAACAGATATGCGCAAATATATAATCCCTGTACTTCATTGTTTAATACTCCGATTTTCTTATATCAAACTTCTTACTTTTCACAAAGATTGTGACTTAAATTTCTCTAATTAATATACAAACACATAACGTAATCAGATATATCCTCGTTGAATACTTTTATTTATGAAAATCTAAACTTTAGAACGTACAACGTTCTTCCATATACGTATTGCCGGTAGGACTCGTCTTACTGTCGTATAGAGGTTTTTCTTTTCTTCAGACAGGACAGAATTTTCTAAATCAGAAAATTCTGGGTTGAAGTAAAAAATAAGTTTAAAATTTCAATTGTAATATTTTTACGTACGAAAGTGCATCCAGAAGTCCTTTATACAGGACTTGCGCTTGTCCTTTTGAAGGTAAAGCTCAGAGCATGGTGATAGGCTTGTATCTTCGATTCGGCATTGAATTTTTTAAAGGAAAAATGCAGGGTTTTTAAGGTTGTATGCAATCAATGAAATTTAAAAAAAAAAAAAAAAAAAAATGCTGGTTTCATAAAAGTTTTATAAAAGTTTTATGCACGTTTTTAATGAAAGTTAGTTTGGAAATTATCCCTGTATGTTTCCTTTAAATACTTCTTTTTTGAATAATCAAAAATGGCGAGTGACAAATCGGAATTTCCGCCTTCCTTCCTCCTGTGGCAGGTGAGCCTCAGATCGTCGCCTCCACGGACGAGGAAGTGAATGCGGGTCAGCAGACATTCCTCTCCTGCACGGCGGATGCAGTTCCGGAGCCCCAGATGAACATCGCATGCAGGTGAGAAACGGCATCCTTTGCAGGCTGGGAGACTGCATCCACAACATTCCTATATAGAGAACATACTGGAATTCCCAAGGGAGTGTTGCTCACCCCTGTATTTAATTCCTTTTTTTAAAGAATAAATACCACTTTTTACAATTAAAATATGCATGTTTCTTACGCTGAACATACCCTTTAGCTAAAATTTAAGCTATGTATGAGCAAATCAAAGTTTATTTTAAACTCGGGATCGCTCGCGATATCAGACAGACCAGGGAACTCACAAGGGGGCGTTGCCACGGAGTAAAGAAAAAGATGGAGATGATTTGGCGAGATTTTTTGAGACGTAAGTTAGCAACCCCAAACTAGGCACAAACAAACCTAGTTTGCAGTGATTTTTCTACGAGGGATGCATTATTTTCAAATTAAGAAAACGCATGCTAAAACTTAAAAAAGGACTGTTTGTGCAGCTGTGGGATGCAGTACAAGTTCCAAATCGATAAAGGATGCTATTCTTTCCACTTCATAGGTAAATTAAATTATAAAATAAATTATCGCCCAGTACTGGTGCAAAGTAGTGCTTTGGAATAGCGCCAAATACTGCGCCAGTACCTACTTTTTAAGCGATTGCTTACTTCGCAAACCGGTTTTTGACTTAATCGCACCTCTACCTTCTTCTTTACTCCGTGGGTGTTGCACACCCCCAGTATCTGAATTATGGTCACTGTTGCATAAAACATTCCCAGAGTTCTTTTAGGATTAATTTATAGATACTTCATATATAGAAACCAGAAATGTTTCTAATATTTTCATCTCCTCCTTGAAGGTCAAAAAACACGACATACTCAAGCAGTTAAAAAGACACTCGCACTCGCAAAGGGTTAAATTCTAGGAAGGAAAGAGAGTTAGGTTAAATTCTAGCAAAGGAAATTACAAAATAAGCGTTCTCCCATTAGAAGATTATTTTAAAAGCAGCTACACCGGATTTAACCCTTTTTTTATATTAGGGAAGTCAGGAACATTTTGCAATCACTTTTCTTGGAGTATAAAACACCGTGATCATGACCTTAAACAAGACTTTTGTTTCTGACTGGTTGTTCTTATATTATAGAATACTATCCGCAATAAAAATCGCATGGTAGTAAAAATATTTTATAACAACTCTCAAGCTATAAAAGTAGTATAACTCGATAATTAGTAAAATAGCTAGATAAAGAGTTAAACCCGATTCTTTTGACAGCCCAAAGTAAATCCGAACAAGACAAGTTTTTTTTTAATATAACACAACAAATACTTGTTATTTTAAATTTCAATAGGTCTTAAAATGTACAGAGGATCAAGAAGCCAAACCTACAAAGTCCAATTTTTTTCTTGAGTTATCGATGTCTATGAATATAACTTTATAAGCTTTATCACAATACAAATGGGCTTTGTAGCAATTGAATTATAATGCACATTACATACATAACAAACATGTCTATGGATTCGAAACTCCAAATTTTGAGGTTATATCCTGAAAAACAATTGTCGTTGTTTCTCAATGTCAGCCTTTTACTTCTGTGGCTTGGAACCAGAAGGAATCAATGTCAATTTCATCAAATTTTTTTGTTGTCCTTAATTATTTTGAATATATCAATTTTAGACTTCTGAATGAAATAGAAACCAATGTAGTCGGGCTTCTATAACTCTTCAACTCAAACAATTCCGGGATTTCCGTAACATTGCAATAAGGCTGAGTCCCAAACTTTGAAGCCAGTTTTCCTCAAAACTGTCAAATATGACATTGGCCCTTCCTGTTCCATGCCACAGATTTAATAACCAACTTTTTCCATCAATTTTTTAGGCCTCCTCCGATAAAAAGAATTCTTAAGTCACCACGTTCTAATGTCTCCACTATGTTCTTCTGTTTTCAGTGATTTTCCCGGACTGCGCGTGAGTCACAGGAACCTGGAGCAGAATCAGCACCAGGCGGTGGTAAAAGTGAAACCGGAGATTTCCGGAAATTTCGAGTTTTATTGCACGGCCCGCAACGAACACGGTTTCGATATGAAGAAAATTACACTGACTGTTGTAGGTGAGATTTTTTTAAGGTTTTCATTAGTATTTATGATCATTTACGTGTACATTTAGCAGAACACTCATCATCAAGTACAAGATGCCTGTTATACAGAAGTTAAGTTTTTTTATTAAGTTGTACATACGGGTGTTAAAAGAAAATACGAATTTGTTAAACACGAAAGACCATGATATGGTAAAAGTTAAGAATAAGGAAGCAATCGTTCAAATAAATTTTTATCGAGAACTTTGGCGTGGAATTCTTAAGGTTTCCAATATCAACACCGATATTGACGTAAAATAGTGGGCGGAACTACTTGCTGTATATTAAACCAATGAGACACGGAATGGTAAACTTACCTGATGTTGTTTTGGCGATGATTTATAACTAATATGAAACTTTTGCTAAATATACGTAGTAAGTACCTAATTACGAAATAGCGAATGGTAAAATTAGTGTAATAACTGAGCACAAAATGGCCATTACAAAACTGAGGAACGTGCAAGTAAAAACAAACACGTCAGTTCGATCTCAAATTGGTTTCAACGTTTGGTTGATGATACAAAGTTATAAAATTAATAGAAATAACTGAACGTTTGGAGTTAATAATACACAAAACTAAAAAGAAAAATATACGCGGAATTATAAGGAAGAAAATAAAAACTGAATCGTAATATCTCAGTTTCAATTTAATCAGTCGACATCAAATAATGTGGAAACCAATCTTCTGAATCTTCTGAGTTTGCCAGTTCTCTTTTGCTAAGATGGCTTGAACAGAAGCTGGTATTAACAATATTAAACCATACTGCTCATTTCGGAGAAAGTACGATTATTTAAATTCGAGTTTGTCATCGCACATTTATGATGCAATTGTACTCAAAGAAAAACGAGTAGGTCCATGTACCTATTTTTAAGCACATTTTTTTTGCAGTGTAGAGCTTTGGTCCGAGAGGTCCGTTGTTCGAATCGTGCTTTCTTAATTTATTTGATATCGTTCTCGTTGTAGAAGAAGTAAATTCTGTTTTAAAAAAGAAACAAAATGAATTTAATCAGTTTGACAAAATATTTAAGCGGAGCATATAGCAGGCGGCGATTTAGTCAAAAATGAAAAAGTTTAGTTAAATATGAACATGTGTTTTTAAGTGTACTATCTGTAATAAATATATTGATAATTGAGTACGGACAAAAATTACGCAAATAATTCTATTAAAAAAAATAAGAAAAAGGGTGCAAGAAAAATTAAATTTTTTTTTTGTTAATTAATAACTTTCTTGCATTGAAATTCATTTGCCATTAAACAAATTATCAATTTTATGTAGTAATACAAAATATCGAAAAAATATATTATGTTGAAATGGTAAGATTTCATCTTTAACTTTGAATTATTTTATTTATTTCCAGATCCGCCAAGATTAACCACACCGCCCATTTTGTTGGGAAAAAATAACGATTCAATAACAATAAAATGGCAGCCTTGGAACCACACTAAAGATGAAGGTGGCTTGTCTACAGATAAAGTAGATTACTTGGTAAGATTATGTTAATAAACTTTTTATGTAAATGCATATGTAATTTTAAACTCTCAACTTATGTAATTTTATGATTGTAACTTATGCAATTTTGAACTTGTATCATGGTCCTTGATTCACTGGAATGTTGTCTCTTCTTGGACTGACTTCACGACTTTTGATGAGTATCCTTCGGAGGGGCGTGCCCTCTTCGGTGGTAAAGTAAAAAAGTTGTAAGCTTGAAAAAAAAAAAACTAAAAATCAAATATTCAAAATAGCAGTTGGCTGTTTTTAATTTTTTAAAACTTCCATTCAATCTTGCTTCACTTGACAAAGGGTAAAAGTCGCCTTTATTTAACTCTTTTAAAAGCTTACTTCCACTGCATTGAGCTCTCTCGTTTGATGATGGTCTAGCTCGGTTCTTCCGGGATCCCATTGTTTCGAATCAATACAAAATACTAGGAATGTCGTCCAGAACATCCACAAAAATTATCGGCGTGTATACGGGACTGATGCACGATAAATCTGATCGGGGTTCAAAGTCCCGACATCTATTGAAGGCGTTGGGTGCCAGTTTAGGTGTTTCCTCGTCATCTGACCATGGTTCAAAAATACGAGGCATCGTTCACGGGTCTTTCCTCCGAGATAGGCCCGAACCGTCGCCAATAGCCCACTGTGCGGATGTAGTACGATGTTAATTAACAAACCAACCCATTGTTTCGAAAAAATTACGCATTGCTTCTGCAGGTACAACTTCCTCCACACTCGACATCTTGAGAATGAAGTGAGAAGAGTGAGTGTTCGTGTTGTAGACAAAAGTTGAAAGATCTCATTGGTATTTTGTCTGCAACGCCTTCGACACAAACTGCAGACAAATGTCTGCAACACCTCGGTGTAAACGCGGCTCCATACTCCAATCGATGATCACAGGTTTGATTTCACAGGTTGTCTACAAAGAACCAGGTTCTTCTGAATGGAACAAAGCTGGATCGTGGTCGGTACACCTGCCGTCATTTACACTAGAAAGCCTTCAACCCAACACCATATACGAGGTATCGGTCAAGTGCAGGAGGTGGAAGGAAGGGGGCTCTGGTGCTGGGGGTCCTCCCCTGCAGGTCAAAACAGACTGTGGAGGTAAGTGTAAAGGCGCTAAAGACATACCCGTAATCAGGAGAGGTCTAAGGGTTTAGGGGGGGGGTATAATGCATAATCTATAATTGCATGTGTAATCGGAAAACATCTACTTTCTGTACGTATAAAAGGCTGAAAATTAATGCAATTCATCGTCAAGGTGTATCTGAGACCCGGATTTGTAAAATTCCATATAATTTTTTAAGTGATTTTAATAATTTTAAAAATATTGCAAAACATTTTCAAAAAATATTTTCTAAATCTAGAACGTTCTTTTGTAGCGCGTCGGTCTTTGGAACAAGAGGTTGTTGTTTTGAGTCCTGACGGAGGCCACACATTATTTTAAATTGTAGACACCTTATTTGTTTCCCATCAACGCAGAGTCAAACGGCTAGCATCTACAATACAAATACCTCTCAAAACCAAAAGTTTAATTGTTGTTTGTAGCAAAAATAACTTTATATGTAGCAAAACTCAATAAATATCGCCTTAAGGATAGTTAATAATTCTTTAATTGTTTTGTTTCAAATGAATACTTTTAAAACTATTTCGTTTCAGCTCAGCAAAGAACTATTGTTTGAGTCATCGAGCTAAAATTATAACTGGTGAGGACTCCCATTGAGGAAAAATGTACTTTACCAAGTGATATATTATATCAAGTGAGATATTCTCGTACAATTTGAGTTTTACAACCGGTGTTCTGACATTTCTCATTGAATGATTGTCGACACTATCCGTGGTAGTTCGACCGTCAGCGAGCCACTATAATTAATAGTAAATTATTGTAACACTTGTAGCAAGCATGGTCTTAACAGATAATGCCTTCAATATACAAATCAATTCTCCTATATGTAAGTTATCCACATAATGTACTTAATTAAAAAGAATAGGATAAACCGGCAATGGTTGAACCATTTTCGACAATCGCTCTCTGTAGAAACATTTTGATCTCAGCCCATTTAACAGTATGCCTAAATTGAACTTCGGTTATCATTATACAAATGAACGAGGTTATAGTTTAACTTTCTGCCTTACATAAACATCTAGAGGCATTAAAAAAAAAACCAGGGAAAATGTTTCAACCGACCTAACACTGATTGGGGGTAGGTTGTAACATATTTGAACTCCAATAACCAAAGTTCATTGGTTTAAAACTATAATAACCATAACTAGTGTAGTTTTGGATTGAAAAACAACAGAACAGCAACAAAAATACTTATTTCTTTTGCACACCAAAACACAACATTTACTCCCACACTCGTATGATGCATTCAAAGAGCCATGGACTCGAAGAACATAGATGGACAGATTCCGACATGAAAGCCACATCCCTTTTCCTTGTGCTTTTCCCACTATCGCTAATTTCCGCCCCACAAAGAGCGTTGTTTCAACCGACTCCGGTCTACCCTACTGCTACATTTGTAAATGCTATACTGAATATGAAGTGATATTGTTCTGATATTTATTTGCATATCTCTTTCCTGTTTCTTCCCGTCAGCTGCATTGCTGGATGGAATACCGCAAGAATTCTTACCTGAGAAGATTTCCCAAACCTCGGTGACTCTCACTTGGAAAGTACGATTAATCCCATATCATGAATTTATATTGGAAACTATCCTTGTATTTGTAAAGGACTGCTAATAGTTTTTTTAACAATCAAACAATTGGTAATTGAACGAAAATGTTATCCGACTAAACAAAATACAGAATTAGTAAAGTTTTACATCTTAGAAACGATGTATACATATTGAAAGACAATCTAATATTAACAGAAATTTATATCTTATGAAACCACATTTTTAATTTGTAAGCTTCAAACTTTTGACAATTTAGTGAAATATTAAACTGATGCTTTTAAACTTAATGCTCAAACTGAAATACTAGTATGTTATTTTGGTGTGATACAACGCAAATAATTTGAGATTCATTTGCTTAAATTAAATGTGTAAATTAGTCAGGCCGGTATTTTACACCTGCATTGAGTATCACGTTAATGGCTCTCAATGCTTTTATACTTACACCTGCATATTTATTCATTATTAATGAAAATTACCAAGTACTATCAGAGACTGATTTACGGTAGGGCATTCGGGCACTTGCCCAGGGCCCCTATTTTAAGGGGGCCCTCAAAAGCCCCTTAAGCTGAAAAAAAAACAGTGAACAAGTTAAAAATAAATTTACTAATGTTTTTTTTTTAACCCAATAGTTTTTTTTTAAACCACTAGTTTTTTCGTTTTGTTATTTTTTTGTGTGCAAAATATCTACTTCCTTATCCAATTAAATCACTTTTATGCTTCCTGCATGTTCATGATGCATATCATCTAGTCAAAAAAAAATTCTGTTCAATGAAACTTGAAACGTAAAGAAAACTTTAAATGCAAGTGAAAGCAAAATATATTTTCCATATGTATGTATATAATTTAAATTATGTTTGTTTTGAAGTGACCTTATCTCTGTGTACTTCTTGCACTATTCGGGCATTTAAATGAATATTATATTTTGTTGAATATTTTTTAATCTTCACCATTATTAATAATCTTAATTTAAGTTATATAATTTTTTTACGTCTTCAATTAAAAAAAATAGTATTTTTAAGTATATAATTTTTAGCAGTATTTACACTTGTATTAAAGCTGATTGATTATGTTATTTTGTGTTATATGCATATACATAAATTTAACAATTTAAATTTAAGGTACGTCGGGGTCCCCCAAATGTTTTTTTGCCCGAGGCCCCTAAACTTGTAAATCTGTCCCTGAGTACTATTTTTTAGAGTAATTACTCATTATTAACTTTACGTAATGTACGTTTATTATGTTTTAATTTAATAAAACGTTCAAAAGTGAGTTGTAATGTTAGTGGTAGAACAATGACGTCGCTTGCTGGTTCCTCTGGTCTTAAATAATATGCGTTTAAATATCTTGTTAATGTAACTGTGACAGTTAAAAGTTATTTTTATTTTAAAAAAACATCGTTTATACGTGAAATTAGTTACATGTGCGTTGATTCGAATGGAAGACGTAGCATTTATGACTGTCTTTTAGGCCCATTCTACATGGAAGTTATAAACAGGCATCGCATTTTACAGATAGTTCTGTGATTGGAGCGTATAAACTAAGACAGTCAAAAGTCCCGTGCGTTTGTGTAAAATAGACCGTAGAAGAATACCAGAGCGGTTTATTTAAGAGAACCATTAATCAACAGGGAGGTATGTAGGGGGGGGGGGGGGGGTAGAGAAAAAAAGTCTCCAATAACAAAATTTAGCCGTATTTACATTCTAAATATCCTCTAAATCATTTCAAATATATATATATATATATATATATATATATATATATATATATATATATATATATATATATATATATATATATTATACTATAATTATATTATATATAGATCTTTAATGTAAAAGCCGACTAAACATAATAAACGACTAAACGACATTCAAAGTGCTTTACAACAAGTCGAAAGTGTAAAATTTAATCAGAACAATAAATTCTTAATGATTAGAGCAACTTGGTCTTCAACTTGGAACTTGATGGGGAAAAAAACAAGAACTGTTTCAATCTTGGTGCGTAGTGTAATAAATGACAGCCTAGAACTGGATTGACATCAGGATTTCAATCTGTCTTACCTTATACTCTGTCTTGATTACCAACTGCCATTGTGTCTTTCAGAATCCAGCTGAATCCTACCTGCAGTGCCCCTTGTCGTCCTATCGACTGTCCTACCATCCAGAGGCAGCAGACACCATCTTGTCGACTGTCGACACTGAAGGAATCCAGACCAGAATTGAACTCGAGGACCTCACCCCTAACACTAACTACGTGGTCAGGTTGTATCCGGTCACCAAACTCGAAGAGTCCAAGTTCTACTCGGAGCTCATCATCAAGACAGGAGAAATGGGTAAAATTTCATATTTTTTGGGGGGAGGGGGGTTGTCAAAGAACAGTTCGGCTAGCTGTGGTCCAACGGTCAGTGTAGCGAGCTGCTTGTGATCGGACGGTTTCCAGTTTCGTAAAAATATCCACCATGTATAGTAGGGTGAACCCCAAAAAAGTGGCCGGTTTATTCCCCCCTCCCCAGATTTTTAATGGTCATACCCTCTAAATTTGTTTCTTTTATGTAAAAAAAATAAAGTTTGAACATACAATTTTAATATTTAGAGGTAACATGACAGTAATGGGCGTCCTTTTTGGTGCCAAACCGGGAAAAGCGTAGGCAAGGTTGCTCATTGCTCTATGATCAGTAGGGTGGAGCGAAAAAAATCAAAATTTGATTAATGTAAAGTAATAGTGCGGAAAAGTTGCCTTTCGTATACATTATTCACCATGTAAAAAGATTTTGATAGCAAATAATATCTAGAGGTTCCCCTCGGGCCTTGAAATTTACCAATAATAGGTAAAAATTGAATAATGTTGTAACGCACTATTAGTCCAGTCAGCAAAGTGTTCAATTCGGAAAAAAATTAGGGGAAAGCTGGAAACAATTTTAATCGCTCCAAAAAGTGTTCTGTATGATATATTAATTTTGCACCCCTGCACCACGCCGGCGTTGGCCGCCATCTTGGAAAAATGGCGGCCAAAATCAGTTTTTTGTGATTATCTCCTTATTTTGTAAATTTAGAGAAAATATTTCAATTACAAAATTATTCCCTAAGTAATTTTACACAAAAATGCTATTTACATTATGTTTCTGCGACTCACCATTTAGACGCTAGAGGCGAATAAAGTGGATACTAAATCACCAAGTGGCATGAAAACTCAAGAAACCGCTTTGACAGGACGTCTTTTGTTCGTTACTTTGATTAAAAACATCTATATACCTTATGAACGTATAATTTAACAAAAATGGTTGTTTGACGTTAAGATAAAGTTAATTTTACTGAGGGGATTTTGCAAATAAGTGTTATATTTCCATTTCTGAAAGAGGTTTCCCATTGGGCTCCCATAGAGTTGAAGAATAAATCTTCCCTATTTATTTCCAAGTAACTATTCCGACTTGGAACACCCTTCTACAATCCAAATAACATTTTAAATTCCAATATTGATATTGAATTATTATTCAAAACTTAAAATATTTCCATAGAGCTAAATTTTATCATTCAAAGTATGAATATAAGTACTATATTACTTTTAGTTGTCTGATTCCTTGAAAAGTATTACTTTGTTCAAAAAGAGGAAGAGCGTCAAAATGGCTTGCTTCTGTTAAAAAAAATTCTAATAGTGTCTTTGATCAAGTCCTACTTAACCAATGGATATGAATCACACATTAAAAAAAAAAACTATTATAAACTCAGGAAACATTTAAATTTAGCATTATGTCTTCGAATTTTACAAAAATACTAGAGTATTTTCTTTCACCTGGCTTTTAAATGATGACATAATTTTTTTAAAAATCGTTTGCTTACACCCAGTGTTTACTCTCATAGTGTGTAACTAGTGCGACGTTAATTAATCAAACCAAACCCACAGTGTGGAAGGACAATAAATAATCTTTTCCCAATAAAAATAAATTCTTTAAATGCTTTCTAATGTTGTAATGCAAATAACTATTGATGCCATTGGGAAAAATATAGTGCAAATACTCAGTCACGGAATAGTTTGCAAGGCTTGTTTCCCTGTTTCCCAATTGTTACATTTAACTTACTACTCTTATTATTATTGTACCCTGTTAATGATCTTAGACTAACGCATGGCTTTTGAAAGCTGGTGAGATCGCAAGATCACCATACAACACATACTTACTTACCATGTAGAAAAAGCACTCCAGCTGTGCTGGAGTCAAATACATGAGGAGTACTTTTGTACCGAACTATAATATGAAGGTAAAGAAATATCAGAAAAAATCGTAGTTGTAATTTTTATATATACGGGAACTGACTTGAAGTAAATAATTTTGGGAATGTACATAAAGAAACTTAGAACTATCTGCATACAATGATAATATAGAAAATATGACTTGTGTTGAAGCTGAATTTTTTTTTTAGTTTTATGTATACGAAATACATTACTAAAAAGTTAATTAAAAAATATTATGCGTGAATGAGGTATTGAGAGGGTTTTAAACAAAGTAAGGAACAAAATACGTCCTGTCAAAGCGGTTTCTTGAGTTTTCATGGTACTTGGTGATTTAGTATCCACTTTATTCGCCTCTACCGTCTAAATGGTGAGTCGCAGAAATATAATGTAAATTGCATTTCTGTGTAAAATTACTTAAAGAATAATTTTGTAATTGAAATATTTCCCCTAAATTTACAAAATAAGGAGATAATTACAAAAAACTGATTTTGGCCGCCATTTTTCCAAGATGGCGGCCAACGCCGGCGTGGTGCAGGGGTGCAAAATTAATATATCATACAGAACACTTTTTGGAAGCGATTAAAATTGTTTCCAGCTTTCCCCTATTTTTTTTCCGAATTGAACCCTTTGCTGACTGGACTAATAGTGCGTTACAACATTATTCAATTTTTACCATTTATTGGTAAATTTCAAGGCCTGAGGGGAACCTCTAGATATTTTTTGCTATCAAAATCCTTTTACATGGTGAATAATGTATACGAAAGGCAACTTTTCCGCACTATTACTTAACATTAATCAAATTTTTATTTTTTTCGCTCCACCCTAATGATCAGTGGGTTTCATTTAAATGGTTTCTTTGAAAATACATGTTAAATGTTTTATGAGCATTCCTGTGGAGTGGTAATTCTAAAAGTAGATGGACTTTATACTACCCCAAATTAGAATATTGCTAGATAGAGCATTTTCATCCGTTTTTGTAGGTGGTTATGATTTTCCGATGGGACAAAATTATTTTTACAGGAACTTGACTGAGCTTCATTCAGTTACTAAGCGCTAGAAAAAGCCTTTGACTGAACAAAAGTGGTATGGTAGGTAAAAAGGAGGGAAGGTACGGTCAAGATAATTGTTTTAATGCGAGGTATTTTTATGGCCACAGTTAATAAAGCAATGACAAAGCAACGACATAGCTCAATATCCTCAAAGTTTTATGTTTTGCCATTTTTTACTGTAGAAAGAGACAAAACTCGGGAAAATAAACATATATGTTTTAAGTAAAAATAAATATAAGCAATAATACAATAGTGACATTTAAATATTCATGGATGTGTTGATGCTTACTACACTCTGCTTTTACAGTTGGGTTAATTTTTAAGATGTTCTTTGACTATGACCATTTTCAACAAGATTTGTAGTTGGTCCTCATTGTGTGTTTTCCCCACTTGGAACGCTTTAATGAGGGCTACACCCCTTTCAGCATGATTTTTAACTACCTCAATTGTTTGGACAGTTTTTAGTGCTGTACAATAATCCTCCTAATCCTCCCACGCTTTCTTGATCCACTTTACATCAAATTTCATGCCCGTTATAGATTTGAGCTTAAAACCAAGATGCATGTCAGGGTTGTTTCTTTCATTTACTTCTTTTATAGCCTTTATGATCCTTAGACACTCTATTGTTAAATATCCAAGGCCATAAGATGCTCTGAGATACTAAAGATGATTAGGTAGCTTTTTTGATACACAACGTTGGATATTTTTCATCAATAGATTCCATTAAATTAAAATCATTGTATGGTGCATGTTAAGATAAAGCAGCTGTCATCCAAGTCTTTTTATACATGTACAACAAATATACTTACCTTTTGCAATTCCTTTTCTTTTCTTGAACTCATGGTGAACTGGCAAATAAAAATGCATATTTTACGAAATATCTTCAGGTGAATTCTCCGAGAAGAGGTTTCACCTAAAAATATTAAAATCACTTAAAGAGATTTTCTAAAATTATTATCCTATTGTTGCACAATAGGCTAATGGCGACGGTTCGAGCTAGAAGAGGCTTCACAAATGTTTTATAAAAAACTTGATAGAAATCGTGTTCGGAATTTGGCGAAACTGAACCCAGTAATTAAATTTGGTATTCATGTGTGTCCTTTCCTGCCAGTGCCGGGTCCCGTGTCGAACTTGAAGCTGGAGGTGGTGCGGGACAAGCCCGATCTCCTGCTGGCGTCGTGGGAGGCACCTTCTGAGGAGCACGGGGTCGTGAAGGGCTATAACGTCACATCCGTCCTCTTGCAGAGGGGACAGTGCATGCCTGAGAAGGAAGTGGACAGGAAGATACGTCGATCGCACTCGGAGGAGACAGAGGTGAGGAACGCATTTGGAAATGAAATGGTTTTTTTTATAAAAGTTTGTTTTTAACCCATTGGAGTAAAGATAACCAACCGCATTCATTGAAGCTGAAATCGTAACGATAGAATTTATACTTTCCCGCCGAAAGTAGACCTCAAAATAAGAATTTGAAGCTCTCGGCAAAAACTGTTGAACTCACGGCAAAATTCAAAATAAAACGGATTATGTGATCTATAACTTTCAGTTTTTATTTTTTTTAATTTTAAAGAAATTGAACAAAAATTGAAAACACTTGACTAATATAGTTTGTGAATAACAATCTGTTATAATCAAGTAAATTAGTCATTATAAATTTGCAGGAAACACACAAATATATAACAAATTAAAAAGATCTTGAATCTGTATACGTCTGAGTTAAAAAAAAAGCATTTAAATTCGTACAATTTTATTGCAGAATGTAGACACATTTTTTATTAGCAAGGTTTACGATTACATGTAAAGAACGAAAAGAAAAATTATTAAGAAAATAATTAAAATTATTTAAATTAAAGAAGAAACACCTATTTATGAGCGGAAAACGGTTTTTACATGTTTTTTTTGTGATTCAGGATACAAACAAAAACCTGAAAAGCAATCTGCTTTAGTTACCAAATGAAAATAATATTATTGAAAACATAGATTATTGCCGATATTTCAATAAAATTGCAGATTGTTCGCTTACCAATGTAATGAAATGAACGTGTTTCTTTCAGATAACACTCCAGAATCTGCATCCCTATAGCACGTACAACGTGAGTGTTCAGGCCATGACGTCAGCAGGGGCAGGAGAGGCCGTTACGAAATCCATTGAAACGCCTCACTCGGGTAAGCTTTGGGGTACCTTTGGCTTTGGCATTAACCCTTTGGACTCGAGTAGTGACATTGGGTCACCAAAATAACGACCCGTTCTTTTGTTCAGTGTTCTTCAATTTGGATGAGAACTGCATGTTCTTCAACATAAAGAACGCTTTTATTTTGTTAACTTATGATTTACCTAACCCCATTTGGAAGTATGACATCACTTTGGTATTTTATGAACCCTTGGCACACAAAGTGATGCCTTTAATTCACCAAAATAACGAGGTATTTTTTTATCTGTACTTCTGTAGGAGCGTATACATTTAGACAGGTTATGTATAAACTTCTTTACTTCCTGGAAAAACTAACTATAGGTTCAAATGCAACATATTTAATCAAAAATGACATTCTTGGTCTAATTTTTAAATCTATACTTCAAGAGCAATTTTTAAATCTATACTTTAAGAACAAGCTTTCAATACGTATTTTGTCAAAATTTTACGCAAATGAGATTATTAAATCACTTAATGAGGTTTCGCATTTTGTATATAACTAACCTATTATATTCGTGCAAAACTAATTTTGTTCCATTGAAATTGACTTGCAAATATTGGAAGTTGCATAAGCCCTAAATACAAGTAAATGCATTTAAGAAAAGTAATTTACATTTTCCTATAAATCCCTTTGTGACAAAACACATTTGAAATGTTTGTTCCTCACTTTTTGATAGGCAATCTGCGGCGAACTACTATTGATGTCAGGTTTTACAATATCTTAATTAACCTTTGAATGTATATTGTTTTTTGTAAAGCTTTTATAAGTATTGGAAAAGGATTAAAATAAAGCTTATTATTCAGTTCGGAATAAATGCACACACTTTAAAAGCTTTTTTCTCAAAACCACAATTTGTTAATTTCGCCCTTCGTACCTGCAGTGCCTTAAATGTCACCTGTGTTGTTATAGCAATACAATGTTTGCCGACAAACTTATCTTCTGTAAGTGATAACTCAAAAGTAGGATGTAATACTCTCTGAATTGTCGGAATAAAATTCTGTAAAAGTTGTTTTATGTTTATAACGCACTGAAGGCAGTGAAACAAACATTATGTATCGGATTTTTTTCAGGAAAGATATCACATAATAAAGGGTATACATAAATTATTGTCGTGGTTCCCACACTTCCTAACTTTCAAATAAAAAGCATGGTGTAAAATCTAATGTTCGTAAACTAAAACACAATTTTTTAAAAATAATTATAGAAATAAAGTTAGTGTCAACATGGCTGACTTTCCGGGCACGAGTGAAAATTTCAATTTCCTTTCAATTGTTCTCCAGCATTTGCGGCGTAAAATTTTGATTCTCAACAGATACAATTTTACGTTTCTGTTCAGAAATAGCAGAAGAGTCTCGTAGACAATGTCCTTGAGAAGGATAAGTGGATATCGGAGGTATGTAACAAAAAGTATGTTTTGAGATGTAAAAATTTTAAAGTTTTCGTTTCGCATTGTGTTATGATCAAATACCTCCTCTATGACACTAGTATCTCTGTTAATAAGGCTCCTACTGTGTTGCTGTTAGCGTCAAAAAAACGGGCCAACACATATCTCCTTCATCCACGACAATATCTCAATTCGTAGTGTTTAATTTTTAGAAACTTCTAAAACAATTCATTAAAATTGCTTCACAACAAAGTATTGCATTTAATTGATGTATCCCAATTTAGGCAAGAAAGTGCATTTCCTGCACTTTAGGTGGACAATACCGAAATAAGCATTTGAATAAGTTTTATAGTTCAAATAAGGTAGTCGAGCAAGTCCCATACAACAGCTAACATTTTATTAAGCTTAAAAATAACATCCGATGCCATTGAGGTCCTTAAATTCTTCTTTTCGTATGTTAAAGGAAGTTTCTTTTCTTCAGGAAGTAAAAATTATAAGAGTCGAGACGTCCGCATGGTTTAAATTTTGTAGAGTCAAACTCAAGTGAGTGGCACCTTTTTGGATTTCTGCACGCTTTTTACGTTGTTTCGTTCCTAGAATCACGTATACCAGCTTTATACAACGGTGAATCGCGTCAAATATGTTTCTCTGCTCATTCTTTTGTTTGGGTTCACTTACTCATCCCTTATTTGGAACCTATTTTAAGGATGTTACACGTAAAAAAAAATTGAATATTACTTTATGGGTGTTGGTTTAGAATGACGTGATCTTATTCCTAGGCGCAATAGACTACTACATATTTGGTGTTATCACTTGAAGACTTATTCTTAATTTAGTATTATTTGTAGTGTACATATAATATGTTGTGTTATATTATTTATACATATATAATATGTTGTGTTATATTATTTATACATATATAATATGTTGTGTTATATTATTTATACATATATAATATGTTGTGTTATATTATTTATACATGATTACTTTCTTAGTCAATCTGAACACTGTTGATGATTACTCTTTTAAATACATGACATTCATGATTTGTTGGGCGATGGTCATTATTTTACTGTTTAACTACGCATAATAAACTATCTTTTAAGCTATACTTTAACTATTTTGATTGTTGCTACTAAACCTAAGTGACTGGTTTAAAATATTAGCGAAGTTCTTGGACAAAAATGTTTTATGTTAATACAGCTAAAGTTGATACCGCCAAACAATAACCGTTTCCCAAGAATTTGTGACCACCTTGTATAGTGCTCGGGTGTATGCAGAATATGTACCTATTAGCATCCAAATGGATTATTTCATTTCAGTTCCAGGAGCGGCTCCCCCCAACGTGCGAGCCACCTCTTTCACCAACGAGTCATTGAGCTTCGCCTGGGATTCTATTCCATGCGAGGACACAAACGGGGACGTCCTAAAGTACGAGTACGCTCTCGTGAACAACAACGAGGACGCTTACGCAGAGTCTCCGCTGGTAGGACGCATCAAGAGATCTTCGACGCTTGGGAACATCGGCCGCATCTTCCATCCTGTGACAGGTGCGTGAACTGCATTTATATTAGCATTATAGTTTGAATTTGTTTCATTACGCAATTTATGTGTTCGACATTTTTCTTTAACTTATTTTTTAGTATATTGGAATCGCTACCTAGAATAATTCAAAGGTAGGAGTACAAAGTAGAGTGATGATCAAAACATAATAGTTAAAGAGGGATTGAGAAAGTAACAGAGAGAGGTGGAAAGACAGAACAAGATAGTGGATGTAGAGAGAGCGAGAGAGAACAAATTACTGTATTTATATATAGAGAGAAAGAACAAGGTAGTGGATGTAGAGAGAAAGGAAATATGTAAAAATCTAGACTAAGATAAAAGGAAGTCCAAGAGAGAAGAAGTATGTTAAAATTAACTAGAATCCAAAAGGAAGAACGTGGATAGTCTCCTACTTAGTTTTGATATTTATTTTACTTTAGCTCTTTCTTATTTGGATACTATACTTGGACTCTCTACTTGGAATCTCTGTTATTTGGTCTCTCTGTTTACTTCAACACTTTCTGACTTAGTCTATATATTACTTATATTCTCTGTTACTCGTACTCTCTGCTACTTGGACCCTCTCTATCACCCCTCTCTACCTAGGACTATCTTTTAATAATCTCTTTTCGTCCACTAGATTAATCTATCTTTAGCCTTGCGAAATCATGTTCACTCTCTGCTTTGGACTCTTGCTTTACTAACTAAGCTGTTCTTCCTTTTGGATTCTAGTTAATTTAAACATACTTCTTCTCCCTTGAACTTCCTTTTACCTTAGACTAGATTTTTACCTATTTTCTTTCTCTCTGCATCCACTATCTTGTTCTTTCTCTATATATACATCCAATAATTTGTTCTCTCTCTTCCTACATCCACTATCTTGTTCTCTCTATATACATCCACTATCTTGTTCTGTCTTTCTCTCTTTCCACCTCTCTCTGTTACTCTCTCAATCCCACGTTAAGTATTATATTTTGATAATCACTCTACTTTGTACTCCTACCTCTCCGCTCCTTAAAAACAGAAATATATTTCACAATAAGTGTTATCTCTACTCAAATCTGCTGTTTTTAGACAAACTTTTTAAATTGTGTTCTCTTGCAGATTTGCACGTGACAATAACTAACCTGAAGCCCTTCACAAATTACGGATTTCTAGTGGCAGGGTTGACGGGAGCAGGACGGGGCGTCTTATCGGACATCGTCTTCCAGAGAACGGACGAAGGAAGCAAGTTCGATTCAGTTTTCAGATTTACTATTTCATGTTCGATTGCATTTCCATTGTTATTTGCAGTGCAGTTATGACCCACAATGGCTTTTTATTTTCAACCCCGGTCAAATATTTTACACCGTGCCGTGGATCTAAAATGGATAAACAATTTGAATAATGAATTATAATGGGAAAGAGGCGTTAAGGTAATGGAAAGTTATGTAAAAGTCATCAATGGACGAAAGATGACGTCACAGTTAACGACTTCTAAATACGTACTGTCATACAATGATTAAATAACCTTTATATGAATTTCTAAAAGATTACTTTTGATTATTCCGCTTAAGCAGCCACAATATAAATATTCACAGAAATAACAATGCACAGTAATAAAAATAATAATAAAATTGTCTATTTAATATTTTCTATATTTACTAATTACTTTTAAATATATTAGTTTAATTTTACCAGGCTTTTTTTTGCCTATAAGGGTTCTATGATTGGATCACACAAACCACGTGGTTTCTATCCACCAATCGCAGAGCCACCTTTCAGATGAAAAAGCACTCCCACGTTTATCACGTCCTTGTAGTGTCCATGGCTTTACAAATTCAACAAGGTTATGTATCTGCCTCATGTAAAAATATTTTTCTAATTTATTTTTATTAACGCTACAATAAAATAAAAAAAACAGGGATATCGATAACGATAAGACAATATCCGTAAATAAATTTGCGAGTTTCCTCTAACCGCAAATGTATTGTTGTAATTTCGATCTTGAGCCTAATCGTCATCCAAGCCTTTTAGTGTATCTTTTCCAATTATCAAGTATTGTCCTTCCCTATTTCGGAATATGTAAATATCTCCTCAAACTCTTTTTTTTTTCTAAATTGATATGTAAAAATCCACTCAATCGTTATCCGCTCTTACTCGCTAATATATTGTAGCCAAATATATTTCTGTGCCAAAGTTGGCAGACCTCTAAGTTGTAGTAGTGCCAGTATTAAGTAAAATACACTGTTTTATCTTGTATATAAATTTTTAAATGGATATTTTTTTTACTATTTGCAGAATTTGAACATGGTTTTTTTTAAATATTTGAATATTGTAATTGTTTATTTTAGGTTAAATTCAAATTAAAAAAGTATCATGCGAGATTCCCAAAACGACCGTCCGAAATTTTTGAAAAGCAATGTGCCATTGCCGTTGCTAAAATTAAAATTAACAATTCTAAAAGGGGTGAAAAACACCAAACGAATGCTCCAAGGGAATACCAGTAAACAGGAATGTGCCAAAGGCAGGTCCTAAAATCGACTGCTCAAAGAACAACTGATTTAGTTATTGATCGACTGCTCACAGAGCTGTTTACATTGCCATTTCATATATTTTCTTATTTGCTATTAGCTACATTTTACTTGGCGACATTTAGCTCGCCATGGTCACAACAAAATAACTTTGAGCGGATATTTACACATGCTTGATAATGGCTTCGGTGGGTTTTTACATGTCGCGAACGGATTTTTGTATATGACCATACATTATCGGTCTCTAGTTCTTGGATCATTTAAAGATCTCGGTAAATAGTGTCGTACAGCTCTCTAGTGCCGTATTTTCCTCTAATAGTTACAAATTTATAGCCATTTTGAGGAGCCTGATTATCTTTCTCGGGAAGCCTGATTGCCAGACTGACTACCAATTAAATTAATCAGCGTGCAGTCGGTAAGCTCGTTTGTGTGGCGTTAATAATATCAAATCAATCATTGGTTTTCCCCTCTTTAGTCCCTGGGGAATCCCGTTTCCTGAACGTCTTCCACGCAACAGACCAGGAGATCGGCCTGTCTTGGCAGCACCCCGAGCACCCTAACGGAGTGATCATCAACTACAGAATCCGCGCGTGGTATGCGAACGGCGATGGCCCCTTCGTCCTGCAGGTCTTCCACAATGCCACAGAGGAAGAAGAGGAAGACGTGACGATTCCGAGTCTGAAGCCCGCCACTAAATACAGAATCACTGTAAGAAATATACTGGGTTTCTAAGAATTATCTCTACAACTTTGACACGCAATATAACCTAAAAGAAATAATATAGCTAAGTTACGTTGCTTGTTAATGTAACAGCAACAAATTAAGTTTTATTTGTACACTGTTTTTTTCCAAAATTATTAACGATCCTTTCAATGCATCATTGTAAAACCATTAACGCGCCAATACACCATCAATGTAATGAGCTTTCAACTGAGGATAGGCGGATGCAAATTATCTTTACAGCGTTGACACGCAATAAAACCTAAAAGACATAAGGCAGGTAAGTTATGCTATTTGTGCATGTAGCAGCAACACCACAAACATTTATTAAATGTTCTTTTAATTCCCTTTTTTAAAACTGCGTACAAGTAATAGAAACACGTGAACTGTTACAAGTACAAACAAAGTAAATTGGTCGTCTCATTCTTTTTAGGTTTTATTGTACATCAGAGATGTTTAGAGATATTTCTTAAACACCCTGTATAATGCGAAATTTTTGTATTATCAATACAATACAATATTCCATTGGCTTTTGTTATCCAAATGGGGATGGTCTCGGACTCGGTTCCTCGTATGTGAGTGTTGCGATCTGGTAATCGGAGAGTTATCAGAATTGTTCCTTTCGCGCACCAAAACAAATCCACCGTGTAGAGGAGACTAGTGCTATATCCTGACATCTATTCGGTAACGTTCGGTTATAACGCGGTGCGTTTTGCAGTCACCCAGAATAGAACCCGGGACGTTGTGCGTGATACGCCAATACTTTAAACCGTCGGGCTAAAGTACATACTCGGGCCCGAGAGAAAGTATCGAATTTTTGAAGTAATCACTACAGGGTGCCAGATCAGATCTTCCGACACGACTGATTTGCTTTTTGAGCTCGTCATCTGACCATGGTTCCAAAATCACGTGGCATACCTTGGCTGCGTTAAGATCCTTAAATATTGTCAGATATAGGCAGCTGGAAATGTAGCGTACCACAGTAATCGATTTGTTTATATAACTTCAATTCGTTGCCTAAATTATGTTTTCCTTTGTATTTTGTAGGTGGAGGCTGCAACTAAAGCTGGTTGGGGAAACTACAGTCAAGTAGAAACTACTACTTTAGACGGAGGTAAGCATTCTCATACTTGAAAAATGTAGTTTAATTTAGTATTGTATTAATTTTTTATATGTTTTTTTTTATCTTCAACATTGCACTAATAACATCTTCCCGCCGCCAGTGTTATTTCAATGCAAGTCTGTCATTTTAGCGTGTGGTACTATAATGCAGTGATATAGAATGTGTACTTTTTGCCATAAAGCATTTACAATAACTTCATGTGCTGGTTTTCTCTAATAAAAAAAAAGCGTAATCTAGTCGCAAAGGATTTTAAATTGGTGTGTTTAACAATTTGCTATTTTTTAATAACTTGCGACGCGAGTCACTTTTATCTTTGTTTTTAATCACTTGGTTTACTCTGCAATTGATTGAAAAGTACTTGAATTGATTAAAATGAAAGGTACTTGTATTAGAATAATATTAGTGATGAGAAGATGTTACTAAAAATGCAGTGTTAAATAAATTAATTTTAAGATGAATACAATAACTTTTCATATCAATACATTAGATTTCTCTTTAACTCTCTAGTGCACAGTATAGCATATATGTTACACAACTTTAAAATGACCGCTAGTTGCATCTATTGAGTTTTATGTTAACTATTATAGTATTGTCATATAGGGAAGCCTAGTTCTTATAACCGCCACTAAGTCCTTTATCTTTATAAAAATGATTGTGATAAAGGCAATTAATTGCTTCGAGGTCTGTTGTTCTAAAACTAGCTCGTGAAGTTGAAGTTTTCGAAGATTGTTTTTTTACTTGCAAGTACAATCTGGATCTACAAAAAAAATCCTAGCTAATACCAGAGGTATGTAGATTGTATTTAACTATATTTTCATACTTTTGAAAACTAATTTTTGTAATTACACATATTAACGCTTCACCACGGTTTTAAATAATTATTTAATTAAATTAGGATTCTTTTTTGTATTTTTTTCAGCGGTCCAAGGGCAAAAAGAAAACTAAAAAAATTTATTTCATTAAAAAAGAAAAAATCATGCACTAGAGGGTTTAGCAAACTTTTTCTTTAAAAAGGCAATCTTATGTGTATTTTAAATATTAAATTTTTTTGTCAACAATGTCGTAAATTATGTTTATATTTAGTTCCAGATGAACCTTCCGAAATTTCTATTCTTGAAAATCAACAAACGAGTGTGAAAATTTCTTGGAAAGAGCCATTAGAAAAAAATGGTGAAATACTCGGGTATAAGGTAAGACCTGAAAAAACTAAATATTATCAATACTTATGTTTCCCGTCTGTTTGTTGTTTATTTTGCTGGAAGATACGTAAAACGTTTCAAATGTAAAGTTCAAAACGTGTCCTGAAATTGAAAGCGAGAGAACCAGACAGGTACACTTTTTTCTAATTTACAAATTTTTTTTTTACTTTTTCCTACACAGAAAAAATATCAATTGATTGTTGCAAGAACCAGACAGTTCTAAGCAATAGCTATATAGCTATAAAGGAACGGTAACTGTACTGGTATATCATACAATGCGAAACGTACAACTCCAGGAGCTGTATTGAATTTTTTTTAACTAAAGTCGTCTGGCTCTTACATCCACGCCTTCAATTACTCTTTACTGATACTTCTCACAAATATTTAATTCCATAATTTTTAATATATTCATTATGACCAATAAATTGTACCAAGCTTTAAAATTTTCCAATTAAAAGAACAGATTATAGCCTTAAAGTGATATATTAATTGTATTTATTATTAGTTTCAGGTTATTGTATCAAAACTAATAATACCCTTAATGTGCGACAAAATCCTGTGCTCCCTTTCAAAGCCGAATGTCAAAATATATATGAAAAATGAGATAAACATTGAATTTTATATAAAAAAAAGGATGGCATATGTATCCGTTTCTACAAAAAAAAATCAAATGTTCGTTGAAATACATCAATCAAAGGTTTTTGCGATCTGACCGACATGTTTGTATTTGCTTGGGCGCTCCTCAAATAAGCAATGATACTATTTTTAAAGAATGCGTTAGAAAAAGTTGTGGGACAAGTACAATTGTAATCTCTTTAAATCTCCCAATGATGGAGGAAAAACTGCGAACACTGCCCTGTAACTATGAGCCATAGTAAGAATGCGAAAATATGAGCTGGCACACTACATATCTGATGCTGGAGTGAGGACATTTGAGCCGTCTAGCTTCAAAACCAGATGTATCCATATTCAAAAATTTTACAGCAGACGCCTTCAAAAACGATTGAAATACTTCTGCATCTAAACCCATGACTTTGAATGCATTTTTAGTCTGTATTATATCCAGTGGCGGCGATTCGGGGGGCGCAAGGGGGGGCGGTTGCCCCCGCACTTTTTTCGGATGTTGCCCCGCACTTTTTTAATATTACACTTTTTAAAACTATATTACAAGTCAATTGTTCTATTGCATTGCCGAACAAAGGAACAAATTTGAACCTCAACTTCCTCCCACTACTAAGGTTCAAACCCCTTCCATTGAAAGTCAAGTGAATTTTTTTTTGAACTAATGCGGTATTGTTATTCTTTAAAAAAAAATTCAACATAATTCTCTATCTAAATTGAGGAGCTTCGTTTTCAGATTTCCAGACAGACAGCTGCTAACTTAATCCATTGATTGGCGACTCATGCCTTACTCATTCCAGGTCCATTACTCATTCTGTTTTTATTTTTTTCGGAAAAAGAAATAGCATATCTTTTCTTTACACAGAAAAATGCAACTGTATGACCTTCAATTCTAAAAATAGATCAAACCCCCTTCTTTTATTTATGACTATCTGCAACTTTTTTACATTAAAATAGTATCCGGTGTTAATAAAATGCGTTAAAATGTAGTATTGTGTAATCTATTGGCGCCGAACAATTGCGTAATCTATAAATCTGTAGATAGGAGGGAAGGAGTCATGAGTTAGCCATTAATGTCTTTGTTTTGATCTTCGTCTGCTCTGCTTTTTAACAAAATGAAGCGAATTTTACAAATTTCAGTTTTAAATTACTTTAATAAAAAGAACAAATGTGAAGTTGAACATGACAGCAATACAAGCACTACTGTTTCCAGTTTCCATTCAAGAAAGCTTGTCTGTTTGCTTGCAATCTACGCCACAGAATTTTCAAAATCGCGCAAGTATACGTTTAAAGATACCATTATCTTGATTTTTAGCATTTATATATCATATATCGAAATCTTTTACATCATTCATATTATGCGATTGTTCTTCAATTTAATTTAGCATTAATTGTTCAATTTATAATTTAATTTCAAACTATTATTGGAAAATTTATTCGTATTTCAGTAATCATTGATATTTGTAAATTTCGAATATTATTGCACTTCATAAAATGTGTAACGAAGGTACAGTTTAATTTAATCGTGAATAGATATATTTTGAAAACTTTTGTTTAAATATGCATTTATTCATACACGGATGAAATGTTTTTGCTTTTTCCAAAATATCCATTTAAAAATAATAGTAATAATTATCCGACAATGAGACCCTGTGATTATTATTATGATTTTGGTTTAGAATTTTACAAATCCGTGTTGGAAATCCGTGTTATGTCCGATATTATTTGCAAATGAAAGCGAGGGAAGATTAGAAATTGCCTAACTTGTAAGATTAAATTTGACCTCTGAACGGATACTGCATTGGAAAATGCTTGCAACAAACCAATACTTTTTGAGAGAACTGTTTAATATTACATAATTTATAAAAATGTTGAAAATTTATATAAACTGGAACTGGGAATGTTTAGCACTGTTGAGGTGGGAATTTAAATCGGAAAGTTTGATTTGGTTAAATAACGTAGCACTAGAGCTGCAGATTGGGCTATTGCCGATAGTTCGGGTTCGGGACCCATCTCCAAGGAAAATCCCGGGAACAATGCTTCGTATTTTTGAACAATGGTCATATATAACGAGGACAACACTTGAGCTGGCACACGGCGGCTTCATTGTTCGTTACCACACATATATTATAAGGAATATCAAACTTTAAATTTGTTCTCTAAATTGATTTCATAATTAGGGAGTGATTTATTAATTTTAAAAATAGTTATTGACAACTGTTAAATATAGTTAATGACAATGATAACTGTTGATGTTATTTATCTGCCAACGTATTCATGTTTACTTGAACGAAAATTTTTAATTTTTTTAATAAAAAAAAATTGGTGGGGGTTTGTGAGATATGTTTGTTAAATTTTGTGGGTTAAGGATTCCCCCCTCTTGGTGAGGGGGATAGATGCCTAAAGAAATTCGTTGCTCTGTCATTGAACCCCCATGAAATAATCAATCACTCAACCTACATAAAATCTATACCCACGTGCCTGCAAATTGTAAGAATTGGTCTCAGGGTCCCAAACGTCACACCACAAATGTAGAATTGTAAATGGTGCTGGACATTTTCTAGGGATTGGGAGGGTGAGGAAAGAAAATTTCCTCCATTTCTTTTTCAACACTGACACCAATGGAAAGGATACCTATCCTTTTGGAGGTCGGTCAATAAGTATGTTAATTAGATTCATTACAACAGTCCGTATCACTCCAAAATAAAAAAAAATTGGAAAATAATCGAAAATGGGTTAATAGTCGACCTGGGCGTCTCGCACCTATTTTAAATTGGTATTCTTTCCTTCAAATAACTCAAAATAGAGAGTAAATATAAATGTGCAATATTTATTGTTTTGGTGTTCGTTCAAAATTTTTATTACTACCCCCCCCCCCCCTTCTCCGCTTCACACACACTTGTTTCATCTTGATCTTGCCCCCCCCCCCCACTTTTACCACCCAATCGCCGCCACTGATTATATCTCTCTCCCCGACACTTTTGGTTTGGTTGGTTGGTTTTGTTAATTAACGTCGCACTAGAGCTGCACAGTGAGCTATTGGCGACGGTTCGGGGTCAATCTCGAAGGAAAGACCCGGGAACACATACACATTCACACACACATTCATACACACATTCATACATTCACCACGTTATTTTAGAACCATGATCAGATGACGAGGAAACACCTGAAGTGGCACCCAACGCCTTCAATAGACGTCGGGACTTTAGACCCCGATCAGATTTATTGTGCACCAGTCCCGTGTACACGCCAGTATAATTTGTTGGATATTCTGGACGACTTTCTAGTATTTTTGTAGCGAAGCTGGCAACCCTCCGATCACAAGATCACTACTTTTTTACTTTTCTATGTCAAGTCCATTTTCCGGATTCGAACCACCAATCCTCTGATTAGTAGCTGAACGCCTTACCAACTGAGCAACTTGGGCTCCCGACACTTTTGGTAAATACCGCTTCGCAAGGTGATGTAGTGAATTAAAAACTTGTAAAAAAAATATAAAAAAACATCATTTTTGCAATAACAATTTTTGCATCTAATTTTGCAAAAATTTAGATGTACTAGATAGCTCATTTGTACTACGATTGTTTTAATTCCCACAAGTCTCCTATAAAGGGCGTGTGTGAGGTGCTATCTCGGATATTGTAATTGTCATCTGATAATGGTTGAAAAAATTACGAGACAGTGTTCCCGGGTCTTTTCTTCGAAATAGATCCCAAATCGTCGCCAATAGCCCATTGTGTAGATTTAGAGCGGTGTAAATTCAACAACTTCTACACAACCTCTAAGGCATTCCAATGAATGTGTTTTCTTTCTACGAAAGAATCATTTTTGGTTATTTTTAAGAATTCTGGTACTAAGAAACAAAGTCTAACGATCTTAAGAGCTTTTTATTTCACTAATGACGCCATTCAAATTCGATTAACACAACGAGAGAAGTTAGGGCTGTTACAGACAGACCGCATCGGATGAGGGTACGGGTTAAAAAAGATCTGGAATTCTAAATATAAACTACATGATTTATGTTCTCGATTCACAGATCCATTATTCACCCGCATCTTCTGCGTCTGTAACAGCCCTTAAGAGAGGTTCAGTTTCTATATAGGTTTGTGTTGCGGATATTGTGTATATTTAGAGAAGATGTCTATTTTAATCAATCCCTCTGATTGTGACCAGGTCATTTATCTTAATGGTTTATAGGTCCAATACATTCCCATTTCTACGCTGGATTCAATTTTCAACGCCACACCTTTCGCCGAAATGGAAATCGAAGTAAAAAATGACGTCACCGAACTCCAGCTGGTTGGCCTGCACCCGAGCACCCAGTACAAAATGCTGGTCTCGGCCAAGACCAGCGTCGGATTCGGACCAGCCGCAACTTTCATTTTCTGGACCGTCATCTTAGGTGAGCGTTTTGATCAAGCAAAATAGCAGATCAAACTTCCAACATTTCATAATATCATGTTTTAACTAATAACTTGATTAAATTTTAACTATTGACATATGTAAATTGTAGCTACGGTTGTATAAACTTTAAATTTCTTCAGCTCGACTTTTTTTCTGAGTGCAAGTACCAGACAGCTCTTAGCAAAGGTTATTGAGGTAAAGAAAAGAGGAGCTGTACTTTTGTCTCGTAAGATAAAAGAAACGTACAGTATTTTTCATCCACCCTGAACAATTCTAAAAACTGGAGCTATCTCTTTCTTACACCCATGTCTTCATACCTTAATATTCTTTCATATATTCGATATGTATACTTCTACCATTTCATATACAAATAGTAATTGAAAATTGAACTCTATAACATCCTCGCACATTTTTTTTAGAATGCTCGCTCGGATCCGAGATACGAGTTTAAAGTTTGAAACTAGCCTTAACTATAATTTTAAGTGAATCCACAAGGTTAAGTAAATTCCACAGGTGACATTCAACTCATTTTTGGGAAACCAATTGAACTTATACCCTTGGCCAAATGATAGATATTTCTGTCTAGTAAAGAAAAATGGCTTTAGTCCATTGTCAGATGTTTTTGGATTTTCACCACTTAGCAGAAAACTAGTACATATCAGTCCCATGGAGTAGCTTTATTCGTTATTTAGTAATACCTTCTTCTCATACATGTATACCAACTTTTACAAGCCTTTTTTGGACATTAGTACAATATTTTATATTTACAATAAATTAATAGACAACGAAAGCTTTTGCTTCTCAAAAAAGTGTATGGCTTATATAAATTATTCAAAGCAAACCAAAGCGTTTTCCGTATTGAAGTATGGTTTCAATTGGCAGGTGATCACGTGTCTCCCACCTTGAAGACTCTCAGCGTAGAAGCCACCAACGACACCATTCCTATCGTGTTCTCGACCACAGGCAGTTCGTCGGTTTAGTAAGTTGAAACATAAGCTGTCTCTATTACTGAAACGAAATACTATACAGGGTGTTCACTAAAGCCCTTTCCCAATCCTTTAATTTTGAACTCCGACAGCCTATAGTCATAAAAGTAATGTCTGGGTATAGTAAAGTGACAATGCGATATACGATGAGACCACATACAGCACCATCTAGCAAAAGTTTACGAAGTTAGCTTGCCCACTTCTAAAATTATACAACATACATGACATTAAAAAACGTAAATTTAATACAAAAAGATACCTTACGCACGTGAATACTATAAATAGAACGTGTACAAGCGAGTACTTTTGCTTTTCTTGATAACCATGACACATTTGGGATTAAAATCTCTGAACTAAAGACCGTGGTGTGGTATTGCTATAGTTTCCACTGCATTGTTCGCATTATTTTCAAGTTTTAGAAGTTTTTTCAGTGGCCTGTTTACGGACCACTGAATGAATGCCCAGCATCAGGGCAAAATGCGTGACTTTTAACATTTCATTATTACACGTGTAACAACATACTCCTGAAACTGTTACAACTTTCCCTGTTAGCGGGGTTAATTGCAACATTGTTCTAACTTAAGAAAAATTTCCTAAAACTTCTAATCATCGAAAATCTTCTAATCATACTTGAATACGTAAATATAAAAAAGATAAATCACACTTCCCTTTGGTATTTGACCCATATCAGCATCAGTAATACTTTTGATGCTACATTTAAATTTGCAAAAAAATATTACTTCTAGACCAGGCGTTCTTTACATAGTACGAGACAGATATACGACTTCTCTGTTAGACTAAGATAGCATATAGCATTGACATTTTTAGTGTAACTTATAGAAATCATGAAGTACAATTACTAAAACAAAACTTGAACATTTTACTTTTACATACATGTATGATTTATCGTTATGCATTGTTAATTTTTGAAAATATATTTGTGATGTTGAATTTAATCTTTTCTGTACTGCCATTTTATCCCCTGATTTTCCACTCCAGCAAGTACCAGGTGATAGTGGAATACCCGCGCAACGACAGTCCCATCGACGAGTCCCAGCTGTCCGATTTCGATTCCGCCGTGGTGCAGAAGGGTCTGCCCTACTACATAGCCGCGGAGCTCGACCCCGAGAACGTGTCTCTGACCGGAGAGCAGACCTTCGTGGTAGGGGACAGGCGGTTTTACGGCAGATACAGGAACGTTCATCTCAATCCTGGGCATCAGTACAAGATAAGGATCAGGACACTGGTTGTCAAGGATAAGGTAGATTGTTCTTGATTATTATTATCATTGGGATTGAGTTTTAATATTTTTTTTTTTTAATTTAGGTTTGTGATGACTTTTTCGTGTTAGGGACAGATTACGAGTAGGGCGGCTTGAATACTAAGTGGTATAAGTATAAAGAATTGAGATATGAACGTTATACCCTTTCGCTCCCAATGGTTTTCGCACTAAAACCTCATATTTACACATTTGTAGGATGACACCCCATGGTTTACATGGTAACCACATGCGTGAATAGGAAGCGTAGAGCGAAATCTGCTGGCGCATAGTAAAAATTGTATGTTAATTTGTATATAACAGTGAAAAACTCACGAGTCACTCACACAGAATTGTGCAAAAGAATAAGTTTTTTTTTGCTATTGTGAGTATTGCTAAAATCTGTTAATTTTTTACTATGTTTTTGCTAATGAAGTAAATATTTTTAGCCTTAATGGTTCGAAATGGAAATTGTATGTTTTAAATATTGATATTTTATGACCTCATCACTGAAGCTTTTTATTTTCTAAATAAGTGATCCAAAATTTCTCTAAACAAATGTGTCGTATTTAATTGACTAGAATATATAATTTAAAAGAAATGTTTTTTTACTACGATAATCCAATTTATCTCTGGCTGACCAGCCCAAGGGCATACAGCTGATGATATTGACCGGGGATGACTATAAGTCGCCGCGACAGCAACACTGCTCAGTTTCAATTTATTCTATTGCTTTTGTTTTATTGTTACTCTTATTTCAAATCTCTGACCGGCTGATTTATTTTATTTTCAATTTTATTTAAATAATCAAACTACAGACATTTAAGAATATAATGTTCCCAATTAACATACTTCACCGCTATCGCAGTGGCAATCCGACAATGTTAATATCTCATTGGAAACATTTGTTAGTTTTAACATACAATATACAATTACTATTTTTACTATGATAAGAAAAAGTTAGTAGTTAAAGGGTTTAAGTTTGTGACTCGCCTTGGGGTCCTTGGTTATAATGTTATGAGGGATAACATTTAACTCGTTATTGCACAACCTATTGAACTTTGAGCCGTACCTTAAAATCCTTTAATATAATCTACACCTCGATGTTGGCACGAAACTCTTATACTTATTCATCGAAGTGAATGCTATTGGCACCGGATTGAACTGTTAAGGAGTTAACTGGAGTGAAGTAGTCAACCAAAGCTGACTTAACACGAGACCTCTTAAAGGGAAGTCAAATGCATATAACGAAAATAATCTTAGAGAAGGGATTGTCTATTTGTACATATTTTTTGGCCGAATGATATATCTAGCTGGATAGTTGTTAGTTCATTTTCATATTTTTTGTTACTTATACCACTTGGTGGCCAAACTGCCCATTTGTTATTCTTTTTTTTAATGTAATATTTTAATAAATTGTGGGGTTTTGTGACGTTGTCCCTTATTGTTTGCGGATCGGTACACCAGGCGGAGTTGCGGGTGTGGTGTTGGCTAAAAAACGCTCGTGTGCTTGGTGTAATGGGAATATTCTTATTTTCGTTGTTGGTTTGGATTTGTTAATTAACGTCACACTAGAGCGGCACAGTGGGCAATTGGCGACGGTTCGGGGTCAATCTCGAAGGAAAGACCCGGGAACACATACACATTCACACACACATTCATACATGCACCTCGTTATTTTAGAACCATGGTCAGATGACGAAGAAACACCTGAACTGGCATTCAACGCCTTCAATAGACATCGGGACTTTGGACCCCGATCAGATTTATCGGTTTTGTTAGTTTGTTTGTTTGTTAATTAACGTCGCACTAGAGCTGCACAGTGGGCTATTGGCGTCAGATTTATCGTGCGCCAGTCCCGTATACACGTCAGTATAATTTGTTGGATATTCTGGACGACTTTCTAGTATTTTTGTAGCGAAGCTGGCAACCCTCCGTATTTTCGTTGTACAGTTCAGTTATTGTGTTTCGGCTAATATATCCGTTGTAATTATACACGAATAGATGCATCCCCTCTAAGCTAGAGAGGATTTGGTAATAAAACGTTGCCTAATGCACTTCAAAAACGCGACTGGTTTCCCTATGGAATTGTGCACTTCACAATCCAGGAGGTGAGGTCCACTTTGAAGTTCGGCGGTTTGGTTCTTATCTGCGCGGATAGAAGATTATTTCAGCCGTGTGTCTGAAGTCCTCAGCCCTTGCCCAGAAGCCAATGTAAGTGATACCAATAACTTTCTTGCCGCAATAATGGGCCAGAACTGCTTTGTAGAACAATTCCTCGTTCTTTTGTGTATGGTGTTTGCAATTCTACCAAGTTTTGTGTTGTCGCACCATAATAAAATGATTGAATAATATATATATATTAAAGGCTACTGTTGTTATTTTCTGTGTCTAACTCGTCATCCAGTTCATTCCCGCTGACATAACGCCCGATATGTATACACTTTACAGCAGCATGCCTCGTAATACCTGTACTAACAACCTTGCGATAGCTTTTAAATATATTAAATCTTATAGTAATACGTATTTTTTTAAACATTTTTTGTACTTGAAATTAAACATTCAAGTTTATACGAACCGAGAGCTGTTTTGTTCACGACTGGCCCTTAGGGAACGACAGAGCAGTTGAGGTTTAACTTTAACACTAGATTTACCAGCAATCAATACATACCTTAAACTAATACAACTTTGTGCCAACTTTTGAGGTTTCTTTGTGTATCACAACTTTAGTTTCAGTCGTATAAAGTTGAAATTTTTACCCAACATATCTACATACCTCAGTAATCAGATCCTGTATTTAATGCGGTTGGATTGGAGGAATTTTTCTTTCCATGAAACAATATTGTATCCCGTAAGGTTATATCGTGAAAACGCCCTGCAAACAGATAGTGGTACATAGTTGCGTTGGCTTTTCTATTAATCTTCCCATTTACTTTACTAAAAAAATAACTCTAAAATGTTCCTATTTCCGTATTTTTAAGAAGAAATAAGTACAAAAATTAGAAATTAAGGTAACTAAATAAATGTGTGAAATATTAACTTGCATATACTTATTTATAGGAATTGAAGTCTGTTTTGTCAAAAGCTGAAAATCAAACAGCAGGTAAACTGATTTTTTTGTTTCGTCCTGCAATTAAATTTCTAATTCTGATGTATGATTACTGAACACTTCGCAATTTAAGAACATCTTCGATATTTACATTTATATAGAACTGTTTTTGTTTACTTCATTCTTAAACCTTAAATACTCCTGAATTACAAAAATAATTACGAAATTATTTTATTATACAGTATACTTTGTTTCACAAAGCCTTTTAAACTGCCTTTAGTCCATAGGTAAATTAAGTTAATTACACTTATTTTATTTTACAGAAAACAAAAACAAAACTTTATAGTTTACATAAGTGGTAATGTCCATAAAGTATCCGATAAGTAAATTGTAACACATTTAAATACCAATGCTGATAAATAATGTACCAACAAATGCATAATTTATGATTGATTATTTATATTTTAATTTTTTTTTTTAGATAAAGTTTTATCTTTTTCATAACTATATTTGAAATAATGAGTCTTAGAAAACACTTTACAAAAATATGACTAATAATTTTTAGCTTCAAAATTTTACAATTTTGTAAAATGTTTTTTTAAGTGTTTGTTTGATTCCTTTTTTTTTAAATTAGGCACAGTATTTGTACGAGTCGACCACAAGAAACGTCAAATATTCGGCATGGATCCTATACTGTTCATCATCATTGTCATGGGTTCCCTGCTGCTTCTAATTGTCTCCACGTTCTTCGCGGTTTTGGTCATTTGCCACAGAAGGTATTTTATTCATTTACACTAAGCTCTTGCTATAATCAAAACGGCATTTCTTTAGGTTCGTTTTTATATCGCTTAAAAAGTTTTAACTTAGCAACATAAAAATAAACTATACCACAGCTACTACCATTGCGGGTTCATTCAATTACAAGAAACTTCGGCTGACAATCGTAACCTTTAAGATTGAATTCTCCAAAATCCATGTTGTCAAATACCATGTAAGAATTTGCTTATGTCTTCAGTGTGACGTCAACAGAATAAAGACGTCACGTATAATGACATCAAACTATGCCATGATATTTAGTTATCAAATGCCATTATACAGCGTGCTCACATTGTTGGGCAATAAGCAATGTTCGGCTCTCTAACTACACATAATAAACCATCATTCTTCCTACCATTCTTTAACTGCCTTGTGTATAGCTACGAAAGCTTAGCTATTTGTTTAAAATATAAACGAAGTGGGAGGGAAAATACGTTTTATTATGTTAATACAGTTAAATGTTATACATATATTCAAATAATGACATGCGCGTGTTACAATCCTGTATAATTTCGATCACAAGTTGATATATTTTTAAAAAATTAAGTCTCCATTTCTGTTTATAACAAAGCTCTTTTAGTCGTTTATAAATTAACTTTGAAGCATTAACTACTGAAGGTATAAAACATGTCTTCGCGTTTTTCTTCTGTAGCGTTTTTTTCTTCTATCAGACGCTGGGTTGGTTGATTGGGTGATAGAATTAACCAACCAATCCAGCGTCTCTGAGAAAAAACGCAACCACCACAGAATCAAAACGCGAAGACATGTTCTGCATCTAAAAGAAGATAGTAATAAAAATAAAGTGACGAGATTTAATCTTGAATTATTCCAGCATATTACAATTGTACAAAGCTGTCAAAATAAAGATTTAAAATGACGCCGTTTGAATCGTCAGATAGTACAGTTTCTGAAAATGTTAAAATTAAATCTTTAAATTAATTTTTTCATTCAACGGTATTTCTTCGTTTCGTGTCTCCTCCGCAACAACTTTTTTTATATGAAAACCAACTAAACCCACTAAAACATTTTGGTTAATTTTACGTTAATTACATATAATAATTTTTTTAAAAAACGTCGCTGAAGGGACACGGAACGAAGAAATACTGTGGAATGGCCCAAGAATCTTTTGTGTTATTTGTTTTCAGAGGAAGGAAAAAGTCAACGAACTCTCTATGCACTCGGGACTCCGGACTCTCGGGGTCCATGACGTGGTCCGTCATGTACAAAATCCCTGTGTCTCAGGACCTCGACGAACACTCGGAGCCAGTTGCTTTCAGAACTCTACCACTCGCGGAAAAAAGTAATGGATTCTCACTAAAAATAATTTTTTACACACCACCAATAGCCCATTGGGAAGCTCTAGTGGGGTGTTAATTTAACTTGTCACATTTTTTATACTTCCACAGTTAGGCTAACCGAGCACTGGCAACAAACAAGCCTAAACTATTTAGTTGCATGCAACTGGATTGTATTCGCTCACTGAGTAATTTTTAATTGCATAACATATCCTTTAGCTCACTACCACGCTAACAGCTTTGGCAAATAATTGTCCATTTGGCAATTTTGTTTTTATTGAGTGATATTTTTTTCACTCAAAGTGATATTTTTTTCACTTTGGCGATTTCGAAGTCGGCAGCAGTGTGAGTTGGATACAATTAAATGATAAGAATCAGTTGGGGTGTGATTTTTTTTAGTTGCTAAGTGTATTAAAAGTTGCAGTGAATTAATTTCTCGTTCGTGGCTGGCCTTATTTGAACTCTTATTACAAATTATACTATTGTCAGTTTTTTTTAAATAGCTGCTTCAAGGTAACTAATCTTCTTTCTTTCGACACCGCGTTTCCATGGATACATCATGGCTTCTTTGTATGATGATATAGGACTAAGTAGCGAACAAATAGTATATTTCTTTTTTGGTTGAATCGTACTATAGCTAAAGAAATCCTCTATTGGCGATGTCAGAATCGTATGAAACTCGTATGAAAATAGACCCCATAATTCGATTTTGCCATACAGCTAAGCCACTTAAGTCTTTGAAATATATTTTTAGATGCTTCGTTGAAAAGAAGCAAGAGTGACAGCAAAATCCCTAGGGGGCTAAGAGTCGAAACTTTGGAAGATTATCTGATCAATGCAAAATTAAATAATGCCTTAGCAGAAGAATTCAAGGTAAGAGATATCTCATTTTTGAAGGTGCCATTATCTATTTTCCATATTACTGTTCGTTTATTTTTCACCTTTCCCTCCACTCTTTTTCTATCGCTGTATACATTTTAATAGATTTGGAAATCAATTTGTTACATAACTAATTAAATTTTTATAAATATTTCAATCCTTATGCAGAACATAATAAAGAAATCAGGAAAAGTGAACTCGCCCATTTTATTTAAAAGTACATAATCATTCTTACAACGACCTCGCGTTATAGCGACCGTCATAAAGGCACTAGCTCAATTGCGGCCGAAGGGAGCCAGGTTTACCATATTCTCAAAGAAGAAAACAATTGTTTATCGCCCAGACAAAAGGTTGCCATGGGCCGCAATTGGAACTTTCCGGTCATAAAAATTCCAATCAGCTGATTCGTTTTAGCTTTCATGGCAACGACGTTTCGCTATAATCACCTTCGAATCAACGGGTCAGTCCATTACACTACCATTGGGCGGGTATATTGGTTTCGGAGGTAAATTTTTATCCATCCATGAACTTGTACAGTTATATCGTGGGTCTATAGATTTATCTTTTATATTTTATGCTCTAAAAATCACATCGAAGGTATTTTGTAACTAACGTGTTGGAAACTCTTGAGTTAAATAAAGTTTATGAATAAAGTCCAATTTATTTTGATATGTTTACATCAATTAATTTATTTTTTACTCTTACTACTTCTTGTATGTATGATTCTAACGATAGAAATATTAAAAAATACTCCAAGACAAATAGTATTGTGCACGAGATATTATTATTGACATTTTTGAGTTCAGTTTTATCATGGATATTTTACATGTCCTTTTCTTCGACAGAGATTGATTGACGGCCAGATATCCTCTTGGACTGTGGCCCGTAAAAATGGGAATCTGAAGAAAAATCGCTATGGAAATATTTTACCGTGTAAGTACGAGTAATTTCGTTTGTTCTCTTTCGTTGGTGGTTTTAAATTTAAAAATGTCTTAAATTATGTGTTACTTTAAATGTAAGCTTTCATTGAAATGTGTGTTTCATTTTCAGATGATCGTTACAGAGTGGTATTGGACACAGAATCGAGTAAAAGTGATGCTGACTACATAAATGCCAGCTACATAGACGTAAGAATATTTTTTTTAAAGCGTCTTTTTTCATATTTTGAAGGAAAAATAAATGTGATAAAATTCGCTTGGGTGATTCTCAATTACGCATTTGGGGACTAATTAAAATTTTATTTAGAAAAATTTATTTTTATAAATATTTTATGCCTTAATATAGATAGTGACAAAAAAAATGTTTTCAGGGATTTAGAAGACCCCGAGAATACATTGTCACTCAAGGTAAGTTTTTATTTCTGAAGTTGTGTGTGTTACATAAAGTGTGTAAATTTTACACCCCAAACGAATATTTCATATTGTTAAAAAATGCTTTGTTAAAGGGCAATCAATATATTGCTCTTACGAAAAGAATATTTAAATATAATATTTCGTTTCGAATCAAACCCGTAAGTCGGAAACAGTTTAAAATTCGACCGATTGCCCCGATCTGGCCAAATGACTTTCCCAATGCTAGTCCTCGTTTGACGGCTTTGGCACAACTGTCCCCTTTTAGTACCATTTTTTGGTGGTTAAGTACAGTCGTCCATAAAAACTAGGTTTGGTGAGTTCTCTTTACACTATTTTGGTGCTGATAAGGTTTGTGACACCCCCGGTAATCAACTCGGTAATGATATTTAGCATTGCAATTATAATTAATGTTCGTTTGTCTCTGTCGCTCAACACACATTTCTGTCCATTTAGATATTTGTCAGATGCAGTTTATAAGTCTTACTGCATTTTGACATAATATTGGATGCGTACTATGTCTCGGCATACGTTAAATATTTCCGTTACCTTGGTTACAGGAGTACCCACCGTACGAGCCTTAAAAATTTCGCCAAATTGTAATTCCGTAAGCTTTGACGTTATTCACTCTTAACTGCACTGAACTGTCTTGACGGAAAATGATACTTTTAACATATAGATGAAGTTATCCAAAAAAGACAGCACAACTTACAAAATACGGTCTTGCAAACATGTAAATTAAGGCAAGTATTTTAACAGTCATGTAAATACCCCCTGTATGTGTGTGTCAAGAGAGATAAATAAAAAACTTCTATCCTCATAAAATGCTATATATTAAGACTAATGTATTGCAGAAAATAAAAATCGTCATTTTGTCAGTTATGCTTAGTGAATGACTTTTTTATGCAAACCAAAACTGCAATCTAACATTCTTTATTACTTTTTATTTTGTAAAGTTGTATTCACTTTCTAAGGAGCAGCCCTTTTATTAGAGTTCGCGAACTTCGTAAATTTGGAACTATTTTACACTAGATTTTAATAATACAAAAATAAAATTTTATAAGTACAGTAGCGTATCTTTATTGCCAACCTGTTGACAAATTCCTGTGCAACGTTTAGGACCATTGGAAAATACTGTGCGCGATTTCTGGCGAATGGTATGGCAGGAAAACTCCCCAGTCATCGTGATGGTCACGGATCTAGTTGAAAACGGAAAGGTAGGCATTTACTACGGTTATTCCTCATGACATTATTTTTATGTCCCATTTCCACGTTGAAATTAATTTCTTTTGGTTAAACTACGTATACACCAATAATAATAAGAAGAAGAAATAATTATATTTAGTTCTATTTTAGTGCTCCTAAATTATTAAACTCACTGTACTTCAATAAATGTAACGAGTCGCTCAATTCTAAAGAGTCTCTTGTCCACTTTGGAGAACAAGCCCATCACATTTTTTTTCGTTTTGCATTTTATTTCTACACATGGAATTAAACAAATTATGTTGTTTAATGTGTAAAATAAAACACTTTGCTTAATTCCAAGTGTAGAAATAAAATGCAATCCGAAAAAAATGCGATTTAAAAATATGATGGGCTTGTTCTCCAAAGTGGACTATCGACGTTTTGGAACTGGGCGACTCGTATGTTAATGAGCCTTCAAATTTGCAAGTATACACTTTTTTTTAACCTTCAATTGGCTTCAAGTTTACAAACTGCATTGCCCAATCCAGAAGTTACAGTTAGAGATTAGTGGAAGGAACGCATCACTGCTGTTGTGACGAACATTGACGGAAACATGCTATGGAACGCATGGAACACTATTTGAACGTATGTCATGTGATAACGGCAGATATCTGAAGTATGTATACTTCAAACATGGTGTAACTGTAAAGTGTTTCGGTCATATAAATAATGAGGTTTTTGAAACCCAGTGAACCTAAAATAATTTGGGGAAATTAGAAGTAAACTAACCAAACAATAATTAGGAGTAAAACATTTGCTTCTCAATGTAATTTTTAAAAAACAGAAACATACTACTTTCTTTGTATATTTTCTTAAAATATATTCTTTATGAATCTTTATCTTTTAGGCTATGTGCCTTGTATAATGTATTCTTGTTTTAGAAAAAGTGCGCCAAGTATTGGCCGGATGATTCTATGGATAGCGGAGACTTGCACATACTTCTGATCCATTCCGAACATTGCAAGGATTTTGTTATAAGAACTATCTTAATAAGGAAGATTGATGTAAGTAATAATTAATTCTGCATCACTGAGATTAGAAAATGAAATGCATGAGAAACCATTGTAATAAAATTAATAAATAATTTATTCAAAGAAAATGAAATTAAAAGTTATACAGAGTGGTCGAAAATTTTTACGCAATGGTCATTTGCTTGTCTGTTTAACTACACATTAATAAACTATTTTTTTTCGATACTTTAACTACTTTAATTGTTGCTACTAGAGAATGCAGCGAAATTGTAAGTGGAGAGTTTCCAGTTTCGTTCTCCGTCGCTCGCTAAAAATCCTTGTATTGGGGTTGGTTGAATTAACGTTTCACTAGATCTGTGTACAGTGGGCTATTGGCGACGGTTCGGGGTTTATCTCGAAGAAAAGAACTGGGAACACTGCCTCGTATTTGTAAACCATGGTCAAATGACGAGGATAACACCTGAACTAGCAAACGACGCAACATTAATAGACGTCAGAATATTAGACCACGATCAGATTTAACGTGGACCAGTCCCTTATACATGGTGGATATTTTTTTGGTCACCCTTGTATAGGGGACTAGTACACGTTAAATCTGTTGTGGTCCAACCGCTTTCATATCTTAAGTTTGGCGCAGCTTGGCCATATTTGCCCCCCTTTTGTCCTTAACCCTTTAGTTCTCGAGAATTTTTCGCGTCGGTTTTTTTTCAAGTGATCAGCTGTTCTTCGACGCCAGTTGTCCTTGTTGGTGCGATGGCGAATGTGTACGTTTTGGTTGGTTAAATTATATTAGTTATTTTCAGAAAAGCTACGTAATAGACTATTGGTAACTACAACTTTTCAGTTGGTTAGTAAATAGTTGCTCTAGAGCTGCATAATGGGTAATTAATGGTAACGACATAACATAATGGTAACGATTCGGGATTATGAGATCGGTGCTCTTTTGAACAGGCCACCGCTGATCCAGGCTTTCAACGAACCAACCAACTCGCCTATAGTCCATTGTGTAGCTCTAGTACGATGTTAATTCAACCAAAAACTAAACTAACGAAACTATATTGTGGTTGTTTCAGGAGATCCGCACCCACAGGGTGATCCAGTACCAGTTCACTGGCTGGCCGGATAGAACGGTTCCGTCCAGTCTTAACTCGCTCATCAAGTTCACGAAGAGAGTGAGAGAAGACCATCCGGTCCTCGGAGGACCCATGATCGTGCATTGCAGGTGAATATCAATGGCTTATCCTTTACATCTTACGCTGTTTCTCTCGTCATGTTTCTTTGGTGCAGTATGGCCCTACAGTTACTCTTGGGCCATTGGCCTGCGATTAAGATTTTGATGGTGCTTGACATAATCAATAGTAAAATCGGTCACTCGGTAGACAATTTCACGTATCGTTTACATTGAACCCTAACCACCAGTCTCACTCGCGACATTCATGTTAAACTCGATTGACATACCACGAGTCTCAGTCGTAATATACAAGTTCGACCCGATTTGTTTTACTCCGAGTTTCACTCTATACTGTAGGAGAAGTAAAATATCAATCAACTCTAAATTGAGTGTTTCTATTGCGAGAGTCGCGAAATGTTGTTGAGAAGTTTCAAATATTTACATTATAACAATAAAAATCAATCTTTAACCATTAGAACATATTTGGTTTTATAATATTTTAAAAGTTATGTAAAATGTTAAAATTGTAACAAATAGAGAAATTTCATTAACAATATAAAATCATCTTATTTGAGACGACTATTGATGGGGTCGAAGAGTTCCGCTAAAAATTGGCATTGCGAGGTTGAGTAAACAGATCAAGGGTCCTTATTTCTTTCGATTAAGTAAGCGGAGACACAAAGTTAACAAATTTGATTGTTAACGGCCTACTAAGCAACAAGTTATTGCCTTGAATAGTTTTTAGCATTACCCTTAAACCAGTATTATTGAAATGTTTTATTTATCCGTTGCCCATTAGACATATTGCAGTAAAAAAATTTATATAATTTTTCGTTGCGAGCATTTTTTTGTTAGCTCTACACTATCCGTTCACTTTATATTGATCATTCTATAAGTATAATACAATACAAAAAGAGTCAATTTTGCATATATTTTTGATCCTAATAATGATAAACCAGTCCTAAAATTTCCTATTATTTGTAGCACTGTTACCTTATTGATTTAGCGACAAAAGTTTTATATGATGAATAAACCATTTATAATGGTATATTCAGATACGAGGTGTGGCTAGAAAAAAACCGAACTGATGCTATAAAAAAATTTTATTTTCCATTATTTACAATTTGATGTTATCTCCTTCAATGTACTCTCCTCCTCGGTCTACACACCGCTCCATACGAATTTTCCACTGTTCATAGCAATGCTGCAGATCATTTTCGGTAAGTCCATACATTACTTCCGTCGCTTTTTCTTTTACTGCTTCAACACTCTCAAATCTAGTTCCTTTCAAAGCTGACTTGACTTTAGGGAAAAGAAAAAAATCACAGGGGGCCAAATCAGGTGAGTAGGGTGGATGGTCTAAGATGGGAATGTTGTGATTGGCTAAAAACGTCTTCACTAACAACGCAACGCTTTGTGCATGTTGAAACTTTCATGAAGAATCTGCCTAACACTTTCCTTGTCAATTCCTGTCAACTCAGACATTGCTCTGATTGTTAAACGGCGATCTTCTCGAACAAGTTTACCGATTTTTTCAATGTTTGCATCAGTTTTTGCTGACAATGGTCTGCCAGTGCGAGCGTCATCACTTGTGTCTTCGCGGCCATCTTTAAATCGTTTAAACCACTCAAACACTTGTGTTCGCGATAAACAATCATCGCCGTACACTTGTTGCAACATTACAAACGTTTCACTTGCAGATTTTCCAAGTTTGAAAAGAAATTTGATGTTAACACGCTGTTCTTTCTGTACACTCAACATTTTTCCGACGCACAGACAAAACGTCAACTACTTAGAACAGACGCCACGGGCAGACTGAGTGCAGGAGGCAGATAAAACTCGAGCAGTAGGCGGAGCAAGAGTCACGTGACAGGCCAGGCGACTTTCAGCCTTATTGCATTCGTTTTATTGTTTCACCTGTGCTAGTTCGGTTTTTTTCTAGCCACACCTCGTATTTCTAAATATCTATTTGATTTATTATGTAGCGCTGGAGCTGGAAGGTCGGGTACCTACATATCGATCGATGCCCTGTGCCAACAGGCTGCAGAAGACAAGCGGGTGGATGTCTTCCGATTCGTCAACAACGCCAGGCACCAAAGGATACACCTCGTTCAGACAATGGTTGGTCGTAATATCTTTTGAGGAAATCTGTGACTCGGAACAAGAACAACCAATATCATAATTGAGGCGCTGACATGGGGAAGACAGTATGTCACAAAAAGTAAATTTTACAGGGGAAGCATTTGTTCTCCAGGCCAAGTATCGTGGACTACATGCAAGTGCCATCTTTCGTCGCTCATAGAAACTAAACCATTTTGCCGATTGACTTACTGTTTATTCCATTCCATTGGATTAAGAGTTAACTGTTTTTTCCGTGAAAAAAACGATAAACTCGAAATTTGTGACTTACTGTCTTCCCCATGTTAGCCCCTCAATTGACAGTTTTAAGAAAAACGGAGTTTGAGGCTCAGTCTTGTTGCAGTGTTACGGAAATCGCGGAATTGTTTGATTTGAAGGGTCAGAGAAACATGGCGACATTGGTTTCTCTTCCATTTATAAGTTGAAAATTGATATGTATATTCAAAATAATTATAAAAAGTTATGAAATTTGCGTTTGTTCTCGTTCCACACCATAGGAATAATAGTATAAATTAATAGTTTGAATCAAGAATGGAAGAAGAATTTTGTAAAAATAATCATAAAAGTTGGTTCTCTTTACTGCAAGAAAAAAAAATAGTCGCCAGTTCAGTAGTAGCTCTTCATCTAGGAGATGCCAAGACAACAGTTTTACATGTGGCTGGAACTTGTTTCAAGGAGCTTCGGCTACTAGAGTGTTAAATACCAGGAAGAAATATTTTGTAGAAATAATTCTAGAAGTTGGCTCTTTTTACGTCAAAAAAGAATAGTTATACCATAAACCTATGATTTGTAAAAACACGTCAACTTTCTTAATAGCCAATTATGTCCTTTTTAGACATGTGAATATTCTATTGCCTTTCAGGAGCAGTATGCATTTATATACGAGGCGCTCGTTGAAACCCTGCAGTTTGAGGACACTTCTGTGCCGCTGGAGAAGATAGCCACGTACCTGAAAGAGCTGAACCATATGAGCACGCTGGATAGGAGGTCTCTGATCCTCAAGCAGTACAATGTTAGTGTTTTCATTTCATGTTTTGTAATCTCTTAACCTTCCAGAACTCGCGCCGTGAACGAAATACTCACATCAAGAAGAAAAAAAGTATATCTGGTATTCTACGTCATAGGCGAAGGTGCTGCTCTCTCTAGCTTCTCCTTGTTCTTGTCGCTATCAATTACATATTATAGTTATTGTTTAGTTTAAAATATTTAATTTAATAACATTCTTTTGAGGGAAATAGGTGGTGTGAGAAAATTCTCACGCGCGAGTTCTCAGGTCACTCATTTTGACGCGAGTTCTGGAGGGTTAACACATATTAAATTTTATGTAATCCTCTGCAACTTAGAGTTTTGTAAACAACTTGCACGACTCTCATGTTTTCGGTAAAAAAACGTTATTAATTTCTAATAGGATTAAAAAAAAGCTGCAAATATACACTAAAAAGAATAGTAATATACTGCTAAAATACATTTAGAAGATATCGCTACAGGTTCCTAAAACAGTTAAAATACGTACAGCTGTTGTGCGTGAGCCTCTGTAATCAAAATTCAGTTGAGAGTAGTTTGAGAATTAGGATATTTTTTGACGGTTTTTTCTCAAACAGATTAATTTGTATTAAAAAAATGCATCTATATCAGCTGCTTATACAATCAAATTCAATTGTATTAAAAATCTCAAAATGAAAAGCTCACGAAAAGGTTGAAAGTCGACTGTTGCGTTTTATGTGTTATTTAGTTAAGTTCGTATTACTTTCCTGAGTGTACGTTGCTGGCAGTGAACGTGTTGATTCTGCATTAGTAAAACCCGTCAAAATGTCGTGAACTTGCGTCTGAATAAAACTGGTGGCGGAACTATGTAATATTAATGTAGTATAATAACAGTGAATCTCAAGAGAATATTGGAATTAGACATTTTAATATTGCTAAAACTACAAATTAACAAAACCCCCCCCCGCCCCCCCCCCCCCCCCAAAAAATCCTCGTCTAAAATAAGTTTGGAAAACTGTTAAGACATTAGTTTGCTCCTATTATCCTATTAAACCCTAAATATCATCAGTTTCTACATGTCCACCTAAACTTTTTTCTAAAGACAAAGCTGATAACGTTGAATAAATATTTTTTACTTAGAAATTTGTCTTGTTTTTGTTTTTATAGAGCATATATTGTTTGTAAATGTGAAAATGTGCGTTATTTTTTCCCTCGTGCAATAGAAGCTGAATAGATTGCAAAAGAAGTCGGACGTCAACAAATGTTCGGTGGCACTTTCAGAAGAGAACATCTTCAAGAACAGGGACCCATTAACAGTTCCAGGTCAGAATTATCTTCAAAATAATTCTTCTATTTAGCAGAAACATTAAACATTTCGAAATGGTGTCAGTGTACATCATGAATTGCAAGGATAAGGATTTTATGCACTGATTAAGGTAAAAGGCATGTGTCCATTTACCTGATTTGCATGGATTTGCTTAACCCTCCGTTAGTCGTAATATTTATGTGATAATTGATTTTTATAGCTGTTGTAAAGACCATTAGGAAATAATTTGTTTTCTATGGCAAACGTTGAGACCAACGAAAAGTAAACATGGTTCCATTGTACTTATCCTTCACAAATACTTCTTTCAAAATAACTTCTAAATCGAATTCTCTTTTGGAATAGATAGAAGGCAATAAAGCCCCTATAACGATATTCCATCCTGTTATATACTGTTTGAGAATATTGTTGATATATTGAGAATATTGGTTTCGTGATAAATCTCGAGCCCTTGTTGTCAATAACCCATTGTGTAGCTTTAGCGTGAAGTTATTCAACCAACCCACCAAACCATTTTCACCAGTAAAATTAACCTACCATTAACCATACACATGGGAAAACTGTTCCCGAATCTTGATACTGCAAATAAATAGTCGATTTAAATGCAGATTCGTTTGGTGTAGAATTTTTAAACTAGGTGGTTGTAATGATGTGTCTTTTCTTATTTTGTCGTAAAACAAAATAATTCTTCCCGATTCTGTAAATTTGTTTGTGAGTCACTTCTTCAAATCTCACCAGAGGTAAAGTATTAATGCTCATAATCGGTGATTTGTGGGTTCAAATATCGTTTCTGGAAGGTTTAGAAAGTAGAGTAAAAGCGCTACCGCCACAGAAGAAAAACACGAGTACGTGTTTCGTACCTTTAACCTGCCGTCGTTCAGAGTACTCACGCTTATGTAAGATGCGTGGGGTGCCAACTCTGTTACTGTCCTTATAATCTGACAATGGATTAAAATTACGGGGCAATGCACCCGAGTCTTTCCTCAGGAACAGATCCCGAACCATCACCAATAGCCCATTGTTGTTCAGATCTTGTGCGATACTAATTTAATCAAACCAACTATATCCAATACGGGGTTTTTAAAAAATAACAATCTTAAACTTATATAAGAATTTTTTTTACTTTTTAACTGAAATATTTACTTTAATTTGACAATAATTTTGCTCACATTAATAATGTGATAGTATATAGAAAATATGACATGCATTGCAAAATTTTTGCAATTGATTTTCGTAATGTTTTTTTAGTTTATTTCAAAGGTCTAACAGTAGTTAAACAGAAAAGATTAAAACATACAAAAACCGATGAATAACGAAATGACACGTCATCCTTAAAGAATATATATCGTAGGGCGAGTACTACAACTAGGTAATTACATATATAGTCGTTACCTAGTTGTAATACACTCCCCCCCCCATGATATAAGGAATTCAGACTGATTTACTGACTAGTGTTATATTGACATTCACAATATCTAATTTATTTTTATTATTCCTAGGAAATGCTTCAAGGGTAAAATTGGAAGTCGAAATCGACGACGACATTGACAAGACGGACTACATAAATGCCATCTATGTAGATGTAAGTTATTGATGAGCGTTTACATTGTTGACCTCAAGTGAAGATTTAGTAATGAATATTTAAAAAATGTTTGTCATTGTTTAGGGATACAACAGACCGCAACAATTCCTGGTTACTCAAATGCCGATGGCTCACACCACCGAGGACTTTTGGCGTCTGATCTACCAACAGAAGTCTCCTCTAATCGTGATGCTGAATGGAAGTGACGAAAATGAACACTTGGTAAGGGGTGATTTTTTTTAACAGTCGAAGAACATGTTTGATATTTACGTTCTTTTTATGGAACAGCTACATTCCGTTCATTTTCTTTTTAAAGAGGTATTCTTTAGAGTAAGGTTAATTAAGTATTTTGATTCGTAAAAGATGCCATACTTTTAAATGGAGTTACAATAGATAAAGAACAAGTTAACAAAAGCGTTTTTATGTTCAAGAGCACGTACTTCTCATTCAATTTGATGAAAAGAGAACAAAATAATAGGTCGTTATTTTGGTGACAGTCAACTGTTGACATCAAAAGGTTAATAGTATAAACATATTTATCATTAACTCGCCGTCTACAGAAAGTAAATAATCGTTTATGCTGCAGATTCTACTAGTTGTTCAGAGTAGAAATTCTGAGGCCTAATATTATTCTTTTACTTAGTGAAAATAACACTCTCGGAAATAAAATGTTTACCCCCCTTTCAGGCACAGTGGTGTTAATTAGAACAATTACACATTGAGTAATAGTGGTGTAAGTCATAGTCTGACTTATACCACTTTACCGCCAGTTGCATTCTGTAACCAAGAAACAGATTGTTGATGTAACTAGCGAAAAGGTGTTCCAGTCTGACTTTAACTATTACTTTCATCGCCTCAATTGAAAAATATTTGGCCTGAAAAGGTTAATTTTCTAGCATTCTGCAATTACCAAGGAAACTTTAGTCAATTTTACATTCTTTTCATCATTGAATCACTTGACTTTTGGAAAAACAAGAATCTTAAAATTTTTAGCAATTTACTTTGATTTCTCCATTTTTTTTATTCTTGTACGTATATTGCCACAATTCAAACGTTCTTTTCCGGCACGGTCGCTAGTACGCGTAGTTTCGGACCAAGAGATCCATGGTTTGAATCGCCTCATTTTTGAATAAATTCCTTGAACAAAAGCGGCAAAATGAATTTCGGTTTGACGAAATATTTAATGGGAGCATATAGTAGGCGTCTGTTTCGTTAAAATGACGGAAGTTTTTTGACAAATAAGCATGCATTTTTAATATTGTGCATCTGCATATTTGCTTGTAGTATCAATTATCTCATATTCATCCAATGACGTAAGTTTACGACCAATGGACTGTTAATAATTCTAAACCATTATTATTGCATTAGAAACACCCGTCAAAATGCCGGGTACTTGCATTAGAATAACATTGACATACGAAAGATGTTACTAGCACAATTTTGAATATCGAAATTCACTACAATTGAAGACGTGGGTGCGAGAACCAGACAGCTCCACTTTTTTTTCCGATTTATATTTTCTCCCTTATTCCTATTTAAATAATATCCTGTCAATTGGTGCAGGAACCAGACGGCTCTAAGCAATGGCTATAGATACATGGAGCTGTACTTTTGTGTTATATTATACGATGCACGAAACGTAAAGTCTTTTCTGAACAATTTTGAAAACTGGATCTTAAATCCACATCTTCAATTATATTTAGAACTTTTTAAACAAAAAAAAGTATTTGTTGTAGATGTAGAAAAACAGTTCTGCTTCTAATAACCAGTTTTATTTTAAAAACTATTTATTGCATATTAGGAATAAACGCAAAAGTGTTACTCTACATTTTTACGATCATAAACTGTCGGTTAATTTATTTAAATATACGTCTAATTTTCTACGAAAGATTAAAAAAAAATTATTTGAAAATATTTGAATAACATACGAGATTTAAGGTATTTTTATTTATATATAATTATATTTTTTTAACCAAGCAATTTCATTTTCTGCAATTACAAGAAGATAGTACGTTAATATATTTTCGTATAGTGTGACTATAATTATTTTGTGTTTTGCAGAATGTTGGGATCTATTGGCCAGAATTCGGTGACTGCTCTTACGGCGATTTTGAGGTTCAATTAATTACCTACGAGGAACAGGCGGACTTCATCGTACGCATCCTGAGACTCTCGAATAAATTGAAGGTAAAAATTAGTTTATACTTTGTGTTTTTTAAAAAAAGTTTACGCAACAACATAATCATGTTTATCATTCCCCAATAAACGAATCTGATTTTAACTCATTTCCGTTTTGCTATTATTCGCCTGAATTGCATAGTTGATAGAGAAAGTGTGGAATATGAATCCGAAATAACCGAAATTGCTAATAGTAAAGACTCGAATGTAAAAAAACGATCAAAGTCTATTTAAAAAGAAATGACAAATGATCATTAAAGAGTAAACAAAGGAAGTATAAATTTTGTGCTGTTATAAAACAGCAATTGGAGATATGAAGAGCAACTTGTAATTGAAGGGGTAAGTGAATGAAGGAGTTAAGCAATTAAAAAAAATTGAGTTATTGTCTGGATGAAGGAGCCTATTTGACACTGACTGCAGAACCATAGAAACTTTTTTAACAAAGATGGTAGTGTTATGAAGAAGGTATGTGACCCCAATATGAAATGAAATACTTAATACCAAATATATCAAAACTTACTTTTATTACATACCTTCTTCACCCACTTATCCTTTCAATTGTTAGGTAGGTTAATAATTCCTATGGCATGTTATCTCCAACCCAAGATTATCCCATATAGTATGGCATCAGTTTGTTTGAGAGCTAGTCGTGAAAGCTTGAACTGCAGATATTCCAACTGTACTAACGCAAGAGAACGGAGACTGTTTATCCAAGGGTATACCAAAGTTTTGCGAAAGGAATCCATGCAAGCAATACCATTACTCGAAAAGATCTCGTTGTGTTTTTATAATATAACATCAATTATCGTTTAGAACGCGTTGTGGCCTTTTTGAATTGCCAGGACGCGTTGTGGTCGGGTCGATTTTATAAGTGTCATAACACGAATTTTGTGTAGCAGCCATTTTCAGATTGAAACGACACGTTGCGTGCATTTTCACAAGTTCCACGACACGAATTTCGCGTTGTGGCCCTTTTGAGTTTGCCACAATGCGTTGTGATCGATTTTTTCGCTGAATGAACGTTCTCTGTCTGAGCTTAACATATATATGAAATTCTGTAGTTTTCCTCGCCGTAGATATTTTACTATGATAAAAATTAAGTTTATTATTTCAAGAGGAATGCGTAAATTCAAAATCCACTCGTTTGAATTTGACGCTACACTCTTTAACACTGCGACCGTTTAAAAACTTGTTACAATAAAAGCTAAAGAGCAAACACTTTACTCAATATTAACCCTTCACTAGTAATGCCTGCTAAAATTGACGGGTACTTGCATTGGCGACGGGAACATTTTACAGTGTTAAACTCAATATTTAAAAGCCGGAGTATTCTAAAATTAAGAGTTATCAATCAGTATCTTGTTATTTTATACGTTCTACAGTTGAACGAGGAGGATCCTGTAAAGGTGGTTCAGGTGGAGTACAAGGGTTGGATGTCCGAAATGAAGCCCGCTTCCGTCCTGTCTCTTGTAGAAGTGTCAGAATTGTGGCATCAGAAGTCTACTGGAGGACCGATCACAATCCATTGCATGTAGGTATTGCATATAGTGAGTTGCGTTGAATTGTGAAAAAGTTACCTTGCAAACATTCACAAATTTGTTATAGGAGGGAGGGTTAGTATATGTGTATAGGAATAGTGCGCGATTACATTAAAGAATTTATATTTTGAAGTGGGTAGTTACAGGTTTTCCCGACAAGAAATCGTATCCTTTTGTAACATCTGCATGAGGATGTTTGAATTGAATATTGAGTACGAAACCAAGAATAAAATAAAGCGTGCATAACTAAATTAATTTGGATTATTTTGTATTTTGTTTTAAGGGCTAATTTTATCGTGTAACTAAAGTGTTAAAAAAATTATCTTAAATATTTTGTGGATTTTATAACTTTTTTTAAATAATTGTTTTGCATAGCTAATAGAAAATGGCATGTTAGCTTGTAGAACTGCTTTCGTCTCTATATTGTAACTCTCAAGTTTGAATTTAAAACTACTTTAAAGCAAGTTAATATAATTATTATTTTTATTATTAAATTAAAAACCAGACATAGGTTAACGAGGAATACCTTGAAAATACTTTTATTATTAGGTTAAACTCACGGCTGGTATTTCCATGACAAAACTGCTCAAACAGCCTATCCTAACAATTCAAGTAAATAGTAAATTTTGTTGAGAAGGGAAACATGTACGAGACTGTCTTCTGTAGCGGTTGCATTTTTGATCCGAGACTCTGAATTGGTTGGTCAATTCAATCTACCTATCAGCCAGTCCGGTGTCTCGGAGGGAAGCCGCGGCCTCTACAGGGGTAAATATTGCGGAGGTAAAGTACGAATTTATTTGCATAAGTACGTAATTTTTTGCAAAGTGATTCACACTGAGATAAGAAAGTTTTGGTAAACTCGTACACATACGATAGAAGTTTATAAAGGTATTAAAGGAAAGACAAGGTGAATATGTTTAAATATGTGGAATAAATAACAAGGAGATGCCTTTATGTCACGCACGGACGGACTGAAATCGAACTTGGAGACTCTGACTGAGAACAGGATACGCGGACCTGAACAAGCATATTTTGCTCATACTTTTAAACCTACTTTAATTTAAAACTCGAATTTGTGTTTTACATATCAAAGTATTCCCAAATATCGTAAGCGTAAAAAAAAAAATACTGTGCTTTTACAACTGCTGATGTTTCAGCATACGCATCATATATTATTATTTGTTTGCGCATTTGTCATAAATATTTATATCTCCTAATGTTTCAGGGACGGGGCAACTCGCAGCGGCTTGTTTATTGCTGCCCACCAAGTTTGCGACCAAGTGGAGAATGAGGGCTTGCTGGACGTCTACCAGATAGTGAAAAACATCCGTCTCAACAGACCAGAATTCATCCCTAATTCGGTAAGGATTAGTTCCAAACTCTTAACCCTTTGCACTCCGATGTCGCCTCTGAGGCGCCAACATAACGACCAGTTCTTTTGTTTCCATGTTCTGTAAAATAAACGAGAACAGCATGATCTTGTGTTTAGAACATCAATCTTTTTTTCAACTTGTTCACTTGCAAATACAAAACCGATTAGGATTTTTTTCCCTTTATGAGTATAAAAAAATCTGTGGAAAAGAACGTAAAGAGGAATAACTGTTCCATAGAAAGAACACAAATCGCAAAGTGTTCTTGGAGTGCAAAGGGTTAAACTCTAATTCTAATTTGAGAACCCTAATGTACAACGTTAGTTTAGCCAAACTACTCGTTGCCAATAGTGCGTTGTGCAGCGCTACCCCGTGACGTTAATTCAATCAAATAGCTTTTGGAAGTGTTTCAGCTTAATGGGAAAGGGGAGGTGGAGAGATAAAAGAAAAACAGGAGTGTTCTTTGAATGCAGAATAAAAAACATAAACTAACAGCACTATAGTAAATATAACTTTACGAGTTATTTATAACTGGGCCCAAATACCATCTACTAATGTAATGCAACTAATACCGCCATCATATGTAATGATGAAATACGCGATCAACATGTTATTGAATACGAATAATGTGAACGATCCTGCGTTTCGTCATAGCAAAACTGTGCATATTTGTACATCGTACCTTTCACATCTTTTTAAAAATATTTTCGTCTTCTATAGGATCAATATCGCCTCCTGTTTGAAGTGGCCCAGGAAGTCTCCGAACCCTATCTCATTCAGGACGAGGAACAAAAACGAGCGACGAAAAAACTCTCGATTAAAATTTGAACAGAGTAAACGAAAACTGTACTAATGACTTTTGAACTCTCGTGTCGCATCTGTTTATGGTGTGGCGAAATTACCGGTGAAAATTGAATACCCTGAACAGTAAAAATCAATGTCTTCATTTAAGAGGATTTTTTATATTGACAATTGAAGAGCAATAGGGCTGGGTTTACTGCCAAGTAATGTGTCTAAAAGCGGCGTTCCGAGTGCTTAAAGTTTGCAACTATATAACATTAAGTTGACATTTAATTAATTATTGGGCAACCTATTGTACTAGGACTCGCATCACTTGTCCAAATGGTAGATATAGTTGCTGAGTAATGTTCTTACTTCCTTTTCGTATTTTAGAGACTCGCACTACTTGGCAATTTACTATATGAAAGAACAAACGTGTATGTTTTTTTTTCAAAATTTCTAAAAATTAGAATATAATATCCCTGAATACGCCCTTGAATTTTCTATTGTTTATAAACTATTTTATTTATCCAAAACTTTTTTTTTGGTCCCATTAAAATTAACTTACAATGATTGGAATCTGTGTAAGACAACATTGGAAGAAAACGAATTACCTGAATGTGACAAAACATGTTTTGAATGTTTGCTCTCTTCATATATAAGGCCATTTTGTAACAAAAAATTACTTTCAAAGAAAATAAAAACCAGTGATAATTTCTATATTTTTTTGAGTTGTTCTGTGCATTCAAGTGACTACTCGTATCAAAGACAATAAACCAGATTTATTTCAAAAAAATTTGTATCTCCAAATTTACTTCGGACCCAATCAATATCGAGTCTTCGACTAATCTGCTTATCTACAATATCATATTTTGTTGCATTTGCATGAAAGATGTGCCCATAACCAGTTTCATCTATAAAATGAGCTTTTAAAAATGACACAACGTCCCATGTGCTGCCACTATATGCTCTACAATTTAAAGGTAAGGAATTGAAAGGTTTGTCTGTTGTTTATACAACATAGAACCATTAGACGAATTTAAGGGTTTATATATAATTTAAAATACTTTATATTTTTGTTCAGTTTTAAATATTAAAAACCAATAAAATCGTTCAAATGAAAAACATTCAAAAAACTTAATTTAAAAAGTAATTTTAGTATTTATTAAATTTTAATTTTCGTATTTTACTCGTACTTTTCGTATTTTATTTAATTTACGTTATTTTTCTTATTAACTCTCGTATTTTTGCTTTGTTTAGTAGTAAATACTTTGTATTTACTACTAAACAAAGCAAAGTAGGTTTTATAAATCTTTACTTGAAATTAATTGAATTATTTGCATAAAAATAAAAACTTTCGAAAGTAATACAATTTTTTAAAAATTATTTCTATTCCAATTTTTATATTTCACTTTAATAGGCAATTTTTAATATCTTTAAATATCAAATGACTGAGTCACTTATCAAACTAGCTATTGGGAACAATGGCACTGTGATGTAGAAGTCGTAGAACATTTCACTAAGCCCCCCCCCCCCCCCAACCCTCGTATAAGAACTAGAATAATTGATCAATAACTTACTTTTCCGATGTCTGAGTCAACATTGGATTACTTATCAACCCTTTGGCAATCTTTTTCATGCTCATCAATCAGGCTGAACTCTTTGCGTCACGAGTTGCCAAACAAAGTATAATTTACCTAAAGTAGGTACATTTATAGATGGTTGGTCATGCAAAGAATAGTAATTTTTTACAGCATATGCATTAAAAATGACATTTTTAAAGAATACTACCCCTTCCCTCTCTTCTATAATAAATAAATCTATGTACATATGAACTAATGGAGTGTATCTTATTTCAATTAAAATAGCTAAATATAGCTAATAGCAGTACAGTATATCTTCCCATTTCGATTAAAAACTTGGCATGTTTACGTAATTCCGATATCAATACGATATTTAATCATACTAATTATTTTAAGGACAACTAGCAGAAACTTTCGAGCCCACGTTTATAACACAAGATTCTCACCACTTGAGCTACAAAATGAGTCTTCATAAGGCTCTTCGACACCGTCCATCTTGGATTCGACCTCTAATGTTAAGTCTGTGGGGAAAAATTGGTTTTCCTATAAACCATTGACAAACAGTTGCGATTCGGAAAACTTAATGTATTCGTGTATTTGAAATATTAAGTTATATACTAAACAAAAACAAGTTTAAAAAAAATTTCAAGTAACTTGGATCTGTATATTTAGTTCCTTGAACCAATATGTATCAAATGTTTTTTGCACTTAGGCCTATTCTACACGGTCGTGATAAACGCTTGCAAGCTTTTGAGGATGGCTCTGCGATTGGTGGATATAAACCACGAGGTTTGTATGCTCCAATCAGAGCCATATACAAAAATTCGCTCGAGTTTATCACGTTCTTGTAGAATGGTCATTTGAGTACAAAAATGTACATTTTTATAGACGTCAGACCCGTAAACAACTCTTTATTTATATAGATAAGTGGTCCCCAAACTTTAGGTGTCCACAGACCAAAGAGTTAAAAGATAAGACAAGAAACGGACCACCTTCTTTTAATAACGTTAAAAAAATTGTACCAAATATAATTTATTTAATATCTGAATTATATTTAGTATTTAAAATTTAAAGTATCGCAAATTTTACTGTATTTAATTTAAATTATTTTAATAAGTTAAGATAACAATTAAAACTATTGAAATTGTATATATCATTCTACTTTTTGAATAATACAGCTAATGTGAAATTACATGTGTGATTAATGCGAAATTACATCCTTATTTTTACAAAAACATTTTACTTCAACAAAATATGGAATTTTCTTTTTCGGTTCAAATCAATATTTCACAAACAAATCCAATAAATATTACAAAAATAGTGCAGAAAAGTGTATTTCTTTATAACTAATAAATGTTTTCTTATTTTTTCTACAAAAAAAACATTTAAAAAAATTGTTTTAAAAGCAAAAAAAAAGAAGTATTGTATATTACTAAATACCCCCACGGACCACTTGTTATGAACCACTGATATAGAAAATATACCGATAAAAAAATAACTTCCTATTCAGAAACCGTGGACATAAAAATAACCTCTTCAAATATTGTCTATCGCTTTGTTTTCCATGCTCCATTTGCCGTCTCCCACTCTAGATGTCATTCGGAAAAGTACCCTCACCGGTGAGTTTTGGAAGAGTTTGCAGAATATGTTACAAAACACACTCGGGTAATGGAAAGAAGTGTTTTCTCTCTCAAAGAGTTCTTTCAATCGGTCATTTTCTTTACGTCATATCGACTACGTTTCGAAATAAGACGCTTCGTATTCACATCTCGAAGTACAACTTTTAGAAAATGCCATTTGTGTATATTTTTTAGGCAAAATAAGTTTGTGAACTATTTATTTTTGTTTGGTTGAATGTGAATTACCAAAACGTGTTCTGAAATGAATGATGCAAGCTGCAGTGTGTCTGAAATGCATTTTTCCTACGTTGTAGTACATTATTATTCGACCGTTTTCAAAAGGTGTATTTTCTATTTTCTAAAAGTTGCTTGGATCTAAAATCAGATAAAAATTGAATATTTATTGAATATATTGAAATTGAATTTCAGTGCGCGTCTTTTCACCGATTCAGAACTCTTTTAAAATGCTAAAGTTAATGCTTAATTTTTTATGTAATTTTAAAATATTCTAGACATAATATAATAAAGATAACGTATATCCTTTAAAATATTAAGTCTGGTGATAAGCCATATCACAACAAAATTAATACGGTGAAAATAAGTAAGACACTGATTTCTAGTATTGTACGTTTTTATTGATTCTTAGATTCGTGAATTATTAGTTTATTTAGTGTCCATTGACAACTTAAAGTTCGTCATGATTTTCAACAATTAAAGCAAATAATATCAGTCAGGAACGTGAATTTAAAAGTAAAACTTTTATGGTTCAAGAGATACTGTTTATCTTGATGCAATTGTGGAATTTGATGGTTAATTTTTGGATTTCTACTGATTAAACATTCAAAAGTTTGTAATATTAAAATATTATACCTTGGACACTGTTTTTTGCAAATAGCTAAAATCATTTCAATTACTTGCACTGCAAAGGTGAAATGTCCAATGTAATAAAAGTATGTTTAATCTAAAACCTTTATAATTGAATGCCAGCTTCTCCAATTGTTGTAACCTGACAAGTAAGTAAAATTTTAAATATTTTTCATCTACCGTCAACTTCGTTAAATTCATTTGGTTTACCAGGTTTTTGCGATTAAACATGTTGTAGCTTATCCGTAAACGTTCAAACAGCTTTAAAAAAAAATGAAATATATTAATATAGTTAATGAGGAAAAGACCTAAAAGCGTTTTACTCAATGCGATGTTTAGGTATTAGAGAAACAATATACCATGTCTACAAATCAAAAGAAACTTATCTAACGTTTGACAAAAAAAATTGCTGTACTTATTATTTTAAAAAAATTATGCGATAGATATAATTGAAATCAATATACGAATTTCTTTTTTAAGGAATTTGTATGTTTTTTCCATGTAAAAACTTAATTTTTCTCTTTTGCAATTATGGAAATCTAAACTACTTCTAAAATATAAAAAACGTGTTCACTATGTATGCATAATTGATATGGTTTATCATCATTACTGCAAAACTGTCATTAAAAGCAAATAAAAAATATTGCCACATTATGTGATAACTAGAAAATTTCTGTACACATTTCATATCGCATTCAGAAATTGTATTGAGAATTGTTATTCTTCTCTAAGCGGAACTTCACAAATGATCGTTGAGATTACTATTCTAAATTGTATAAAATCCTTTAATATAAGAGAAGGAGAATATACGTCATTAAAGTAGAGCAGCAACGGCGTTACATAGATAGGAATATTTTTTAAACTTTAGTTTTTTCTCGGGAGTTGTGCGGCAAATTCTCCGTTGGACATAATAGATTGTACAATGACTTAATAATTCACTAGACAAAAAAAAAATGCCGTTTGAGGTAAAACTTTTAAGTTTTCAAGAACCATATACTGTATGCATACCAGGCTTTCTATCTTCCTAACTTTACGAACCAGACAAAAACAGCAAAGAGCAGACGCAAATTTTCTAAACTTGGAAACTACTAGAAGCGCATATTCTCACCAATTTAGTAACACAAACGAATTGAATCACCAATTAAAGAACAAAACTTTCACTAAATATCTTCGCGACAAATGCACTGGAGGAGCACCAGCCAAGCACCCACCCCCAAAGACCGCCACTCCGGCAGTGGCGTCATGAGGAGTCGCAACCTGTGGTTCTTCTCGCAGGAGGTATTCAGCAAGTCTTCCCTCAGCGGCATCAGCCAGATCGCCGAGTCCAGGACGTGGACCCGCAGGATCCTGTGGATAGTCCTCTTCGCCTCGTGCATCATCGGGTTCTTCTACCACGCCACCACGTATTTCTCGCTGTATGCGGCCTATCCCACCACAGTGGACGTAAGGGTTGAGAATAAGGGATTGCTGGAGTTTCCAGGAATTACGTTATGTAATAATAACAGGTAAGTACGAAGAATAGTATTTAAATGCGTACGGACAGGGTGAAGAAGAAAAAAGAAATAGCATATATGGTTTTTCTTTTTTCTTTACTGATATTACTGATAGTTTCTTTATTGACAATTTAGATATGAAACAGGTTAAAAGTCATAAAAAAATATAATTTTAAAATTTATTTTAATTCGTCTAAATAACAAAAACAACTTTTAGCTCGGAATTTCTTAGAGAACTTTTCAAATTTTGAGATATGAGTAACATAAACGTACCTTACTGATTTTTATATGACTGTTTCATGTTTTAGTTAGAGTTAGCATTTCAAAATTACATTTCTTTTTTGTGCAAACCTTACCTCCAGTTTCAGTAGACTTGCGAGAGGGGATATTGTAATGTATCCAAAAACCAATAGCCTTTCATTCTAAAAATAAATGCTTTTGAATTACGTTAATCGTTCCCAAGTTGAATCTTCCTCATCCCCATTCCTTTCAATCCATACGTCCCAATTATTATAAATAATGTCACTTTTTCATTCAGCAATCAAATAAGAACCATTATTTTAAATCTCCCGTTTATTTAGTTTAAAATAATTCCATCTTATTCATCCCATTATTTTCTTCTTATAAGTATTAAAAAAGAACTAACTGCTAGGTCTAGAAATTCCTGTTTCACACATAGGAACTAATTGAAAAAAGCTATATTTTCTTCTAGCTTTAAAAAGTAAGATATACTAAAATTTATATTGAAAATGTTTGGATAGGTAATAAAATTATTGCAATTTCATTTATTTTGTTGATTGGCTATCTTCGAAATACTGCAAAAGAACATGTAATGAAAATGCTTGGATAGGTAATAAAATTATTGCAATTTCATTTATTTTGTTGATTGGCTATCTTCGAAATACTGCAAAAGAACATGTAATGAAAATGTTATTTCTCATTTCTAGGCTTATGAAATCGCTCTACTGTGCAGAGTACCACTGCAACAATAACGAAAATATGCAAGAGGTAAAAATCCACTCCAATCCAAAATAGAATAAAAATATTGTTAAAAAATGTGTTTGCCGAAATGAATTGAACTTGGCACTGATAAATAAAATTTGTTCGATTCATAATTGTATGAAATATTTTAAAGCAATATGAATCGAAAAGGTATATTTTGTTTTTGTGTGTGTTAGTATGAGGACTATTGGCGCATGAACAGAAGCGATCGCATAAGACTGGGGTACACGAAGGAGCGCGTGATTCTCAGGTGCAAACTCAACGGAAGAATGGAGATGGATGAGGAGCAGTGCTACAGGTGAATGCATTTACATAGTATATATTTCTCTCCTATTCCCCCCCCCCCCCCCCTAAAAAGTGAAAGAAAAAGGCCTAGGCATTTTGATTTCATTCTTAACTTAAATTTTTTTTTTTATATAACCTAAAAGATGGAATTGTTTATTACCCACGTCTTTAACTAGGTTTCGATTTTTTGATGCGATATTTACATTTTACAGGCATTTCAGACTGTACCACACTGCTGAGCATGGAAACTGTTACACATTCAACGCCCAATGGAATATGCCCGACCACAAAATACTTTACGCTTATGAGTCCGATATGTGGAACAAACCAACAGGTATTTCACAATCAATTCGAATTGCAACTCAAAACTAAAATAATAATATCCCCCCGCTCGCCCTCCCAAGGAATTTCAAGTCAAAATTTTCTATCGATATCCTCAATAAGATCTTAAGCACAAATATTTTCATATAATTTAGGAAAATTATTTTATTTCTAATTTGAAACGATAATAAAATTGACAATTTCTTAAGAAATGTATGCACTTTTATTGGCAATTAACAAATTATTGATAATTAACAATTACAAATTAATAACTAATTGACACCCCTACCCATAATTTTTGAATTGATACGCCACTGCCTGAACTCAGTTCTCATATTACGAGACACGTTCCCGTATCTTCGTTTCTGGATATCTCCTGAAATGTCGCTCATAATGATGTTCAAATGCAACGATAATTTAATCGACTAGGCAATTAAAACAGTACAAATGCATCTAGTTACTAATCCTTTAAAAATTAAGTCTACATATTTAATATCAATTAATATGCAGGGTGCGGTCACAAATTATTGGGCGATGGCCAATATGTATCTGTTTAGCTACACATAATAAAACCATTCTTTTTGGTATGGTATGTTCGAACTACTGTGTTTGTTGCTACTAAAGCTAAGTGACTTGTTAAAATATCAGCGAAGTAATTTTGAAAAAATAACGTTTTATCATACAAAAACAGTTATATGTGATACAACCAAACAATGACCATCGCCCAACAGTGTGACCGACCACCTTGTGTATCAACATTGAATTATTATTTTAAGACCGGAGTTTCAACCACTTTAACTCCACGCAAACACTTATTTCGTTTGATATAACTTTGCCAAATAGACCTCAACATTCTAATGGAAACTTTAACGGTGCATTTTAATTTTTTCTCCCAGAATTACTTCTGGACTTGGATGTTCAGACAGAAGAGTACCTGGACGACCACAAGACTCCTTCCGTCCTAATCTATGTCCACGACCCGAGATTTTATCCGGACTTCGGGTCCGAAGCGGTGAAGGCCAGGGCTGGACACTTCTACAGCGTGGGAATGCGCAAGGTGATTCTACTTTGATTTCTAAAACCAAAATAAATGTAAAATATATGTAAATGTTTTAAATTCATGACGGAATACAAAGTTTCGACGTGTAGAGATGAGTGGTTCACATTCAATCCGTCATGGTGAAATTTGTTGAGGAAGGTGCCAGTTTAGCTGTTGTCACGGTGTTTTTACTTATCGTATAAGAATAGTATTTGTAATCACGCATTTGTTGTTGGACAGCAAAGAAGCATCTTTGTATGTGTATGTATGCGGTTTCTAAATCTATTAGAATAGTGTGTAGTGAATTGTACTAGCGCTAACTTTAGGATAATTTTCACTGTATGAAATTAGCTACCAACTCGAAAGTTTCGTAATCACCAACCAGAATACAGAAGCCCTGATTTATAAAACATTCCACAGTATTTTTTTTTTTTTTTGTAAATTGTATATTATATGCAGTTTGATACAATATTTACACATTATTTAATTTAACGTCAAAATAGTAACAAAAATAAACTCCCCCCAGCTTTCCTTTTCAAACAATTTTGCAATTGAAGGGGCGTGTCAGTTTTACTTTTCAAGATTGTTCAGAAAGAGCGAAAATTACTTAATGTTTTTTTAAAACATATCAAATTTTGTTAACACATTAAAAATACTATCCCCTATATCCTATATTAATTCGCTGCAAAAGCAAGACAGCTCCTGGAGCTGTACGTTTCTTGAACCATATGAGACAACAGTACAGCTTATTTTCCTTTATATCACTATAGACATTGCTTGCAGCTGTCTGGTTTTTGCACCAATCGATAGAGGATTTTTTTTTCTTCGAGTCATTTTGTCACACGAGGCCAACTAGTACAGATACCATTTTTTTTTGCAAGTCAATTTCAATGGAACAAAATGTAGTTTGAACTACGGGATTTGTTTAATTCGATATAAAATCCGGAGGCGAATTCTGGAATGTATTATCATTTTTTAAATCCTTGGAAAAAACACGTTTTGAATATTCACTTCTCATCTATAAAATAAACTTTAAAAAAAGAAAAGAAAATTGCTTTTGACAAAAAAAAAAGGCGCTGAGAAAACTTAAATCTGCTCTTGAATAACTCTTGTAAAATTTCCGCAGACCACCACCAAGCTCCTCCCGTTACCGTACCAGACGAACTGCACCACTTACAGCGCCACGCCGTGGGCAATGCGCAACAAGGGCACTCTCACGCCAAAGGTAATATCACATTTACGTTTCTGATTTACTAATATATTTTGTAAGAAATAAAATGTTTTTAAATGATTCCTCGGACTTAAATTAATGTGTTAATTAATGTGTTAAGAGTAAGTCGATTACTGTATATTTTTAAAGCACCATTATGTTTTAGATATAATTTAATTGAGGAATAGTTTGGTGAAGTTATGGTACGACCGATTTTCGCCAAATAACGCCATTCAATCGAAGTAAATAAATACGCTTAGGAACAATAAGTGATAGACAATTGCAGAGAGAATTTTGATTATAACTATTTTGAAGAGTGCACTTTCTGATTTAGGGCAGCTGCGTACTGGCAATTATTGGACATGCAACTGAATATTTAGTTGCACGCAATTAGAAAACTCACATTACATCCGCTCACTGGAGAATTTTTTTAACTACCCAAAATATCCTTTCGCTCGTAACCACGCTAACAGCTTTGGCAAAAAAAATCTACAATTTGGTTATTTTATATAGATAATGATAATCCGAGTTTTGCGAATTTTCACGTTCACTTTAACGATTGCAGAACCTGAGACTTGGCAGCCCCGAGTTGGATGCAATTAAATAAGTTGTCTTCAAATAAATTGAATTATAAGATGTAAAAAGAGGATGTGTTATATAGATTTAACATAGCACATATATCATCTTTACATCTTCCGATTAAATTAGCATAGTGGCAGGATTTTTTTGGTTTCATCAGTTGATTGAAAGTTGTAATGCAATTGTTGCGGCAAATTCCTAGTGTACGGTGCCTACTTGGCGCGATTCTTAAAATTGTCGCCAAGGCCTTGGCAAACAACGTGAAGCAGTGAGAGAGAAAAAAAGTAGGGTTGCCGCACATCATGATATTGCTAGGAACGTCATGAAATAGAGTTGCTAAAATATAAAAATTATCACCCAACAATTGTCGCCAAATCACGTTTGGCGGGGGCACCGTACACTAGGAATTAACCATTGTTGCTAGTGCCTTATCTCTTGGACATATTTAATTGATGAATAGCTTGGAATAGTTGTGACACAAGTTTTCGCCAAATAACGTCATTCAACCATAATGGAAGTAAATAAACACGCTTAGAAACTATTGGAGATAGTCAATGGAAGATAGAATATAGATTTTAAATATTTTGACAAGAGAATTTGGTAGAGCCAATAACAAAAATTATTATTTGTACATAATTATTTGTACTTACAAGAAAGTGCAATACGCTTCATTTTCTTTAACAAACCACTGAAAAACTTAAATTGTTTTAGAAAACGAGTAATTTGAATGGAGTTTTTTCAGAAAATCCCAAATTAACAAGTTTGAAAATTTCAAACGTACTAAAACTTTAACATTATTATTTAACGTGTGACACTGTAATTATTTAATAACTGGATGATAAATTTTCTTTTTGTTTCCAGATGTGCACCCAAGAGTGTTCGAGGTCTCTGCAGCTGAAGTCTTGCAAATGCGTCTCTTCAAATCTCACTCTAGTGTTCGAGGATTCCCCTTGTGAGGGTAAAAAAGGTGCGTGGCCCTTTACATATAAAATATACCGATGGCCATATTTTGGCATTAAATCAACTTTCAATTAGAGCCAAAAATCTTCTATTGGGCACTCGCTTCGACGCTGCATCATATAATTACAGTTAGGAAACGATAATTTTAGGAAAAATCCTTTCACTATATGGTTGATTTGTTAAATTAAGGGGACTCGGTACCCCAAAATCGATGAAAATGTAAAAAAAAAAAATATTGGTTTAAAATAACGCTTTAACCTTCTAGCATGTTTTCTCAAAGTTTCAAAACGATTGAATAAATATTAATCATATTATGAACGTTTTCTTCACTCCTTATCCAATGTCATAAACCGAATGTAAAAATGGGTATATCTAAGCAAAATGTCAACGTATCAAAGGATTGCTTTTACAGGACTGTTATAAAGATGTGTTACCTGCCAAATGCAAAATGCCAACGAAATTGTACACATCATCAACTTGTTCAGGTATCCCAAAGATACATTTGTAAAGAAAAAGCGAGTCAGTGTTTTCTTGTCAAATTTTTTATGTGAATACAACTAAGAATTATACATACTATGAAAAAGTCTTCAAAATCTTTAGGGTCAGACGGGAAATTAATTTACTGAAACTTTGTGTGTGAATTGATTTGCCCAAAAGACAATAGAGGAAAATGCGGCGTACTGCAAAATCTCTTATTTTGCAATACGCCGCCTTATCAGGGATTTTGCACTCAAACTTTTAAATATTGCAATGCATAAAGAGAAAAAGTAATTTAAGAATAAATAAGGAGTAACTTATGCTGTAGGGTGCTTTAATTTTACAGTGAGTGTCATGTATAAAACCCCTAAAAAATTTTCAGTTTTCCCTGCATTACACTCAACATTAAAGCAAATTATATAAATATCTGCAGTCAATTTTTGTTTCATAATGTTCAGTAGTTAGTGGTTTGCCAAAAATGTATTACAAGAAGGAAAATTTGCTTGACAGTGAGTGATTTTATTGTGTTTTTAAAAAATTTACATGTATTGAATACTGAAAGTGACATTTTTATTTAAAGTTGGAGCAAAATAAAAAAATTATTATTTGTCATTAATTTTGCATAATTTGTAGGATATATATACGTTATTTATGTGAAAAAATATTTGAGTTAATTGAGACATTTTTAATAAATTATTTTCAATACTGAAATCTTTAAATGCATTTATCTCAGCTTGCTGTTTTCGTGAACATACACCTACTTAAAATACTAAAACTCAAACAAATATGTATGAATTATTGTGAAATATTTTTAACTTCTACACAAGAGTATATTGAATGGAATTAGGGATGGAATTAGAAAAATATTAAAAACAATTTATTTAAAAAAATAAAATGTTTAAGAATTAGAGTTTTTTGGAAAAAAATGGCCGATTTTTCACTAATTTTTTTTTTCTTCTCCTAAACTAAAAAACTTATGCCAAATCCAATCTCTAAAGTTATTAAACATAAATCAATACAGCTTAAAAAAAATTCGATGCAAAAAAATGAAATCTGAAGAAGAAGAAACATTTGAAAAATGCCTTAAATCTTCGAAAAATTTAAATTTTGAAAAAGTTTGAAGAAATTTATTTTTTTCTTTCTTCTAAATCTTCTTTCCTGAATAGTTTACATGTAGTCATCACAAAAATATTTAATTTTATATCAAATTATAGAAAATAATTTTTGGGGTATTAAGTCGAGGGTTTGGGGTATCAAGCGATCGAGATCTGTTCAGAAGGAAAGACTCGTAATTTGCAGCTATGGTCAGACGAGAATAAATGTACTATTGGCGATAGTCGACGATCTATACCAAGGACAGGCATAAGATTTTCAAAATTAATGGGGGGTAGCTCATGACTTTAACTTTTAATAAAAGTCATAAACTTCATGGAAGTTAAGCCAGTTTTTCAAAATATTGAGGGGGCTCAGGCCACGGCCAACTAGAGCTCAACGTGCTCAGGCCCATGGACACAATACAAGTATTACGTCTATGACACCAAGGGAAATACCTAGGAATACTACCTCGTAATTTCGAATTACGGTCAGATGACGAGAACATTTAAGTCTCTGATAAAACAGTTGAAAAAACATTTTGTCTTTCTAACAATTTTTTCTTATGCAGAAATGAAACAAATACTTTGGTCGTGTGTAACATAATTTCCCTGGGATTAGGCTTCTTGATTTTATATCTCTGTAATTTAAGAAATTATCTATGTAATTTCTGTATCGATTAGGCTAAACATTGATATTTTGATGATATTAATTATGGCATTAGTGGTGTATTTGCAATGAATTTGAAAAAGTAATTCTATTTTCTTTGATTATAGCGTTCTGTGCCGAAGACGTGGAAAAAAATACAACAGATTACTGCCGTACTCTTTGCAGAGTTCCTTGCGAGTAAGTCATAAAAAATATATAAGTTAATTAAAAGGATAAAAGAAAACTTCTTCAAAGTTTAGTTTTATAGAAGGACTGTCTTCATTATTACAATAATACTTATGTGTGTTAACACATAAGGCCAGAAAACACATAAGGCCGTAGGGCGAGGTGCGACCGCACTGGTAAGTTTCCCAAACTTATCAAATGTTTTTTTTAACAAAAACACTTAGCATAATTCCTACTAATAAACAAAATGTAGCCTATATGTCGCTTAACCGACTGTATAGAAAGTGCTCTTAAATGTCTCGCACAACCCAGGAAATTTTCTAGGACCGTCACTGTTAAAGCACACAATATCTGTGGCTTGAAACAAAAAAAGACCAATGTCTAATGTTAATCTAATGCAATATTGGTTCTTGTTCCAAGGCAAAGATATTAGGTTGTAAATGTGATGTATTAATAAAACATACGTGGATTATTTCATTATTTAAAAATAAATCCTTCAATAAGCGATTGTTTGCACATTTGAGCAAATTTTTTAACCAACTTAAAGCGCGCCACCCAATGCTGCCAAAACACGCCAAGTAGGTTATCAATTCGGCTGTTATATATATTTTTAATGTATGTTCGCGTAGGTGGCAAAGCGGTTTGAAATTAAAAAAAAAAAGAAGAAAAAAAACCTTAAAATAAATCGCTAAACAATATTTCTTTGTTTTTTAAATTTTAGGAACAAGGGGGAAAAATATAAATATTTATTATTACTTTTAAACTTATTACAACTTTTTTAAAGTCGAGGCCAATTTACAAAAACCCTATCTAAATTAATTTTGGCGCCGAATTCAAAAAATGGTAATAAGTATACAAGTAATATTAAATATTTAAAATAAACTTAAACATATTTTGTTATATAAACATGTTGAGCCCTCCAACTCTAACCCGAAAAAAAAAATGAATATTTTTATTAATAACGGAACTTTCAGAGTAAGAGCAAAAAAGGAAAAATAGGAATTACTTCAGAAAGAAAATATCATCTCCCCAAAATAATGGGAGCTATTCACTGACACTATTACATGTTTTGGTATTTTAAGATCGAATGTGCATGTGTTTTTTGTAGAGTTTAAATGTTTTTGTAGCTTTATTGTTAATTTGACAGGAGAAAAACATTCGAGGCGGCAGTTGATTCATCGGTCTGGCCACGGAAAAAGCAAGTAAGAAGAATTATACATTTGCCGTATTATTTAATCTGCTTGGCTCCGCGTTGCTGGAGAAGTCGTTAAGGTATATACATTAAAAAAAATCGTTGACCTTCGTCGGGATTTGAACTCGCGACCTATTGTTCCAATCTCTAAAGTGCCATCGACTAAGTTACAAAAGCACCTTTAAAACTTGGAAATATTTTTAAGCTGTTTCTTTATGCAATATTTCTAAAATAAATTCAGAAACTAAAAAATGGAATTTTACAAATCGGAGCCTCGGGTGCACATCTTGAGGCTGAATAGTATAAATTTTCAGCCTTTGATAGAAGTAGGTATTTTGCGAACGCGAAGTATAGACACTACTTTATTATAGATTGACATAATTGTAGGTAATGGAGATAATTTTTTTAAATTGAATAAAAAGAAGCTAATAAAAATTTAATTTCAACTATAAAAAATAGTATTAACAAGAAATAATTGTATTAAATTGTTTACTTGTAAGAAATGGACAATTTTTTTTGTAATAACTGGTTTTCTTTCAATTTATACATCCCTTAAAAAAAACACTTTACACAATAAAATAGGTAGCCAATTTTAAGCTAATGTATATTTTTTTCTTCAGGTGTTTAATGTCGATTCTTGGTCAAACAAAAATTTGACGGAGATTAGGTAAGCAGCATAGAGATAATTTTTTCTTTAATATTTTTTTATGTCTATTTAACACAAGCACATAATTTATAAAAAAAATCATATAAATTTACAACCACAGGTAATTGCAAACATGTGATTGGTCAAACAAAGAATTAGCTGTTATTCCATTTTAATGGCGACCAATAAGCACATTCAATAAAAAGAAACTCGTGGATTTCCGATAATTTTGCGGGAAAATCGCATACGAATACATTGCTCCAAGTTAATGGTCTCAACCTTATGACGTTAATATTTTTAAATAGTTCTTAGTTTTTTTTAATGTCAGATTAAATATTAGTCTTTTTTCAAATTTTGATTGATTTCACTCATTTCCAAGAATTAAATTACTAAAACACTGAATTTATTCCAATCCTACGGTTTAGTTAGCCTTGAAGATTTTACATGATTTAATAATTAATCAAAACTATTTTTCTACTTCAAACACCTTAAAAAATAGTGCTCTGTATAAAACATAGTATGCTTGTATCTCAGACTAAAAAATCATTTGCAGAAAGAACTTGGTGCGAGTGAAAATATACTTACGGACAATGGAGATAACCATGTATGAGCACCAACCAAAATATGAAGTAAGGTTGTGTACTATTTTCGAAATTGTTTTCAATAAGTTTACATTTATAATTTGTATACAAGTTTTTTTGTAAAATAAAAAGGCAGAAACACAATTAATATTAAAAAAAATTTCGAATTGGGCGAGAAGAAATAAAAAATGTGTAGTCAAGTCAAACAAATTAACTATTAAAAAATACATATAACAGGGCTGCCACTGAGTTGTACCTTTGAAAATAGTAGCTTTAGTATCCTCAGACATCAAAAATAGTAGCCTAAATAGTCTCCTCAGAGATAAAAAATAGTAGCCTAAATAGTCTCCTCAATTATGCATATATTTAGCAAAGATGACTAAAAGCAGTAAATTGCGACAAACGTTAAAAAAATTTCGACAAAGGCATTTCATTAAATGCAAGTAATATTACAAATTGGTATTATTTTTATTATTGTTAGACAATTCTAAATATGTACTTTATACTCATATAAATTTAGTAGTAATGATAAGTTGTTTATATCCCGAAACTTGCCACTTGCATTCATATTAAAAATAGGAGTAAAATTCTCAACCAAAAAAAAAATACACTTAAAATTTTTGTCTACGTAATCACAAATCTAAAAATACAAATCTTTCCTTAAACTCTGAATAATTTATTAAGTTTTATAAAGATATCTACTTAATTCCATCAAAATTTACACAAGTAGTTCTGGGAACAATTGAGGGTTGCATCAAATACTTCTAATTATGAAAATTTTTGTTGAACCAATGCATGATTCGATTTCTATGCTAACTTTAATACATAGGCCCCACAACAACATAATACATATATATTGAGCTTAATGACTTCAAGCAACATTCATGCAAATTTGAAGAAAATCAAACAACACATTTGGTCCTAAATGAGTAACAAACAAATTTACAAACAGACGAAATGCTGAGGTGTCAATTTAAAACAAAGACCTAACATTCTGAAAAGCAAAGAATTTTCCAACTTTAAAATGCCCATTATTTTGCAAAGCTTGTATAGGATATTAGATTCTGATAATCATATAAAGTTCTTAGCTGGTAAAATTAGTTACACCTTCAAACTTATGCAAAATCCCTAGAAATTTCAAATTTTTATTTTTGAAAATCAAAGAAATTAAGACGCTAAAATGTCGATTTTCGACCTAATTAAGAATTGATTTGCTGTGAATAACGTTATTAGCTGACTAAATAAACTTAAAAGGCATAAATGCTTTAAATGAGACTATTTAAAGGCAGTTGAAAATATTTAACGAAAATGAGTTCTTAATTAAGAATTATTGAATTTATATATATATATTCAATATATACTTAACAAAAATATGTGGATTTTTTTTTCAGTGAAATGTGGTTTGTACACTAACCAAATCAGTGTTACAATTTTGCATATGTTGTGCATGAAATCAATTAAGAAGGATGCTACTGATATTACTTTACTTTTTCCACACAAACTTTACATTTATTGAAGAATGATAATTTAATGGAAAACCAACGCTACTACTTATTTTAAGCATGTTGCATTCAAACAAAAGAAAAATAATGTATAAAATATATAAAAATTAATGCTAAAACGAATTGCAAGTCACAGAAAAAAGCTTTTTTCAAAACACTGACCTAACCTTGCTAGTTATTTTAAGCATGTTAATAAAAATCATTAAAAATTACACACTAAAAAGTTAGTTTAATAAGAAATTTGAAAATTTCCAAAAAGGTAAATAAAAGCCATGTTTTTTTTAAGTAGAATGGTTGTGAGAAAGGAAAATTTCAAATAAAAATAATTAATATAATAAAAATATATAAACGTTTAAACAAAATATAATTCAATTGGAAATTAAATACCAACCAAACGGAAAAAAAAACGAGTTTCATTAGAAAAAAAAATCAATTTTTATTACTGAAAATAACAAGTCCTAAATTTCAAATTCGTGAATTAAACTATAATTTCGAAAAATATAATGCAATTTTGTTAAGTAGTGTAAAACAAATCATGATAAAACAGGAAGTAATGAAATATATGAATTAATATATCTGATGCAAAAGGATTGAAAGTCTTGAAACGGAGATCTGAGCAGATCGCGTTTATCGAATTTCCGCAATTTCAAGGTTTCCATGCATTAAAAAAACATATAAAAAAAGCGTTAATTGAAAGTTGCATTCGATACATGCGCCGAAATTATAATTATATCATCTCAACTTCCGAGAGATATCTTTCCCGTTTGACGAAGATCGCAAATATTTCTAGATGTGAAAGATGCAAATTTTTTGTGAAATCATCTGAATTTTTTTAGATTGAACATCGATTTTTCGAAAAAACAATAAACGAACTGAAGCAGGCCGCGTATACTGAATATCTACAATTCCAGAGTTTTCATGAGCGAAAAAATTCTTAAAACAACGCCATATGCAACAAAAGATATTGAACCATCAAATTTCGACATAAATGTGGTTTTGTAGCAATTTGGCGCAGGATACCAATTTTGGCTCAGGATTCCCATCCTTGATATTTTTTACAGCAATTTTGATTACAACGATTTTGCTAATAACGATATTTTTATTTAAAATTGCGATACACCGGCACCGGGAAACGTAATCGCTGCGATACAGCTCGAAAATCCACTCCTACCCAGCTATTTTATGCAATTTTTTTAACTAACATGCATATAGGCTACACGTTTAACTGATAATTTTAACTAAAAAATTTCGGAATATACGCGAGTATATTTAGTAATTTTTTAGAAAATTAAAAAAAAAAACTGATACATTTATTAAATTGATAGTAACAAAAAAAAAGGAAAACGGCGGAACCTCAGAAGATTTTCATTCCTGAGGTGTATCTAAATGTTCTTTGCTTCGCGCAGTGAATTCTGGAAGTAACACACGCAACCTAAACGCAAATTGCTCTCTAAAAGGTAAAGAAAGCAATGTCTATTGGTGATAAACATGCTTGGCAAGTATTATTTACTTGTAAACACATCCTTCAGCGTTTAATGGTGTTGATTCATCGACTGTTTGTCTTTTAGAATCGCCAAATAGCAGTACATTGGCGCTGTATGCAATAGCCAATCAGATTACGTGATACTTCAAATTGAGTTAAACGGTGCGTGATTCTGTGAAATATTACTTGAAAATCAGTGTTGTTAAAAAAAGTTATCAAAAAATAGTCGCCCAAAGCTAAAAAAAAGTAGAGGGTTTTGATGAAAATAGTCGCTTTTGGCACTATTTTAACAAAAATAGTCGCCGAATCTTAAATAAAGTGGCTTTAGTCGCCTGTGGCAGCCCTGATATAACTAGGAGGCTCCAACACGTGCTCCGCTAACCCCCGGACCAGAAGTGGTAAATCAAATCTGGATCTCGATGGCGCCATCTCAATTTTCCGTTCGTTTGCAGTTTGGATACGTTATGCAAAGTTTTTTTAATATGATAAGGCTTATATTCTTCTTAATTTAAGCTGATATCATCAAAATAATTATTCACCAATGAATTGAAGGGGGTTAATCGCCAAAATAGCGTACATAATAGCAACATGCGGATGCTACAGATTTCTGTACACAAACTGATGTTGACATTCTGGGGCGAGAAATACAGCATTTTTCGATCACTGCGCAAGAAAATCATGTGTAAATTATAGCAATAAAACTAGAGTAACTTAATATTTATATAATTAAATAATATTTGTAACTGTCTTAATAAACAGCAAAGATTTTGAAAATAAACTTACGCAAATCTACTGCCAAATTGCAAGAATTCTGGGGTTTCATTATGTTATTGAGAATCCTATTACACTTTAAATAATAACATCTAACCAACTCAAAAATCAACTATAAAACCTTTAAACTGAATAAAATTCTTGTAAACAACATTCTTAAAAAAATACATATTGTACACCTCTATCCTTACAGTTGGTGGAAGTGTTCAGTCACCTTGGAGGATACCTGAGTTTGTGGCTTGGTTTCTCCGTCCTGGCCTTCTGCGAGCTCCTGGAAATGGTCTCCATGGTCATTTTGAGGATAACCGATGTCAAGACCACCACAGGGCCACAGCGGACTAGCAGGAGACACACCAGGCGGAAAAGGATTAGGGACAGGAGCGTCAATTGCGTCGACAATAGGATACACAACAGAAGTGTTAACAGTGTGTACTGAATACGATTTTCTTATGCATCCACATACAGTATTTAGGCAACTCATGAAATCATCAACATTTTAATGATTTATATAACTTGTTAAAAACTCAATTATAAATTTACGATTTAACTAGATGTGTGGCTCTGCTTTGGTTATGTATATAAATTCCTGCTATAGAGGGGCCAAATGATATATCATAAAAATTTGAAAATGGAATAGTATCATTTTTTCTTATTAGGCAGCTAAATTTATGATTCTGCCACATTGTATGGCTCCAATTTCAATAGGTTGCTCAATAATAAGTTTGATGTTATTCCACTTATACATAATAGCCAATGTGAATTGTAAACTTTAAACATTCTATCTCGAAACTCAGTTCTTAAACTTATAACACTTGCAACCACGTTGCCAAAATATAAATAATTGTAAAATGAATAACCATCTGTTTTAAAAAAATAATTATAGGTCAATAAACGAACAGGATTTAAACTTTTGGTGAAAAGCATATAGATTTTTGATAAGAAAATTATACTTATATTAATTGCTATTCAATAGGAAGCCAAAGATGTGTTTATGACAAAGAATATACAAAGTATAAAATTATGAATTTTAAAGATTTTTGTAAACAGAAGTATCCAGATCTCTCATGAAAACAAATAATCAAGATACATGTACTATATATGTAAGTGGTAGAAATCTTTAACTTTTGAGAAACAGAAAAAGGGTTTTTTAAATGCTAACAAAAATAGGAAGTAAACATTTCTTTGATAAATAAAGTATATCAAATTGTGACTTTATAGATAACCATCTCATTTAGAAATATTCATGTCAATCAGAAGCATAATTTTGATGAAAGAAAAAGCATACATATATAGAATTGTTAAGAAAATCGGCATATTTAAGTAAAAATGAAAAAGATTTGAGCCAGAGCTATAAATCCATTTATTAAGTTTTACAACAGGATTTAAAATTAACCGTTTCTGAACGGAAACCATGTTATTTGAATAACGTGGACACCCTAAAAGTGATTCTTTATTACCATCAAAATATTTAATGAAAAATATTTCATTTAAAGTTTGAAATACACAATTTATCTTAATTTGGATACAAATTACATTTATGCAATTCTGGCACGCTACACTCTTCAAATGTACTAATATGTTGATATTTCCATATAACAATTCAGTTAATTTTTTATATTATTAGCTTTAAATTTTTTTAATTCTGGTACTGTAGGACTAAAGTGAAACAATAAGCAACATAGTATTTTGAATTGCAATTTAATATAAAAACAATTAATAAACAATTTATATTTATTTAATATTGACATATGGGGGTACAATGAAACCAAATGATTTTGCAGCAGCTTTTAAGTCAAGTTTATCAATATTGAACACTTGTTTCAGGTGATGTGTTTTATATGAACGAACGTAGGCTTTGTACGCCTCCTTAGCAGAAATGTTCAAGAAATAGTTCTTTGTAACTAACTTCTCCAGCTAGAAACATAAAACAAAAAAACATTTATGACTGGACTGCAAGAAAACAAAACTATATTGTACAAATATTTGTTCAAGTATAAATGCAAAATTAAATAAATCATATTTTACATATATCCTTTCTACTGACGTTTTTTAAGGCTCGCCGTCAATTAAGGCTCTCATTGGAAATATGTTCCAAAATTTACACATCTTGTAAATCTCAATGCAGAATGGGATTACGACTCAATAAGGATACAATAAATTTAATAATATGGGGAACAGAGTTGTATACTGCCAATTATTGGAAATCCAACTAAACTATTTAGTCAATCCTAATTGGGAAAACTCAAAGTATATCTGCTCAACCGAGCAACGATTTTGAAAGTACTTTGGTACTACAAGTTTGGTGATTTGTCACCTTCATATCGGTGAATGCGAAATCAAAGATCTGGCCTTCCTAAGAGTAATACAATTAAATAATCAAAAGCAGTTGATGTATGATTTTTTTTAGTCAGTCACCAGATTAAAAATAGGAATCAAATAGTTGATAGTGTATGGATAGCTAAGTAAGACCTTGAAAAAGACTAGATGAGCGAATTTGCTATTCAGCAGTTAATAATAATAATAAATAAACATTTGAAATTACATAAAAATAATTCATCCTAATTGCATATGCCAACAGCAAAAGTAAAACTACCATCTCTGTAAAAATTAAATGTCTGTTATCTTTGAGCATTCTGCTACACTTTTACTTAAGCAGAAGGCAATAAATTAGGGGTGTACCCGTCTTGGGTTTCAAAATCATAACCGTTATATACCTCAAAATAAAAGTAATTTTGTTTTAGAGTAGAAGGTAATTAAAAAATGGCAATTTTTAACCATGGACATTTATATCCAAAAACAACTTTTTTATGTTTCCAATGTTATACTTCCATCTTGAAAAAACGAGAATGGGCTAATAATTTGTATTTAGACAAAACCTGAATTTTCTGGCAAGTTTCAGGAAATTTTTTTGAAAGCCAACCAAATATTATAAGCCAAGAACTATAATGCTCTTATGCACAATGTATGTTTAAATATTCCCTTCTGATCAATATATTCAGTTACTTAACATTTAAGAACAGATTAGAAGTTGTTTCTAATACTATAAACTTTTAAAAGGAATATAATACTTTAAAGGAAAACATTAATATGCTAAATGTTTTGAAAACAAGAATAATGAGACACAATTTTACAAATAAAGTAAAGTGCCGTTTTAAAGAATTTTGTATATTTTATAAAACAGAATATTCTGAATAATACAATTGTAAATAGACATATAAATAGGAAACTAAACTTGGTACATTAGAATATTGTTATCATATTTGCTTTAAACTTAACTATCAAAAATTAACATTGATATCTAAATATCAAATACCAAGAATCAATGCTATCAAATTAAGAGATTTACAATTCCAGGAAACTTTTTTGACTTTCTTACAATTTAACATATTAGTTGTTTTACTAATATACCTTTTTAATTATTTAAGAAAATTCTTATTTTCAATAAAAAAGAAATTCTATTAACCAAAATAAAAACCAATTTTCCTCAATGAAAATTGCACAAAATGATACACTGGTAAAAATGGCCACACACACATTTGCATTACTCTATAAACCTCAACAAAGACACAAGTTTGAATTTCACAGCCACAGTGAGGAAATTGAAAAATATTATTTTAATAAATTAAATACACACATTGATAAAATAATGAAACAAATAATGAATCCATTCATAGACTACGATTTACGAAATTATTACATTGATCACTGATATCCAAACAAAGCATTCAAAACTATTTATCTACACTTACTTATCAGTAATTCTAAATATAAAAAGCTCTTTATCCCACCTAATTTCTTGTTAAAAATTAAGAACTTCACTTAAAACGCTAACAAAATCTTAACATACCTCATTTTGAACATTAGCGATTTTCTTCCATGGGAAGTCGTACTCCTGCACAGGTACTCGGGCGTGCTTCAGGTACCTCAGGAAGCCCAGCTCTTCCGGTCGGAGGATGAGGAGAGCGTGGCCGTTCTTCCCCTCCCCCCTTGCTGTTCTGCCCACTCGATGAATGTACTCCTACACAGTTCGAAAGAGTGCTAGTTTAATATATCTTCATCTTTATAAACATATGAGTAAAATCCACATAAACATAATATTACAAAACTTTTTTTTTTAATCTTTTGTCTTTAAATTATGTTTTTCCATTAAATGAAGCCTTTATTAGCCTATTGTTAACCTTTATAAGGCAGGTGTTTGATTTTAACATGGGATTTTGGTCGAAATATCGGCCACCAGCCCTATAAAAGTTAATAAGTATAACTTAAGCCTAACAATAGTCCTTAAATATTTCAAGTAAAAAAATCCTTATGCCAATTATATGACAACTTAAATTTTACAAGTTCTTTAATACATTTTGTACACACTGTTTACAAACTACCATGTACACCTACAACAGAAATATTTATTCAGCATGGCAGGTTGAACTAAAATTTTACAATTTTTTTTTAATATATTTTAATAAATTGTGTGCATGGTAAATACCATGCACACAATTTAGTTTAAGTTTGACATAAATTTTGCAATAACTATTTAATATATTTTGTGCATACTGTATTTACAAAATACCATGTTTACATAAAACAACTATACTATTAAACAACTTTTCATTAATCACATTTACGCGACATAAATATGAAAAAGCAAGAAAGCTTAACTTCACCGAAATTTTAAATTTCAAAACCCAAATCAACAAATAAGTATAGTATTATAAGTAAATCCAAATATAAATAAGCATTAACACAACAGGCATATTAATGTGAATTAGTACTTACTTTAGGATCGTCCGGTGGGTCATATTGCACAATCCAGTCCACTTCGGGGATGTCCAACCCCCTGGCCGCAACGTCTGTGCACAGTAAGATGCCACTTTCCGCTTTACAGAACTGGAAGAACGTTTGTGTTCTTTTCAGCTGCTTTTGCCTGCCCTGTTTGCAAAAGGGACAAAGAACAACATATCAAACAAAATTAGGAGAAAGATATTCACTTTGAAGAAATAATAAAGTTAATTATAAATTTTCATAATGACAATTCTAAACCGGCAACCCTTTTACAAAATTTTCATTTGTGTTATCATTAATTAACATTTGTAGAAGAAGGGGTATGGTTAATCCTCAATCATATTTTGGTAAAAAAGTATGCATGTTATTAAAAACTGCTTTGTTTCATGTGATAAAAAAAAAGTTTACAAATTAATGCATAGGTTTATTGATAAAATTTTACAGAGAAGATTCTTAGAATACTCACTGTCATTTTCATGTTTATTTTAAATATTTATGATGGTTTTTTAAAGTTTATATTAAAAATATATATAATAATGTTCTGAAAACATATGAAGTGTTTAAAATTAATGTATTTTTAAGGATTAATACAACAGTAAGTAATGCATTATTGAAATGATATTTTACAAATTGTTAGTAAAAGAGTTATTTTATAACTTTTTAGGCTTTTTCGGTGGCCAAAACAACAAATTTTGGTTTAGACAAAAAATTGCCTTGAAATCCATCCCATATCAAAAACAATTGAAGACGTGGGTGTCAGAACCAGACAGCTCCAGTTTCAAAATTGTTTTGAAGGACGAAAAACACTGTATGTTTCTTGCATTCCATAAGAGTACATCTTTTTATCCTTTGTAACTCTATAGTCATTGCTTAGAGCTGTCTGGTTCTTGCACCAATTAATATAGGATTTTTTATTAATAGCATAAATTAGAAGAAAGTGGAGATATCTGGTTTTTATAACCAAATCTTCAATTACTACAACCCTACAAGATTAAAACTAATAATTTCTACAGAGAATCCATAGGAATTGACAGATACAAGATATTAAAAATGAACATAGGAAAATATTAACGTTTTAAGTGAAAAATACTTGAAAACATGCACAATTTAAACAATACACAAAATACATGCCACAACTTACATGAATGCAGCTGACCGGCAAATCGATGTAGTTGAGCAGCTCATTGTGGTATTTTACCGACATGCAGCTGCTGAAGAAGACCATCACCTTTTTCGTCCGATTCTTCTTCAGGAATGTGAAGAGGAGGAGAAACCTTTTGTCAGAGGGACACACCACATAACCCTAGGAAAGGAACAAGCACCTCAATGTTTTGAACTACTTATTATTGTCAATTTGGAAATCCTTGATACCTATCAACTATTTGCCAGAGATAGTAAAGAACTATTTGCCAGAGATAATAAAGATACTGATTCATTAAATCTCTTTACACACGATAGCTAAAAACAACTGTATAATATTGAGCAGTGCATATTACTTTACCCACGCAGATAATTTTTAAATTTATTTATTTTTAATAAGACAGCATACCAAATTTGATATAAATTAAAATATATGCCATGCCAGGGAATTTGCTAACTTTTGAAAATTTTAGTAAGATATCTACAACTTTGAAAAAGAAAATTAGAGTTTTTTTTAAATAGACCAAAATGCTTTTATCCATGCAAAATATAACTAAATTTATAGCCATCATTAAAACTATCTAAAATGTATGTCATTTAATTACAGCAATTAATTATTTAAAATAATGTAAATGCAGAATAGAATATAGGAAAATAAAAGGGCAAATACCTGTTTCAGTCCTTCCACAGTTGCTTTTTCGTCATTATCTTCGACCCCTATGTACACGGGTTTTTCTTTTAGTGCAACTCGAACCAAATTTTCTGTCTTCTTGGATAGGGTAGCACTAAACAAGAGAGTCTGTCTTTTTTCTACAAACACAAAACAATGGCCATGAGCGAACGTTATTAAGATAAAGCAAAACATATAACATTTAAGGTAAAACAAATTAACAAAAAATAATAATCTTATCTTGTTTTTGTGTCAAATACCGTTAGTCAAAAGGTTGTATGTTAAAAATTATATATTTTTATTATTACTTGTGATTTCCACTTGGAGGCAAAATCTTCGATATCAACAGCTAATCCAATAAAAGTTACAACCAAATGTCGAAAGGTTCTAATACAATAATCATAAGCAAACACTTCTTAACAATTTCTCTTGAAAAATTCAGTTAGACATACACCCTTTTGTACTGTGTAGAACTATATAAAAAATAACTTTTCTAACATTACACACATGGTAGTTAACAATTTACAAGGAAATGTCAAAAAGCATTTCTATAAAAGAAAATTTATTTAATTAGACAATTAATAAACTCAACATTTTTTAAAAAAAGATTTTGTTGTTTTTAAGGTTCGAAATGCTCTTTAGAAAGAAAAAAAAAACAGTGAAATCTGTACAATTTTATAAGTTATTCCTGTAAATTTATAAAATAGTTAAAATCCGGACATTGTATGAATCCATAGAAATTGGCAGATACACAGCTCAATGAAAAGACGCAGAGATATTACAGAAGGACAATGCACACAACAAAGTGCTCAGCATAAACAATAACCTTTGCTTAAATATTTTCTTTAGGTGTTTTAGTTATTCCAAAATAAGTTGGATAAGAGTTCATATCAACAATATAAGTAATATAATTTCACACCTTTATGGGATAAACTTGCTATGGATACCTTGATTGTACTATAAATTGCAACTTTACTATATAAAATTTTACTTGGTTGCTATGCTACAAAAAAACTAATATATTAAAAGCATTCAAAATGACAGTTTTTTTGTAATTTAAATACAATTATGAAATGTTTTGACAACAGACAATGTAACTTACTTGGTAAAATATTAATAATTTTTTTCATCTCTTCTTCAAAACCAATGTCCAGTATCCTATCAGCTTCATCAATAATTAAACATTGGAGATTTTTGTACAAAAATTGGGGTGTATTCTATAAAATTGAAATGACAAAAAATTAATCGTATTGGTATAAAAACTCAATATAATGCTCATTTCTAAAAATAGTTAAGTTTATACATACATCAATGGCTGTACTTTTACAATTACAATATCAATCAATTATTCACATTGAATTATTTAAATATGATTCTCAATCAAATCGAGATAAAGTTAAAAAAAGGTAACAATGCATAAGATTAAAATCTGTATTAGTAATGTAACAATTGCTTTGATTAAAAAATATATCACAGGAATTCTTTGGAATTTTTAAATTACAAAAAAATACTTTCTAAGAGTTTAGCAAATATAGTGAAGAAGAGGTTATCATAGCTATGGAGCAATAAAGGCTGGTTTGAAATCAGTCTATAAACAATAAGCAGTCTATATAGGTATAATATAATGCAACTATTCTCAACAATAACTACTATTCATAATCTTGTTGTGTATAGTATATAAAGATGTATAAAAATTATAAATTTACAGGAACCAGTGACACTGGAATATTGTAGTGACTCTCGGTAATTTGGCTGCCTCTAGGCTGCTCTCTAGTTAACGTTTTCAAAAACTTGTTTAGTTTTTGAAAACGTTAACTAGAGAGTTTTATCAGAGTAGATCTAAATCAATGAATTATAAACATAATATATATAAATACAAATTCAATTAAGGGGTAAATTAGATGAGTATACCCAACTGGCCTGAGCTCTAAACAGAAAAAAGAAATTATCAAGTCCATTTGGTGTGAAATTATATTAAAGGATATATATATATATTTGTGTTGGAGTGAAAAATACCAAGCTTTAAAAAAAAAGCACATAGAAGCATAAAATACATACTTTTATTAGTTGATAAAAATTTCAATTAAACAATACACACCTTAATGGTGTTTCATATTAAAAATTTACCATTAATAAATAGTTTTTGTAATTCTATTCAGTTTCTAAAGAACCCTTATCAGCAAACCAAAATAACTATAGTGCAAATGCAACAACTTACTGTCACTTATAAAGATATTTGACTAATATTTATCACAAAAAATATTTTAATTCAAAAACTAAATCAAACAATTTTTATGTAATTTTTAAGCATTATTATTTTTCTTTAAAATGCATAAAAAATTACAATTAAATGTTGATTAGGGAATGCCTTTAAATTTGAAACAATTAAAGCATTTTTAATAGAATAAAATAATCTTTTAAAAAAAAGTAAAACCAACTTTAAGAAAATGAGCTAAAAAGTAAAGCTCAACAAGGTATATCGTAAAAAAATCTCTATCCATGGCAATAAAAGCTGAGTAAACAATATGTCAACCGATTATTTTTTGGCAGATTTTGCTTAAGTGGATTTTTCTCCATCCAACAATTTTTTTTTTTCGAAATTGGACAATATTTTTACGGTACGGTTAATTGAGAATTCCGGATAGTTAAACGACAGATAACCGGATATTTTTTTCAAATTGCTCCCAAGTAAAAAATCACCTATCCAAAAAAAAAAATTACAAAATTGCATAAATATCTGAAGTAGAACCGAAATCCCGCGTGAACATACATAAAAAAAATACATAAGATGAATTGGTAGCCTCTTGACTTCGCACACATTCTCAATTTTAATTTAAAGATCCTGGCGGTTTTATTTTGGAGTTTTGGTGGGCGCGCTGGGCAGTCGATTAAAAATAACGATGGCTCAATTGTTTGGGACACTCAAAATCTAACAATGATAACACTTAACATGGATTTCAAATTACATTAACAAAATTATATAGATTTCCACAAAATCTATTTAATTTGGTTTATTGTCAATCGAACACTTGGATAACTTTATACAATATGGTTAATACTATATTGTGCAAGATGGCAGACATAAAATTAGATCAATGGCAAGCACCTCAATATTAAAAAAAATTGGAGAAAAAGAAAAATATGAAGATATTTTTCAAATTCCCATCTCACCAAAAATCAAACGTTAAACACTAACAATCTCAAACCAAACTCACCTGCAGATGGTCAAGCAATCTCCCAGGTGTTGCAATAAGAATATTCACGCCCTCTGCAAGCTTTTTGGCCTCAGCCTGCCTGCTCGTTCCCCCCATGATCAGTCCGTGTGTGAGGGTGTGGTGTTGGATGAGCTCCTTCACGACTCCGAACGTCTGCATCGAGAGCTCACGAGTGGGAGAGATGACGAGCACACCCGTGCCTTTCTCGGGGGAGAACTTCTTTTTGTGCATGAGCTCGATGGCAGGTACGAGGAAGGCGAGGGTTTTCCCACTGCCGGTCTTTGCAGATGCCACAACATCACTGAAATTTTTTTTATGATTTTAACGACTTGGAATCAAAATTTAAATTCATAGCTTCCTAAATAAACTATATTGGGAGCCAATGTTTAAACATAAGCATATAAAATACAGCAAGTCTTCAATATAGCAACACATCATGTGACCTAACATAGTGGTCGTTATGACTAAACGGCTGTTGTAATGACTGGATTATAAACCAATCAACTAATTGGGAAATAGTGTTAATTATTAAAATGCTCTTGGACGGGGGCAACTTTCTTCAAAATAGTGCCTGCCATTTTTCATTTCTAGGGTGAACACTGCTATAGCAAGAAGGATATGCTGTAGTTTAATTACAAAAGAAAACTTTTCAACAGTAGCGACTGAAGACTTCCTTTAAATCATTCACCGCAAAACTCGTTAAAAAAAATAATCAAATTTCGACTGTAGGGCATACATAAAAGTTAAATCCATTCCATTTGACCTGCACCAATACTCATTATATCCTCACCTGTACGTACTTGATGAACTTGGCTTGCTGCAGTACTCGTCAGATCTTTAATCTTTTCTCGCCCTATTTTTATCAATTATTACCAGCCTCTTGTCAATAGTTTAGTTTGCACTTATTTATGTATAAGAGAAAGACAATACTGTGTCACTTGAGAGAATTATTATTACAAAACTTAATAAATATTTTATACTATGCAAAAACACTGTAAATCCAAAAATAATTGCTAAATAGTGCAAAAACTATAAAAAAATTTAATAAAAGTACTTATAAAATCGGTTTTGCAATCAAAATGTTGTGCTGAAATTCTAAATTTCAAATAGTTAGTTTAAAAAAATAAACTCTACAAAAGTTTTTTTTCTGTAAAAAATTCTAACTAGACGACTCATTTATGTATTAGATGTTATCTCCAACAGAAATTCACCACTGCCTAATGATAATAATATGACCCATAATTGGTATCTTGCCCAACTTCTTAAATGCATCTTTAGTCTGGTGTTGTTGATACTATGTGCCTAACTCATGATACAAGTGTTTAACCCAGAATTGTAATCTTCAATTAAATTAGTCATTGCATGCAAGGCGAATGATGACTAAGAAGTAAAACAATTTAAACAGGTTTGCTAACCAATTTAAGATAAAATTTCATTTGGAAATAAATGATTACTTTACACATTGACATTGAAACCCACAGAGTAGAGAAATTAAAAAAAACAAAACATTGGCGTTTTTAACAAAAAGAAAATGAATCAACCCAATCAAATTAATGTAACAAATGGAATGGACTTAAACAAAACATCCTTCAAATTAAAATAATCAGTTTTTATTTGAAAAATATGATTTTGTAAACTCGGTCACTGTCCTCCAAAGCCTAAAAGGCGTATTTAATTTTCTCCCCCATTTCTATGTGTTTCCTGCTTAATTATGTTTGCGAGTTACATGACGTTGTTCCTAAGCAAAGAGACAATAATTTAATCCCTAAAGAAATAAGACATATTTCAAAAGTACTTATTAACATGAGCATAGCCAAAAGTTATAGTTTTTTTGGGATTTAGGTTGGCAATATAGTAGAACATATTTCAACAAATACAGGCATCCTATTAGTTACTTATAAATTAATAAATATTCTGTGTAGAAAGAGAATCTAAAGTAGATAAAAATTTTATATTATAAACCTTCCATCCAACAATTGTGGAATAGTTCTTGCTTGGATTTCTGTCATTTTCTCAAACCCCATTTCGTTGACCGCTTGCAAAGTGAGCTCGGAGACCTTTCCATCTAAAGTGCTGAACAGAACATCACTCAGGTTCTCCATGGTTGAAGATTAACACCTAAAACAATACATTTCGATTTTGTTAACAAAACAATGACAATATTTGCTTGTATGGTTTAGACACTGATACATTAATCAGTTTTCACTCTAGGCGTGTTTTGAAGGGCAGACCACCCTTTTTTTTTTATCTCGATAGTGCCCTCGTGCCCCTTTTCCAAAAATGTCACCCACTTTTGAAAAAATTCTGCCCCTCTTGCCCCAGTCAAGCACAAGAGTACTTGCTTCCCTACCTGTCTTTAAAAAAGGCATCCATTAAAAAAATGTGGTGTGTAAATTGAAATTAAGTGAATTATGACAGTAGAAACACCTTTTTAACGCGTGTTATGAAATCGCGATGATTCCGTGGTAATTTCCAGCACGGGGTACTTCATGAATGCTATTAGCTGCCTGTGCCCGCACATGAAATGCTTAATTTTTTTTTAAAGAGAAGATGGTTTGGGGCCAAGTTGCAAGACTAGGCATTTTATTATCAAATGTTGGATTTAAGTAGAATTTTTATTAGTTTTGTAAGGGGTTTGATTAGGGCTATTTACAGATTTAGTTTTTAGGGAAAACACTAATTTTTAAATGTCAAATTTTGGATTTTAAATTATATTTTCATAAGGAGACATCAATTTTGTATGGGTCATTTCCTTGAGATTAGCCACGAACTGTCAACAATAGCCCAATATGCTGCTCTAGCGCAATGTCAACCAATAATTATTTTTTTTGGGTCACGGGTCTGATGTTCACCCTAAACATTATTTTAAAGTGCCCTTTTAAAAACAAGAAGTGCCTTTTCGAAAATGGGGTTCCCTTTTACTACCAACAACGCCCTGTCCCCTTTTTATTTCTAGAGTGAACACTGCATTAAGAATACAGTCCATATCAGAAGGCACTAAACTGATATTGTCGCTTAAGCTGTAATAACTTGGCACTCAAAATATTACATTTTACAGGAGAAATAAAAAATGTTTCTCTTATTGACTTTACAGGCATTAAAATTTACTTTGAATTATGATTTTTCTACAGAGAATGGAATAAAAACTTCAATTTTCATATTTTTGGACTTGCGAGGCACAACACAGCTTAAGTGACAATATAGGGCATTCAATGTCTTGGTAGAGATACAGCCAACAAATTTGCTGAAAGCTCTCAAACGTATTGGTCTTATCAGTAGTTTGTATTAAGCAATAAAAAGAATTTTGTGAAAATGCACAAATTAAGATGTGATAATTCGAATCTGCCAACATTGACCCAAGTAAGGTTGATAGTTCGGGGGTGGCAGTGTTTTTTTTTAAGAATTCCGGGTAGTTAAATGCTGGATAACTGGATATTTTTTTTCAAAAATTGCCTCAGTGAGACATCCCCTATCCCACAAAGAAAAAATTCCAAATAAAACAGAAATCTTGCGCAAACAAACATAACAGTCGAATTAATATTTTCACCTCTCTTTTTGGCGAACTTTTCAGTTTGTTAAAAATAGACCTCTGGTCCAAGTGCTGCATAGTTCCTCTGCAAGTTCACACCATAAGTCATAAACTCAAATTGCGGATTCGATTTCAACGCAAGTTGAAGAACACAATCGCTGTAAACACATGTCCGCAAAAGTAACAAATTACCTAACGGTGGGCATTAACCCAAATAAAAGGAATCGGTAAAGGTTTACTGTACGGTCACCCTTGGCGACTTTTTCAAAATATCGCCAAAAGTCGCCATTTTGGCGACTGTTTTCCAATAGGGTTGCTGCAATTCCTTGTCGTTGTCGGGTCGGAGCGGGATAAATTGCCATTTAAAAAAAATTATCGCCAAACGTGGAAAAAATCGCGCCAAGGGTGACCGTACAGTAAACCTGACCCAAGGAATCTAATTTAAAATTAAATGCTAAACAGTACAACAGAAAATCTAAAATAGGTAATTTTCTCAATGCGCACGTGTGTATATCATAGAATTAAATTTAAACGACGTAAAATTCCATACCACGTTAGCATTTCATTAGTGGAATGTTTTATATAGTAAAAATTATAAGCAAACAAAAATGGTGTACTTACTTAAATATATATAAAAATAACACAAATTAATACATTTATACGTAAACTTACATAAACAAAAAAACTGTAAACACGTTAAGAAATGTTTCTCTGTACAAAAAGAGCAGTTACAGTTATCTACTTATTTCCGCATATAAATTATTTAATGAGCTATGTATTATATATGCTGGAGTGAGACATACACAATCTTTTCGCGCGGATGATTGCAATTCTGAAGCCTTAAAATAACATCATGTGGTCGCACGTTCAGTCTACATTCCAGTTCTTATTTATTTCATTAACGATGCCATGCTCATGCGAAAGAACTATTTTTTTGTGGTAGGCTCAAAAGGGAGTAATGCGTTCACCGAAGTATCAATTTACGTCATACTACAGTTTCACAGTGGGCTATTGGGGACGGTTCGAGCCCTATCTCGAAGGAAAGATCCAGGAACGACTACTCGTATTTTTGAGCTATGGTCAGATGACGAGGACAATACCTGAACTGGCAAACCGACACAACCTCAATAAGCGTCAGAACATTGGACTCTGATATTTATCGTACACCAGTCCCGCATACATGCCAGTATAATTTGTTGGATATTCTAGACGACTTTCTTGTAGAGAAGCTTGCAACCCTACGATCGCAGGAGCACTACTCCGATTACTAGCTGAACGCTTTTATCCACTGGAAAACTGACTTTTTGAAGTTAGCGTCAATTTTCAAAAAACAAAATTAAATTTTGGTAATGATTTCAAAACAACACAAAAAACCACAAAATAAGTATAAAATTAATATTAAAAAATTCCATTATTTTTACTTGTCCGTAAAGTTAAATATATTTTTTTACATTTCAGTGCATTTTTTCTTAGTCTGTTTTCCTTTTCGTTATATCCAGTGGTGGCGCCAGGAATTGCCCGACGGGAGGGGAGGGGGGGGGGGGGCTGGCCTTCCCCGACAGGGGGGCTAATATTCTCTACGTAAATATTTCTTATAAAATTATTTTATCGTAAAAAAATCAATCAGATGTGGCTGTATCGGAACACGTCCAGAATGATTATAGGTGAAACAATTTTAACAGATTATAGGGAAATAGGAAATGGTCGCCAACAGAAACCTCTGAAGCAAAAGGAAGACAAATTGTTCCGTCTGATGCAGCGCGTTCCAACCACGCAATATGTGTGCTTTGCTTTTACTAAATTTTAGACGCATCGGCTCCTAATTTCCTATCGGACTAGAACCAATTTAAGTAAATAGTAATATTTGTCTCGCAGTAAAAGTGTCAAATTATCACTCTGAAAGCGTCACATGGTGTTTCTGTCCAGATACGCCAAGTAGTTGATTTTAAAGACGTTTTACTTCAAAAATCAAGTATTAATCTATATTGTAAATTTGTTAATGATAAATGTTTGAAAATAAATGTATATAATATTTTATGTTTTTTAATAGTATTACGATATGAATAGTAGTGATTTGATTGAATAGGAATAACACAGCAAATTTTTCAGATTTAGGTTTTATTGTTATTATAATTATGGGCTAAAATCAAGAAGTACTCAATCTCACCCTTTTACGTATTTTCATAAACTTAAAGCATTGTGGAAAGCAGATAATTGTTACAATTATTACAACAAATCTCAGTACTGTCAAACGATGGGTGTTAAAATTAACTTGATGGCACTGTAAAAAAATGTATAATCATGGTTCGATTAATTTTTTTAAAAAAGCTATATTTGAGAATAAAAAAAAAAGCCTTCCATCCTGCAGTATCTTGGAAATATTTTATTTTTTGGATTTTAAAATTTTAGTTATTTTAAATTACATTTATAAAATAATTACATTTATATTTAAGGGTAATTAATAAGTCTGTTAAATTATCCTTTGTAGTAATAATAATACTTAATAAAAAAATTACTAGTAAAGTATAATATTTACATTTGATAAATGAAATATTTTAGTATGTATAACTTTTATAATGTAATTATTTTAAAAATTCTTACTGATATCCGTACATTAATTAATTAAGAATTAAATTTAATACAGTTTATTTAATTTTGGTTTGACTTTTTTTGGACTTTTGATTTTTATCGAAGAAAAAAAAAATAACAAAATATATAATTCACCCATAATTAAATATATTTTTGAAACCTTCTGCAGATAAAATAATTAAACCCCACATATCTAATTTCACAAACAAGATATCATATTAATTATTTTTATTTTACTTAATTCAATAGCTTTAATTGATAGTTATAAGAATTTAAAAATTAATTACAGACAAACTACAAAAAAGCAACACATTCGGTCGGAACTAGAAATTGGGACAATTCATTGGAACGATTATCATTATGCCAATGAGCGTCGGGTATTATAGCAAGCAAAAACCTATCTCATCACAAATACAACCTAGCTATTTCATTTTGTTTCCTCGTTATAAGAAAATAGAAAAGTTTACTCACTTCAATGTGGTAGATATGCAGAATTGAAAAAAAAAGATGTATATGAAAAAACGTTTATACTCACAAAAATATAACATACACGAAGATAAATTTTCGTTTACGCTATAATATGCAGAAAATAGTCAGCAAGTGAGCACTTTAGGGATAATTTTTTCACACCGACACAACACCACACAGAACCCTAGACGTGAATGAGAAGTTTTATTGAAGGGGGACATCTTCAGTTTTGTTGGCCATGTGGCCTGGGGTCACTCTCCTCTCCGAAACGTGTCATCCACCAATAAAAAACGAAGTAGGGTAGGGTCCCTTTCTCTCTCTCTGATCCCTTAGATTACAAAGAAAAGAGTATTGCGGTGTACGAAAAACTTTCATTTTACTGCTTGACCTTGGCAAAGAATTGGAAACCGCTTGCCTGCGGGAATGCGTTTTACAAGGGTAACTTAACTTTATCTGGTGGATCAAGCGACCGCTTAGGCCACCAGCCTAAAGAGGGCGCCAAATTGTAGTAGACAATGTTTGTACTTTACTAATGACTATTTAATTTTTTTTAAAATATATATTTGTACACTGCATAGATAATTTGTAAGTTTACATATTAATTTTTTACCGAAATGTTCAGCCATTATGTTATTTTTAAGTGTATGATTTAAAACATTGAAAAAAATAAACTGTCTACAAAAAAATTCTACCTACTTTGGCTAAAAAAATTATTTGGCCAACCCCGTATTCAATGGCCATTCAAGGAATTTTTGTGACACAACCGAACATGATTTTGGTCTCCAATTTGCCTAAATCATATTTTCTAAATTTGTGTTACTAAAATATTTTATTAGTTTTACTAAACGTGCCAAACGACACTACTTCTATCAAGAATGCTGTTTCCATACAATAAAATAAAACTTAAGATATACAATCCTCTATAAAATAAGTTGACTTGTTAATAAAATAACGTTAAAGAAAATTACTTAAGTGTAATATATGTTTTAATTACGATTCGGGATCATTTCGAAAGAAAGACCCAGGAACACTGTCCAGTATTTCTGAACCATAGTCAGATGACGAGTTCAACACCTAATCTGGTACCCGACGCAATTTCAATAAGCGTCAGAACATACGATCAGATAAGGGATCAGGACATACGATCAATGATCAGGATCAGATTTAACATACACCAATATCCCTTATATTATATTTTTTGGTTGGCCAATATTTTTTGGTTGCGAAAGGAACGAATTTGACAACTCTCTGATAACCAAATTGCTGTATATGTCGCTTCCCAAGCATGCATTGTTCAGTATCAAAATCGCGCTCATCGGTTCGAGCCTCTAAATACTCAGCCACGATAGGCATTTGGTGTCGAGATTTCGGTGTGTCGGGATTTTATCTGTCGGAATTAAGACCTAGATCCATTTCGTTAAAAAAATTAAATTTGATTCAATGTTTCAAAAATATTTGGTCTTGATAATTAAAATAAAACTTTTCCCTAGACGAACTTCATAATTTTTGCCCGACAGGGGGGCTACAGCCCCCCCCAGTGGCGCCACCTCTGGTTATATCCTATAATATTTAATGAAACTACCTTTGTAAAACAACTGAGTAAGACATAGGTCGTCAAAATTTCAGGATTCTTAAACGATGAAAATTCCATAATTTAATTAACATCAAACTAATTTTAAGTAAAGTTCTTATATGGGCTAAGGGTATGATGCCCTTACAAAGCATACTACGGGTGAAACTTCTTTTTTCGCAATTCTATATTCGAAATAAAAATGAAAGTATACACAATTTCCTCTCTGTTATAATAACAAAACAGTGTCGAAAAACAGTAAATAAAATTTTTCGCAAACTACCATAAGCCGGTATTTTTTTCCCTAAGAGACTTGCACTCGCTCATACTTTTGCCCCGAGTACTGCTGCCATCTATTGTTTAATATGTGAACTAAATATTATAAAAAATATTGATACTAACCTATATTAGTCCAAATATTTACAAAATACTCATTAATCACTCAAAAGGATGAAAATAAGTATTTCATTTCTATTTTAATAATCTATAATTGAAAAATATAGTTTAGCTAGCGTTTTTTTTCTTTATTCGTGCTGCCATCGAACGAATACTGCATTTATTACGCGAGATTCGTAATTTCACCTTCTAAAACAACGGAATGTTCAATTTTATTAATTACGATTCTCCAAATTAAAACATAAGTTTAGCTAGTTTTTTTTCTGTTCGTGCTGCCATCTATCAAGATACATACGAACGAATACTGCTTAAAACGCGAGATTCGGAATGTTCCGTGCTGCCATCTATTAAGCTATATATGAACGAACACTGCATTAAAACGCGAGATGCAAAATTTTCACTTTCTAAAACAACGGACTCCCAAATTGAAAAATATAGCTTAGCTGTCGTTTTTTTTTCTTTGTTCGTTCTATTAATTACATACAAACAAATACTAGAATCATAACACGGAGATGAGGAATTTTCAACTTCTAAAAGAACGAATACACATTTTGGGAGATCGCAAAATTGAAATACAAAGGGCAAACTCGAAAATTATAATTTTTTCTTTAATTTCCGACTTCCAAGAACTTAATATTCTTCAATTGTTACAAAAATATTATATAGTTTAGTTAACATAAAAGCTTTCTAATAAAAAAAATCATTTCATAAGACACATGAAAATCTGCATACATATTTGTCTACTAATCAATACTAATTATTAAGTAGCAAGGTTCATATTTTAATCCCTTTAAATAGAAGAGTTAAACGAGGAAAAAATTCTGTGGGTGCGACATTAGCTAATGTAATGGAGATAGTTACATATGCCTGCGCGCGCAATTTTTCCTATCATTAAAAAATATAAGAAAAAGTTAGGTATGACGTAATCACTACGAAACGACGACGAGAAATATTAAGATTGGCCCAATAGCAGAAAAAAAGTTTTCTATGTCTAAGGGATAAATAGAATAGGAAATTATAGCAGATATGCATGCATCTTAAAACCACGACTTTTTTCAGACAAGTTGAACCTGGTTCATGTTCAATTCAAAACATACTATATTACATTCATTATTTGGGAACTAGTTTTTTTAAAACTGCAAGAGTTGATTGGAGGACTGAGAATTCGAAGAGTCCAACATGTTTGTTTTTCAGGAAATGAACCTCAAAAGAGTTCCGAGATTCTTACACATCGGTGTAATTCGTACTGTAATGTGTATTATTTATTTTTCTGGCCTATTTGTAGTGCAATAAAGCTCGTCAAACTAATGACAAAATTGGACTCTTAGTGCGATAAAGCTCGTCAAACTAATGACAAAATTGGACTCTGTATTCTCGGACCAACAACTTTGTTTCTCTTTCCAACGAGATATTTCACACACAGAATTTATCCGCCGTTTCAAGTCGAAAAGGACGTATGTCACACTTTCTTTGCAATTGAACCTATGACATGAATTTTTAAAAGTATGTTCACACAATCGAGCTCAAAAAATTCACTGGAGGAAAAAATTAAGCGCGTAAATAAATTTACCATACTTGTTTTCTTAGTTAAAAGAAAAATATACATTAATTAATCAAATATTCAAGGCCGAGGTAGAACGTCTTCTCAACCTTCTCTTCCGAATATAGTATTCATCCGCGCGGCATGCTTAACTTTTTAGCTCAGTGGTTCAACCATAATTAACTTTTGTAAATATCACTTATATAAAATGTTGGAACCATTATCGCAAACATATTCTATAACTCAAAATATGATATTTCTCCGCGTCGACCGAGTGCGGTTGAATGCATTGATCTCTAAACTGTACCTTCTGGATTGGGCAAGGCAGTTTGTTGACTTGAAAGTTAAGAAACTGCATTCTCTTCTAATTCTACTTCTTTTTTCGTATATCGATTATGCTAAAATATGCCGAGTGCTTTTGGCTATTTAAAAAAAAATCATTTTGAATGCCTATTTTTATAAAATCCATTTTAACCAATAAAAAGTGGAAAGCAGCAAAATGAAAATTTCTATTTTTTTGTGATAAACACAAATTGATTCAATATGTAGAAAATAAAAAATATCAAAACATATTTAACATTTCTATAACGTTTTGAGAAGAAAAGAGCCCACAAAATCACTGGCTTCAACCCCGTAAATGGGGGGGGGGGGGGGGGGGGGGCATATTTCAGTCTTCCAGAAGTCACAGTTAGAGTTCAGTGTTTGAATGAAGACACGGACAACAGCGGCGTTTTTTATTTAAGTGGAGGTTTTTCTCTCCAACCATTTTAAACACAGTTATTATTAAAAAAAATTAGAACATAATGAGCATTAATAATAATAACAAGAAGTGTGAATTACGAAAGGAAACATCATTAACAACTTGGAACAAAATATAAAAATAGCAAGGAATGTTTGGTGTCCAAAAGTACTCCGAAATAGCAGAATAACAATTCAATTGCTAAAAGTTTTACAAGTTGATTGTCATAATCATTGCAATACACGTATGCAACACGTATTCTATACACAGACCATAAAAATAAGACATTTATATTGGTCACATCCCCTTCTAAAGAATTGCGTTCCTTTCTTAGACTAAACTCACATTTGTCAATTTATTGAGAGGTCCTGAGAGGCCCAAGACGTGTTCACCTACCATCACTAAAGAATCGGCTCCTATTACGGCTAAAGAATCGGCTTTATATTAGAGCACCATGCTAACGAATACCACTTAAAAAATAACAGGAACGAGATATAAGTGTTCCATAGGAAGAACGTAACTAAATAATAAACACGTTCCTCTAGTACATGGGTTAAGAGTCTGGAACTCAAGAGAGGTATTGGGTACATACTTATTATATCGATACCAGTGTTTCTTGGCAGTCAAGTGAAGGAACTGGCAACCATAAAACTACTTTAAAGAGTTCGATATTTTGAGTCGGATTCCGTAATTACAAGGAGACCGAATACTGTCTTCCCTCTAGGGTTGCGGCATCGTTCACAAATACCTACGAGAAGCTGTATCTCAGCCAAGCTTTTCCGAAACGTTAGCAAAGCTTACTGTTTGCCCTGGTCGTAAATACCCTACCTACTTCGACCGTTCTTTCTCTTTCTACGATGTCACCCACCTCTACCGCAAACTTAAAATCGGTCGAAGACCAAATAATGCAGGTTAATTCAATTATTCAGCTCTAGTAGCTAAAGGAAAAGTAAGCAAACTTTCAAAAACCGAAAAAGTTAAACTCGGTAACTTAAGAACTACACTTTCACAAGAATTGCACGAACTTAACGCTCCAGTATCCCCGGATGCAACCCAGGATATTTATTCCATTAAACGTGTGCTCGCCGGCTGCTGAACCGACGGCCAAACTAGACTTAAACGACCTGTCACATATCATCCATGATGTTACGTTCACAGAAAATGAAAGCTCTATCGCTACAGAAAAAAACATCCAAAATCCACGTCAAAATGGCATTAGGCAAAATTGATCAGTCTAACTTATATAAACAGTTCTACACTCAATTAAAATTCAAAGAACAGGACATTGACTATCAAATACAATTCTTTTCTCAACCAGAATTCCACGACCTTATTCAACTTGAATCTTACAAAAAGAAGCAATGGCTCCACAGAATGTATTGCAGACCCTAATGCACAAAAACCCTCATATCGTCTGATTTTGCAAATGCCAAAAACCGCTAAAAACAAAAATCGAACCTGACAGCTTACCACCGGCTTCCATCCCCAGCAAGTTTATGGTGCTAGAGGACGTCGCAGGAGAAACAAAAAATACCCAAAAACAAAATACAACTGATTATCATCTCAGACTCTTCGCTCTGGGCTAATATCAGACAAACATGAACTGATGCTGGAATCACCAGATTCTCTTGCAAAGCCAGCCCTAAAACCCTCAACATAAGGTTTAATATTATCGAGGAATATCATGCCATGTGTGTGAAGCAAGTATTCAAGGATACAAAAAACTAGCCTTTCTACATCTCCAGCACGAAAGTCGAAAAACGACTTAAGGTAGTTCTAAAAAATATTCCCGTTGATTTGCCGGAAAGCGAAATTAAAGACGCGCTCCTATTTAAGAATTTAACTATCAACTATCTGACAAGAAAAACCTAAGAAAACCAAATAAAAATTATAAAAATAAAACAAAAAAAAGAATTAAAAATAGGGGGAAGGGTGCTTCTTTCCCATTTCTAAACATTCTCCATAAAAACTCCCCCTTTAATTTTGCCGCCATTGATAAAGCGCCTCTGCTCCTCGTCTCTTTGAGCTCTCAAATAATTTCACCTAACCCACTGATCCTTTGGGACAGTGAGTCCTAAATTACCCTTCGGGCAAACCTCATTCTCTCACTCCTAACTCAACCGTCAGGCAATGTGCATAACTATCTTAAACCTTCGCCACACTAGGCATCTTCGTTGACTGCTTAAGGATCACCGCGTATAAAAGCTAGTATCCGATTTCCGCCTCAGATTCTTCGTCTTGTGTGAAAAGAGTCGAAAACTTTCACCAAAGCTACTTCTTGCCGACAATTTATTATTGTTCCCATCAAGCAAGCTTCCTTTTTGCAGTCTTTTCTTCATTCAGAGCAGTGGACTTCATCATCGTCAGAAGATGAAAAAAATCAAAGAAGATTTCTTCATTCATCGTTTAGGGATGGAGAATGACGTATGCACCAGTCGTGGGGGAGGCTACTTTTCTTTGGCTGAAATACACAAAAAAACAACAATTAGAAGAAATCCGACATACAGTATCGTATTTTGTGTAATGAACTTTGTCCCGCATCAAGAGTGTCGCACTCGATTACGATTCTTAAACAGGACGAACTCGAATCATTACATTTGCATATGGATTGTAGCGTTTAAATTCGGAAACTGTAGCACATAGGATACAATGATCTAATCGATTTACAATTGAAAGCATTTTTATCGGAATTTTGCTATAACCATATATAAAAGAATTATTTAACAGCATTTGAAGAGTTATTACAAATACATTTCTTTAAAAAAAAAAGTATTATATATTTGTTTCTGATAAAATAGAGTAGAATATCGATTGTCTGTCAATACTACAAAAGGCAGAAAAAAAATCATCACCTTTTAAAAAAATATTTTAGTCAGTGTTCTATTAGCCATCTAGTTCGCTCCTAAGTTACAAAAATCGTTCAAAAGTATACACAATTATGTATACGAGACTGGTGCAAGTTAAATATGATCAGGGTTCAATATCCCAAAAAGGTTGCGTCAGGTGCCAGTTCAGGTGTTGTCCCCGTCATCTGACCATGGTTCAAAAATCTCGTATGTGGCGACACTTCCTGTCAAATGCCGCTGAAACAAACCAAGTGAGCCAGCTCTAAACAAGTCAAGCAACCTGTGTGGTGCCTGGTGGTCTTTCCTGTTGAATCCGGCAAGTGAACCAAACAAGGCGGCGCTAAACAAACCAAGCAACACTTTTAAGCAGTCGTTTTGGCCAGAGAGAATCCATCTAGAGCAAGTGTTATGCAAATTAGGCAGCTAGTCTTTTTGAATATAAAAAGCGAGGTCTTGGAAGATGGGCATTCAATTTCCATGTACTTCATTTGACAGCTATCTAGTTTTAAGCTATACTAGGCCCTGGAGTGGAGAGAGGCGAAATTAATGTTAAAAGTTTCTTTTGCGTAAATTGAAATGCACAATCTCAAATTCTGATTCGTATGGTCTGCTCCTCCCATTTTAGAATGGTGTTAAATGTAATACTAATGGAATTCCGTTAGAGTGTGCTTGTTTTGTTAGTTATCTCATCTTCATATAATTTATTTTATGCAACACTGCACTTATGTGTATGCCAATTCTATTCATGTTTACAGCAAGATACCGGAGTAATGTGATTTGATTCATTAACTCCTTAAAAACTTTATAAAACGACGAAGATGGGCATTGGGCCGAGCGTACTTACAACTGAGCGCTGGGCCCTTAACTATGGATGACGGTGTAATTTACAAAACATTTTTTTAATTGTAACTTTTAATATTTTAAATAAAAATTGAAAAACGGACAATCTGTTGGGTGTCCTTTTAAAATAACTTTTACTTAGAGTTTTTCATGCTATCAGGGTTTTAAATTTTATGGTGTCAAATTAAAATATAGAAAAGTGTGTAGTTTGGTTTGGTTAATTAACGTCGTACTAGAGCTGCACAGTGGGCTATTGGCGCCGGTTCGGGGTCTATCTCGAAGGAAAGACCCGGGAACACATACACATTCCTACCTGCACCTCGTTATTTTAGAACCATGGTCAGATGATAGACCTTCAATAGACGTCGGGACTTTGGACCCCGATCAGATTTATCGTGCACCAGTCCCGTATACACGTCGTAAATTTTTTGTGGGACCCTTTGGATTCCCAGCTGACGCCTTAATCCACTCGGCCACGGAGGTCAGAGTAGGGAGATCATAATCGGAGGGTTCGAATCCCTACTTTTAGAGCAAACACAAAACAACATATATATATACTCACCTTTAGGGGCACACACAGTTAGTACACGGGTTACACATAAAACCAACAAGTGTACTGGTTTTGTGTTAGAACCATGTTGTTCAAAATCCGCTTGGGAGGGCCGATCTCATTAATTCGTGATCGCGGATCGGACTGCGTAAACTGTTCAAATTCGGACTGTTAAAACTCGAAAAATAGTGTTCTTGATTGGTTTTTTGTAAACATTGTATATTTACGTATTTCTTAACATCCTAAAGAATATTTCTTTAAAAAGAACAGGCGCGGGACGTAACTGTATCGCAAAGAGAACACCATAAAAACATTCCCCGAGGGCAATAAAACGCTTTTACAATAGTCCCTTATCTTCTTTTCCACCCAAGTCCCTTTCGAATGCACACGTGGCGCAATTGCCCTCCTTCTTTCGTTAACCACCATCTGCATTCCGAGGCCATCCAAAATGAATTTGCTGAAAGCGCACATTTCCAGATGTTCTCGATTCAACATCCCAATCCTTCTTTTTGTATTGACTACGAAATTGTTTATACTACTCTCTCTCTCTGATTTAGTGACTGCACATCACATCATGAAATGCGTCATCGTGATTTGACAGCCAGGTGGGTCGGAAAAAATTAAGATTATTATTTCGAATCGGCTATAGTGTGGAAAAGTCGCCTGTTATAATAATAAGAAATGGACGTAAATTTTTTTTAAATCTTTTGAAATCTTTGAATCGTCCTAAAAGTTTATAGAAATTAACAAAATTGGAACATTTTTCGTAATTTTTTTAATTCATTGAAATTTTGCGATCGACACGCTATAGTTTGTTACGCCTTTATTTTTTTTTATGATTCAATAAAATTAAATAAATTAAAACATCATAAATATTTTTACGTTTTCTAGTCACACAATGTGTTTGTTCGGAAAAGTGGAATTTACAAAACTTTTGCAAGTTTCACTGTGCTAATCATTGGAATTACAGACGATAATAATAATAATAATAAATAGAATTAAATGAAGATTAGAATTGAAAATAAAATTTCTACGGTAGTAAACAAAATCTCCGATAAATAACAAGCATGTTACCGTAATGTACAATTCAGGAATATTGTCCAACCACAAACAAATTACAATAAAAGATTTCATATCTGCTTTTGATTTTGACTCAATGCACCAATCAAAAGCAATAACCAAGCAATTAAGAAACCTTTTGGTGAAATTTGTTTGCGGTTAGGCAATTTTTTGTTTTAAATAGACAGTCAATGTGATCGTTGGCTCCCATTTTGTACCTAATGATAATAACAAATATTTTTATTTCTGATAGCAGAAATGAATTTCCCGATCTTTAAATGTACATATTAGAAGAAAAAATTATTGTTATCGACTTAATAATATGGAAGATACAATAGAAATACTGACTATAACTGCCAACGGAGGCCATCTTGAGACTCCCCAGATTTTAAACCCCTTTCTGGTGGTCAAAAACTTGTTGACTTTTTTTTCTGTGGTTCAGCACACCAAATAGGGGCTTAACAAACATGTTGCAATTTTTTCACGGTTAACCTACTTTTTGCCGTAAATCGATCCGACTATTCGAGAAAATGGGTAACAAGTCTAAATTTTCTTAAGTTTGACCCCGATCGCAAGGGTATGTTAGCCCAGTATCCAGCTGAAAATTGGTATACTTGCTGTATTTGATGTTCTCCACAACATACTAAAAGCCCCAACTTTCCCACGTCTGCGTCATACTTTTTTGGACACTTGACCACGAGTTCGGTCAAGTATGGTTGGATAGCTTATTGCGCAAAAACTAACGAACCCACAAACTTAACATTAGTCTCAAATCAAAGTTAAGTCATTGGGCTTTGTGTTTTAGTATACTTTTGTTATTTGTATGTTATTAAATGTCATAGATGCGACTAAGTGTGATTTTTTATTAAAAAAAAACTACTGTTTAATTACTTTTTTAATATATAATTCGTCAAATGTCTTCTTCATAATTGTTTTATTTTGTATGTATTAAGCTTTACATTGATATCTTTTGAGTGCTATTATAATCAACAGTGTCCGAGTTAAATGCCTATTAAAAAAACACCTATTAGAATTTAATAGAGCTCTGTCTTTCTCATACTCTTCCACTTATGTTCTGCGAACAGGTTATGTAGCGCAGACTATGTTGCCCAGTATAATTTAATTTAGTGGAATTCTTTTTATTCGTCAAACGAAAGACGTTGGTAAAGGAACATAATTAAATTTTTCAAAATGGCGGATTTGTGAGAATAGGTATTGATAAGTTGAACAACGACAACTATCGATCATGGAAATACGAAGCAGAATTAATTCTTAGAAGGGAAAATACGTGGTTTGCCGTTATTGAAAATGCTGCCTTAATTTCGGATGAAAAAGTGCATAAAGATTGGAAAAAAGCAGATAGCACAGCCATCGGAACTGTTGGATTGCTAACGGAGAAAAATCAACATACTTTAATTCGAACGGCAACTTCAGCTAGACTTGTGTGACAAAGACTAAAGGAGAAGAACGAAATAGCGAGTTTATCAAGTGCTTTACATATGTAGAGAAAACTCGCAAGTATGAAGTTGGCTGAAAATGGAAATGTCTAAGTGTTGATTCATACAGTTCAAAATATTTCTGATAAGCTGGTTGCTGTTGGTGAACCGTTAACAGAAAGTTTTACAATGGGTATGATGCTTGATAATTTACCTAATACTTATGGCACATTGATTACTGCTTTAGAATGTCGCGCAGAAACGGATTTAAATATTGCAATAGTACGCGAGAAAATTCTTCGCGAGCACGGACGACAGAAATAAGAGTAAAATTCTCCATTTAGTATCAGAACCCGGGGAAACTTGTTTTGAAAGTTAAAAATAATAAATCTTCTTACAAGAAGAATAAAACAAATGTTATTTGTTATTTTTGTAAACTGCCAGGACATTTTAAAGCAAATTGCTATAAGTTTAAAGCATTTTAAAAAGAAAAGCAGCAAGTTGCTAAAATTACTTCGTAGACAACGACAGCGAGTGATTTGGAATCTGAAGTTAATATTCAAATGCAACATTATTGTTTTCTGAGAAAAATTAAATAATCAAAGCAAGCACATGGATGAGTTAAATGAGAATACAATTTTGCTTATTTTATAGCACATAAATTTTTATTTTCAATTTTGATGGTTTTATTATTAAAAAAAATACATCTAAGGACGCTTTTTTACACACCGAGAAAACCGGACCCAGTGATGGCACAGGATGCCATGTGATATAATTAAAACTTTTTCACGTAATCCTGTCCGGTTAATTTGTCTGATGCTACGGCAACGAAATTGCAGCCGGCGCTGAACACGACAAAAGGTTTGGTTTGATTAATTAACGTCGCACTAGAGCTGCACAGTGGGCTATTGGCGACGGCTCGACAAAAGGATATCGGGCCGGCATCCAATTTGTCGGCTTCAATGTTTCGTCATGTACACTTTTTCACATAGGTCTTGATGTATCGATGCCGGTGTGGTGTTTGTGTATTCTTTACATTTGTTTTTTTTTGTCGTTAAGCGGGGTTAGCGGAGCCTCCCAGTTATAATGTATCAATGTAATATTTTAACAATATAACATACAGGGCTCACAAACACTTTTTACATATGTCCCTATGAAAAAAGGGACCAAACGTCTTAAAACAAGGGACAAAAAGGGACCTACAAAATTTGAATCCTCATTAAATTTTAAGTCATCAATGTGAGAAACAGAAAATTATAAGAAAAACGCAATAGAGCAAAAAGAGTTTAAATAAAAAAAAAAAGCTATATTTTTTATGCAACAATACAGGGTAGCAGCGCACTGGCAACTATCGCACATCCAACTGAACTATTTTGTTGCATGCAAGTGAAAAATTCAAAATGTGTCGGCTCATTTAGCAATTATCGGACATGTAGATATTGGACAAAATATCCTTTCTCTCTCTATACCGCGCTAAGAACTTTGTCGAATAATCGTCAATTTGGCGATTTTGTATGGATTGTGAAAATACAGAGTTTGGGGGATTTTTCATCTTTACTTTGGCGATTTCGATATCTGAAACGTGGCAGCACTGAGTTGATTGCAATTAAAATAATCGCCGGACAGTTGCTGAGTATTTTTTAGTCACTCGGCTGATTAAAAGTTTCATTACAATTATCGCTTCTGCCAGGCAAATAATTTATAATCAGATATTTGATTACATCAGTCACAAGTCCGTGACTTTTCCCTTACCAAATTCAAGAGTTTAATAACTATTGGTTAAATAGTGTACAGGTTATGCAGGGGTGTTGCCCGGCTTCATGCTTTTTGGAGCAGTGTTCGGAGCAGGTCAAATTGAAATTTGAAGCAGCAAAAATGCATTTTGAAGCAGCAAAGATTGAAATTTGGAACGGCAAAAAATACTTTTTGAAGCAGGTGAAATTAAAATGTAATGCAGAATAAAGCTTTTGGGTGTAGCTAAATTTCAAATCTCATTTAACCCATGAATTAAGATGCATCCCCAGAAAACCAATTCCTCTATAGTTTCACTGCACCACTAAAACGAAAATGCGCAATTTTGAAGGAAAAAACGTGATGCACTCCTAAAAGTAAAAGCTTAATGTTACATTGAAATTAGAATAAATGTACCGCTAAAAGTAAAAACGTAATATATCGTTAAGGAAAGAAGATTATATCCATAAAAAAAATCCATAGTACCAAAGTAAAAAATTTTAACTTTAAGAAGAAAAAAACGCTAAAAACTCAAAAATTATTTTTAATTTTACGAACAAGTTGAAAAAATGCAAATATTTAATACTAAAAATTTAGGTATGGTATTTGTAAATTGGCTCAACTTAAAATTTAATAATAATGAAATTAATATGAAATATTTACATCTATTCAACTAGTACGTATTTTTTTTTTTCATTTAGCCACTTTTTCTTAATGTTGGTTTCTTAAAAAAAATTATTTTCCCCTCTTTAGTTTTTAATTAGCAAGAGGCTTCAACCACTGTTATTACTCACCAAGAAGCTCAACTTCTTTCCAAGTCTCGGATAGTACATTTGAGATTATCAAGTTTAAAAAATAAAATTATATTGTTGTTTGACAATCCCAATCTAACAATGAAAATGATTTGAAATAGGATAAAATGTTATAAAAGCTCGATTAATCAATATTTCCGGATAAATAAAAGCCGGATAACTAATTTTTTTAAATTTAAGTGGATTTTTCTTTATCCAACAAAAGGCATGCACTAACATACATGCATGAAAAAAAAATACATAAGTCAAATTGATAACCTCTTCCTTGGCGCGTTTGGTGGTATTGGTTGGTGTGTTTTAAATTGGTTAAAAAGCAATTGTACAATGTGGATCCTTTACAACAAATACCCATTGTACTACAAAAAGCAAAAGTGTACTCCTTTAAGCAAATAAACTTCTACAAGAACATTTCCAGTTTACCCCTAAAACCAAACAATTCCATACAAAAAAAAAAAGTCCAATGTACCTCTAAAACAAAATCTCATAATACACTTAAAATAAAACTAAAGGGTACCCCTTAAGGTAAAATAATTGTCATAAAAAGAGAAATCAAAGTTAACCCAAAGAAGAAGCTCCGTGTACTCCAACAAACAGACTAGTGTACCACCAAAAGAAAAGGCCAATGTACCCTTAAAATAAAACTCTAGAGAAAAATTAAAAGTAGGGATGAAACGGATATCCGGTATCCGGCTGCTTTTTAACTATCCGATATCCGGAAGTAAAGTGCCGGATATCCGATTTATCATGCCGGATATCCGGATGATTAAAATATTGAATTTTTTTTTTGTGGCGATCAATTATCTTTGATTTAAGTATTTTCCTGAAAATTCTACCAATGTATTCCCAGTGTGCAGATTCATCCTTTAATTTTTTTTTGGAGCAATCCAGGTGTGCGAGGAATGCGTTTCAGACGCGGTGGGTCACAGAGAATAGATAGCAAGGAAGATATGCGGCAGCAGACATTCGAAACACGCCACTATGGATATCACATGGAGTATCTTCGAGATTGAACAATTCACATAGGTGGTGGTGTGTAGAGCGCATAGCTACATCTCTGTTCGTTGTAAATTAGAAAGCGTTTTATTCTCCAGTCTAAAAGCTAAAGCTAGTTTTAACATTCAAATGTGGCACAATTTAGATCAGCAATTTGGAAATATTTCAAAATTATATTTTCAAACGCGTTGTACATACAGATCTGGCCGTTTCAAAATCAGTGTAAATATGAACAGTTTATTAAAAAACTGTTAAGGTGTATGTACACACTTGAATTTTTTTTCTTAATTATAAATATAAAACTCTAGATTTTCCATGTATGAAAACTCTTTTAAAAACCACGATGATTCATTATAACAAAAAACTGAATACAGTCAAATGCTAATTAGCTAATTATATATTCTTTTAAACATGATTATGCAAGTTGTAATTCATCTAGAAGCATCATTTTTGTTGGCAATGACTCGAAGTATCTTTCTTAATGTTATGACTCTCCAAAAAGTTTATAGCATTAAAAAAAAATTTATATAATTTTTTACCTCAAGAGTCCTTAAAAAACCGACTTTTTTTAAATTTTTTAACTTTTTTTATAAAAAAGAAACAGCCGGATATCCGGTAAAATCCAGTTCGGATATCCGATATCCGGTTTCTTATGTGCGCGGGATATAAGATATCCGGCAAAACCACTATCCGGTTCATTCCTAATTAAAAGTAAAGATTAATGTATCCTAGATAGAAAAGCTCCAGTGTCTACTAAAAAGGGGGAAAAAATGTACAGCCGCGGAAAAAAAAACCGAACCACCGATGATTATTTCGTTAGTTTTTATAGTAGAGCTCAACTTAATATACCATTTTGTAGGGAATAAATTCTACTACACATTGATATACAAACAATTTGCATAGGGGACTATCTTCATATTAAAATCCGCACCAACTTTAAAATTTCCAATAGCAATACCCAATTTTGATTCAATATTTGGAATCTACGACAAAATCTATCGTTGAACATCAATTTGCAAGTCATTTGGTTAAGTATATCTCTGCATATAAATGCAGGACATTAACGAAAATTTATATTTAGATTATTTTGAGGGCGGGGAACATTTCTGCGCTATCAAAAGTAGGTGTTGCTATTGAAAATTTTAAAGTTGGTGCGGATTCGAGTATGAAGATAGTCCCCTATGCAATTTTTTTGTATATCAATGTATAGTAGACTTTATTCCCTACAAAATGGTATATTAAGTTTAGCTCTACTATAAAAACTACCGAAATAATCATCGGTGGTTCGTTTTTTTTTTTCCGCGGCTGTACCTTTAAAAGTAAAGTCTAATCTACCTAAAAAAGAAAAGCCCAGTGTACCTCATACAAGGAAAAAAACACACCAATGTATCCCTCAAAGAAAAAAGCCCAATATAATTTTAAAATAAAACTTAAGGTACAGCCGCGGAAAAAAAAAACGAACCACCGATGTTTATTTCGTTAGTTTTTATAGTAGAGCTAAACTTAATATATCATTTTGTAGGGAATAAAGTCTACTACACATTGATATACAAAAAATTTGCATAGGGGACTATCCTCATATTAAAATCCTCACCAACTTTAAAATTTCCAATAGCAACACCCAATTTTGATTCAATATTTAAAATCTACGACAAAATTTATCGTTGAATATCAATTTGCAAGTCATTTGGTTAAGTAGTTTTTTAATTATGAATATCGAAAGTTTAGAACTCGTAATGTTAAATGAATTTCTTAAACTTTTAATCATATCTTTTGAAATAATAATTTTATTAAGCTGAAGTTTTTATGCGTGTTACATCTAAACGACCCAAATAAAATACACTAACTTTCATTATTTATATGTATATTTTTTAATTTTATTTAAATTAGGATATTAATATTCATAAAATTTATGAATAGCAACCATGCTATATTTTGATAGTGATGAATTCAGAAAAACGTTTTATATGCATATCTAAAATTTCATGATTTTCCTTTTTGTAGTTTTTTGGCAATATTATAATGTGCATCAAATGATCATTTAAGGGGTCATACACAAATTTAAAATCTGCAGAACTTAACAGAAATCTAAGAATTTTGAGAATTAAAAGCGCTGTGATCGCGTTGGTATAAAATTATAAATTCTTATATAGAGGCGAAGGGTATACAGGAGTGGGAGAATGAATGACCACGGAAAAATAAGAACCACGGCTAACGCCAAAACATTTTCTACCAGCGTACTTTATTTCGAAGTCTCACTAATACTTTGTTCACTGTGGAAGTAGCCCGTCAAATAAGATCGATACATATTGTCTAATATCTCTGCATATAAATGTAGGAAATTAACGAAAATTTGTATTTAGATTATTTTGAGGGCGGGGAACATTTCTGCGCTATCAAAAGTAGGTGTTGCTATTGAACATTTTAAAGTTGGTGCGGATTCGAGTATGAACATAGTCCCCTATGCAAATTTTTTGTATATCAATGTATAGTAGACTTTATTTCCTACAAAATGGTATATTAAGTTTAGCTCTACTATAAAAACTAACGAAATAATCATCGGTGGTTCGTTTTTTTTTCCGCGGCTGTACCTTTAAAAGTGAAAGCCTAATGTCTCACAAAAAGGAAAGGCTCAATATGCCCCCTAATGGAAAATGCCCAGTGTGCCTATAAAAAAGTTCGATGTACCTATAAAAGAAACAGCCTAATGTACAGTTGGGGAAAAGAAACCAAACCACCTCTGGTTTCTCGGCCACTATTTATTGTAGGATTAAACCATTTGTAGGGAATAAAGTCTACTACACATTGATATGCAAAAAGAATTGCATAGGGGACTATCTTCATACTCGAATTCGCACCAACTTTAAAATATTCAATAGTTCAAAATTTTCAATTTTACTTTGAATTTAAAAATCCTACTTTTGATAGCTCAGAAATGTTTCTCGCCCTCAAAATAATCTAAATATAAATTTTCGTTCATTTCCTACATTTATATGCAGAGATATTAGACAATATGTATCGATCTTATTTGAGGGGCTACCTCTATATTGAACGAAGTATTAGTTGGACCACGAAATGAAGGACGCTGGTAGGAAATGTTGTAGAGTTCTTATGCGTAGTCAGACTCGCCTAGAATTGTTCTAATAATATGTTACAGTATGTTTTATACTTTAAGATATGTTACTACTTTAATGTGATTTTATATAGTATTCTTGATGACATTAAATTTTATTATTTGTATTCTTAAGATGTTCTGAAATTATGTAGGCAAATGACAAACTTAATATTGTAAGAAAAATTAAAAATAATAAAATATATCTTGAAAAAATTAATTCCAGGAATAAAATGCATATAACAATGATTTACTTTAATTTAAAATTCAGATGGAACAATTTAAAAAAAAAAAAAAAATTAATTAGGGTTCTACCAATACGTACGTTTCTTAATAATAATACGTTTTTCAATTCCAAATTTAAATGAAATATTGTAAATGTTATATTTACACACTCAGTTTGAATTGAGGTTATGTAATTACTTATTTTTTTCCCATAAGATCGTGCTTGTCTTAGGTTATACAACGTGTCCCAAAAATATTTTAATACGTTTCAAACTCATTTAAAAAACAAAAATATGCACATTTGCATTTAATAAAGAAATAATTAAGATTTTTAACAATGTTTACAGCACTTCAATGTGCGTAACATTTTTGCACCTTTAAAAAATCTGTTTCTAAATAAAGCCACATATGGGGTTGTGGTCCGAAAACCTTACAATAGCCAATATTCAAGTAATAGCAAAGTAAAGCAGATTAGGGGTGACGATGGGAAGAAAGCGCCACCCTACTTTTTGAAAATTTAAAACTAGCTCATTATTTTCTAGGTTGGTTCATTGTTTGTTTGGTTGAATTAACGTGGCACTAGAACTGCACAGTGGGCTATTGACGACGGTTCGAGGTCTATATCGTAGTTTTTTTTTTTAGTTTTGCTAATTAACGTCGCACTAGAGCTGCACAGTGAGCTATTGGCGACGGTTCGGGGTCAATCTCGAAGGAAAGACCCGGGAACACATACATATTCATACCTGCACCTCGTTATTTTTAGAACCATGGTCAGATGACGAGGAAACACCTGAACTGGCACCAAACGCCTTCAATAGACGTCGGGAATTTGGACCCCGATCAGATGTATCGTGCACCAGTCCCGTATACACGGCAGTATAATTTGTTGGATATTCTGGACGTCTTTTCTAGTATTTTTGTAGCGAAGCTGGCAACCCTCCGATCGCAAGATCACTACTTTTTTACTTTTCTATGTCAAGTCCATTTCCCGGATTCGAACCACCAATCCTCTGATTAGTAGCTGAACGCCTTACCAACTGAGCAACTGGGGCTCCTATATCGTAGGAAAGACCCGGGAGCGATGCTTTGTATTTTTGAAACACGGTCAAATGACGGGGACAACACCTTAGCTGGCACCTGACGCAACCTTAACAGGCGACAGGACTGGTATAGGCGTAAAGTTGTCAAAAATATTGGGGGGCTGAAGGGGGGGGGGGGCAAATTTTTTCAACTGAAGACACTTTCGTAATTTTTGGGGGAGTTAAATTGTCGTCAATTGTTCGAAAAGGGTTGCAACTCGTTTAACCTCAAGGTTCGGTTGCAATGTGTGTGAATTTTAAATATATACCTTAAAAAGTTGTTGTGAAATCATCCAATTAACACATTCTGCCCAACACAGAAACTTCTCTAAATGCCAATTTGACTTGGGCAATGTACATACATTAATCAATTCAAAAGGGGTGAGGCTTTGGGCATTTCATAGCTTAATTAAAAACTTTAAATGCGTACTTTCTAACAAGAAAGAATGGTGGATTGTCTTAGTTTAGAAGTATTTTGTCACTACTAAAGGGGAGAAGCAAGCGTTTTGTAGGGAAACTTTTTCTAAAGAGAGCATTAATGATTTTGAAATATATCGCTAAAACACACCATCATGCAATAACAACGTCGAAAAGACACTGCGCTTCCAAAAAACATCAGGAAACCTCCTTTATCGATCAAGGGCGGATTTACGTAGGGCTATAGACCCTCCATTTGGGTCTGACTTCACTTCAAATGAAAACCGTAACATAGATTTCACAATAAGAACATCCAATGTCTTCTGAAAACTAAATGTACTCCAAAATACAAAGTGTAACTAAGAAAAAAGTACTCGTCAAAACGAAAATTATCATGTACCCCTTCAAGTTATAAAGTACAATGAATCCATAAAAGTATAAGTTCAATATGTCCAGACAAATGGTAGATGAGAGTGTGTGCGAAAAAAGTGTAACTTTGCAATGAAATCAATGTAAGTTTTCATCATTACTATCAAATTATTTGAAATTCTGCAATGAATGCCCACCTCTCCCTCCCCAATTAAGTCTCTATAGAAGTCGAAAAATGGGGTAAATTATGAATATATTATAGATACAAGTGAAGTAGAGGGAGAGGACATATTTACAGAAGAATGATAATTGTATTTCATACATAGGATCAAAAATTAAAATTGGCGACAAAATAACGAAATGGGCGCAGCTGAAAATGAGTGTTTTGGAGCAGGATACCCCTAAAAATCTCAAATGGTTGTGCCCACAAACTGAAACACATATGTAAAGAAAGTGTATATTTTTTCACCCCTCTATGTTCAGTTACGAAGAACGGGGGAAGGTGACGTGTCACCTCCACTCCCCCCCCCCCTCAGCAGAATGGGGGCCTTGAGGAATTCCCACTCAAGGTCACAGAGATGCTAAGAGAGAAGAGGGTCGAGTAACGGAGATTCACTCTCTATTTTGACAGTATACTTCGGCCTTCTGGGCGGAAACCAAGGGTACACCGATAAAAAAAATGGGGGTGTAAATTTCATATTAAAAAAAAAAAAAAAATTAATTATAAATTAGGGGGGGGGCAATTTTTTTTGAGTACAATTAACAACTTTTTAACAATATTTTTAGAGTATGGTAATTAACCCTTTGGGTACATTTGACGAGTGAAACTCGTCATCTGCTTACTTCGGCGAAGTGTCGGTGGACGAGTCTGACTCGTCATCTGCATTTAAGAAGCAGGCTTTGATGTTTGTCGCCCCCTCCGCCAGTGTGCGTTGATCGCAAACAATTTGTTGTAGGGTCGGTCAAGAATGGGATCAATTGAACCTCACCAAATCCATCCCATGGGCATAAAAATCTTCAAATAATTCAGTACTCAAAGGATTAATAGTTTTTTCTCTTTTGAATGAGAAATATTAGTTTTGGTTGGGAAATCGCCAACCGCACCAGAAGTAATATTTATTACAATTTTGCAGTATTTTACAATGGTTTACCAAGGCTCATTAATTACCTAACAGACATACGATATAAATTATTGCAAAACAAGATTATTATTGTTTTTTAACATAGGTGTTATTTATGTGGCTTGAAACAAGAACGACCAATGTCATAATTGGAAGTTTTGAGAAAAATGTCTTCAAAGTTTGAAACTCAGTATCAGAGTTATTGATTTTTTAAAAAATTCGATTTATTTTATTTAAAACTGATTTATTTGATTAAAACATGATTCTGTTTGATTTTATTCTTTTTTAACAAAGTATAAATTTAAACTTATACCTATATACATTAGCTCCGATACCAGTTTTACCTACTGCTTTGGGAAATTCTTCAAAATTATTCCAAATAAGGTCCTTTTCCCTTCCACCACTTGCCATTTTCAAACTTAAACATTTTATAGTTGGGTCTTATGGTCAAGCAAATTATTAAAAAGAGAGGATCTTCTCCTTTCTTATGATCTGGAATATGAAGCTTATTTCTTCCGATTCCAATATCACAGATTACTTACTAAGAATAAAAACAAAACTAAAAGATCCCATCAGATGCAATATGCACATCTTATGAAATCGAAAGTTTATATCATCAAAGCATTATATCGTAAGAAGATGCAATATACTTAAGAAATGAGAGTTATAATATTGTTAAGGAAATTTTTTTTTATGTGATTGCAATTTAACAGAGATAAATAGAACTTCTAAAAAACCGCCAAAACCGAACATGTGCAAGATATAAAAAAAGTATTCTGTCCATACATTTTTTTTGGTATTAAAATGAAAACTTGCACTTTCTGCATTTTACCAGGAACAGCATTTTACTGAGTTATTTATTAACATGTTCCTTACACAAAGTTCTAAAGAAGGGAGGGGGGATCTTACTCTCTGCATATTACTGTGCTGCTCACAAGATTGATCTAAAATATAATTTGCTTTCAATGTATTTTTAAAAATAAAGATATGAGATACTAGTTGTATCAATTAAATGAAATATATATTTAGGGGGCCTACGTGGCCCAGTGGATAAAGGCGTCAGCTGGGAATCAGAGGTTTCCTGGTTCGATCCTGTGCGACGGACTTGACAAGGAAAAGTAAAAAAAGAGCAGTGATTTTGTTATCGGAGGATCGCCAGCTTCGCTACAAAATACTAGAATGTCGTCCAGAACATCCACAAAAAAATTATCGACATGTATACGGGACTGGTGCACGATAAATCTGATCGAGGTCCAAAGTCCCAACGTCTATGAAGGCGTTGGGTGCCAGCTCAGGTGTTGCCCTGGTCATCTGACCATGGTTCAAAAATACGAGGCATCGTTCCCGGGTCTTTCCTTCGAGATAGGCCCCGAACCGTCTCCAATAGCCCACTGTGCAGCTCTAGTGCGACATTTATTAAATAAACTAAACATTTAGGCCACACTGAGAACAGTACAATTTCTGAAAGTAAGCAAACTACAAACGTATACTCACTTCGATATGACGTCGTCCGTGTTGGGTCTCCAAGGAGAGAGAGAGAGAGAGAGGATCACAACAAAAGCTCCACCTTTATCTGGCTCACGGAATTCTGGCTGCAAAGACTCGGAAGACGGACAGTTAGGAACAGATCAGTAAATGCGGTGAACACAACAGTTATCGAACATTTGGAAAACTTACGTAAAATTAAGAGCGTATGCTTCCTTCAATGTTACTCAAAGACTTTTAAAATTGAGGTAAATTTCATAATACGGCCTAATGTGAGTTTTTATGTTTAGCACTGGTGTTGGAAATGGGTCTTCTCGTTGCATTTAAGTCACGCCTTGTTTGTTGGCCAAGAGGTTCCCTGCGTTAAATACAACTCATATCACAGACTACGGTACTCGTTATGTGAATTGCATACACTTCATTGTACTTTGCATTCCTAATGTAGATACAATTTGCGGAAGCAAGTCAAATAATTTTTTTTTTAATATTTCCAACAAGTGTTGATAAATTTGAATAACTTTAAAAGCAAATTAAGACAAAAAAAAATTTACTCAAAGGACCACATGGGTGTCATTTTTTATTGTAGCAACGAATGTGCTACAGGTCGGAAATTGGTTGATTCACCCTATGCGAGTGAAAGTGATAACTATACGCAGTTTGTAATGACGCTATCAATTAGAAATATTGGCTCTTTTTAACTATGTATATAACCGGCAAGTTGTAAATAAATGGGTTGAGTTGAAAGTGTATAGAAGATAGTTAGTCAACAAATTGCCCCGCATTTATATTTATATTTCCTTATGAAAATTCTATGATAGTACTTTTTTCATTGTAGAAGCTAATGGCATTAGAGATTTTGCTGGTGGAAATCACAAAATGCCACATAGCTATAACAATAATAATACAAAAGGAATTTTTGACATACGACCTTTTGCACTTTGAGCGTCAGATATTCACGTCAACATCCTCAATTTTCGAAAAACTTATTGCGTGCGAACTTTTACGTAAATATCATAAGACCCATTACATATTTAAGCTTAAAAGAAATGTCTTATTATTTGGATTGCATTCTTTCCTGTATAGGAATAGGATAATGATAACCAGAAAAATTTAATCGGATTTTTTTTATCCGTTTGGAGTTTAGTGCTGTTGATTATAAACTCCCAGAATACAATCGCTTATTCTTAAAATAAGAACAAAATGGAACAGATATCAATGTAAAACAGTGCAGACAAAAAAAATTAACACTAAAATTCAAGAATTGGAAAAATTAAGAATTATTTTTTTACTTATTCTAAATTGAAATCCGTACGTAGATACATTTAAGTGATTATAATAGCGATGTATTACTATAAATACGCAAGACAAATTACTTTTTCGAAATCGCTGATTCTCTTTTCTTGTACATTATATAACTGATATTCTCCAGCCATTTGTTAACAATTACCAAACATCCAACTTTATTAAAAAGAAATCGGGGACTTTAAAAAGTACACAAGACCAAAATTTGTAAGAATTGTAATAAAATCATATCAAACTTAACTAAACAGATAATTTTTTCTCGAAGTTGTGCAAATTTTCAGCTCTTCGTAAGTAGCAAGAAACAAACTCCATGTGATCAGGCATACTTATGCTTTTTAATTTGTTTTATTTTTCAATAGTTATTAGTAATATTCTCTAGATTTATTTTTAATAAATTAAAACTACACTTTACGAAGTTCTAGGTAAACATTGCTATTCGAATTCGGTGGTAAAGGGCCAACATGTTAATATTATCATTTAAGATTTATTTTGTGCTTTTGCTTTAAATATGTTTTCTTTTCTATGTGCGGCCCTTTAGCTCCGACATACACATATTGGAACTGAAACCACAAGCCAAAACAAATCAATCAAAAGACAATGCTTCTACACTATTTTAAATACACTAGATCACTAGCTATAATAATAAAAAATATTCCATCCCAAGGGAGACACGAAGCGGGCCCCGCCGAGGACCCCTTCTGAGCACAGATGAGGAGGGGGTGGGGACGGGTGACTGGCAAACCCTGAACCCCACCGCCTTGATATCGAAGCAGTCCGGGCATATTCGTCACGTGGGAGAGGGGGGGGGGGGCGACCCGGGGTGGAATCCGGCTCTGGAACCGAACAACACCTCCGCCAAGTCGGGTCGCCATTCGGAGTAAGAGGGGGGCAGGTTTCCACGAACCGGTGCCGCAACCAGAGTTAGTTTTACGTCGAGACCAAGGTCCGTGGAATAAGAGTAGGGGCTGCCCCCCGTCTCATGTCCGGAAAATGTTGGAAGCAGGAGGCTGTCGTTCCTTCTCCTCTTCTCACCGGCTCAGCTCCCTTCTGACATTTAAGAATTAAACAATAGTTAATTTGCCTATAAAAACCCCTTTTAAAAAATACTATTACCTCCCATTCAATTTAATGCACCCCGAATGTTATACAAAATTCTATATATCTGAAAATTAAAAAAAAAAAAAAATGGAAAATAAAACATCTGAAAAAAAAAACTGAAAAATTCTTAAAACACCTGATTTATTAGTTGAACTTGTGGTTTTAGTTTACACTTAAATTTCACGCAATGTTATAAATAAAAAAAAATTAAAAATTGCAATAATCTATACACATTAAAGGATAGTCGTAAAATTTACATATGTCTAAAAAAATAGATAGTTAAAATTATAAATTCGTAATTAAAAAATAAGAGAGAGAGGGATTCTCGTCCTCCTCCTCGTGTTCTTCTGCAATAGTATTTACAATTCAATTAATACATATTCAGTTTTACACAAGTATTATATTAGACGTGGCATGCCTTACTCCGGTAGTCGACCCAAGACGCCCACCCCGAACGCAGTCGAGATCTCTTTCGAGGGTTACTCAACTACAAGTGGGAGTATAGGACATTCGGATGTAAAGAATCACAGAACATATTTTTCCTTACCATGAGATCAATATAATTTAATTTTTAAAAAGCTATCACTAAACGTTGTTGGTGGGAAGTTTATTTCTATTCTTAGTAGCAATTTTATGAAAATTAAATCTTTTAAAAATAAGTAAAACACTTTATTAAAGAGCATATGTTTTATTCTGTAAAAAATGACTTAAGTTTATAGAAAATATTTTGAAAACATTAATACTAAGAAGATGTTTTTTCCCAACAGCAACGTACACATAAAACATTAACGTGTTCATCTGCAATAGTATTTACAATTCAATTAATACATATCCAGTTTTACACAAGTATAATATTAGACGTGGCATGCCTTACTCCGGTAGTCGACCCAAGACGCCCACCCCGAACGCAGTCGAGATCTCTTTCGAGGGTTACTCAACTACACGTGGGAGTATAGGACATTCGGATGTAACGAATCACAGTACATATTTTTCCTTACAATGAGATCAATATATTTTAATTTACTCAACTACCAGTGGGAGTATAGGACATTCGGATGTAACGAATCACAGTACATATTTTTCCTTACAATGAGATCAATATATTTTAATTTACTCAACTACCAGTGGGAGTATAGGACATTCGGATGTAACGAATCACAGTACATATTTTTCCTTACAATGAGATCAATATATTTTAATTTACTCAACTACCAGTGGGAGTATAGGACATTCGGATGTAACGAATCACAGTACATATTTTTCCTTACAATGAGATCAATATATTTTAATTTACTCAACTACCAGTGGGAGTATAGGACATTCGGATGTAACGAACCACAGAACATATTTTTCCTTACAATGAGATCAATATATTTTAATTTTTAAAAAGCTATCACTAAACGTTGTTGGTGGGAAATTTATTTCTATTCTTAGTAGCAATTTTTATGAAAATTAAATTATTTAAAAATAAGTAAAACACTTTATTAAAGATCATATGTTCTATTCTGTAAAGAATGACTCTTTTAAGTTTATGGGAAATATTTTGAAAACGTTAATACTAAGAAGATGTTTTTTCCCAACAGCAACGTATACATAATTAAAACATTTAACAAAATATGAAATATATTTTTTTAGTGGGGTTCTCGTCTTCCCAATTTTTTTGGGTGTGTGATCTCGGGCAATAGTATAGTTAACATTTACAATTATTTTATTACAAAACCTCGTTGGTGGGAAGTTATTTCCATTTCTAATAGCAATATTAGAAAAATTAATAAATTGTAAATTAAACACTTTATTTAAGAGTAAATGTTCCATTCTGTAGTGAATGCTTATTGTAAAGATTTTGGAAAAATTGCTCTAGAAAGGGAATATTTTTCTTCCCAACAACCACGTATCGTATTTATCAAATGATACTTTTTTCAGAGGGATTCTCGTCATCCTCCAATTGAACACATTTTTGGATACACTGTTACAAGGGGGGGATTTTCCCCTATTACCACATTAGGGTAAGTAACTAAGTATAATAATTTGTTTATTATATTAGACATATGAGGCTTGTCTACTAGGCTGCCCAACCCAAACGCAGTCGGGATTTCTTTCAAGAGTTACTCAACTACCTTAGAGAGTAGGTTCGTGTGTAATGAAAGGATACTTTTATTTATAAAAGTGATATAAATATTAATTTATTTAAAAAATACGAACTACAAAACGTCGTTGGTGGGAAGTCTATTTCCATTTCTAATAGCAATATTAGAAAAATTAATAAATTATATATTAAACACTTTATTTTTGAATAAGTGTTCCATTCTGTAGTGAATGGCTATTGTTAAGATTTTGAAAAAATTGCTACTAGAAAGGGAATATTTTTCTTCCCAACAGCCACGCATAATATTTATCAAATGATACTTTGTTTAGAGGGATTCTCGTCATCCTCCAATTGAGCACATTTTTGGAAACTTATATAATTTTTAATAATAATAACTTACTAATAAGTTATTAAATTGATATTGATTGTTAAGAATAATTGCTAAAAATCAAAGTATTTTAATCAAAAGAAGTTGTTTTTGTTGGAACTTGTGTCTTTCTCGTTTATATGAAGAGCTGAAACTTTGCACATGATAAACCCTGTATCAATATATACTCGTAGCACTTTACTGACACAAACTAAATGTTTAATTTGAAATGTTTTGCGATGATGCTTCTTTTATGAAATATATAATAACTATTCAAGTTTATCTTTTTCTCTTAACAAACTTTCGTAGAAAATTCGTAAAATTTTGGTCTTGTTAGGGTTTAGGAAAAAATTTGGAAAATGGGTCACAGGTTTGTGTTATTTAATGGAAGTAATTATAAAATCATATAATAAATTTGTTAACATTTGAAAAGATGTTTTCGAAATTCGATCAACTGGTAATTTGGATAAAAGGTATTGCATATATTTTAAAAATATGCATAGTTCTATTAACTTCTTACATTTTGGTCTGGTCTTAACTGATAAATAACTATGTTTTTTTTCCGTTTATAAAAAAATATAAAACACTTTAATCATCATTATATTTTTTCTGTAATAGATCTCTTTTACGCTTTTTACACGCATCAAATGAGGTCTCAAAAGAAAGAGTAATTCCCAGACATTGACGAATCGAATCTTTAGAACGCTGCAACCCTAGGAAGTTGCAAAAAAATTGAAAAAAAGTTTTTTTTAAATTAAGTTTACTGTTAAAACTTAAGAGTGTAAACAATTTAATCGGTTGAAATTTATATTTTTTCTACGTCGTCAAGGCAATTACTTAGTGTAATTTGAAATATCACGTGTAACAATTTTAAATCTATCTATTAAATATGTAGAACTGAAAATACGTAAATGAGAACGGCCACGACATAACTAAAAAACTTAAAGAGAATCTAAATTCACATATAATACTTGGTTTGAAAAATTACAATTTCAACGTGACCATTTGCAAATTCGAAAAACGTTCCATCGAATGTGGAATTTGTTCATGCGAAAATTTTAGCACGGGCACACTAGTCTGTCTTTATTTCACTTTGATATCTGTAGGTTTTCAGAAATTTTAATACTTCGTTATTAATATTTTAGAAATTTTAACGAACTTGGAGAAAATGTTCCAAAGTGCATCGAACGTTTCGTTGAAAAGAACATTCATCGTCATTTCCTTGCAATTTCTAAGGGGCATTTATAGAGACGAACACACTCTTATTACAAGGACATATTCTAAGCAAAATGGCTCGTCTGTCTAATTGTTATCACAAGATTAACAATACAACACTAAGTATACACTGTTAACAATATGTTGACCGCTGAGTTCGGGCGCAATGGGTTTGATAGATCGCACATTCAAAAAAACATTATAAACACCTAAGTATACACCTGCAAGTGATGGGCATCATTAGGAGTGATGTAAAAAGAAGAAAAAATAATGAGAAAACCCATGTATTTGACATGAAGCTAGTCAAAAAAAGTTCAATGGAATTTTGCGCGCAGGCCTAGCTGTGTCTGTCACATCAATTGCGCCCGACGGAAGGAAAATAGACAGTAATCAAAAAGCACAGCATCAAATAATTTTATGTTCTGTGAAATATTTTAATTTTCTATTACTTTTTATTTGTAAATATATATACAACAGACATTATTTTTAATTCCTTAACTGTCTACTCTCTAATATATATTACGTTCTATTCTATTCAAAAACAACATTCTATTCTATTCAAAAAAACGTTCTATTCTATTCAAAAACTACGTTCTATTCTATTCAAAAACAACGTTCTATTCTATTCAAAAACAACGTTCTATTCTATTCAAAAACAACGTTTTATTAGCAACACTCCACTTCAACAATGGACGAATTTATTACAAGTATTTATAAATACGAAAGAATTATAAGGTATAATATTTACAAAATCCACATAAACTTTAAATAAACTAAAATACGAAACTTACTTTCTTTGGTATCAGAATAAGAGAACAGAGAAACTGCAAGCTTCGAAGCATCAGCGATTCGAAAGAAATTGCCGCTCAAAGAGATGCTTCGAAAGAGGAAAGTATCTTGGCGAAAAAATTGCTCCGGTTTTGGCGAAGTTTGGTAGTTCGCTACAACTGTGAAAGAAATGGCTGCTACCATGAGAGATTGGCTTTTAAACTTGTTAATATTCGTTGCTTTTTTTTGTTTTTAATGATTTTGTAACATAGAAGTGTGAAAATATTGAAATATTTATTTTAAAGGAACACTCAAAAATAATTATAAAGTTTTAAAAAAAAAAAAAAAGTTAAAAAGTTCCAAATAAATTTACAATAATATTTTTTAAATCAAATAAATAAAATTTGATTAATTTTTAAAAAAATCAATTGTAAATTTTTTTGCAAAAGTTTTTCTATTATATCCAATCAAAACACTTTCACTTTTCATGAACATTCATGATGTATGCCATCTTTCGCATCGCATTTGTCAAAGGATTGCCTTTTGGATCATTTGCAAAATTCAATTTATGATCAAATTCAACAGTGTTTACTAATTACACGGATATTTTTTGTTTGCGGATATTTTTTTCCTGTTCCAAATTTTCTGACATTGTAATCATTACGGATTTGCTATAAAATGGATAGAACATACGAATCTGGCTCAACTAAAAAAAGCTAATAGAGAAGAAAGAACCGAACCAGAAACATATGACGAAACTGTTTTGGAAATATTGACCCTTAAAGTTAATTCGAATTCTCCGAATAAAAAAATAGTTTAGTTGTTTAAAAAAAAATTAAAATTGGCATTATAGCTGATTATGTTATTTTGTGTTGAGTGTTTACACATAAATTTAGCAGTTTGATTTTGAATTACGTCGAGGGACCCCTAAGCTTGTAAGCCGATCACTTATTGCCGAAATACCCGCTCTACGCACAGGAAGAAAATAACACACAGTATTCGGCACTAGCATCTCCATGTGCGCTCCCTGTGTGAGGAAAAGCATCTTGGCGCGATAATTGTTTGGCGGTGAGGGGATAAATTTCCAAATGTTGCAACCTTGTATGGCATTTATTCCCTTCCCCGGGAGATTCAAGCTTACAGCATATGGTTGTTTAAATTGATGTGTTTTTTTTATTGATATTCAACTGTTTGGCGTAGATGTGTGAAGGGAGGGGGAAATTTTCTGCTTATTAATGAGGAAAGAGTGGGCGCTCGAAATAAAGTGTAGTATTTATTTCAAAAATAGTCTTATAAAACATTAAAAATTTGAACTAATAAACAAAGTATAATATCTTTAATATTTTGTAATTAAGTATTCTGTAGAAAAAAAAATTAAGAATAAGAAACAGAAAAAAAGCAAGTAATTTATGGAAGTTATATAAGGTTAATTTGAAATACATAACGAATGTTTATAAAGAAATTGTATTTGTGTATGGAGTATTTTTGATTCACATAAGCATTTCTTATAATTCATAAATCCTTTTCTGTAATTATAAGCAAACTAAATTTATACTATTTTAATATAACAAAGTTAATGTTACAAAGGTCTCGGGGTGAATAAATGGCCAACCTGTTTTATGGTATGTCTCACGATGGTATAATATAATTTCTTAGATATTCGTAAAATCATTTTTATAATTACAATAATATTAAAATTGCGAATTACAATCAAATAAATATATTAAAATATATATATATATCAATAAATCGAATGCATGTTCTTAAATCGTGAAATTACCATGGTCGCAATTTATTGCGAAAAAACTAGCTCTTCTCCATGCTACAATTACAATGCCATTTAAAAAACAAAACAAAAAAGGTCAGTCAAAATGTCGAACAGCAATTCCTTCCACAGGGTTGCGAAATACTAAACTTATCAATATCGCCAAAGCTGGAACAATTATCGCGCCAAGATGATTTTCCTCACACAGGCGAGCCCTTTTACAAGACGTCACGCATATTAGAAACACTCCTATTGGTTAACGCACCGTGATTGACATTTCGCTTTTCACATAATACTCTCCAAAATCGTTGAATTCGGTTTAATTGGTTCAGCTTCTTTCTTGTTTATATGTTAAGGTTGAAGAACCGCTTCTGACCGGTTACATCTTGACATTTGCTTGTCTTTTATTTAAATTTAAAGCGTGTGTGCAAGAACTAGGAAAGACAAATTGATTAAGCGATGCCATATTCCTAAGAAGATCGATTTAGCGATTCCAGTTGTTGATTTAATTGAAAACCGGTCATTTTATTAAAAGAAATCCAATGCGTTTTCTTTAAAGTTTTTAACAATTTGAATAAATCTGTCCTGTACAAGCCAGTAGTTACACAGCTTTCTAAGCTAAGTTGGATATATGACTTGGGTATTTAAAAAAAAATGAATAAGTTCAACAACATCAGATGAACAAATTTGCAATTTATCTTCATGTTATCACTAAATTTGTTGGATGCTCTAGACGACTTCCTAGTATTTTTGTAGCGAAGCAAGATCACTACTTTTTTACTTTTCTTTGTTAAGTCCATCGCACGGGTTCGAACTAGCTATCCTCTGATTACTAGCTGGACGTCTTGATCCACTGGGTCACTGGAGGCCCGACGATTTTTATTTCGAAGGATAATAAACGTCGCACTAGAGCTTCACAGTCGGCAAATGGCGACGGTTCGGGGCCTACCTGGAAGGTTTTGTTTTGTTAATTAACGTCGCACTAGAACTGCACAGTGGGCTATTGGCGACGGTTCGGGGTCAATCTCGAAGGAAAGACCCGGGAACACATACATATTCACACACACATTCATACACACTTTCATACAGGCACCTCGTTATTTTAGAACCATGGTCAGATGACGAGGAAACACCTGAACTGGCACCCAATGCCTTCAATAGACGTCGGGACTTTGGACCTATTAGAGTTCAGTGCTTTGGACCCCGATCAGATTTATCGTGTACTCAGAGGTGGCGCCACTGGGGGTGCTGGGGGGGGGGGCTGTAGCCCCCCCTGTCGGGCAAGGCAAGCCCCCCCCCGTCGGGCAAAAATTATGAAGTTCGTCGGGGGAAAAGTGTTATTTTAATTATCAAGACCAAATATTTTTGAAACATTGAATCAAATTTAATTTTTTTAACGAAATGGATCTAGGTCTTAATTCCGACAGATAAAATCCCGACACACCGATCAGATTTCAAGACCAAATATTTTTGAAACATTGAATCAAATTTAATTTTTTTAACGAAATGGATCTAGGTCTTAATTCCGACAGATAAAATCCCGACACACCGATCAGATTTATCGTGTACTCAGAGGTGGCGCCACTGGGGGTGCTGGGGGGGGGGGGGCTGTAGCCCCCCCTGTCGGGCAAGGCAAGCCCCCCCCGTCGGGCAAAAATTATGAAGTTCGTCGGGGGAAAAGTGCCTACGATAGGCCTTTGGTGCCGAAATCTCGACACCAAAGGCCTATCGTGGCTGAATATTTAGAGGCTCGAACCGATGAGCGCGATTTTGATACTGAACATGCATGCTTGGGAAGCGACATATACAACGATTTGGTTATCAGAGAGTTGTCAAATTCGTTCCTTTCGCAACCAAAAAATATTGGCCAACCAAAAAATAGAATATAAGGGATATTGGTGTATGTTAAATCTGATCGTGATCATTGATCGTACGTCCTGATCCCTTATCTGATCGTATGTTCTGACGCTTGTTGAAATTGCGTCGGGTACCAGATTAGGTGTTGAACTCGTCATCTGACTATGGTTCAAAAATACTGGACAGTGTTCTTGTGTCTTTCTTTCGAAATGATCCCGAATCGTAATTAAAACATATATTACACTTAAGTAATTTTCTTTAACGTTATTTTATTACTTTATTAACAAGTCAACTTATTTTATAGAGGATTGTATATCTTAAGTTTTATTTTATTGTATGGAAACAGCATTCTTGATAGAAGTGGTGTCGTTTGGCACGTTTAGTAAAACTAATAGAATATTTTAGTAACACAAATTTAGAAAATATGATTTAGGCAAATTGGAGACCAAAATCATGTTCGGTTGTGTCACAAAAATTCCTTGAATGGCCATTGAATACGGGGATGGCCAAAGAATTTTTTTAGCCAAAGTAGGTATAATTTTTTTGTACACAATCAGACAGTTTATTTTTTTCAATGTTTTAAATCATACACTTAAAAATAACATAATGGCTGAACATTTCGGTAAGAAATTAATATGTAAACTTACAAATTATCTATGCAGTGTGCAAATATATATTTTAAAAAAAAATAGTCATTAGTAAAGTACAAACATTGTCTACTACAATTTGGCGCCCTCTTTAGTCTGGCGGCCTAAGCGGTCGCTTGATCCACCAGATAAAGTTAAGCAGCTCCCTTGTAAAACCTATTCCCGCGCCATCCCGCAGGCAAGCGGTTTCCAATTCTTTGCCAAGGTCAAGCAGTAAAATGAAAGTTTTTCGTACACCGCAATACTCTTTTCTTTGTAATATAGGGGATCAGAGAGAGAGAATGGAACCCTACCCTACTTCGTTTTTTATTGGTGGATGACACGTTTGGGAGAGGAGAGTGACCCCAGGCCACATGGCCAACAAAACTGAAGATGCCCCCCTTCAATAAAACTTTCCATTCACGTCTAGGGTTCTGTGTGGTGTTGTGTTGGTGTGAAAAAATTATCCCTTCAGTGCTCACTTGCTGACTATTTTCTGCATATTATAGCGTAAACGAAAATTTATCTTCGTGTATGTTAAATTTTTGTGAGTATAAACGTTTTTTCATATACATCTTTTTTTTTCAATTCTGCATATCTACCACATTGAAGTGAGTAAACTTTTCTATTTTCTTATAACGAGGAAACAAAATGAAATAGCTAGGTTGTATTTGTGATGAGATACAAAAAAAAATATATGGGGATAGGTTTTTGCTTGCTATAATACCCGACGCTCATTGGAATAATGATAATCGTTCCAATGAATTGTCCCAATTTCTAGTTCCGACCGAATGTGTTGCTTTTTTGTAGTTTGTCTCTAATTAATTTTTAAATTCTTATAACTATCAATTAAAGATATTGAATTAAGTAAAATAAAAATAATTAATATGATATCGTGTTTGTGAAATTAGATATGTGGGGTTTAATTATTTTATCTGCAGAAGGTTTCAAAAATATATTTAATTATGGGTGAATTATATATTTTGTTATTTTTTTTTCTTCGATAAAAATCTAAAGTCCAAAAAAAGTCAAACCAAAATTAAATTAACTGTATTAAATTTAATTCTTAATTAATTAATGTACGGATATCAGTAAGAATTTTGAAAATAATTACATTATAAAAGTTATACATACTAAAATATTTCATTTCTCAAATGTAAATATTATACTTTACTAGTAATTTTTTATTAAGCATTATTATTACTACAAATGATAATTTAACAGACTTATTAATTACCCTTAAATATAAATGAAATTATTTTATAAATGTAATTTAAAATAACTAAAATTTTAAAATCCAAAAAATAAAATATTTCCAAGATACTGCAGGATGGAAGGCTTTTTTTTTATTCTCAAAATATAGCTTTTTTAAAAAAAATTAATCGAACCATGATTATACATTTTTTTTACAGTGCCATCAAGTTAATTTTAACACGCATCGTTTGAAAGTACTGAGATTTGTTGTAATAATTGTAACAATTATCTGCTTTCCACGATGCTTTAAGTTTATGAAAATACGTAAAAGGGGTGAGATTGAGTACTTCTTGATTTTAGCCCATAATTATAATAACAATAAAACCTAAATCTGAAAAATTTGCTGTGTTATTCCTATTCAATCAATTCACTACTATTCATATCGTAATACTATTAAAAAACATAAAATATTATATACATTTATTTTCAAACATTTATCATTAACAAATTTACAATATAGATTAATACTTGATTTTTGAAGTAAAACGTCTTTAAAATCAACTACTTGGCGTATCTGGACAGAAACACCATGAAACGCTATTAGAGTGATAATTTCTGACACTTTTACTGCGAGACAAATATTACTATTTACTTAAATTGGTTCTAGTCCGATAGGAAATTAGGAGCCGATGCGTCTAAAATTTAGTAAAAGCAAAGCACACATATTGCGTGGATGGAACGCGCTGCATAAGACGGAACACGCTGCATTAGACGGAACAATTTGTCTTCCTTTTGCTTCAGAAGTTTCTGTTGGCGACCATTTCCTATTTCTCTATAATCTGCTAAAATTGTTTCACCTATAATCATTCTGGACGTGTTCCGATACAGCCACATCTGATTGATTTTTTTTACGATAAAATAATTTTATAAGAAATATTTACGTAGAGGAAATTAGCCCCCTGTCGGGGAAGGTCAGCCCCCCCGTCGGGCAATTCCTGGCGCCACCACTGCGTGTACTAGTCCCGTATACATGCCAGTATAATTTGTTGGATATTCTGGACGACTTTCTAGTATTTTTGTAGCGAAGCTGGCAACCCTCCGATCGCAAGATCACTACTTTTTTACTTTTCTATGTCAAGTCCATTTCACGGATTCGAACCACCAATCCTCTGATTAGTAGCTGTCTACCTGGAAGGAAAGATCCGGATACGATGCCTCGTATTTTTAAACCATGGTTAAATGACGAGGACAACACTTGAACTGGCACCCGACCCAACCTCAATAGGCGTCAGGACCTCGATCAGATTTGTTATTCATCCTGTATACACGCCTGTATTATTTGTTGGATGTTTAGTTTGGTTAAGTAACGTCGCACTAGAGCTGCACGACTTGTCTACGGTTCGGGGCCTATCTCGAAGGAAAGACCCGGGAACAATACCTCGTATTTTTGAATTATGGTCAGATGACTTGGACAACACCTGAGCTGGCACCCAACACCTTCAATATACGTCAGGACTTTGTTGGATGTTCTCACTGATCTCTAACTGTAACTTCTGGATAGGGCAAGACATTTTGTTGACTTGAAGCCGATATGGAGGCCGCCATGATGGGTCACACTTTTCTTGATACCGCAATATTTCGTATATTTTTCATGTTAAAATACGCCGACATACATTATTTTTGGGTAAGTTTTTTTTATTTTCTTTTTAAACCCATTTTAAATGTAATCTGCTATTAAAATAGGAAGTCATTTGCAAGTCAAAGTAGAAGTAGTTAAAAAGCAAGAGCAAAAACTATCTGTTTGACAATATAAAAATTAATTCTATTAGAAGAAAATATAATATTTATATATATTTAATACTTCTACAATGCTTTGGTAATAAAAAACACCACTAAATCATTTAAAAAAAAATGTTGGGGCACAGTATGGCAGCTTTCAATTGGTTTCAACGCGCCCGTAGAGGAAACGAAGTTTGAGCCTTCCAGCAGTTACAGTTAGAGTTCAGTGGATGTTCTGGACGACTTTCTAGTATTTTTGTAGCGAAGTCGGCAACCCTCTGATCGCAATATCTTTACTTTTTTTTAAAATTTTCTTTGTGAAGTCTACCCAATCCTCTAATTATCCAGCTGTGGAAAGTCCCTGGAACATTGTATCGTATCTTTGATAGTTTGATTGGTTTGTTAATTAAATGACATCGCACTAGAGCTCCACAGTGGGCTATTGGCGATTGTTCGAAGTATATGGGTACTTCCACCAAAATTGAAATTTTTTACTGAAATTAAAATTTTAGCCAAACCCTAAGTGTAGTATATCAATTTAATGTTAGAAAGTTGGTGCATATGAATTTGTAAGATATTATTTCATAAGAATAAAGTCTGCAATGAAATTATTCAAAAGTTGATATATTTCTTCATTTACATTGGGGCCAAAAATATCACTTCGGTTATTGTATATTATATTCTTGATTTTGTTCATTAACTGAAATTATTATATGTACAAATAAATAATCTATTTATATTTTTATCATATATACACATTTGAAATATTTTACATTAGCTTTTGAATACAATTTTAACTGTATTTAATAGTGATACTTAATTGTCACAAGATTAAAAGAGACATATAAACGTTTCAAATTTGCAAAAACTACTTAACATTTTTACTTTAAACTTCTTAATCTCTGGTTTAATGGAATAAGACATATTTTACATCTTTTATTTTTTATGTGTCATGCATAGAACATTCTCTGCTGTGTTGTTACAAGAGCAACAACTGACTGTGTCACAAGAGTAACGCATAACATTTCTGTCTATAAGCTCTAAGCCCAACAAAGCTACGTATAAAATAAATTGTTAAAAACTAACTGTAGAAATTATTTCACACAAAAATTGGCATCTAAAGGTGAGCTGCATTACATAACTTTGTCTAGCATTTCATTCACATTACATGTGTTTGGGTGTTGGTTGGTTTTAGTCATACATATATTTCTGGGAAAGTAAAATAAGTTTATAAATTCTAAACCATGGGAACAATTTGAATTTTCATATTTCCAAGCAGGGGAGGAAGGCTATATTCCTTATCTCTGCAAAGTATCTTTTTTACGACCACTGTCCACACTTCTCTTTGAAATGGTTGAAACACACCAATCCCTTTTATGGCTGGCTGCTGTTTAGCGAAGGGGGTTTAGTGTCGTTTCTCAAGACCCCTGATCTTGGATGTTGCAACAGATAAAGTTAAGCTGGACTCACTGTCTCAGCAGGCCCAGCAGGGGGAGCCCAATAACCTGGAAACCCTAAAAGTTGGGAATTTCTAGTTTTAAAAATCCCCGAGTTGGGAAAATTTACGCCGGAAGATAATTAATATTATTAGCAAATGAAAGCTAAAGAAGATTAGAAATTTTCCAACTTGTAAGATTACAATTAAATTAGACCTCAGAACGAATCAATGCATGCAAGAAATCAATGCTTGTAAGAGAACTGTTTAATAATACCTAATAAAAAAAGATGGAAAAAAAAAATGCCGATACGTTGGATTTGGAAATATTCAGTACTATTGAGTTGGGAATTTCGAATCGTTAAGTTGGGAATTTCAAATCGTTAAGTTGGGAAATTTCTTGTTTCAACCCCCCTAAAAAACTTTGGTGTCTCGGATACATATTTTTTGCTTCTCTCGCACCCAGACAAGACCCTTCCCCGCGAACTGGAAGTAGACTTCCCCACATATTACGTCTTCAGTTTCTGCGATGTGGGGTTAAAAGTTCTTCTTCCCCTCGCAACTGTTTACGCCGCACGGAGGAAATCAATGCACTTGCTCCCTTTTCAAGGTCAAGTTTCCCGTAGGTCTTATGTTATATCTCACATTACACCCCCCTAAGAAAAGCCCGGGGCCAGGCAATAATCATTATTCGCTGTATTACTCACCCTTCCCAATCCAAAGTAATTCACAGACACTTGGATTATTCCATTGGGATTTTTTAAGGGTGAGAGATCGCTAACCAGGCGAAAAAAAAAATGCTTCTCTCACCATACTATTTGACAATTGCTGGGTTGGATCTTTTGGTTATGTTTCAGTGGGGCAATTACTTAAGCACAATACAGTTAATGTGTTAATAATATTGAAAAATTACCGAATAATAAATTTTTTTATACGTTTGTTATTTTTTTTAAATATTTGAATTTTTTTTATATTATAAAAACTTTTCTTTATTATTAAATGTTGATTAAAAATTATAAAAAAATATAATCGAAAATTATGTAATTAAAAAAAAACATTTTTGTTAAAGTTCCGTTATACATGAGATAGTATATCTGAGATATGAAATTATTTGATAAAACACGGCGAACGTTATTATACCTGTGGTGATTTCAGTGTTATAGTACTTTCATTCTTCCTAGCTCGGATAATGATATAAACGAAATTTTGAATTTCAGATAAATTCATAGTTTAGATAGTGTTTTAAATAATAGTAATAAAACTAATTGTAATTTCCTCTATTTATTTTATCCTGCGGAAAGAATTGGGAGTAAATTTTATCGGAAAGAAATCTTTCATATCGGTTCAAACTGTTCTGGTAGAGCAATCATTCGCAGAAACTTGCGCCACATAAAAAATGTTGGCATTTCAAGTTCCCTAACATCTGATAAAATCAGCGTATGGGAATAGTGAAATTATTTAGTCGATAACTCATGTATATAAATCGTGTGTTATGAGGTGTTCGTTTAATGGCAAATGAAATCATTATTTGTAACTTTCTTCAAAGTAATAATAAAAAATTGGGTGTGGCAGTGTCGGATCACGGACAGAACAGAAAAAATTGCTCGGGAAATTGAGTCTCCGAATACCATAATCAAAGTTTCTCAACTCCGTATTACAGAAATAAAATAGATATTCTCTTCTCCAAGACTTTTCTAAGTCTGTCTATTTCAGTTCGGAGTTCCATTAACTATTTAAAAAAAATAATACTCTTGATTTGTAATGGATCATAACTTAAACAATGAACACAAATTTTTTTTTCAGCTGTTAGTTACTAATAAATTCCATAGTTACTGAAATAATAAACTTTGGGTCATAACATAATAAGTGAACATTATAAAATGTGCTAAATATAGCGTTGTTAAAGATTTTTTTTTTAAGATATAAATAATCAAACCTTTAATTAAAAAATAATAATAATTCATCTTCGTAAAAGTTAATAAATTTTAAGTACAGTAAGACTCTAATTATCCGGATCAATTGGAACCAGATCCGATTCGGATAATCGAATACCCGGATGATTGGATAATGCACAAAAAAAAAAGGTTATTTTTTCAGTAAAAAAACGAACTTTGCTTTGGTATGTGATGTATGCAAGTAAATCTGTATGTATTGTAACATTTTTTTTTTATCATTCACTGATAAGAAACTTATAAAATGTGGATTATGCTGATTTTCTTTTCTCAAACCGGATAATTGGAGTTCTACTCTACATTTTTTTACAAATGTATGAGATACAACCAGATTATATTTTTTGTGACGTTGAAGACATTTTAAAAGTATGCAAGACAAGAAAATTTCATACCTTCATTCTATGTGTAAAACAAACAATAAGTTAGCAATAGTAATAATAGCAATACTAATAAAGAGCATTTGAAATAAAATCAAAGCTTTGGCATCTATAAAACTACTTAGTTTTCATGTACACTGTAATTATATAAATTAGTAAACTCTCAACTATACATTATTATGCAATTTTCTAAAAGACTTATTTTTTTCTGGAAGTTTTTTACACATACCTTCCTCTCCACAAGTTATCGGTTCACTTTAATATACAATTCAATAAACAAATAATATAATCTCATTGAGACTGAACATATAATGAACACGTGACTATGTGACGTCGAACAGCTGTTCTGACAAAGCCATTGTTATTTCCCTCGAATAAATGAGTGGCCCTAATGCAAAAACTGTTATATCCCAAAATTCGATAAAGGAGATTTGGGCATCAATAGGAACTTGGTAACGAGGCTTTAATTTTAAAATATAATAAAGAAGCAAAATACGTTATTTAAGAATATAAAATTAAAAAAAATAATTTACTCAGAAGCAAAAGTAGCTCTATCCACCCTAACCGTGACCTAAACGTGAGCGGGAAAAAATATTATTAATAATAGTTAAATTTTGATAGTTTTTCGCGATTTACTAAAAAAAAGATTTTCTTGAATATAACTTTTTTTGCATCTGGCGTACTCAAATAAAATATTTATATTGCGATATTTATATATATTAGTTATTTTTAAGAATAACAGTAATTATAAATAGAGTTGCTGTTTATTGGTTTTGTGTCAAATTTGGACATGAATCACATTAAAATTCGTTGTTCGAAAATTTATTTTTTACAATCAGGTATAAGGGATATCTTTAATAAATTTGGTTATCAAATCTAAAGCAACTTTAGGTTGGTCATATGGTACCACGTGCCCAGCATTTCTAACAAGAACCCCGAATAAATTTCCGAAATTACGGATATACCCGGCGATATAAACCGAGCTATCCAGCTTCCAGATTTTCCTGTCGGCTGCCTTGTAGTCATTGGAATGCTTCCAAGTCAGATTATTCAGAAGCAAACTCTCATATTGCACATAAGGGAAGACAAGATCCAGTTGGCCGGTGTAGATAAGCACTTTGTAGTTGTCTACCAGAGAAGCGATTTTGTCTGTGGAGGACGCTGCGACAACGTCTATCTTCATATAGTGCTGGACTGTGTCGTCATCGTGGAAAGACAGGTTTCCAACATGGATTGCTCTCCTGGACTGCGGGGATTGGACGTATTTCTTGAAGTATGAGTATTGCTCGGGCTGCTCAGTGAAAAGAAAGTTGTAAAAGAAATTATATCCTGTGAAAAGTGTCAGGTACGGAGTAGTTGCTATGTCAGGATCCTTCAAAAAACTAAGGTATTTGTTGAGCTCTTTTAACGCTAGAAAGTTTTCACCTTTTTTCAGATGTTGGTCCATAGAGTCGTAGATGTCTTTGATAATGGATGCTTGTTTGAAGTCTATCAAACCCAATTGGTACAAGAACTTATCGTAGTCTTTATAATTGCTACGTACGTCAATAAAACCATTTCCGATGGTGATTCCTTTGAAGTTTAATCCGGCTGGTGGTCCATCTTGATGTATCTTGTATCCTAAATATGGTACGTACTTTCCTGGAAAGAAAAAAAATATGTATTATTCTGACAAATAATCTTAAAACAAAAGTATGCATTCTTCTGTTTCGATATGCATTCTTCTGTTTCGTACAAGCAGTCGATTTATAGTTTTATATATAAGATTTTCTCTTTTATCCGTTGATTACAACTAATGTTTTTGTTTCCACTTTATGGAACTTTGCTGGGATACACTAACACTTTTTATAACTTTCGAAAGAAACATCATAGGGACTTTAAAATGGTCACTTTAAAACTGTAATTTTTCAAACACACTATTCTGTAAATTTGAAGGTGCTGTGTTTTGCAGTTACGAGGTCTTTCTTTTACTGACATCCAGACAACTTTTGGGGATTTTCATTTTGCGGTGAAAGTAACAGGGTATATTTTAACATAGAGTTGGCGGGGATTTTTCCCTTCCAGTGTGTAGAAATGCCCCACCGGAATTTTGTTTAGTTTAATAAATTTTCCATAGTAAAAACATAAACTTGAAATTGTGGCATAGGACAAGCATACAAGCTTACGTTTATGCGTTAGGTTACATGAAATATATGAGTAAATTTAATAATGGTTGGTAAAAATGAAAAAGTGTCTGAAAGTTTGATTAAAAAAAATAAATTACTTCAATACAATGCAAAAAAATAGTCAAAACTTTTGTTAATGCCATTTAATACTATTTTTTTTTATTCAACTACTTATCTTAGATTTTCATTTTAGATGTGCATGCTTCAATGAAAACGGCAATGCTTCCAATAATTTTCTTTTTAATAATACTGGCGACAAAAGTTGTCGGAACAGCAATTTACAAAAGCACAGATTATATAAAAACATTTTTCAGAAATGATAACAAGTTTTAAGAAAGTATTATGTTTTTTAAAAATTTAAAACTACTTATTTTTCTACATTTTTGTGCTGTAAAATAGAATATTTTTAGAATACAAATAAATTGAATATTATTGTTTAGCTTATAAAGTAAAGGCTACTTATTACTGAAATGTTATTAATGCACATTTTGTTTGTAATATGGTCTGGTACTAGTCTAAAATTTACCTAAGTAAACGGATTTAGATGTATATATTCTATAGATTTAAAACTTTACATTTGTGTTAAGTAAAATGGCGGAAATGTAGGAAATATATAATTTAAAATACAAAACATTAGTTTTTTTTTTTTAAAAATATTAAATTTTTTTTAAAATAAAATTTTGCATTATGAAAACAAATAAAACATACTTTTATGAATCGTTAGAAAATTTCATGAATTCGATCATTTCTTTTAAATGAACTTTTTAATTAACTTTTTACAGACCATATAATTTTAAACTAAATTAATTAAATTAGTTTAAAATTTGCTATTTTAAGTACAGAGTTTTCATTAACTTCTGGGGTTCTGCTTACTGCAGAATTTAATTTGCCCCCACCAGTAAAAATTACTTAAAATATGCTCTGGAAAGTAATAGTGACGTGAGTCAACCGTGACTTACATTACTATTCCTGTAATTGCCTCAAACGTCTCTGATCTTACTATCTTAGATTTTTATTAATATTTCATGTAATATTTATGCAGAAGTGTACAGACAAATCTCGTAAGTTAATAGCATTAATACACTATTTTAAGCATGAATGACTTTTCTTTGGTATTTAAATTTTATTTGCTTAAATTTGAAGTGGAAAAGCTAAAAATCCTGAAATAGTAAAAATTGTTTACACTTTACAAATTACCTGAAATATAATATATTCCTGACCGTCAAATGTGCAATTCGCAAAAAAAAAAAAAAAAAATTGGTTTCTAAAAATTAAAATCTGCATATAACAGTTATTTTAAAATGTTTTTGTACTCAATATTAAGTGTGGTTATTTGAATAAGTCTTACCTCCATATGATTCTCCAGAGATATAAAAATCATTTTCTCTGTATTCATAATACATTTCAAAGAACTGTTGCAGGAATGCGTACAGATCGTTAGTCACATGATCTTGAACTGTGGCGTACCCTTTCTCTTTGTCAGTAAAACTGAAACCTGTGCCCACAGGACTGTCGACATACAAGACCTGAAACTCCTTTGCCCATGTGTGTTCCCTCAGGCCCGCTCGTGTGTTGGAGTTCAACTTGTACGGCCCGTGTTCTACAAAGAGGCCGAAAAGCCCGCTTGATCCAGGTCCTCCTTGCAGCCATAGTATGAAGGGTGCACGTTTGTCATTGTTCTGTAACAGATTGTCAGTTTATACATGGTTGTCTTAAATACTCAATGCTTTTAATAGTATGCATTAAAGCGGAGATTACAATATACATGTACGATATAAAACTATTTATGATTTAACATGTATTCATTGACCGATCGTTAGCGAGATCTCTATTTTAACTCGACCTTTTGCCTGTTTGGAAATTTGTTTGTTAACGCAGTTACGACCAAACGCGTTGTTCGATTTTTTTTCAAATTTGGCACGAATGTTCCTTGAAGTCTTTAAAAACGGCGTATATGATTTTATTTGGTTGCGTGGTGTACTGTTCCCAGAATTATTAGTATTTTTTAATTAGTAAATTTGTTTAATTTAAATAAATATTTTATACACTTTTTATAAACAGTTATTAGCAACAGCGCACTCAACTTTCGTTTTTCTTTTGTTTGCGTTTTATTTGTCATGGGGATATATTTAAAAATAAATACAAAATCAGTTTTTAATAATTGAAGGGGCAAGTAGAAAAAGGGTTAACTAGAGATTTGCTTGAATTGAGTTGAAAAAAATGGCAATTTTGATAGAGATAAAGGATTTAAGTACATATATGCGGTCACCTTACTACAAAACTGTTTGTGTGTGTGGTTTTAATTATTTTATTTATAAAAATATATATAGCAGTAGAAATGTATTTTCACTTATAATGGTCAATTTTTATTTGGCGTACTTAATTATCAAATGTGAGAAAACGCGCCAATTTTATTAACCTTCCACCACAAACTACGTTATATATCGTGAATGTTTGCAATATGTATGAGAAAAAAATAAATTATTTTGATTATTGGCAGATTTGGGCGTTCCACGGAACGCACTTCTGATTTTCAAGGCTGTTGTGAATGAAAAAGAGGTTTTTCTTGAAAACCTATTTTTTTTCCGTTTAACCCCTTCTTACACAACACATTCAATCTGTTAATTATGATTACATTTATTGTTATCAAATAATACATAATATTTATTATTATTATTTTATATATAATATTTATAATATTTATTGTATAAATATTATAATATTTATTTTAAAATAACTTTAATGGTAAAATGGGTATATTATAATGGTAAAGTAGTTATAATTTGCATTTTCCATAAATTGCAATGGTAAGTAGTTAAAATTTACTAGAATAATAATTTAGTATTTTTCTTAAACAACTGTAGTAGTATTAAGTAAAGATGCTTTGAATGGGAGGTGAGGTTTGAATAGGACTGAAATTTGTGGTCATTGCAGTCCAGGGGCCATCACTTATTACGTCGCTCTTCGCAGCACCCCGGATCCGATTCTAACGGACTAGGATGTTTCCCCAGCGCCTCTTCTCTATACTTCTTACGTAAAATTGCAGCGGTTGGGAGCGTTGAAATAATTTCGAATTCTACATTTGTACGGATAAGAAAAATAATAAATTTTAATTAAGTATACTTTATATAGTTTAACTTTTCTTAAAAAAACCTACCAGTAATTATAATTTTAAGAAAATCATCAGTTTGAAAATTATCAGAAGAAACTTATGATGTACTCGGGTTAAAATTATTATTTTTTCTGTGACATCTCCCCATACAAACTTCACTCAGAATGACTGGAATTGGAAAACTGGAATAAGATCTAATCTTTATAAACTTTTTGTTTTTGTTTTTTTTAATAAAAAATGTTGCTTGCAACAACAGCACACATCAATCCAGGCATTTTGGACGGGTTTTATTTTAAAAATATATTATAGTTGCTCCCTAAAAAAATAAGTAATACATTTTAACAAATAATCTCACACAATGCAAAAGATTCATCGGACAGGGAAAATACGCGCTTTAACTGTTTCAAATATTCAGCTAGAAGAACTTCAACGTAAATCTCGACTAAACAAAGATGGATTCAAAATTCACTACAATCTCAAAACTTTAATTAAACTACAACTTAACTTAAAAAAAACTTTAAACTTAAAAATACTACACCAGCAATTATAATGACTAGCCGAAAGTGCAGAATATAATCGAAACAACAAACTTATTGATTGGAGCAAACAATTTCGAACTTGCTGACAAAACCAAGAACTACTCGAATTGCTACGCGTAGCTTAGTAAGTGATGGCCCCAGGACTGCAGTAACGTCATCATTTTAGTCCATTCCACCACTTTTATTCTAACCGCTTTGGTATTAAGTTGCCAAGCTAGTTAAAGTTTAACTAAATCAATTAATTATACAACATATTTTTACAATATTAATTATTCTTAAATAGTAAAGATATTAGAGTATACCCTCAATTTAACGAACCCTCGCGTGAGTTATATGAGATGATCGTATAACAAAAGTTTAACGAAAAGAAATAAATATAATATTACACACTATACTATATGTTAGGAATACGATAGGAGACTGAGAATTTTAATGGCGGATTAATAATTTTAATTGAGAATTTTAATGTTTTTAATAAAATAAAAAATAAAAACTTTTAAAGATCAGTATTCTGGGCAAAACCGAGAAACATGATTTAAAAAAAAAAAAAAAAATTATCTTACAACTCCAGAAGAACTGTTATCGTCCTTGCCAAAAAGCTTTTAATTGTAAGACATAGCACATGGTGAACTTACCAAGGCAGGAAAGAACCAGAAGAAGAGGTTGCTGTTGTATTCCTTGCTCACAGTGAAGAACCCACTGTAGCTGGGTACACTGGGTGCATTAGGCAACTGACCCACTCTGCTCAGGGACCGTCCCGTCTCAACATCTCCACTTTCGATATAAGGCGTCAGGAAGAGAGGTTGGCCACTAGAAATATTATTCGACAAATTTTCAGAAATTGAACTCGGGGATGGTGTACTCATGGTATGAACAATGTTTTTCAGAACAACGGCAAACAGCAACAGTTCGAGATTATAAACAGGATAATGCATTTGAAAATGTCTCGGTTTTGATTCTTCACTTAATTCTTTCGAATATATTCGAGTAGGATTTGCTTTCAAAATTGCTCTCAATGAAATTTAAACATTTTTAACATTTTATAAACGAGAATTAATTAAGAAGTCGGCAAATATCGTTTAATGTGATATATCCAACTGTTTTGTAAAGTTATTTTTGTGAGAGAATTAGCATGAAACGTTTCACGTAATTTCGTTACAAAATATACAAGTTACGCTGCGTTTCGAGTTAGGCTTTCGAAAGGTGGTTTTCGAAATTTTGCACCGCATAAATAGTTTCATGTGCGGGTAAATAAAGTATTCACATTTCAACATGTTCTTGTTTAAGTTTTAAAATAAATGCGCTTGCCTTGTAAATAGAAGAATTACTTTGCTGCTATACGAAATTTTTGCGTGAGCTAGACAATTTTTGGTTTCTTGTTTTTAATTTTCTATTTCAACTCACAAAAGATCATTAACACAGCAAAGAAATCAGCATGTGTTTAAAATTTTGTTTAATGACTCCACACACGTTCTTGAAAGTTCATGAGTAACATGTAGAAGAATTGTATCAAGAAGTAGTTCCGCATTGTCCAAGGATGAAGGAATTTCCAACAGACTGAAAAAATTCTCGTTCGTCGTAAAATTGTTCATGTTTAAGTAGGTAACGCAATTTAAGAAAATTTTAAATTAACAAATAAAGTGGTAGTAGAAAAAAGTAAATTAGAATAATGCAAGTATGAACGAATTTAAAACAACAAATAACAAAACTAAACTCGCAAATGAACACAATTAAATTTGTTTAATAGATGTTTAAAATAGTTTTTACGAATACGAACACAAATTAATTCACGTTTACACGAATACGAATTTTACTGCACCATAAATAAGTAAACTAATAATAAATTAATAAATAAACTAATAATAAAATAATAATGCAATAGCTGTTTTCAAATTAAGTCCTGCAGGGTCAAAAAGTCAGCGTCGATAAACATATTAGGGCTCGTGTAAACACGAATTGTACCCAAAGTCGGACGCGGTCGTATCCACTGTTCGTATTTATTTGAAGTATAATCATTGTAGATCATTGTAGAATAATGGAATGATGTCCATTTTTTGGACAAATTTGTACATTTTTAGATACGGCCAAAAATAAAATTTAAACAGTATCCAGTCATTACCTCACATTTCGACCCCACTTTCCCCTTCATTTGTTTATTTGAACATGCTGTGGATGGTCAAAACAGAAAATTGAAACTATTAAAATAGTAGCTGGAACAGTAGTGTAATGTTTTCTTTCGAATTAAAATATATATATATATATATATTTAATAATCAGCAGTTGATTAATGGTAATAGCCTCTCCTATGAACTTCATACCTCGTAGTTTATTTAGTGTTACTTTTTCGACAATAATATTTTTTTTTCTGATTCTTTGTAGATTACATATTGAAAATTAATTATACCATGTTTTGGAAGCCAAATTCGAAACATAAAAATTTAAGCCATGACGAATTTTTTTTTACATTAGTCGTCCACTGTGCGTCGGTTCGCTTAAAAAACGATTAAATCAATGTTATCTCGTGTTTTTATACTTCTGTTTTACTGCACATCTAAGACTTTAATAATGTAAATGCCATGGTGATTGCAACTAAGGACAAAAATATATTTTAACGAGGTTTACGTTGGCGACCAATCCTTTCTTCTGTCTGTGTATAATTTGCTAAAATGATGTTTCACGTAAAATTCTTCTGTCCGTGATCCGACATTGCTATACCAAATTTTTTATTATTACTTTGATGAAAGATGTAAATAGTGATTTAATTTGCTATTAAAAGCACATCTTATAACAAAATAAGAATTATAACCATGTCCTCGACTCAGAGCATATTTTAAGGAATTTTAACTGGTGGGGCAAATTAAATTCTGCAGAAAGCAGAACCCCAAATGTTAATGAAAACTTTGCACTTAAAATAGCAAATTTTTAACTAATTTAATAAACTTAGTTTAAAATTATATATTTTATAAAAAAGTTAATTAAAAAGAAATTATCGAATTCATGAAATTTTCTAACGATACATAAAAGTATGCTTTATTTGTTTTCATAATGCACATTTTTTTTAAATATTATTTTTTTAAAAAACCTAATGTTTTGTATTTTAAAATATATATTTCCTACATTTCCGCCATTTTACTTCACACATTTGTAAATTTTAAATCTATATTATATATACATCTAAATCCGTATACTTAAGTAAATTTTAGACTAGTACCCGAGCATATTACAAACAAAATGTGCATTAATAAGTAGCATTTACTTTATAAGATGAACAATAATATTCTATTTATTTGTATTCGAAAAATATTTCATTTTACAGCACAAAAATGTAGACAAATAAGTAGTTTTAAATTTTTTAAAAACATAATACTTTCTTAAAACTTGTTATCATTTCTGAAAAATGTTTTTTATAATCTCTGCTCTTGTAAATTGCTGCTCCGACAACTTTTTTCGCCGTTCCTTCAGCTGCAGAAATTTTAGCACTGAAGGGCGGTGATGGAAAAATGCTGTTCCTTTTCCACTTAAGACTATTATGAGTCTCTTATTATTTGTTTCGAGATTATCTGACTGCCTATGATCTGACATCAAGATGTTGTAGCAGGAATTACCCTTTCCACTTGCATGGAATGTGGTGCGATCAAGAGTCAAACTCCCCTTCCCTTAAAGACCACATTTTTTGAAAATATTAAATAATTCTTTTTCAAGAGTAAAACAAATAAATTATTCTGGTGGGGAAATAGAAGTTTATTGTGAATCGGAGTTATTTGAGATTTATAATAGTATTATTAAAAAGAAAAGTATTGGAAGCATTGCCGTTTTCACCGAAGCATGCATATCTAAAATAAAAATCTAAGATAAGTAGTTGAATAAAAAAACTAGTATTAAATGGCATTTACAAAAGTTTTGACTATTTTTTTTGCATCGGTTTGAAGTATTTTTTTTTAAATCAAAATTTCAGACACTTTTTCATTTCTACCAACCTTCATTAAAGTTACTCATATAACCTACGCATAAACGTAAGCTTGTATCGGGCCCACGGGCTCGAGGCTTATAACTTATGACTGCAGTCCTAGGCCCCCGATCTATACCGAAGGTTAACAGGTATTGGCCCAAGACTGCTGCGTAGTCTGATTTGGGACAATTATTAACATACATTAAAAAAATTTAGTTCTTCTCCTTGGTTAAACAATGAATTACTTTCACAGTAAACCCTCACCACAGCGACTCCTCACGGGACCAGCACTAAATGGTCTTAAAAGTTAAGTCTATACAACCCCCCCCCCCCCTTCTAAAAAAAAAAAATTGAAAACTTTACGCCTCTGAACCTACGAAATAAATATCCAATGAAAGATTTAGTCGCGAGACTAAGACTTACTGTTCCAGAATTTAAATGTATTACCGAATGGCTTTTTATGTAAGATAGTTGGCATTAACCTGGCATATTACATTGTTAAAAAGTAATATATCCAATTTTTTTTTTACTTTTTGATTAATTTATATTGGTATCAATATATTGAGAATATTTAAAAATAAAACATTTTCATAACAATTTTAATGAAAAATATTTTGTCTCTTTTCGATCATACGTAAGTAACGAAGAAAAAAAAGATATTTTTCAATTAAATTATTTTAACCTTATTCTTGCTGTCGTTTCACTCTAGACATTTAGTACAATAACTTAAATATGCTAATTTTGGTTACCTTAGAATTATACATCCATGATATATTTTGTTCATATAAAACTACCAATCAAAATTTAAAAAAGAAAAAAAAACATATTCATAAGAATAATCTTCTATAATCTTTTGAAAGACTGGCTATAATTTCATATAGTGTATGCATTTTATTAAAAATTAGAGCTACCCCTCCCCAATAATTTTGAAAAATTTAGGCTTCTATTTATATGTATTAAAATTTGTAAATAATGATCCCTTCAAAATGTTATTAACATCGGGAAATACATTTTCCCCCAAAGTATAAATTAGAAATCTCTTTTAACTATACAAATAACATTTAGTTAAACTACACACCGTAAAAGAAATCTACATAAAAAATAAATGTAATTTACTTACTTTTTGTAGTTGTTAAATGCAGGTAAAAATATCTTTTAAAATTGAAGTGAAAAATCGGCCTAAGGAATGATACTGGAACGTCTTGTTTCTGACAACATTTCAAGAGAACCATACCAAAATGCATTGGAACACTTTCCACCCCTTATATGACACACCCCCAGGCCATATATTTCTGACCTAATACCTATTCAAATAGATGCCAAGAGTTTTCCCGACTATAAAAAAACAGCTGGTGCCCACTTTAGAGATCCTGCGTATAGACAAGGAAGGCAATAAAACGGTCTTGAACAGTAGGCAATCCAAAATATATTGTCAACGGCTCGACCACCCAGTTCTGAACAAAAGGATTTTTGTGGATGGGAACTAGCTAGACCGGGGAGGGGTGTGAAAGCTTTTTTCCCTCGTTAGGAGATTGAGTGTCGAAATCGGGCTTTTTCACGGGAATGGGTCCCCCCGTCCCTCTGTCTAACATCATTCTTTCCTATGCCACAGATTCAAGTTTATGTTTTTACTGGGGAAAATTGATTAAACAAAACAAAATTCCGGTGGGGCAAATTTGCATGACTGGTGGGGCATTTCTACACACTGGTGGGGAAAAATCCCCACCAACTCTATGTTAAAATAGGCCCTGCCTCGACTAAATAATTTTTAACCAATATTACCACGAACAAAATATTCAGTCAAAATACACACTCAAATCCCCCGCCAAACCCCCAGCTTTCGTTCCTTCTTGACACGCTATCCTTACCCCCCCCCCCCCGTCATATTACCGTACGACCCCTCGTAGATTCCGCTAAATTTACCGTCGCCAAATTTACCGGTTCCCCCCCCCCCCCCCACCACCAGACCACCGCGTTTCCCTAGGTGTACGCAAAAAAAGAAATCCTATTACCTCGCCCGACACTTAATTTTTGAAAGTTTGAATTGTACAGATGATTTACCGTACAGATAAAAATAATTTTATAATTAATAAAGTCAACAAACCAGGAGCAATATCTCCCCTTTTCCGAAAAGCTCAGAAATTTTTATCGTTTTCACTCTGTCGCGACCAAAGATAATGACAAAGATCTCTCCTCCCTGGTCGCGACAGTCTATGGACAGTGCCCTGGAGGGACGAGCAGGAAAGGTTGAACCGTTGACCCACGTCTAAAGGTCACCTATTCAATGGGGGGTTGAGTACGAAGTTCCCTCGGAGACTCTTTTACTGGAGAGATAACCATGCCAAATTGCAACCCTCTTCAGGGGGGATGGAAATCTACAGAGCTGCTAAATTTTGGGCAAGTCGGGGAGAATATTTTATTTGCCCGTCCTAGAATTTTATTTGCCCTCACCCCGAGCAATTAATGTAATTTTCTAGAATCTCACACTGAAAAACTCAATTATTTTTCAGGACAAAAAGACAAAAACACAATTGAATTCAATATTTGGGGCATCAAAACAAAACCTCCTCTTCTATGCATAGAAGCCACTCAAACGCGCCCCCCCCCCCCCTTTCAGCGTCAGTAGCTATCTCTGGCAATTGAACCTGACCAGGGACCAGACAAATCATTAGCCCCATGGCTTATTTGTCGCCACTTTGCCCGTCTTTTTTGAAAACTAGTGGGGAGTAGTCCATCTCGTATGACATGTGTTGCCGTTCCCTTCCCCCCTGCAAGGGAGGATATAATTCTTGCAGACAAAAGGCGTCGCTTTTTTCGGGAAACAGCAGAATAAAGACTTTCGATAACAGATAGTGTAACACAGATCCTCAAGCAATACTTGTCAAGAATAACTCGAACCCATTCATTAGGACATCGATTTTTAACAGGGAAACAGGAAACTCTAAATTGAATATTTATGGTTAAAGTCCTAAGTTCATCCGACCCCTGTTGAGTTTGTCCATTGTCAACCTGTTTTCTCCCAGTGTAATTTAGCCTACACTGCCCAGGGTCGTATGTATTTCCACAAAATCGTTGGGGCTTTTGATGCTTTCTTTCACCGGATTGGCTGTTGTATCTGCAAAAGCCCCGCAGAGCACTGCTCAGAGTTGCTATACGTCGTTTGTTGCAATAGGTTGGTTAAGAGCATGGAAGTTGCTTGAACATCATTCAAGTTATGGATATGGTTAATGGTTATGGCTTGTTTTTTTTAAATAAATACAAATATCGGACAAGAAAGCGGATGTGTTCAGCGAGACTAGCAACGATCCCAGCACAAGTGATGTAAATGTTACTATATTTTTCATCTTAACGAAGTTATAATATGGGCGGGTTGGTTAACAAGTGGATGCCAAACATGATGCCCATGGAAATGTAAGGGCTCTTCGAGCTGACACGTTGTTAAATCCCAAATCAAATTAGCAAAGTAAGTGTTACCTTATTAAATGTGCTTGTTAATTTATAAAAATTACATTTTCAGAAAATTAAGCAGAAAAACGTTTGGGGCTATATAGCATCGAATGATACATGTCATTCGTTAATTTATCCCTTTTACAAAATTAATTAATTATTCTTTTGCAATATTTATAAATTGAAATCAAAATGCCATTTTTATGATAGACCCCATGGTTGATTTACAAACGTTTTCAAATTCCAATTTTTAAAAATATATAATTATTCAAATTAAATTGTAAATTTACTAAAATAATTGCTTAACCTTACAATACAATTGCGCATTTAATTTTAATGTGCAACGGAATTTAAGTTGTTGTTAATTGTAATGAGTTATATATAGGAAGAATTTCCTAAACCAATTACGATTTACCTAACTATTCAATGCTGCTACATCCAAAGTCTGAATGTCGATAGTAAAAATACTGTATTATACATAAAAATATAAATTATTACGAGTTATGTTTTTCGTATTTTAGTGTAATTCGTGAAAACTTAATATTTTGTTATTTTATGTGAAGGCAGTTTCTTATTTGTTATTTTTGGTAAAGATATATCAGAAACAAAAAAGTAATAGAAAAATTGCATTTGACATTTACAGATATTTTTATTTAACGTTATGATAAGTCCATTATGAAGAGATATAACATTAATAAAATTAACATGTTAAGTGTATCTTAACGTTTTTAAACTACGTTTTATTCTTATAAATTATCTAGAGCAGATTTTTATAAATTTTTATCAAAGAATATTCCAATTATAGAATATTAAAGATTTTATAATTCTTTATTATTAGTTCAAAGATTATTTTTTGAAATCTGTACATACTTTATTTTATTTTTTCGTTGTTGACGTTAATTTTTGCCAGATTAAAAAAAAAGAGCACATTTTTTTGCGTGCTTTAGAAACATTGTTCAGTGTAATTTTCCAAAAACAATTTTACTGCTAAAAAATGTTCTCCCATTTAATATCAAAAGCAAATGAGATTTTTACAAGTATTTATATTATTATATATTTTTATAAAAATTTAAACAGGATTATACTCTTATTGAATGGGGGAGATTAAAAAGGAAATTTCTCAATGGCAATCTTTTCCTGTTTAATCTCACCGATTCAATTCTGCTGGCTTCTCTCTTAGTAAACACATACCAAGCAGATTTGCATTCTTACTGCAAAACAATTGATGATGCTATTATTATTTAGGTTCTATAAGCAAACTTATATTACATACATACTTGCCAATTTTTCGAAAATCAAATATATACAATTTATTTTTACAACAATCTTGTATGAAATGTATTGTATAACATTACAAAAGTCTATAGTTTTTAAAAAACATTGAATGGTTATTGCTCATTTTGGTTTTTATTTACAACCACCCTGATGAAATTATTGACTAGACATAACATTTTTAAAGAAGAAAAAGTTAAGCATTTTCAGCAAAAAATTCATTTATTCACCATATTTTTTTAAGTATTCTGTTGTTTTCAGAGTTTTCGAAATTCCTTTGATGATTTTTGTAAAATAAAAAATCCCTTCGAATTCCATTAAAATTTTATAAATTAATCATATAAACGTACAAAATGCTCAAAATGCGTACACACAGACAAATCGCATACGTTGGTAGGTGCATGTGTATAATACAAGGAAATATAGATATTTGCTTCAGAATAAAAACAATAGTATATATTTTAATGGTACAAGGTTTGAAAAAGTATGTATAATTAAACTTCTAAATTTTTGTGTAATTAAGTTGAAAGTTACCCCCCCCCTTCTTGCCCTACCTGAAATAGTGTTTGCCCCCCCCTGAATATATTTTCTGGCTACAGGCCTGTAGAAATGTAAACGGTAATCTGCGATTGTTCAACTTTGAAAAAAACCTTACTTCTACCGCATGTCCTATTTAAACTAAAATAACAACATACGATATTTTATTTTATCACATTTGTCACAAAATAACAACATACGATATTTTATTTTATCACATTTGTCACAAAATAACAACATACGATATTTTATTTTATCACATTTGTCAGTTATACATGCAAAATCGCTCTACTTATCACAAACACGTGATGCAATTAGATTTTATCCTAAATGCAAAGAAGAAATTGCCTTTTATATGTTAACCAAATATCACTGAAACTGCCACTCTTTTTATATATAAGAAAGAAAAACTTTCCGACAGATATAAAAAACGGTTGTTTTCTATTAAACACATCATGTCATCAAAGAAATACACGAGGAATAAAACGGATGTTATTTAAGAGCGTTAGATGCAGATGGCTCTGCGATTGCATATTCAAATCACATGGTTTATATGCATCAATCACAGCGCGTAAATAGCGTCGGTGTAGAATGGGCCTAAGAAGATATGTTTTGGTATTGATGAAGTTTACTTTCTCTTACCTAATAGTATAAGCCAAACTGCATAATTATATATTGAAAGTTATATATTATATATAGAGCACAACTATGTATAGGGTCAAATAGAAATATTTATGGAAAAGTGGAAAAATCTATATCTTAACGATTACAGATATCAACATTAAATAAAGTACAGATTATAAGTAACGATAAACTTGAAAAAGTTTCCTTAAAAAACATCTATTAAACCCCGACAAAAGAGACAGGTAAACACAAAGACAAACATTTCTTCTAGACGAAAATCATGCAAAATACTTAAATATTTAATAATTGGCTTAGTTTGAAATCGCTCATGACCTACTTCTATTCTCATGTTTGGCTATTTTAAATATAATTATCAAATGCAAAAACTTTATTTTATCGAATTAAAAAAAAAAAACTTATAAACTCAAACTTTAATTTAAAAATGACGCATAATATTTATTCATTTACCAGTACAATGTCTCAGAAAGTAATTTTCATTAAGTTTTTATGTAGCTTTACTTCACATTTGAACTGCAAGTTCTTAAAAAGCAAGTTGCTGAAATGTATTCTCCGTTCTTACATTGTAACACCATTGACAGAGGTGGCGCCACTAGGGGGGCTGGGGGGGGGGGGCTGTAGCCCCCCTGTCGGGCAAGCCAAGCCCCCCCGTCGGGCAAAATTTTGAAGTTCGTCGGGGGAAAGCGTTATTTTAATTGTAAAAACCAAATTTTAATGAAAGGTTGAGTCGAATTTGCTTTTTTAATGAAATGAATCTGGGCCATATACCCGACAGAGCAAATTCCGACAAGCAGGTTACAATCCCGACAAAACTATAATTCCGACAGACCGAAATCCCGACAAAACTATAATTCCGACAGCCTGTGGTGGCCGAATGGTTAGGAGTTCTTACGAGTACTCGATAGGCACAATTTTTATCTCTAGCTTGTGTGTAGCGATTCAGTAATTGGAGAGTTGTCAAATCCGTTCCTTTCGACACCAAAAAATATCCACCGCGTATAAGGGACTGGTGCACCCGGGTTTATCTGATTGTGGTCCACTGTCTTGGCGCTTATTGAGGTAGATTGCACCGGATGAGTTGATCTCGTCATCTGACCGTGGTTCAAAAATACGATCAAACAGTGTTCTCGGGTCTTTTCTTCCATATAAACCCTGATCCTTCGCCAATAACCCCCAACTGTGCAGCTCAAGTTCAATGTTAATACAACCAACCTATTCTAACAAACTAAATTCTCGACAATACAGTAATCCTATATAACCAAATTCTATAAACCAATATTTATTATTTTAGATAAAATTGTCAGTATTTTTATTATTTTATAGCTTTTTATATAAGGTTATGTATAAAGGTTCCACACACACACGTATACTATAGATATATTGTTATCATAATTTCAATTACATTATTTGTTACATATTTTACAATAAAAAGCAACACCGAAATTTCAAACTAAAACCCATGTTTCAAAATATCACCATTAAAAAAATGTAATATTATTCCAAATCATAAACTAAAGAAATATATGATCATATAATTAAAACATCATATCATCATGTACACGATATTTCATCACGCATATCATTGATTTTGTGCCAAAAAACAATCGCGATTTATTAAAACCACGCGGCGAAAGTATTTTTAAAAGCTTTTATTAAGTCGGCCATCAATAAGAATTTCAATGAAACTATTTCTAATACTCAGTGGCGGATTTAAAGAACGGTAAATATACGCAATTAGACAATACCATTTGGGTCCCTGCAAGATCAGTCAGAAAAAAAAAATAAGGACTTGAGGAAAAATATACTTTAAAAGTTTTAGGAAGTAAAGTGGTTAAAATGAATTTGTCAATATATATCATTAATGAATTTATTTTATAAAAGGAAAATTTCAAAAAGTTAGCATGTGTGTCGAAACTGTGCATTAACGAAATTATTTTGTGATCGTTCAAAAATTGAAGAACACGATTCAAAATTTAATTTAAAGTAAAAGATTTCATTTAAAAAATTAGTTCATTTTTTAAAAATGTTCTTTTAAGACCCAACATAAATCTTAACAGTGCTTATTTCACATGCTATATTTTTTCTTCTTCTGTTGGATTTATTTTGCGCGTATGAGCAGGATATGATTTAGAAAGTTCAGTACTATAGGCCCTACATCATTGAAGAGGGCCCTCTCGTAAAAATAGTCTAAAAAAATTAAATATATCGCAAAATAAGTTTATTATTCATTTAAAACACGACTTAATTCTCACTTTTTTGGATAAATTTCCGAAAATTGCATTAATAATAACAACAATTTTGTCAAGTATTCGCCGGGGATGTAGGTAAATTTGGCAAAGGTAAATTTGGCGGAATCTTACGAGGGGTCGTCCATATATTGCATACACACATATAAGGAAGACATTTTCTGTTTTGCGTGGTTTTATGGATTGTGGATGTATATTGATCGTACGTGACATGAGGGAGGGGGGGGGGGTTAAGGATAGCGTGTCGAGAAGGGAAGGGGGGGGGGGGGGAGAATGGAGAGTGTATTTCGGTTATTTTGTTCGTGGTAATATTGGTCAGAAATTATTTATCAAAGTAATAATAAAAAATTGTATGTAGCAATGTTTAAACAATGTTTTTTTTAATAATTTCCCATCGAACAAGACCGAATTTATATCAATCGTGGTATTTTTCAAGGAGTTATAGAGTCGGAATTTATCTATACTATACAAGCGTAGCATAGTATTTATATCCTGATACCCACATGTCTAATTTTAAAGATGTTGCATTTCAGATTCTAGGCTTTTTAGCAAAAGAATAAACTTCCAGACATATTTCAATAGTTTTTGTAACTAATTATTTTTTTAAACTATGAGTGTGAAAAAAATACTATTTAGTTCAAGCCATAACTTGAAAAGAAAATTTAACAATATATTTTTTTATATAAATTGAGAACTGATATGTTTATATTCCTAATTGATGTTATTAATTCGAAATTAACAAAAAATTGATGCACCTTATTCATGCTTATTCAAATAACCAAAGGAAATGAGGTTTTAGTTTACACGAACTTATCCCACGGCTCTCTGTTGCTGGCGCCATTAGTGTCCAGCCATGACCACGGGGAGGAATCAGACCCATATGGCTGATAGGGTGGTCAGAAAGGTGTCTCCGCTATCAAGATTATTTTGTATAGTACTTCAAAAGAGGCCGCTAATGATCAGACAACATCGTTAAGGAGATAGCTCATCGGGTGGGGAGAGGGTCATTATATGTAGTCTTGAGTAAAATAACCTTTTTTTTTTTTTAAAAAACCGACCTTAAAAAAAATTCGCTAAAAAGCATAATTTTTTAAAAAAAATTTACGTACAAATTGAATTATTTAACATTAATTTTATACTTATTTCAACGTTTTGAAATCGGCTCAAAAATTAAGGTATGGTTTTTGTAAATTGGCACCAACTTCAAAAAGTTGTAATAAGTATAAAATTAATATTAAATCATTCCATTTCTTCAAATTGTACGTAAAATTAAAAATTATTTTATACTTTTTAGCGCATTTTTCTTAAAGTCAGTTTTCTTTTTTCAGAGAAGATGATTTCATTTTTCCCTTTTTAGTTTTTAATTTAGCAGGAGGCTTCCGCCCTGCTATTTCGTCAAACAATTTATGTTGTTGCTCACATTTTCCCACGTCCCGGACCGGGCTTAATAAATGTCGTCGGGTAAACAAAACATATTGTTCCTACAAGGTATATTATAAATCCATGCCAATGCCGGGTGAACGATCTTTGTTACAATCTTTATTTAACAATGAAAATATTTTGAAATCGAAGAAACTGTTAATAAAAAAAGTCTGGTTAATCGTTATTTCCAGATATATATAACAACGCCAAATAACTGTCTTTTTTTGTAATTTTTGCAAAAATGGATTTTTCTTTATCCTACAAAAAATAATTTTTCGAAAATCAGACAATATTTTGTTTTAAACGGTCTGGTTAATTGAAAATTCCGGATAGTTAAATACCGGCTAAACAGAATTTTTTTAAAAGAGGGATGCCCAAGTGTGGCATCCCCTATCCAGCAAGATTTTTTTTAATACTTTAATTTGAAGAGAAATATTGTGTGAACATACATTAAAAATATACATAAAGTCGAATTCATAACCGGCATCCTTTGGCGCGCTTTGACTATTGATTGGCGCGCTTTAAGTCGATTAAAAGCTGTCTTGCTTCATCTTTTTCGGGAATTTAAAGTGATTTCTAAAATTATCACTATTTTTAAAAGATATTTCTTTAATTTGGCGAAAATGTAACTGAATTCGGCCTGTCGAAGTCTTCAAATTTTCCTGAAAGAATTTGCTTTTATATGTATATAAAAGTAAAAAAAATTAAATAGAGATACGATTTAATATTAAGGTTTTCACTTAGAAACAGAAATTTTAACATTTCAGTTAATTTTAACTGAAGCTTTTTTTTTAAATATCCATTTGAAGTCGGTTACGTCGCACAGTGGGTCGAAACGGGGTGTTTTCTGGACATGACTCTCAAGGGAATCAAGCTATATGCTTGCAATTTTGCACACATAATCATGACACTTTAGAGTAGATGTGGTAAAATTTTAATGAATTTTGGTACACTCTATGTACCTCATTTACAAGTGAAGTCTCGATGCTGTAGTTATAAAAATACCTGTGTTTTACTTTTAATTAAACAGTAAAAAAAAGCCAACATACTATTGTCGTTTTAATAACATTTAAATAATTATTTACATTAAAGTAATATTTAACGAATAACATAAAAATAATTATAGAAATTTTCAAACAAAAAAATAAAATAAAATCTTTAACAATATTTAGTTTTGCAGTCAATCAGTTTAGTGTCGAAGTCAAAGCATTTCACTATCACTTTATTAGTCAATTTCCATCCAATTTTATCAAGAAGCTTCGACCCATTTTTTTTTTCACGTGGAGGCAAAACAGTATCAGTTTTCCCTTTAATGACTCCACACATGATCTTGAAAGTTCATGAGTAACATGTTGAAGAATTGAATCAAGAAGTAGTTCCACATTGTCCAAGGATGAAGGGATTTCCAACAGACTGAAAAAATTCTCGTTCGTCGTAAAATTGTTCATGTTTAAGTAGGTATCGCGATTTAAGAAAATTTAAAATTAACAAATAAAGTATAAGTAGAAAAAAGTAAATTAGAATAATGCAAGTATGAACGAATTTAAAACAACAAATAACAAACTCGGAAATGAACACAATTATTTTTTTAATAGATGTTTAAAATAGTTTTTACGAATAAGAACACAAATTAATTCACAATTACACGAATTTGAATTTCACTGCACTATAAATAAGTAAACTAATAATAAATTAATAAATAAACTAATAATAAAATAATAATGCAATAGCTGTTTTCAAGTTAAGTACTGCAGGGTGAAAAAAGTCAGCGTCGATAAACATATTAGGGCTTGTGTAAACACGAATTGTGCCCAAGGTCGGACGCGGTCGTATCCACTGTTTGTATTTATTTGAAGTATAATCACTGTAGAATAATGGAATGATGTCCATTTTTTGGACAAATTTGTACATTTTTAGATACGGCCAAAAATAAAATTTAAACTGTATCCAGTCATTACCGCACATTTCGACCCCACTTTCCCCTTTGTTTGTTGATTTGAACATGCTGTGGATGGTCAAAACAGAAAATTGAAACTATTAAAATTGCAGCTGGAACAGTAGTGTAATGTTTCCTTTCGAATTTAAAATATATATATATATATATATATATATATATATATATATATATATATATATATATATATATATATATATATATATATATATATATATATATATATATATATATATATATATATATATATATACACTCATATATATATATACACTCAAACATGTTTTTGTGCGGTGTGGATAGGGACCGCATAAAAAAAGTCTCACATAGAAAATAACTCAACACCTTACGAAATAACTAGGTATTGCTTTTTTAAACGAAATCAAGACACGAGGCTTGACAGCTACTTAGAATATCGCCAAACCTTTTGGAATCTGATTTAGAAAATACACATGCGAACATTTTTAAATATTTTATTTACATATGTACTTATTTTACACATACAAAACGTATAACCATTATCCTTCGTAGTCTGACAATACGCAAACTTGGTTCAAAATCGCTCTTTCGTCACTTGAAGATACTACCTCGCACTCGTTTAGAGTTGACTTATTTTTAGTTACCATGTAGTTTTGGCGACGACTGTTGTTTCACTAGACGCTTGTATATGTCTCGGTAGCCAGATAATCAATTATGTTCCAATTTGATTGAAATTTTCATATACCGCACAAAAAAAGTCGCACAAAAAAGAACGCACAAAAACAGGTTTGAGTGTATATATATTTAATAATCAGCAATTGATTAATGGTAATAGCCTCTCCTATGAACTTCATACCTATCTCGTAGTTTATTTAGTGTTACTTTTTCAACAATAATATTTTTTTTCTGATTCTTTTGTAGATTACATATTGAAAATAAATTATACCATGTTTTTGAAGCCAAATTCGAAACCTAAAAATTTAAGCCATGTCGACATTTTTTTACATTAGTCGTCCCACTGTGCGTCGGTTTGTTTAAAAAAACTTTTAAATCAATGTTATCTTGTGTTTTTATACTTCTGTTTTATTGCACATCTAAGACTATAATAATGTAAATTGCATGGTGATTGCAACTAAGGACAAAAATATATTTTAACGAGGTTTACGTTGGCGACCAATAATTTCTTCTGTCTGTGTATAATTTGCTAAAATGACGTTTCACTTAAAATTCTTCTGTCCGTGATCCGACATTGCTACACCAAATTTTTTATTATTACTTTGATGAAAGATGTAAATAGTGATTTAATTTGCTATTAAAAGCACATCTTATAACAAAATAAGAATTATAACCATGGGCTTGACTAAATAATTTCTAACCAATATTACCACGAACAAAATAGTCGAAATACACTCTCCATTCCCGCCCCCCCCCCAGCTTTCGTATCTTCTTGACACGCTATCCTTAACCTTCCCCCCCCCCCTCTCCCCTCATGTTACCGTACGATCAATGTACATCCACAATCTACTAAAAGCAACATAAAACCTTGCAGAACAGAAAATTTCTTCCTTGTTTGTGAGTATGCAATATATGGACGACCCCTCGTAAGATTCCGCCAAATTTACCTTTGCCAAATTTACCGGCTCCCATTCGCCGGGGCCCCAAATCAGTCCCTGCGTATGAGACACGAGTCATTTTGTTTTAAGCAAAGAGCAGAGCCACCCACAGCTCAAACGTGGAACCACAAACGAAGGCCTATTCAGACGGCAGTAGCCAGATTTGCGTTGCCGCAAGCCTGATTGTTTGTACTTGGGGAGTGACGATCCTGGGGACAAAGCATCCCCCGTTGTAAAAGTTTAACCTTGAGAAGGTCAGCTACCAGCTTTGGGTAGACAAAATCGCCTTCGGGGATATATGTAGATATGTATAGCAATAGGATATATGTATAGCACGCCGCTGTCTCCCCTAAAAAAAGAGATTGGGCAGTGAATGGTCAGCTACAGGGCCGTCTCGACTCTCGAAAGTAAGTGTACTTGTAGAAGTAAGTTTATGGTTCAGTTCTATTTTGTTGTTGGTGAAAGGCAAAACGTTTTTTTAAAGAGGAAAATTGTAGAGTGTCAACATCGCATTTAGATTTCAACTTTGATACTAATTCGGAGAGGTGAGATGTCTTAATAATTCTAGTGAAAAAATTTCTTATAAAAATTTTATTTGTGCCTGTGACTACTTAATATTACATTTATTTCGTTCAAAAAGAAGTCCAACCGTTTATTGATTTTTATGTTTTCCGTATTTAGAAGAACCAAACTAGTTTTTTCATTACTATTTCAGTATAGAAGATTTATTTAACCAATAAATTGTTTCGTCGTATGAGCTAGGTTTAGAAATGACTCTTATTTCAATTTTTGTTGCCACAAATTTTGTGCAATTTCAAACTATTTGGAATTTAAAAATAAAATATAATTATGGGAATCCTTTTTTTATCATTAAAAAAAAATTCGTATATTGTTATATATAAAAAATCAATTCAGAAGAAATCAGGTCATATTCTAACGAAGCAGTCAGGGTTCAGTACGGCGGTCCTAAATTAAAAATAGGCAATCGTAAATCCATTAAATTGTCAATTAATACTACTAGCTAAACGTCTATAAAATAAGGTATCAGGATAGGAACACCATTTTATGCTTTTAAGAGGATTGATTCCGACATTATAACTCCGTTGCAAATGACAATTTTTATCTCGTTTGATAAGAAAGTAGGCGTATAAATAAAAATAAAATACTGCAGAATTTTTACGTAATGAAGTTCTCCAATACATATAACTACTGCTGCAGCTCTATTCTCTGAAAATAATTTAATAAGGAAATAGTTCTCAATAGAAAATTTCTTTCGTAGAAATAGTTTAAATTTCGTTGCTAGAGATATAGCCTTTTGTACGTAGTTAAAAGCCTTCTCACTGTTTATAGATTTAAAAAAAAACCACTAAATTAAATGACAAAAAAAAGCGCTAAAACATAGCACCGTTTTACATTGCATTGCTACCAACAAAAAATAAATTAATTTCGTAAAAGCATGGGGATTTTACAAAAACTACTTGCATAATGTAGTGATTTACCACATTACGTTTTACCTTCACTATTACTTACTTTTTATTTATTTTATTTGTTGCCTTCTCGCCGTCCCTTCTTTGAACAACCCAACCACTTCAAATGGTTACATTTATAAAGGTTTTGAAAACATTTTGAGTACGATTTGTACAGTTTTTTTGGTACTTATCTTTTCTCCATGATTGCAACTCAGAATATTCAGAACACTACAATTATTTAATAATTAATATATAAATATTATAAGCCTTTTGTTTCAACTATTTATCTCAACAAATTTATTTCGTTATTTATGAATATTTTATACGCTTATGTGCACATTTTACGACGGGGATATTAGCCCCCCTGTCGGGGAAGTCTAGCCCCCCCCCCCGTCGGGCAATTCCTAGCGCCACCACTGACCATTGACATTATTAAAACTGATTCGACGCAAGAATAAAACCCAAATAGAATAAAACATCTCCGCTTAACGCTTACTAGTGAATGTACGAAAGTAATTAGTTTTCTTGTCGAGTTGTATATATAAAAATCGTAATTTATGGCATACGTGTTATTGAGATGTGATGAGACATGTTTGTGCTTCATTGCAGTTTTTTTTCATTGTACCGCATGTTTATACCACTCCCAAACGGACGAGAAACTCAATGTAGTCAGCGTTTTCCCCTAAACATTAGAAGTTTTTGAACAGCTGCACAGCTGAAGCATATAAATATCGAATAGGCATGAAGTTCGAATGGACCTTCATCTCTCGGGAGCTTAAATGTGTTGAAGTGTAATCGTAGTTTATGATATAAGGATATGTAATGAGATTCCGTGTCCTGAGTTTATAGCAATCTTCATATTTATTATTATTTTACATTCTTTCTAACGGAAAAGTTATTGCCTCACAGCGTTTTTTAATTTAAATCTTAGGACTGAAATGTATTCTGAATGTTTCAACCGGACAAAGATCACGTAAACGGACATATTTCTAAATACATGACGAGACACAAATTAAAAAATTTCATAATAGAGTTTTAAAAAATACGAATTAATTTTCTTCCAATATTTCTGGGATTCGTCTATAGATATTAATCGAATAATTTTTATAATTTATTTTGAATATCTTTCTAAAATGGCATTTAGTTTTAACAAAGGAAAGACGATGGGATTTCAAGCAAGAGGAATTATTTTAAAATGTCGCCAGCTGTTGCGTAGAAGAGGCGTTTCTCGAAATCGCTGGAATTTGTTCGAAAAATTTATACCCAGATAATTCTTCTCCAACTTTACCCAACCGCCTCTCCACCCCCCCCCCAACCCTAAAAAAAATTAACGTCATGAAAAAATCCCCCCCCCCCCCTCCAAATATTTTGATGGCGCAACTAGTGCCATGATCCTCCCCTGTGGGCACCCGTGCCGTGCTGTGCCACGCGGATGAATACAGTATTCGGAAGATAAGGTTGAAGAGTTTTTCACAGTGAGTCGTGTTACGTCGGTCTTCAGTTTTTGATTCATTATTACAGTTATTATTTTCTTTTCTTGTAATTAAGAAAGCAAGTATGGCAAAACATTAAATGTGTCACCATTTAATGTTTTTTTTAAAACCTGAAATGTGGTTTTAAAACTAGGATGCATGCACTTCATCCTATGACAAACAATCTGCGAAAGAACCATATGTTTCAACCTGGTCTCAAACAGAGACTGATTTTATCAGGCATTCGGGCACTTGCCCAGGGCCCCCCATTTTAAGGGGGCCCCCAAAGATGATTTAATGCTAAATATACGTGAAAAAGTTAGAAATAGATTGTCTAACGATTTTTTAAAAATCAATTAAATTTAGTTTTAATCAATTTTTTTAAATCAATAAGTAAATAAACTTTTAATTATTTTTCAAATCTTCTATTATTTCATCCAATCAAATCAGTTTAACTTATTCAGCACGTTCGTGAAATATATCACCTCTTTCATTGCGTTTGTCAAAGAAATGCTCTTTGGATCAATTGCAAATTTCAATTCATGACCAAGACCATAAACAAACTGGGTGTGCTGCATTTGGTACAGGAAAAAGTATCCGTAGTCGTTTACGGATACTTTATTCCTATAACAAATTTCCTGATATTGTATAATTATTAGATATTTTCTAACTCTAAAATGAGTAGAGCATACGAATCGGGATCAACTAAAAAAAAGCTAAAAGGAACAGAAACGAACGAAGATACTCTGTTGAAGTACCGACAATTAACGTTAAGTCAAATTCTCAAAAGAACAAATTTAGCAGTTTAAAAAAAATTCAATTCTGAGTATTTAAATTTGCATTAAAGCTGATTGATTACGTCCTTTCGCATTGTGTGCCTATACATAAATTTAGCAGTTTTATTTTGAGTTACGTCGAGGGGCCCCCTAATGTTCTTATGCCGTGGGCCCCTAAGCTTGTAAGTTGGTCCCTGGTGTCAAAAAGGTGTAAAGTGAAAGGCGCCAAATTTCTGGCATAAAGGGAAAATGTAAAAGATTTTATTCTGAAAATTGCAGTCTACATTTGGCTTTTTTTTATATATAGAATTACATACTATATTTTATATTTGATTTCAATGAAGTTCGCAAAGCGTTCAAATATTTCTATCAATCCGTGTATTATTTTCAGAAGACTTGGATTTATTTTTTTAGCCTAAAAAATACATTTATGATATTGTAAAACATTTAACATTATGTTCAGCCGGGGAAAAAAAACGAACCACCAAAGATTATTTCGTTAGTTTTTATAGTAGAGCTAAACTTAATATACCATTTTGTATGGAATAAAGTTTACTACACATTGATATACAAAAAATTTACATAGGGGACTATCTTCATATAAAAATCCGCACCAACTTTAAAATTTCCAATAGCAACACCCAATTTTGATTCAATATTTAGAATCTACGACAAAATTTATCGTTGAATATCAATTTGAAAGTCATTTGGTTAAGTAGTTTTTTAATTATGAATACCGAAAGTTTAGAACTCGTAATGTTAAATGAATTTCTTAAACTTTTAATCAAATTGAAAATTTTAAAGTTGGTGCGGATTCGAGTATGAAGATAGTCCCCTATGCAAATGTTTTGTATATCAATGTATAGTAGACTTTATTCCCTACAAAATGGTATATTAAGTTTAGCTCTACTATAAAAACTAACGAAATAATCATTGGTGGTTCGTTTTTTTTTCCCGCGGCTGTACATTATGACATTGTAATGGGAGTAATTTCTCCCATATTTTGGAACCTTAGTGAAAACTATAAAAAAAATTCCGTTGAGTAAGTTAGAAAATTCCAAAAAAGATAAACAAGCTGTTCCTTCTTACGTCGCCGAGACCCATCTCCGCCTCATGCTTTCCTTTATTTAAAGAATTACACGATCAAATTCAAATAAATCGTACTCAGTGTTGTCTCAGTGTTGCACTTTTTAATTAAAATTTAAACATGCACACACAAAAAGACCATAGTAAATCTTTACTGGAGAAATAAACATATTTTTTTTCACTCTTACTATAGTAAAATGATAACATTAATGAAAAAAAAAACTATACTGGTTTATACGCTTAAGTAATTTATACAATGGAATATTTTTATGTTAATTTAAGTCTTTTTATATAGAGAAATATTTTTCACAAAATCTACGAAAATATTTTTTATTAAAGTCATTTCCTAACTACAAGAAAGGAGGTGAAGAAAAAGAAGTGAAGCAGAAACAAAAACTTAACTTATCATTGAAATTCTTCTCATTTGCCCGAGCTATAAAAAATCATCATAAAGCTCATTGAAAATGTAGATTTTATGCTGATAAATTCAGTATTGAAGTAACTGATGGAAAATGGCAGATTTTTGTAAAAGGTTTTAATTCAGGCGAATTAAAAACTTTAAAAAACTTGCAAGTTTCATAAAGGTATTTGCAAAACAACATGAAGGTTTTATAAAGAATTTATACGGGTTTTTGCGATGGTTTAATGCTGATATTTTTGGCTGGAATATCAAATTCCAAAGTAACTCTTATAAAGTAAATTAAAACTTTTGTGAACTCTATCTGCGACCAGGCACGTAGGTATATATTTGTTATGGGGGCGGTTCAGTAACTGAGTAGCGGTTTGTTTAGGTAGCTTATTCCCTCCCCCCCCCCCCCCAAATTAACAACCCCCCCCCCCCATTTTTTCAAACTTATGAATTTGTATTCAAGCAAACAGAATTAAGTTTGTATATAAATATCGAAACAACAACTGTTACCATTTACTTTTCATGACATCGTTACCAATATCATTAGCTATTTTTAAAATTAGTAAATATCACTCTTTAATTATGAATTCAATTTAGAGAACAAATTTAAAATTCCTTGTTTAGAATAATATATTACTTTAGTTACAACTTGTTTATAGGGCATCGTTTCGCGATCTTTTTCCGTTGTCACCGAAATTCAAATACTATGTCATGAAACACGATGACGTCATGTTACGCTTAGTTTGAGATAAAAATGCCCTCAAATCATGTTTTTAAAGCTTTTTGAAAACTATTTTATTGGGTAGGACCCCTGGAAAATACCCGATTTTCAATCATGAAACTTAACAAGAAGTATTATACTAGAAATTGAAATTTTTCTATTTTTTTTAAAAGTATTTTTATGATTTTTACAGTTTTTCGATTTTTATTTTTTCTCCCCTTGACTTTCAATGGGAGGGGTTTGAACCCCCTGAACCACCCCCTTACTTACGTGCCCGTCTGCGACCCAGGGAAAAGGGGAAGGGAAAAAGTTTTTCCCACCGCCTCCACAGAAAACGACCTCCCACAGAAAACGAGTGGTCGTGGGAATGGCAAAAAACAAAACAAAACAGTTCATCATCATAAAATCGGGCTGCCGATTTGGAAACGGTAAACGGTGTGTCGCGAGCATTTACTCGACTTTTCGGAATTCACCACCCCTCCCCCCTCCCTCCCCATCTTCTAGAAGTTGCCAAATTGCCGCTTTCTTCAAATTTACGCGTCCTTATTTTTGTAGTGTGCCGCAGTCATAAATTTCGATCCAGGGATCAACATACTTGTGATGGAGAAATTCCAAGAAGCATCCTCTTACCAGAAACTAGAAAGCGCATTCCTTGTTCGTGTTAATTGAAGTGCCGTCTGGTGGAAGAGACGGTCACGTAAACACCATAAATTCAGAAGGGTGAACCCCACCTTTTCTCAGCTCCCCCCGCCTCCCCCACCCATTTCTCTTCTCTTCTCCACTCTTTTTATACTCAGTGGGTGGCATGAGTCATCCACTGAGCATTGGCATTAAAGAAAAGGCAGTTCATTTTCATAAGTGAGCCCCAGTTGCTCAGTTTGTAAGGCGTTCAGCTACTAATCAGAGGATTGGTGGTTCGGTTGGTTGGTTCCTCGTCATCTGACCATGGTTCTAAAATAATGAGGTGCATGTATGAATGTGTGTGTGTTCCCGGGTCTTTCCTTCGAGATAGATCCCGAACCGTCGCCAATAGCCCACTGTGCAGTTCCAGTGCGACGTTAATTAACCAAACCAAACCAAAAACCATTTTCATAAGCAAGTGAAACCGGAAGGTTGTTCTTTTTATTTACATCTCTAGGGTGCTATCTTCAGTCACGGTTGAAAGGTTTGTTTGTTTAATTAACGTCGCACTAGAGCTGCACAGTGGGCTATTGGCAACGGTTCGGGGACTATCTCGGAGGAAAGACCCGGGAACGATGCCTCGTATTTTTGAACCATGGTCAGATGACGAGGACAACACCTGAGCTGGCACCCGACGCAACCTCAATAGGCGTCAGGACATTGGACCCCGATCAGATGTATCGTGCATTATCCCATATACACGCCAGTATAATTTGTTGGATGTTCTGGACGACTTTCTAGTATTTTTGTAGCGAAGCTGGCAATCCTGCGATATCAAGATCAGTACTTTTTTACTTTTCTTTGTCAAGTCCATCGCACGGATTCGAACCACCAATCCTCTGATTAGTAGCTGAACGCCTCTATCCACTGAGCAACTGGGGGTTCCACGGTCGAAAGAATTTATATTAATAATCAATAATTTTAATTTTTATTAATAATCAAGCGAGCATAATTTTGGTAAAATAATCTCAATTTTCAACAAAAGCATTTATCTGAGGGTACAAAGACCCCTTCCACCACCTTTCCCAACTCAAAAACTAATATTTTTATTTATTTTCAAAAATAAATATTTATTTAAATATTTTCATTTATTTTTTTAAACTCAGAAAAAAGTTTCTTTTGAAAGCCCAATTCGATTATATCTTATTTCAATCAGGCGCGGTCCAAGAACTGGTCTAGGGCGCCACTCTCGTAACCAATTATTGATTTAAATTAAAAAAGATTTCGAATATATATATATATATATACACACACACACACATATATATATATATATATATATCAGAAAGATGTATAGTCAGGTTCGTCGCACCCCAAAATAATGTGGAAACCTTAAATGTTGGAAATATTTTGAGTTTTAAAAATCCCCGAGTTGAGAGAATTTTTGCCTCAAGAAAATTAATATTATTAGCAAACGAAAGCGAGGGAAGATTAGAATTTGCCCAACTTGTAAGATTGGACTTACATTGGACCTGAAAATGGACACTAAATTGGAACATGCGTGTAACAAATCAATATTTTCGAGAAAACTGTTTAAAATTACCTATAAAAAAGTTGACAAATGTCGATAAGTTGGAACTGGGAATTTTTTAGCACTGTTGAGTTAGGAATTTCGAATCGTTAAGTTTGGTTTGGTTAATCAACATCGCACTAGAGCTGCACATTGGACTATTGGCGTTGGTTTGGGGTCTATCTCGAAGGAAAGACCCGGGTATAATTCCTCGTATTTTTGAACCATATGGTCAGATAACAGGGATTACTTCTGAGCTGGTACCTGTACCCGACGCCGTTAGGAATTTCGAATTTTTCAAGTTGGGACCTACCTTTAAAAACAGATAATGCAAATGGTGTTGCATTTTTTAAAAATTTAGTCACCAAAATTTAAATATATTAACGTTTTGGCCTGTAATGGCACAATCTAACTTATATATGAAGGCTTCCATAGAAATAAGGTTTTATAGAAATAACGTATGAAACACTTTATGTTAATTCTATGGAAGATTCCCAATTTTATCTAAATGGGTTGTTTAATGTGTAACGAAATGCTTTATATAAAACGTATTTTTTTTAGTTTAAAATGGTATTGCATTGAATATCTTACCTTCTGATGATTAAATTACAGGATATTTGTAAGTTATCATTGAGTTTGTAACCATGTGTTACAAAACAATTTTGTATTAATTTTTTTAATTGTGATACATTACAAATTAGAAGACATTTTTTTTTTTAAATAGTTCATGACACCCGAAGCTGCAAGCTGAAATGGAGAGTCTTAGAGAGATCTTATAAAAGATAATTTATTTTTTATTTAATAAGCAGTCGAGAAACTTTTATTGTGGTATGAAGAGGTTCACACAATCTCGCGACCTTCCGACCACAAGTTCGCTGTCAATCACGTCAATGATATCACAGAATCATTGCATTCTTCTCTGCGTATTTTATTTGAAAATAATAATGGTGATATAAATTATGATATTTTTTGGTACAGTACATTTTAAAAACAAGAATAAAATATGTATTACTCTTGCTTACTCTTTTAATCTAATAACGTATCTTTTTGATACATAAAATAAATATATTACAGACTAACAATGGTGACTGAGTAGAGAAATGTCTTCTTCAACAAAATAAAGACTCGTAAAAATTTAGACTCTAGTAAAAATTTGAAGAAAAAAAATATAATAATTTGAGTTTTCTTTTGAACTATAGCATTATACTAGTTCAAGCATTAATCCACCCAAATTTGAAGAATATCGGAGCATTAATAACAAAAGTTAGAAAATTTGATCGAAAATACTTTAATATTTTTGTAATAATCTCATGTTTTTTGTAACTTTTTACATTATGGTCCGAATTGAAATTTAGCAGGGATGCAACTTCCTGCAGAAGATGTCTAATTTTCAAATGAAATATAAATCGAACAGTATTTTCCTAATTACAATACGAGATACTGGAATATATGAAATTACAAATTACACTTGCACTTGCTATTTATCTTTCTTCCCCTGAACAAGCTGTTCATTTACATTTTGTTTTTGTTACAATGCATAAACGAGATCCAGTGGTGAAGAACATAAATTCTTTACACATAGGCCTACATTCTACACCAATGTGATTAATTACACTTGTAAAGACAAAAACAGCAAAGCTGCTCCTGGTTTAATGCTATTTCGAGAGTCGCAACGCCTTATTAGCAGACTCAACATAAGTACGAGCATGAATGGTGATATTTGTAATGGCAGTTACAAAATGAAAAAAAAATCATCTTTGGTTAAATAAGAGAGAGGACCAAAAATGTGTTATTATAGGCATAAAGGGAAAAATATATTTTCGCTATAATAAGGGGAAAAGGGACCAAATTCTAAAAAAAAGGACTTTTAAGTACTTCATTTGTATCAAAAAGGACTTTTAAGTACTTCCAGTGTAACAAAAAAGGACTTTTAGGGTAAAAAAAAGAGACTTGTTGCGAGGCCTGCAAGTGTCTGTCCTAAATTATTATTATTATCATTAAGTGCTAAAATGTAAGTTCATTATCGGCTGTTAGACCTATTTCTTGTTAAAAAATAAAAGTGAGTGTAATAGTTTTTAGTTTTTATTAAAATTTATTTTTAGAAAATCTGCTATTTTCTATAAAATTTTTAACAAAATAATTTACCTTGTTCAAAATTAATTGTTATGTTCAATTATGCCGTATTCCTCTTGTGAAACTTAACTATTTTTGATCTTTTTAATAATGAACATAGTTTTTTGTTGTTTAGACATTTAAATATATATATATATATATATATATATATATATATATATATATAAAAATCGCTTAAAAAAAGAATTAAAAAAAAACAGTTTAAAGAACAGTTCTTTAAAATTTAACAGGAACACGAAATACCTGTTCCCCAAAACGAACATACATATTACAACCCTATTAACAACTTTCTCGGATCATAACCTATGATCATAACCCTCTAGAGCAGTGGTTCCCAAACTATTTTGGTCGTGGAACCCCAAAATTTGTTGCCAATGATCGCGGAACCCTGAATATTTTTTAATCTACGACTTTTCAAAATTTAATATCTGATATTAAATAAAACAAGTATTATTTTGGTATTTAAGATTTTATTGAATTAAGCAAAACTAAAAAAAAACAATTAATTATAGAAGTAATTAATAAAAATACAAAACATAAACTAAAATAAATAGAAAATCTCTAATGTGAAGATTGCACCTGCTTCTTTGATTCCAGGATTCTCTTAAAATTGGGCGTTAGGTTTGATAACTGAACTCGCATATCTGGTGCAGCATCAAATCTGTTACGATATTTGGTTTTTGTCGCAGCATATTTTGAAAACCCAGCTTCACACAAATAAGTGGTTGCAAATGGCAATAGAATTCGAATAGCCTGTTTTGCTAAATTTGGATATTCATCGAAAATGTGAATATACTAACCACCATTCTTAATTTTTTTTAATCAAGTAAAATTTGTCACGCGAACCCCTAAATTTTTTCGTGGAATCCCAGGGTTACACGGAACCCACTTTGGGAACCACTGCTCTAGAGTTCAAGCGGTACAGTTTCAAATATATCTGTCATCGCCTACATCAGGGGGGGGGGGGGGGGAAGAAGGCAAATGGGTGTTTCGTCTGTAGAAAAGAGTAAAAGTGTAAATACTGCTGTAAATTTCAGTGACAAGTTAGGGTCGTAATATGATACCCGTTGCGGCGTCGGCGATTTTTCGTATCTTTACTTCTCCAGCTGGAGAAGCAGCTGTTCGGAAGGGTTTTTGTTTAGTTAACTCAGTTCTTTGTGTGACCACATTGGCGACGTTTTGGGTCGTCTGGCGTTCGGATTTTAGAATTAGGCCATTTTTAATAACTTATCGGGGAAATACATTTAAAACTTTTTTTGTTGTGGCCAAATTGAAATAAAAATAGTGTTTTTAATTTTTAAGACAGCGACATACAAATTGACTATTTCAGTTTATTTTGACCAAAAAATGGAATATCTCACAGATTCAATTATTTGGAGCAGCCCAGATGCCAAAGCGGCTATAAAAACTTTTAACTTTTGTTGAGTGCATCGCGAAAACCTATCAAAACTTACCTGTTGCCAATTTTGAAGTTTTATTAGAAAATAATAATATTTGCTCCTTCATTATATTTTAAAATTGAAACCAAAGTTATGAAGTACCTATTGTGACCAAAATATCATATTTTGAATATTATAATTGCTTTTGCATTTGGGTTACTTATTTACAGACAATATTCAGAACTGAACAACTACTTATTTAAATTGACTCTTCGCTTTGATGTGTTAGAAGAAAGAGCGCATCCCACTTCAGCGTAAATTTAATGTTATCTAGTCGCATTTTTTCTGGAAATAATAACGAATTACGAATATATATATTTTTCAAATTATTGTTTACTTTTTATTTTTCAAACTATTCTATTATTATTTTTTTGACGAAAAACATCTTTTAAAATACAGCTGCACCGGGGTACATCGTATTGATATCATCGTATCAAATTTTACAATAGAAATAATATATTACGCTTTTGAGAGTTTTGGCGATCTATTCAGACTCTAATTCTGTGGCAAATGGCACGTTTGACATAAATTTGGTTTCGTTTGATAAGAATTTTGGCACCGAATCTTGAAATAATTAAAGCACGTACGGGGGCTCGTGCGCAGTGGCGTATTTAGCAGGCGGCAAATGGACAGTTGCCGCCTGGGCCCCCTTGCCTTAAGTTCATTTGGGGGCCCCCTTGACTCCAGAAATGAAAAAAGAACAGGAAAATAAATAATTCTTCAATTTATTTTGCATATTTTATTAAATATTTCATATTTTTTTTTCTGTATGGCTTCCCTTAACCTTTCTCATACGAATAGATAAGGGCCCTTCTTCAACTGACCGGGGCCCACTACTCTTTGCACGATCCGGTTACCGAAAAGTCCTGTGGAGACAGCTCTTAACTTCATATTTCATAGAAGCCCTCACATCATATACAAGCAAACACGGGGCCTTGCGTCTGGCGCCTTAGCAGACGCAGGGCCCTGTAGCAGCGGGAGACCATGAACTATAATATAGATTTAAGATTTATAATATTTTTACTAGATTTTAAGTTCTAAATAAAAATTAAATAATAACAAATTATTTTAGAATTAAAAAAAAAGGTAGAGTTTTCTTGTTGGAGCGTTGCTCCCACCCCTAATTGTGGTCATGATCCCATATATACTATAAAACCATTTAACTTCTCTAACGTGGTGCGCAAAATTTTTACATAAATACTGTGTTAAAATCATCGCTTATGCCTTATTGCGTCGTTTAATCTGTTCGAAAGTTAGGAGGAGTTTACACATACAGAAATAAAAAGATTTGGAACATTCAGTTACTTTTTAATACTTTTCCAAAACATTTTCTGTAATGAGGGTTTTTCTTCAAGTTATAAATTGGGCGCTGTCTCTTTAGATAAATTACAGCGCAAGTAATGAAACAATTCGTTATTCCTTTAGCGTTTTTATCTGTATTTATCGATATCGCCGATTTTGCCTTATATCGCTCGGGGCCCAAGCAAATCTTGGAGTTAAAGGCATTAAAAAGTTAAATATATAAACTGACATCTCGTACTACAAAACCTAGGGAAGTATTTCCTTTAAAGCTCATATGTACATTAAATGAAATACCAAAGAGCAAAAATAGATAAAAGTTCGACTTAGAATTTAACATTTATTTTTAAATATTTCATTGAAGATTTCTGTTTAGTAAGAATAATTTTGGCGATCTTAAAATGTTTGGGACCCTAACAATGGGCTTTGTGGGCCTGTGTTGAAATTGTTTGTTTAAAAACTTAAGCTACAAACATATTTTGGTTGTCTGTACTATATATTATATGTATAAAAACATTTCTTGTAAATAAATGAGACACATGTTCTTAAATGTCAAAGCTCAATCTTTTTTTTTAAAAAAAGGTAAGGGATTCTTTTTATAGGGGGGGGGGGGGTGCGGGGGAGGGGGGGGGGCTTGAGCCCTCCCAAGAAATAGTTTGAAGGGGCTCAGCCCCCCTAATATTATACTATTTGCCTTTTCTTTTAAAATACAAATAAACTTAATTAAAATACAAATCGTAGAGAATTCCTACAAAGAGGCCTTCGAAAGGAAGCGCTCCTTATTTTTTCTAAACGTGTTTTAAAGTGGAGAGGAGAAGGGGGGGGGGGGGGAGATTTTGCTTTGAAAGGTACAGGAGGACAAGGAGTTCCTTTCTCAACTGATTCCAATCGAAGACAACTTGTACATTAGTCAAATGACCCTATTCTTCCTATAACAGCCGTGCGTCTTTTGAAAAATGCCTACACCAGGTGTTAGTCGATCAACCATATCGGTAGCTAGCGCATCAAGACATCATCTGGCAAGGGCCAACAAAGCACTGACCAAAGCTGGGAATTCGTCACCATTTGTTTGTAATTTACTGGCTCCCTTTGGACAGTCGATTTTAGGTGATTGATGATCCCCCCATTGTGAATGACCCATGTAAGGACCAGGGTAAGGACGGCTTAAAACTTGCCCCTATAGGGGCCGAAGTTGAAAGGAAAGTTAGCCTGTGGGGGTCGGGCGGAAGTAGATGTGCGCAGGAATTCTTATCTTAAAGTATTAGCAAATCAGTGCTTCGAAAGTCCGAGGGGTGAAAAAAGGTGGGACGAGTGTCCACATCCATTGACAAATTTCCGACCCTCACCCATAACCAAAAGTAGCTCTTTATATGTTTCTAAAAACGATTTTTCATAAAGTTCTTCTTTTTTTAAAAAGGAACAAATTAATTATACTAATTAAGTAAGTAAACCTTTCTATTTTATTAAAACGTGAAAACAAATAAATAAACAACAACGATTTGACATAAAAAAAAAGCTATGGAGACTTTTCTTTGTTAATTATAAAACTGTTATTTCTTCATTTTATTTATGATTTTAGCTAAATATATTTAAAATGTTTCTGTTTTTAAAATCGATTTTTAAGTTTTGTTTTTAATTAATAAAATTCTGTATTTCACGGCGATAAAGGGCACAGCATAATGCCACACATGTCGCAAAAAGGTGGGTTGAAAAGGCTGAAAATAATCAATTAAATTATACATAGATTCCTGTTGTTTTAAAAATGAAGTTGTGGAAAACTAGTAAGTAAATGCAATATTCATAAAAATATATATGTTTTGCTTAATTCCGAATGATTTTTCGTGGGAAGAATTCGATCTAAACCTTTTATAGTGAATATTATATATTATGTATTTTAAATGCAATTAAATGTAACATGCTGTTGTAGAAATTTTACAATTTAATTCTTGTATTAAACTGATAAAAAAATCCATTTGTAAAATATGTTAATTCAATTAGTAAAACGTTTTTACAAATTGCGGTCCGAAATAATGGTATTATAAATAGAATAATTTTCTTTTGCGAAATTAATTTAATCATACTTTTTTATTATTCATTTCTCTTGGGAAAATATAATTTCAAACTAAGAGTTAAAGCTCAACCTTTAGGGTATGAGTTTACTAGATAATACTGAAAAAGAGAATTTCTAATAAAATAAATAATTATTTTACTGAAGATGTATATTAGTTTCTTTTATTTCAAAATTTTGTTTATTCGTCGACAATTTTTAGAATTTTTTTCGTTTTATTATTAAGGAATACCGTCGTTCCACTATGGTTAACGATACTCGAAACAATTTTAGTATTCTAAATATTAAAAGATCATTTGCACATAAAATTAACCCCGAATCTACTACAATAGAAATTTTGCTGAACAAAAAGCAAGGCGAGGTATCAGTATTAATTGTTTAACAAATGCTGTAAATTTTGTGTATAAATATTAGCAAATATATTCTTAGAGAAAGTTTATTTATTGCGTACCTCTATTTTTCCTTTTTTTATACATCCCCTTTCCCCGTGTCGCATCACACTAATTTATTAGTTTTTTTAAAAAAAACTTTTATTCCGGGTATTTTACCAAATATCCGATTAAAAAGATAGTGATTTTTATTAAAAAAATTAACTTATATCAAAGTTTTAAAAGGAATTTAAAAAAATGTCTACAGTTTTTCTACGTCACATAAACACTGAGACCTCCATCCTCATGTTACAATACAATTCCACGATAGAACCCCCCCCCCCCCCCCCCTCAAGGATGCCTGAAGTAAATTGAAAACTGGGCCCCTCGAAAGTTTTGCCGCCTTGGCCCTTTCTCTTAAATTCGCCACTGAATAAACTAATTATATATTTGAATATTTAGAGAGAAAAAGTGATAGTGTCATAATTACGAATATATTTTCTATCGTTTATAAATATTGAATTTTTCTATATTGTCTGATATATTACAACACTCTAAATATCTCATACCATGGTCGCAATTTATTGCGAAAAAACTAACTCTTCTCCATGCTATAATTACAATACCATTTGAAAAATAAAACCAACAAGGTCAGTCAAAAAGTTGAACAGCCATTCCTTCGATTCCTTCCTTCCACAGGGTTGCGAAATACTAAACTTATCAATATCGCCAAAGCTGGAAAAATTATCGCGCCAAGATGCTTTTCCTCCAACAGGCACTGCGTTCGGGAGATGCTAGTATTCTCCGACAATCCGAAACCAGTTTTGTGATTGGCTAAAAGTAAGCATACGACTGATGCTCCTGGTTGGCCAATCGGATCGTACTTATCTCCTTTGTTTCTTGAAGGAAAATCTAGTTCAGAGCATAAAGAGATTTTGAGCAAGTTTGAGATAAAAAACGAAGTAATCCAGTGAGAAAAAACTTAACTTTTCTTAATTTATAAAAATCTAGTTATTATAGTCATTTATTTTCATCCATTTTTAATATGTAAAATATCCATATGTAAATAATACAATAATATGTAAATAATATAACAATAATCCATATGTAAAAGTGATAAATGTGTTAAAATAAAGTTTCGGATTATATCGAATAGGTAAGTGCTTTAAAATTTTTCGAATTTTGAAACTTTCTCATCTAAATGACGCAACATTAAGAAAAACTTGGAATTTTTTGGGGGTGAGGGATTTAAAAATATATATAAAGGAAATACGCAGTACTTTTATTAGAAAAACAGTTAAAATTTGAATATTTCCTTTTTAAATTTTAATTACCTGTATAAAATTTAATAATTTTAAAGTTGTTAAGTTTTTTTTTAATATTATAAAATACTGTCTATTAATATATTGAGTTATTTGTACTTGAATTTTCTTGAATGATTAGGATTACGTTAAAATATAAACTTTCTAGGAATAAAATGGTTTTTTTTCTTATTACGCTAAATGTTTAAGTATTTAACAGTAAAGGAATAAATACATCGCCACTTAACTTTCTAGTAATAGAACATTTAATAAAAATTTGTATTAGTTTTTTTTTAAAAAAAAGGAACAATTAAAATGTATATATATATTGCACTTATTATAAATATAATTTATAACATAAAATATTCAATCATTTTCTAATATTATAAAAAATTCATGGTTTTTATCGTATCTGATTTGAAATAGAATTTTGTATCAAATAGAATTTAGATTTTTTAAAAATTTTGTGATAAACTTTAATCATTTTAATATTATATAAAATATTGTCTATCGAAATGTTCTATTATTTTTACTTGAATTTTCATGTATGATTAGGATTTTTATGGAATAAAATACTTTTTTAATTACACTGAATGTTTTAAGTATTTAACAACAAAAATAATATTTCTTTACTTAACTTTATATCAATAGAAAATTTAATATAAACTTGCGTTAATTTATAAAAAAAATAATATTCGAATTTTTCTCATTAAAATTCAAATGAATTTTTCCTGTTATCAACGCAGTAATTTATTTATTTTTATCTAAATTAAAAAAGATTTTCGTATCTATTTAAAATATAATAACATGGCAATTTAAAATAGAATTGTGTAGTATATCATATATGAGAATAAATTTTTAAATAAAAATTAATTTTATTTTATTTTTAAATAAAAGTAATTTTAATATTTTTTTTAATAAAATTAATTTTAATTTTACTCGCTTTTTTTTAATCGGGAATAATAAATATGTTGCAGAATAAAAAGTTTTCATTTAGTTCTTAATACACAGTTGTGTGTTTATTATCCGACAACTAAAAAAATGCTTATCCTTTTAGTAATTAATTACTTTGCAGTTTTTGTCTACTTGACTGATATATTTGTAACTTTTTTCTAGTTTTGCAAGTTACAGCTACAGCTCCTTCATGTTGAAGATATATTGTCATGTCATTAGCAAATATTGTTAAGGTAAGATACGGGTTCCTTTTTTTCCTAAAAGTCATTTTTTTACTTAAAGTATTTAAAAGTTCCTTTTTCCAGAATATGATCCCTTTTTCCATTATTTTAGCAAACATATTTTTTCCCGTTATGCCTATGATAACACATTTCTTATTCTTTTCCTTCCCCTATATTACCAAAGGTTAATTTTTTTCATTTTGTAATGGCCTTTACAAATACCAGTTCATATTTATGTTGAGTCTGCTAATAGGGTGTTGCCACTCACTCTCGAAATATCAGTAAACCAGGAGCAGGCTAGCTGTTTTTGTTTTTACAAATGTAATTAATCGCATTGGTGTAGAATGTAGGCCGATGTGTAAAGAACTTATGTTCTTCGAAGACCACCGGATCTCGTTTATGCATTGTATTAAAATCAAAATGGAAATGAAGAAATTGTTCAGGGGGAAAAATGATAAGTAGCAAGTACAAATTGTAATTATATATATTCCCAGTATCTCGTATTGTAATTTGGAAAATACTGTTCGATTTACATTTTATTTGAAAACTAGACATCTTCCGCGGTAAGTGACATTCTGATAAATTTCAATTCGGACCATAATTTAAAAAATTACAAAAAACATGATATTATTACAAAAATATTTAAGGGAACGTCCATTGTTACTCTTGTGACGGTCAGAGAAAATTTTCATAAAAACGTACATTTTTTACGATACTAAACATATTTAGGATAAAATTCAAAATTACTATTTAAAAGTTCATGTCATTCCGCTTCATAAAACATATCTAATATGTAATTTAGTATATTTTTATTGTCTAGGAAATAAATCAATATTTTGTTACTCTTGTGACCACTGGAAAAGGCAAAATACAAAAAGTGTTTTTAAGGTAGAATTCCTGTGAATTATATGAGAATACAAAACTCAAATTTACAAATATAATAGAGCAATTATATCTCTTCAAAAAGGAAAAACTTTTGAATTTCTTTGACAAAATCTGAATTAATGGCATTTAATGACATTTTGTCCACAATTGAATTTCTGCTCAAAAACCTCAAAAAATCATTAATATATAAGCTAATTCTCAATTTTTTTAATGTATAACAGTTTTAAACATTGATAGGAGTCTAAAATAGCTTAAAAGGGTATAGAAATCTACAATCTTTTTCTGAAAATCGCGCCAAACCTTTTTCCAATTCTAGAGTGAACATAACGGAAAGTAAAAAGGTTACGTATTAAAAATAGGTACTCGAAAATAATTAATATGTATTAATTTTTGCATATATTCGATGCTTATAATGGCTCTGGTTGGTTTTGTTAATTAACGTCGCACTAGAGCTGCACAGTGGGCTATTGGCGACGGTTCGGGGTCAATCTCGAAGGAAAGACCCGGGAACACATAATATAATGGCTCTGAATGCATAAGTTTAAATTTTGGAAAAGAGACGTACTCAAAAATAATAACAATGAATAGATGCTTGTCTTCATAAATCACTTCACAATCAATCATAAATCACGACATTTCCAATCAAGGCTTACCGGGAATCGAACCCAGGTCTTCAGCACCGCAGTACGGCGCCTTATCTGTTAAACTACCAGAGCGCCATTAAGAACTTATAGACAGACGAAATGTTAAAGAGGTGTGTCGAAAGAATGATGGGAAGTAAAATAATTGAGTTGTAATAAGTAATATCTTAGTGTCTATTTAAGCAATCGGCATGAAATAGTTTGGAAAACTATCTTCTGATCGACTATTATAAGTTTGTCAGGTTTTATTAAGATCGCTTGAACCGGAGCTGAGATTAGCAATATTAAATCCATTGTTCGAAATTAGCAGTCGTTAGTCCTATTATGCACCTAAAAATTTAAGTTTACATCCATATTTTTTACTTCAAATGTTGGTTTTTAATAATTTCTCTTACATTTTTCAGTAATTTTGTGAGGAAGACGGTGTTATTATTAGAGTACAAATGAAAACATGCTTCTAATTTAACACAAAAGAAGCTTTAACTGTTACAAAAATATCGTAAGAGTTTGCAGCTCTGCTTAAGTAATTAATTTTTTTTTTTTAAATTACGCTAAAGCAGAACATTTTGGCGATTAAAAGAAAATTGCTAAGTGCAAATGACGCTCAACTGTTATCTTTATCTCGCCCAGATGTTATGTATACCTCAGAAGTGAATATCTCCTAATTTCGAACCCTAATTAAACTACATTGCTCATTTTTTGAGAAAGCACGGTTACTTAAAATTGAATACGTCGGCACTCATTTACGCTGCAATAGCCCACTGCGCAGCACTAGTGCGACGTTAATTAAACCAAACCAAACCAATCATTTACGCTGCAATTATACTTAAAGGAAAAAGAGTAGGGTCAGATACTAATTTTTATGTACCTTTTTCTCTTACAGTGTGCGATATGATAATTTGCCATTTATTCGCTCTTCCCGACATATTATTAAAAATATTTTATTTTGTGTAGGTTGATGTTCGTCCGGCACTGTAGTGTCCGATAGCCGAACGCGCTTTGTCTCCGCATCAAACTGAGGTGAGTGTTTGAATATGTGCTGTAGTGATATCTCAAAATACAAAGAAATAGTTAGATACTTTAGTTAGAGAATTTAGTGAATCTGATCGAAAAGCACATGCTTTGTAAGTGATTTTACAGTTGACCCCAGCTTTGGGTCTTGTGAGTTTTTAAACAAGTACCAGGGGACCGAGCCCAGCTCGCTTTCATATTTTATTACTTAAAAATATTTCTAATGAATCGAATTAAATGCAAATGCTTTGAAATGTCCATATCAACGGTTAGACGTTTCGTGATATTTTTTTTATCGTCTAATAATGTATTTTTATCGAAATACCTTTGAGTTCTTAGAAATATGCTCATACAACTGGTTATACGCGTCAAGGTGGAAACGATACCGTATTAATTCTGTAAAAGTAACTAAATAAATGTTATTAATGGTTCAGAGAGACTAATAGTACAACCATTCGCACAATTGTAGTACAAACTTTTCGTTTGCATGATAAAACGCGACAACATTCTTGTTGTTCAATATTTTAGTAACCATTTGTAATGATGTTTGCTTCAGACTAACTCTGGAGTAACTGAATGGACAAATACTATGCAAAGTTTCTTTGCTATTAAGAAGATTATGATAATAGAGATCAAATTATTTTTACTACTACAAATTTATTTCTTCGGTTTATTTTCTTCAACCTGCATACACAAATAATAAGGAACGAAAACGTTTTATATTCTTATTAAACGTTTAATCAACAATAAAGATTTTTACTTATTTCGAATAATTTGATGTGTAATTCGGAATTAATCGTGGTGACGAAAACAAAGTTTTATATTTAATTCAGTGGAAAATAATATAATTTTAACTACGTGGCTATTCATTATAACGCCATTGAAAATCAACCTTCATAAAATTAAACATTTTCTATAATCTAAATATAAGAGTTTGTATTATATAATAGTAGTTACGATTAATCTAATATTAATCTATTTTTTGTTAAACAAATTTTTTTAATGATGAAGCTGCCGTTCTCGACTTTTCAATACACATATATTATTTTATTTAGCCTAATGTGAAAATAACACATGTTGAAATTTGCGACAGTTGTTAGGAATAGTTCATAATTTTGTTCCTAAGAAAAGAATACAGAATATAAAATATGAGTAGGTAACTTGCAGTCTGGGTCTTGGAAAAAAAATATAGTTACTTTGAACACATTTTTATTACCAAAATACTTTTTTGAAGTAACATGAAAAAAAATAATTAAAAACACATTTACGGTAAATGTAATAAATTTGTGTAAATGAAATGTATTTAATTTTAAAAATGGTTTTAAATTTTCTGAAATTAATTTCCCTGTGTGTATGTGAATTTTTTTTTTCAAGCGTTTAAATTATACTATGTACGTTTCAATTAAAAACTTTTAAAATCTTTTTCCTTCGTTATATTGTATATGAAGTATCTTTACCCATCTAATTATCTGCTTGAAACTAAACATACTAACGTAATACGAGAACATAATTTAGTATTTTGTTTTTACTATCTAATGCAATTTAATATCGAAAATAATTTCATATTTAATTAAGCAGGTGCAAAGTTATTTCGGACAAACCTTTAAATAAAGAAGAAACTTATTTGAAGTAACAAAGTAAATAAATTTTAAAACATGTTTATTAGATTATGTAAAATTTATATTTACAAATTATTTTAAATTTGTTAATGAAAAATTTAAACTCATTTTCCGTTGTTCTATTGTAAAAGCTCATTACTCATTTTCGATCCCTCTCTGCTTGAAACTAAACTAACTTACGTAATTCGAGAAACAGTTCACTGTTAAATTGTACAAAATGTCATAGGAATGTTGCTTTTATATTCAGAACTTTATGTGACAAATTTACTGGTATCAGTTTTCCAGAAAAAAAATAGCATTTGAAACTATTTAACGTTTTCATTAATTATTTACTCATTAGAATGTGGAATTAATACCAAACCAGTTTTATAGACACTATGCATGACATGGTCTCGAGATTAAAATTTTGACAGAATAACAAAAACGCATGGTCGATTAGCCTCTGTGATTGGTGAATAACAAACCATGTGGTTACCAACAAGCAATAAAAAGTGCGCATGAAGTCGCTTATATCTTGAAATGACGTCATGTAATTTCCGAAACATATCTTGAAAACTGGGAAACTCAGAAATTTTCCCTGTTTCTTGTTTAATACTATCAGAAATAAGTGTATTTATAAATAATTGGTAAAATAAAAGATATAAATAATAGAACAAAACAGTTTTTTATATGTATAAAATTATTTTTTTACCTTTATAAATATTACTTAAAATTAATTTAATAAAACTTCTTTTAATTAATTCCATTAGCGTATAAATTCCAAAAAAATATTTTTACACAATTGTTAAAATAAATCAAATAAAAATGTATATATTTTTTAAATTTTAAATGTAAATATATATTTTATAAATAACACGTAACATTAATTTAATAAAACCTTATTCAATTGATTTCATTGGAATATAAATACTTAGCAAAACAAACGAAATTGCTTCTAATTTTTGTTTTGAAAATTCCATTTTCTATTTACGGAAATACATAATCCATTTTACATGGAATAAAAAAATCCATTTATTTTTCCAAACGATATTTTCTTATATGAATTTTAAAAATTTCTCTTGTGAATTCCACTTATGACGTCACATGCAGAAACAGTAAAAATTTGTTCAAACTTTGATTATTTTAAATGCAAACGATTTTCTTCAAGTTCTTTTTAAATATTTATTAAAAAACTTATAGCATTTAATAGACGAAATAGTCACGTGATTAGAATGTGTATTTTGTTTATTTAAAAACGCAAACGATTTTTCTATAAAATTAAACTTTTTCTATAATCTAAATATAAGAGTTTTTATTATATAATAGTAGTTACGAATAAACTAATATTAATCTATTTTTTTTTCTGTTAAACAGATTTTTTTAATGATGAAGCTACCGTTCTCGACTTTTCAATACACATATATTATTTTATTTAGCCTAATGTTCGAAAATGACACGTGTTGAAATTTGCGACAGTTGTTAGGAATAGTTCATAATTTTGTTCCTAAGAAAAGGTTACAGAATATAAAATATGAGTTGGTAGCTTGCAGTCTGGGTCTTGAAAACAATATAGTTACTTTGAACACATTTTTATTAACAAAATACTTATTTGAAGTAACATGATAAAAATAATTAAAAACACATTTACGGTGTACACAAATGTAAAATTTATTTTTAAAAAGAGTTTTAAATTTGCTGAAATTAATTTCTCTGTTTGTATGTGAAAACTTTTTTTTTCAAGCGTTTAAATTACTATGTACGTTTTAATTAAAAACTCTATTTCCTTTGTTATATTGTATAAAGTCTCGTTACTCATTTAATTATCTTCTTGAAACTAAACATATTAACGTAATACGAGAACATTATTCAGTATTTTGTTATTACTATCTAATGCAATTTAATATCGACAATAATTTCATATTTAATTAGGCAGGTGCAAGGTTATTTCGGACAAACCTTTAAATAAAAAAGAAACTTATTTGAAGTAACAAAGTAAATAAATTTTAAAACACGTTTATAGTAAATGATGTGAAATTTCTATTTACAAATAATTTTAAGTTTGTTAATGAAAAATTTAAACTCCTTTTCCGTTGTTCTATTGTAAAATCTCATTACTAATTTTCAATCACTCTCTAAACTAAACTTACTTACGTAATTCGAGAAACAGTTCATTATTAAATTGTACAAAATATCATAGAAATGTTGCTTTTACATTAAGAACTTTATATGACAAATTTGCTGGTATCAGTTATACAGAGAAAAAAAAATATCATTTAAAACAATTTAACGTTTTCATTAATTATTTACTCATTAGAAAGTGGAATTAATAAATACCAAACCATTTTTATAGACACTATGCATGACATGGTCCCGAGATTAAAATTTTGACGGAATAACAAAAACGCATGGTCGATTAGCCTTTGTGATTGGTGAATAACAAACCATGTGGTTACCATCAACCAATAAAAAATGCGCGTGAAGTCACTTATATCTTGAAATGGCGTCATGTAATTTCCACACAAAGCAGGGCAAAGTGTCCATGGTAAACAAATGTTAACTTTTATAAACCCTTCCTTTTTTCACAATTTCCAAAACATATCTTGAAAACTGGAAAACTCAGAATTTTTCTTTATTTCTTGTTTAATACTACCAGAAATAAGTGTATTTATGAACAATTGGTAGAATAAAAGCTATAAATAATAGAAGAAAATAGTTTATTAAATGTATAAAATTATATTTTTACCTTTATGAATATTGCTTAAAATTAATTTAATAAAACTTCTTTTATTTATATCCATTAGCATATAAATTCTAAAAAAATATTTATTAACAATTGCTAAAATAAAACTTATCAAATAAAAATTTATAACAAAGTTAAATTTTAAATGTAAATAAATATATATTTTATAAACAACATGTAACATTAATTTAATAAAAACTTATTCAATTGATTTCATTGGAATATAAATACTTAACAAAACAAACGCAATTGCTTCTAATTTTTGTTTTGAAAATTCCATATTCTATTTACGGAAATACATAATCCATTTTACATGAAATTAAAAAATCTACTTGTTTATCCAAACGATATTTTTTTATTTTTTTCTCTTGGAATTTTAAAAATTTCTCTTGTGAACTCCACTTTTGACGTCACGTGCAGAAACAGTAAAACATCGCAGGATTAAATTTGTTTAAACTTTGATTATTTTAAATGCAAACGATTTTGTTCAAGTTCTTTTTAAATATTTATTAGAAAATTTATAGCATTTAGTAGACGAAATAGTCACGTGATTAGAATGTGTATTTTGTTTATTTAAAAACGCAAACGATTTTTCAATTTTAATTTTAATTTACTGATGTTTCCTTCGTTTATTTATGAGAAAAAAATACTTTATTTTAAAATAAAAACTATAATGAAAATACATCATCACAATATTTTGCACGTTTTAAATTAAAATAACATATGAAGAATTAAATAACATTTAACTGCTATTGGCATATAACCTATTAACTCATACGCGATGAATAATTTGCAATGGAACTATTAATCTACTTATTTCACCCTCTAAATGAAATTTTTCGAAGATGAAACCTATCCCAATCGAAGTTTTACCCCGAAAATTGGTAATACATCAATTTTCGTGAAAATCGTTAGAGCGGATTTGGAGATTGTGCAAACAAACGAACAAACAAACAAATATAGTGACATTGCTCGTTTAATAGTATTAGATAACGTCCCAGAGCAGCCACTATTTATATTTTTGACTACTACGATTTATAATGACTTTTGAGCTAATGCGGTCCTGGCTTCCGGCTAATGGGAACAACTGCATGTGAGGTTAAGCTGAAGGTGCTCAATCACTACATTTTCGCCTTGAAACAACCTCCAGTTTTAAATAAAATCTGTATTTGGACAATAGAAATCTGAACGACACTTTCGCAAAGGCCAATGTGTCGATGCCATCTTTAGGCATGCCGTGGCATGTCCACCACAAATGATGATTTTGAAGGTCAGCTGGCGAGATACGTCGTGTTGACACATCTGCAGGATTTTCCGGTGAGGGAACATAATTCCAATCGACCTCCAGTCCATTGTGCATTTCACTGACCCTGTTAGCTATAAAAGTTTGTACTGTATCAAAAATAAATTGCAAATCAAGATCTTGTTCAGGGGAAGAATGATAAATAGCATGTAGAATAATGTAAATTGTAATTATATATATATATATTAACAGTACCTCCAGTGGCGGCCCGTGGTCGAAAATGATAGTGCAGACAAAATCATGTGAATTCCCCCCCCCCCCCCCCCTTTATTTTCCACAACCCATACATGAACGGAAATTTTTTATTATTTACTACTCAAATCAAAGTTTCCTTTAAATTTTTACGAAATGATAACATGCGAAAAAAAATAGAAAACACTTTTTTTTTTTTTTAAATTAAAGCAAACCTCTTTTCTTTTAAACATGCGATTCGGTCAATTTTAATATTAACTTAAATAACGAAACAACAGCAGGCCCATGTTCTGAAACAACAGCACACAGTAAATTTATCACGAAAACCATTTCCGTTTGGAGATATTCTCGTAAGTTATCGTTTCACCCACCCATCCCAGCGTTTCACAGACGAGCCAATCAGCATATCGAATATCAAGTGCAGCTAAAACAAGAAAATTCATTTCGGCTGTACCTTCTCTCAAATGCAGTGCATTAGCATGGGGAGGAATCAGGGGCGGCTTAAGGGCAGGGCAAACTGGGCAGTTGCCCTGTTTGCCCTGATATGTAGCATAGCTCTTTGAAATAACTTCCGGAGCTACTGAGTTCAAATCGTGAAATTCTGCTGTTCACTGCAACTTATTTCGTAACTGAACATTTTCAAAAGCTTGAAGACCAGTCACACGCTTTCACCACCCCACTTTTCGAGCTACGGGTGGTCACATTAAGGGGTTGACCTCCGTGACTTGTCTTCTATCCCCAGACCATTATAAATCTTTTTTAATGGCCGTACCGCGTACCACCTCGGGACGGGGATTCTCTTGGCTAGGAAAGAAAATATAGGAATCTTTTTAAAGGCGAATGCGAGCCTGATACATTAGAAAGATAAGCAACGTCAAAAAAACACGTGGGCGATCAATGGGACGATTCCCCAAACTGCCCCCCCCCCCCCATCTTTTATTTTTATTTTTTTAGCACCTGCATCCTGTGGTCGACTTTGTCGTATATATTCTGTGGTCCGGTGGTCGATAAACAGTGTTCGCAAATGTTTTAATGAGCAGTCGAAAAGACCCTACTCATAAATCTCTCCTTTCCCAACCCCCTGAAAACAACAACCCCTCACATCCAAATAAATGTCCTCAAAGCCGGATGTGGATTTTTCTCTAGGAAAACTTGCAACACGCTTTTTAGAGGGACCTGAAGTTTCCATAAGGTATATGAAGTTTCTTGTTTTAGAGACCCCAACTGTATTTTAGCTAGGCCATTATATAAAAATAATCTATACATGACATTTCTTATTGTTATTGCAATTTTTGCAAATATTTATGCTAACCCTTTAATAAATTTTATTTTTGAGTTGTATAGTAATCTCTTAATATGCGTGGGAGAAAAAGGTTTTTGTGTTTTCGACATTGTTTTAAGAAATAGGGCTCCCTTGGCGATGCTGTCAATTAAAAAAAAAATCGAGCCATGTTTGTTAGCAATAAAAATTAGTTTGAAAAAATATTAACAGAGAAAAAAAGAGAAGTGAATGTTTTGTTGAAAGTTATACCAATAATAAATTCGGATTTCAAAATGAGATAATTGACTCAATTTCATGCTTTCAAGGAAAGGAAAGAAATATTATATTATTTATTTTTCCTTTTTTTTGGTTTTTACAAGTGCATTTTACTAGTTACACTTTACTTGGACACTTGGTATAATGCAATCTATTCTTTAAAATGAGGGGTTAAGTTCTGCTGCAATATTTTTTGACCAATTTTAAATATTTAATTTTATCAAATTCTAAGATTGGAATAATTATATGTTTCAATTTTATCTGTATAAAAATATCAAAGTTCTCTTTTTGCAATGTACTATTTTAAATATTATATTTTCGCTGCCTAGTGTTTTGCAAATATATTTGTAAGCCGGCAAAAAAGAAAATTTTAAAAGATATTGTTCAATTTTTGTTTGTTTTGACAAATTATATTCATTTATTATACACAAACCCCCTGAGCTAGTTACATTTACGTTGATATTTTTAAACAGATAAAATTAACAAAAATATCGCATTTAAAATATGACGATGCATAATAATTTTAATGAATAAAAATTACACCAAATCGCACACTTTTCTTCTTTTCTAACAAAATTTGCAGATAAAATATAATTTGTCTACATCTTGAAGAAATCCTACTTATTAAGCTAATGTGTATAAAAATACAAGGGTAGATTTCTTAACTAACCTTTAACTCAAACTTCCGGCATTTCATCTGTTTATAAACTTGTTTGTTAAGCACTCACGACCAAACGCGTTATTCATTTTTTTTCTTCAAATTTTGCTGAATGTTCCATGAAGTCATTAAAATTGATGCATATGGATTTTTTCTGCTTTTTGGTCGCGAGACTACTTTTCACAGTAATTACTAGTACTAATGTTAAAAGCAATTGTGAATCAAAAAGCTTGAATATATTATACTAGCAAAAGTACCCGTTCTTCGCACGGGGATAAATAAAATAACGACAAATGACAGAAAATATATACATTTCCTCTCCTCCCAGGGAAAATCGCATTAACCAGTTTAGACTTCCTCCTTAATTATTGTTTTTTATAAATTAAAATGTTTTTATTTTTAATAAATTAGAAGTTAGAAAAGTAAAAATATCTCTATACTAGTTGGTTGCTAATACACCGATAAAAATCCAATAATTCATTTCCCATTAAATAAAATATTTTCTCAACTATCAGTTGGTATACGGGGAATTTTATTCCTTTAATAACTTTAAAATGCCCCGTAGAGTTGAAAATTAACAGAGAAACTAAGCTTCGTACATTACAAAAAAAACTGGAATAAAATATTTTTCAAATAAATGAAATTGACGTCATACACAAATTACTCGCATTATGAAAATATTGTTCTAAAAGTTCAATATAAGATAATCAATTATAGTTACAATAAATCTATATGTAAATAAAACAAAATACACAAAAACAATTATAATATTTTAAAACAATTCTAAACCATTTCCTAAGATAACATCCTGGTTGTTTTAATTTTTGAATGAATCCGTATTGTAGCAAAAAGCCCAATGTGCAAAGTTTTTTAATAACTATTAAATCAAATAAAACTTATGACGTCATTTTTATAGTGCCAATAACAAAACAATTTATTTTAAATTACAAACGATATTTTCATCTTTGTTAAGTCAATGGTATACATTAAAATAGTTGTAATATACGAATGGAACAACGTACAAATTTAAAAATTATCACAAAAAATGTATAATTTTTCACATAAAGTACTCTGTACATTGCATAAAGCTACGTTGTGTAATTATGAAGTATTTCGTGTAAATATCGGCATTCTAATTGATTCATAATTTTTTTATATTACATTTTTGCTTTTCTCCGTTGATTTTTAACTGATTTTACTGTTGCCACTTCGTGAAACTTTGATGACGTACGCTAAAAAATGTCATAACATTAGAATGGAACATTGCAGAGACTCGAAAATAGTCACGTTAAAATTCTTATTTTTTGAACTAATTATTCTGTGAATTTCAAAGCTCTACGTTTTGTAGTTACGGAGCTTATTTTGTACTGACAAACAAACAAACAGAGATCCGGACACATTTTGGAGATTTCAGCTTTATATATAAGATAAAACATTGAAATATATATTTATCAAACACTATAAATCCCGTGTTTTTGTTTGAATTTATTATTTAACACCAGGTGAATATAATTCTAATTTAATGGTAAATATTACTAACATTGCATTTTGGAATATCGTAATGTACGATATTCCGATATATATTTTATAGAAGGCATACAACCTTAAAATTAAACTGTAAATACAATAATAATTTAGGAGAAAGATTACTTGATTGATGAATTATCAGTAACACTAAATGAAGAAGTGATCGTGTAAATCGGGAATAGTTAATGAAATATGGGATAAAACATATTTGTCATAAAGTTACGCATTTTTTTGTAAGTAAATATTGTAAACAAATAAATGAAATTTGTGCATATACAAAGTTCTTTGTTGTATCACAAGAAAACTTCGTGAATGAGCGATTTTGAGTGTGTCCACTTTCTAAACAATTCTTATGAATTTGGCACCCCATGGCATACCCATTAAGGAATTAAAAGTTCAAGAGTATTGCAAAAGATTTAAAAAAAATAAACATTATTGTTAAAACAGGGCTATTTAATTCGAAAATTAAATTTAAATTGTGTGCTAAAGGAAAATTACTCCTTGTATTATTTTTACATGGATGTGAAGTGTGTGTGTGCACGTCACCTTTTCAGAAATAATACTTTAAAATCTTTTTCCCCGGAGATATATAAGGAGCAATTATAATTTTTTTTGTAAAGCACTAAATAAGAAATGACAACAAAGAAATCCCCAACTTCACCACGGGTGACATTTCTTGGGAGGGGATCAGGGGCAGTGATTTGGGTAAGAAACATCTTGTGTGTAAGCCCAGAGGTAGATGTAAATTCTTCAGACTCCGTTGTAATACGAAACGCAATTGAATCGCCCCTGCGGTAAGGGGTAATAAAATACTCGATAGAGATAACAAGCATTCAAAACATCAATCGAAAAGGGGTCTTCTCTCTCAGGAAAATCATCAATCTTTTCAAGAGCACTCCAAACAGAAAGAACGATAAATAGACTTTTCAACAAGAAAATGCTGATGCCCACCCCAGCCACAATATCAAGTGTCAAATTTATGGCACTGGGAAAGGTCATCAGGTCGGTGGAGAACCGAGGGGGGAATTACACCCCTTCTCATAGTGGGTGGTGTTGAATCCGTATTCGGTCTGTGATACGGTTAAGTACTGTCCAATAAAGGAAAAAAATAACATTTCCCTTTCTTTTTTTTATTTTAAAAAGTCTCTGGCAAATAAGGAAAATGTGAAACATAATAACATTCAAGATCTGTCGTTCATACTCAGAAAAATGCATCAAGAGAAGTGGTGGGTCCCACAGAAGTTTTAATTACAACCCTTTTCCCTGTTTATAAGTCATTTACTACATTTTTTTTAGATATTACTAATAAAAATAATTTATATGTTGATAAAAATATTTTTTATTTTAGTGACCATTATTTCTATTAATCAAACCAATTTTACTAAATTATTCATGTTTTGTGTCAAATCATGCAATTGTTGATAATTTCCATCTATATACTATTAAAAAAAAAGGTTTGAATAAAAGCCCCCTCCCCCCCCCGGGGGGAGGGGTTAAGAATGGGGGAGAGGGGGGGGGGGCGCCAAAATCTCTTCTTGCCCATGTGCAAAATTTACCTTGAGCCGCGCCTGGGAGGAATCTCCATACTACGTAGAGGTTGCCATGGAAACGATGCAGCTGATTTCGAATTTCGCTTTTTGGCTGCAGTTTTGATTGAATGGAGTTTTTGCTATTTATCGGAAATTTTGTTTACTAAAGTAGAAATTTCATTTTCAATTCTAAACTTCATTTAAGAAAATTAGTAAAATATCTGATTTTAGTTTTAAAATACTGAAATAGGTGCAGCCCGGCTGTACTTGCTGTAATTGACGAGCCGCCACTGAGTACCTCATATTGTAATTAGAAAAATACTGTTCGGTTTGCATTTTATTTGTAAAATAGACATCTTCTGCAGTAATTGGCATCCCTTTTAAATTTCAATTCGGACCATATTTAAAAAAGGTAAAAAAAAACCATGAGATTATTATTATTAAAACGTTAAAGTATTTTCGCACGAATTTACTAGCTTTGTTATTAATGCTCTGATTTTCTTCAAAAATTTGGTTGGAATAATGCTTGCAATAGTAAAATGCTATAGTTCAAAAGAAAACTCAAATTAAAATGTTTTTTCTTTCAAATTTTTACTAGGTGTACTGGAAAAACGAGTGAAAGGTTTGGTTTGGTTAATTAACGTCGCACTAGAGCTGTACAGTGGGCTATTGGCGACGGTTCGGGGTCAATCTCGAAGGAAAGACCCGGGAACACATTCACACACACACACACACACATTCATAATGCACCTCGTTATTTTAGAACCAAGGTCAGATGACGAGGAAACACCTGAACTGGCACCCAACCCTTCAATAGACACCGGGACTTTGAACCCCGATCAGATGTATCGTGCACCAGTCCCGTATACACGCCAGTATAATTTGTTGTATATTCTGGACGACTTTCTAGTATTTTTGTAGCGAAGCTGGTAACCCTTCGATCACAAGATCACTACTTTTTTACTTTTCTATGTCAAGTCCATTTCACGGATTCGAACCACCAATCCTCTGATTAGTAGCTGAACGCCTTACCAACTGAGCAACTGGGGCTCCTACGAGTGAAAGGAGTCGAAACGATTCAGTGTGCGTTCTTAAACATAGTTTTATTGCGGCAACAAAACGCATGTGCTGCCCGTTACATGTTCATTCACTGATTTATATGATATATGTCTATTTTTGCCAAAAGTAACAAACGGCTTATAATATGGAAAAACATATGTACGAATTTATTTAAAACGACTTGTGAAGAGTTATACTCAATGCAAGACCATCTCAATACACGCAGCCTTCGAATAATTTCGAATGGAATTGATGTTATAAAACTGGAAATTAAATTATACGATTTTGCAATCAGCTGGTGTTTATGTTACTATGATTTAGGAATAGAGATGTGTAATGCATAACCTGTACACTATTTAACTAATTTTTTTGGTTTTTGGTTAATTAACGTCGCACTAGAACTGCACAGTGGGCTATTGGCGACGGTTTGGGGCCTATCTCGAAGGAAAGACCCGGGAACGATGCCTCGTATTTTTGAATCATGGTCAGATGACGAGGACAACACCTGAACTGGCACCTAACGCCTTCAATAGACGTCGGGACTTTGGACCACGATCAGATGTATCGTGCACCAGTCCCGTATACACGCCGTTTTATTTTGTGGATGTTCTGGACGACATTCTAGTATTTTCGTAGCGAAGTTGGCAACCCTCCGATCGCGATATCACTACTCTTTACTATTCTTTAGTCTAGTCCATCGCAAGGTTTTGAATCGGGGACCCTTGGATTCCCAGCTGACGCCTTAATCCACTCGGCCACGGAGGCCTCTTGTCTGGCACAAGCGATAATTGCACTACAAATTTTAATCGGCTGAGTGACGAAAAAAGCACTTCCGGAAATAATTTATTTGCATTCAACTCAGTGCTGCCACGTTTCAGATTTCGAAATCGCCAAAGTGAAGATGAAAAATCGACCAAACTCGTATTTTCACAATCCATACAAAATCGCCAAATTGTCGGTTATTTGACAAAGTTGTTAGCGCGGTATAGAACGAAAAGATATTTTGTCCAATAGTTACAGGTCCAATAATTACTTATTGAGCAGATACAATTTGAATTTTTCAGTTTAATGCAACTAAATAGTTCAGTTGGATGTCCGATAGTTGCCAGTGCGCGGTTAGCCTGTATTATTACATAGAAAATATAACTTTTTTTTTAAAAAATTTAAAACTATTTTTTTTCTTTTGCGTTTCTCCTATAATTTTGTCACTCTCACATTGATGACTTATAATATTATGAGTATTTAAATTTTGTAGGTAAATGTTTGTTCCTTTTTTTAAAGTGTTTGGTCCCTTTTTCCCTAGTGACTTGTGTAAAAAGTGAGGTGAGAACGAGTCTTGATTGCATCTACGCATTCCCGAATCAAAGATTTCCGGTGAGTAATAAGCATGTTTTTTACAAGGGATTGCCTATAATGTGTTTGGTGGGTTTTTATGAAACTATCTAGGATAATTTGTGTGTTCAGGTGGAAAGTGTTTTTGTAGTGCGGATGGTTTGGTTAATTAACGTCGCACTAGAGCTGCACAGTGGGCTATTGGCGACGGTTCGGGGTCTATCTCGAAGGAAAGACCCGGGGACGATACCTCGTTATTTTAGAACCATGGTCAGATGACGAGGAAACACCTGAACTGGCACCCAATGCCTTCAATAGACGTCGGGACTTTGGACCCCGATCAGATGTATCGTGCACCAGTCCCGTATACACGCCGTTAATTTTTGAGGATGTGCTGGACGACTTTTCTACAGCGTAGCTGGCAACCCTCCGATCACAAGATCACTACTTTTTTACTTTTCTTTGTCAAGTCCATTGCCTGGCATAGAACCACGATTCTTCGTATTCGCAGCTGACGCCTTTGACCGCTCGGCCACGGAGGCCACTGTAGTGCGGATGTGTGTGTTTAACTCGGCGCTTATTTAGCTAGTTTTAAATAAAACCACATATGGTGTTGTGGTCCGAAAACCTTACAAACCTTACAATAGCCAATATTCAAGTAATAGCAAAGTAAAGCAGATTAGGTTTGGTTTGGTTTGGTTTGGTTTTGTTTTGTTAATAAACGTCGCACTAGAGTTGCACAGTGGGCTATTGGCGACGGTTCGGGGCCAATCTCGAAGGAAAGACACAGGAACGATGCTTCGTATTTTTTAAACATGGTCAAATGATGTGCACAACACCTGAACTGGCACCCGACGCAACCTCAATAGGCGACAGGATAATTGGACTTGGTTCATATTTAACGTGCACCACTCCCGTGTACCGCCGGTATATAAGAATTTAAAGTTTTATGCCAACGCGATCACAGCGCTTTTAATTTACAAAATTGGCAAAGATTTATTTTAAGTACTGTTGATTTTAAATTTATGTATGACCCCTGAAGATAAAGCCCCTAATATCCCCCCCCCCCCCATCACTAAAAAATAAACATTAATGTATCTCTAAAAAAATATAAATATACTCCTAACGTACAGCCGGGGAAAAAAACATCGAGGACTATCTTCATATTAAAATCCGCACCAACTTTAAAATTTCCAATAGCAACACCCAATTTTGACTCAATATTTAGAATCTACGAAAACATTAATCGTTGGATATCAATTCGCAAGTCCTTTGGTCAAGTAGTTTTTAATTATGAATTTCGAAAGTTTAGAACTCGCAATGTTAAATGAATTTCTTTAAACTTTAATCATATCTCTTGAAATAACAATTTTATTAAGCTTATATTTTTATCTGTGTATGTACACTGTGCTTTTTTTTTTTTAATAGATTAGGCTTTTACTTTTAAGGGTTCATTGTTTAATTTTCCTTTTAGGGATGTACTAGGGCTGTTTTTTTTAATATAATTACTCTTTTAATTGTTTTTTTATGTTTTATTTTAAGAGTACATCGGGTTTTTCTTTTGGTGGTACACATGGTTTTTCTTTTAGTAGTACATAGGACTTTTTTTTTGTATGAAATTGTTCGCACATTATTTTGGGGGTAAATTGGAAATTTTATTTTAGGAGTTCATTTGCTTAAAGGTGTAAACTGTTTGAAACACAATTGATATTTGTTGTACAGGATACACATTGTGCATTTGCTTTTTAACCGACTTAAAATGTGTTAACCAATAATGCCAAACACATTAAGGTGGAGGTTATGTATCCAAAATATTCAATTAACTGAATCGTTGTAGGAAAAAAATATTGTTTAATTTCGAAAATTCTTTTTTTGTGGAATAGGGGAAAATCTACTTTGGCAGAAAATGAAAAAATAGTTAGTTATCCTGTTTTTATTTATCCGAAAATGTCGATTAACCAGACATTTTTTAAACATTTTTTCAGATTAAAAAAAAATTTGCATTGTTGTATAGGAATTGTCTTACTGCAAATATCATTTAATTCATTTCACCCAATAATCTCAAAATATATTTCTCGAGTTATGGAGAATAGTGAGCTTAACAACATGAACTTCCTAACGAATAATAGCAGTGGGTGAACCTCTGCTAAATTAAAAACTAAAATGAGAAAGTAATTTTTTTTTTAAGGAAAACCTGACTTTAAGAAAAAGCGTTAAAGTAAAAAAATCATTTTTAAATTTACGAACAAGTTGAAAAATTTTAAATATTTAATATTATTTTTATATTTGTCACAATTTTTTTAAGTTGGTTAATTTACAAAAAACATATCTAAATTTTGGCGCCAATATGTAAAAGTAAAATATTTTTTTAGTTTTATGCATTTTTTAAAAAATTATTTTATAGGAGGGTACTTTGCATATTTTCTTTTATAGATACATTTTTTACTTAAGGTATATTGTGTTTTTATTTTTAGAGGTACATTTACTCTACTATCAGTGTAGCTTTTACTTTTAGGAGTGCACTATGTTTGTCCAAACACTTCTAAATTGCATGCAACCGAGCAACATCCATATATTTTGGAGTCCACTTGGTTTTAGTTTTTATAACACATTGGATATTAGATCTTGTCGATTATATTAAAGTAGGGTATAATATAATTTAAATTAGTTTTGAATGGATGCATTAATCATTTGCTTTAAGAAGTTTGTCATACTTTAAGTTTGGGGTACTTGTTTTTTCACTTTAAAAATCCCGTTGGACTTTTACAAGATATATTACGATTTAACTTTTCGGGTGCATTGGACTTCCTTTAGCGATACAGTATTATTTTAAGGGGATGATTTTTGCTTTATAGAGGGAACTACTTTTGGACTCTTTGCTTTTAGGAGCCCATTGGACTCTTACTTATAGAGATATTTTAAACTTTTACCTTTAGGAGTATAATTTTATTTATTTTTTATGTACAGCTGCGGAAAAAAAAAGAACCACCAATGATTATTTCGTTAGTTTTTATAGTAGAGCTAAACTTAATATACCATTTTGTATGGAATAAAGTCTACTACACATTGATATACAAACAATTTGCATAGAAGACTATCTTCATATTAAAAGCCGCACCAACTTTAAAATTTCCAATAGCAACACCCAATTTTGATTCAATATTTAGAATCTACGACAAAATTTATCGTTGAATATCAATTTGCAAGTCATTTGGTTAAGCAGTTTTTTAATTATGAATTTCGAAAGATTAGAACTCGTAATGTTACATGAATTTCTTAAACTTTTAATCATATCTTTCGAAATAATAATTTTATTAAGCTGAAATTTTTATCCGTGTTACTTCTAAACGACCCAAATAAAATACACTAACTTTCATTACTTATATGTATATTTTTTAATTTTATTTAAATTAGGATATTAATATTCATAAAATTTATGCGAAAAAAATAGAAAACACTTATCTTTTGAAAATTAAAGCAATCCTGCTTTCTTTTAAACCTGCAAATCGGACAATTTTAATATTAACTTACATAACGAAACAACACCAGGACCATGTCCTGAAACAACAGCACACATTAAATATATCACGAAAACCATTTCCGTTGTGAGATATTCTCGTAAGTTCTCGTTTCATCCACGAAGCCAATCAGCATATCGAACCTCAAGTGTAGCTAAAACAAGAAAATCCATTTCGGCTGTACCTTCTCATAAATGCAGTGCATTGGCATGGGGGGGAATCTCCATACTACGTAGAGGTTGCCATGGCAACGATGCAGCCGATTTCGAATTTCGCTTTTTAGCTGCAGTTTTGGTCGAATGGAGTTTTTTCCCCTCCTGAACATGCTTGCTATTTATCGGAGATATTGTTTACTACCGTAGAAATTTCATTTTCAATTCTAATCTTCATTTAAGAAAATTAGTAAAACATCTGATTTTAGTTTTAAAATACACTAATGAATTTAGGTGCAGCTCGGCTGTACTTGCTGTAGTGGGCGAGCCACCACTGCTTAAATGCGGAACCACATGACGGATACAAACGTGTATATGCGTTCGAGTATTTCCAGTTTTTCCAGCAGTACACGTAACATATAAAAGTTGATAAAAAATATCTTTTTTGAAATAATTTTCAAATTTAAGGCATTAGAAACAGTTTTGTAAACCTTTTCTATTGATATAATTAAAAAAATATTTTTGTAATAAAAAAAGGAATGTGTTTGAAATATAAATTAAACATTCCTGCAGTGAAAACAAACCAACAGATTCGAAATTTCGTTTCTCCGTCAGAGAACCCTCTGTACACTGCATTTATAAGAACTTTTTAATATCGAGATTGATTCAGAAGTTTCATTAAAAATCACGCTTGAAGTTAATTTTTTAAAACTACAAATTAACGAAATTCTTTGAATTTAATGCTTGATGATTTTTTTTATATAATAATATAAAAATTGTTATGGTTAAAACCATAATTGGTTAATTTTTAATTCCTCTTTTATTTAATTTAATTTCAGACTCCCCTAATTGTATTAATTAATTTATGTAATATTGATGTATCCTATTTAATTGTCGAACTTGTACTTGGGAACCTGCACTTTTGATTCCATTTAAGCCCAAACGTAAATTTCCCCCTTTTTCATAACCCCCTAAGAGCTTTTTAGTTGTAAATGGGGTGATAACCCCTGTCTGAAGTCTTTTCCACCCTTTTGGGTCCCCACATCGGCCTCTCCTCCTGTATCATGTTACACATCTGGGGTCTGGTATGTCAGTTTGACTTCGTGTTTTTGAGACCGTTTTACGTACTGGTCTGGAATTGTGTTTAACTGTAACCGAAGTTGTAATTTTAAATTCTCTGATTGGCTGAGAGGAAAATTGTTGTGCTAGTTTTGAGGGATCTGGCAAGGAGGTTTTGGCGATTTATTGGAAAGCGCTCCTTTTGACAGGACTTTTTAACGCATCTTTCGAAGCCACAAGACGTACAGGAGTGTAGCTCCCGTCTTATAAACGCGGACCGTGTGTCCTTTTTCAAAACCCGATGGGTTAATCTCGTGCAATAGCCGCCGATGCTGATGCGGGGTTAGAAGAATTATTTAACCGCCGCCACCAACCTCAACGATTCTCGAGAGTCACCCATTCCAGTAGATGTTGCCGGGTTAACTGCAATAACCCCAGCCACCCATCGACGTAGCACCCAGAGGGATGTTCCCGTCCTCTGCCGTTGCCTCTGATGTCAGCCCTGGACGCCTCCCCCATCACCCGTCAGGCCTGTGATCCTCGCCCAGAGAAGGTCCCATCCACCAACCACCTCTGAACTGGATTTCTCTGCTAGACGACCACCACTGGCTGACGCCTTTTGACCGATCACCTCTGAAGCTGACATCGGAGTTGACACTCCGTCGAAGGATGTGCCAAGTACCACCCCCCTTTTCGTCCACCTCCCAATCTTGGACACTTAGTATGGCCGTAGCGGCTTAGCCATGTTTTCTGTTTTTTTTGGGGGGCACTCGTATTGTATTCGCCTTGATCTCCTGCCACATCTCTCTCGACGAAATCAGCTGAAGGTAGTAATTTTTAATTTTAGTTTACCCTCCCCCTTTTAAATTATTTAGTTTTAACTTGTTTGGCTTTTTGTAAGGTTCTTAAGTGTTCCGTTCCCTTTTTAATTTTAGTGTTTTAATAAATTTTGTTTTCTTTTGGTCACAATTTTTAGTCTTGTGTTTATTTTTGTTCAAAACTATACGATCACGCCAGGTAAATTCTTAAATTAAACAACGATTAATATTATCGTTCTTCTTTTCTTTCTTTTAATAGTAGGTATTAATGTAACCCGTAATAGTAACTACAACAAAATGAAGACCATAGCGCTTTGTTTATTATTTAATTTAATATTTTTTACTTAGATAAAAAAAATCATAGTTCTATGTAAATACTTTTCCTATAACATACATATTATAATACACATATTTCAATAATTATGACAACAATAATTAAAATTTCATCATTTATAGTAAGCACTGAAATCTAAAATATTATAGTCATGCCCCGATTAAATTGCGAAAGCCGTGTTGAAAAAAATCGTCTAGGTACGGACTGCGCTGTATTTGGGCCCTACTCGGCAAAAAGTTCAGACGGGAGAGAATAAATGGCGAACATGATTGAAACGGCCTACTTTCCTTTACACTATGGTATGTCATTTATCCATTATAGGCTGATTCCATGTTAAGTTATAGAAGCGGAAGCGTATACTGGTACACTCCTCCCCACGTTGTGCAAGTGTAAGAGGAGGAATGGGTTAAAAATCGGCACGTTCGAAACGTTTGTCTTTCGTCTAGAGCAGTGGTCAGCAAACCGCGGGTCGCGAGCCACATGCGGCTCTTTGCTTTTTCAGTGTGGCTCTCTCACAAATTACCACGTGCGGGGGGCGGGTGCGTGCAGTGTGATTGAAACTTCGTGGCCCAAATTAAAAACAACATACAAACTTGACTTACCAGTGGCGGCGATTGGGTGCTGAAAGTGGGGGGGGGGGGGGCAAGATAAAGGGGAAACAAGAAGTCCCCCAAATGAGAGGGGGGGGGGGGGGAGGGGAGGTGGACTAAAAAAAATGTGCTATTATATTGCTATAAAAAAGCTATGGTATTGCACACTTGTATTTACTCACTATTTTGTGGTATTTGAAGTATACCAACTTAAAATACGCAGTAAAAAAACTTAATAACATAAATTTAAGAAAAGAGGTTCTCATACCATAAAGCTGATTTGAGACGAGTTAAAAGCTTTCTTTTTTCGTTATTCTGACTTAAAAAGGCAAAATAAAGCACGATAACTTTCAGAAATACTATACAAAAGGGCCACAAAAACTAAAGTCCAATTTTCAGGAGTATAAAAAGTATGAACTGTTCAAAACACCTTTATATCACTTGGCTATTTTAACTATAGTCGAAGACAATTTAACTAGACCCTTCAGCGAAGGCTGCGATGTGTAAAAAGACTGAGCTATGGCCCTGATTGAATAAAAAAAAATCAACGGCTGATTTAAAAACAAATAAATATCTATCGGAGTAGTCATAAGTCATATTCAGTTTGCTCTGTAGACTCGAAAATGAGTGTACAAACGAGAGTCATAAGTCATATTCGGCGCCGTTTCGCCTTTTTCCCCACTGCTTATATGTAAAACTGAGAAAACTTGGGAATGAGTCATTCTGCTAAATTCTGGGTATTTTGTAGATTTAATACGTAGTTACAATAAACTATTTTCTTGATGTTTTCGAAATCAAAGCATTGAGAAATAAAAAAAAGCTATTAAATCTTTTCTGCCATCATCTTTGAGAACATTCGCTGATAAGTAAAGTAAACAAATATACTTTTGTGGATTGTGTTTTAAAAATGTTAAAATCGGAGATTTTCTGACTAAAATAAACAATTTCATAACCAAACTATTTAATAAGTAATCATAAGTAAAATTATTATAAACTATTTCTTTCAGAAAAACTATAGAAATTATATGGTTGGTTAAAAAAGTTAATCGCTTTGATTAGACTTTACAAATGTATGTTTTGTTTTGATTTAATTTAACAATTACTGGTACTTTAGAAGCAAAATTTATTAAAATATACTACTTGATTTAATATTTGAACTCGCAATTTGGCGCTCTTTAAAGCGCCTAGTTCCTTACCGGGAGGTTGCAAGCCCGTTCTCCCATCGTCCAAACGTTTGACGTTTGGAGGCGACTAGTGCACATTAAATCTGTCAATGAGAGGGGTTTGATCCTCCTGAAACCTCCCCCCCCCCCCCCTTATATACGTTCCTATGGTAGTGTGAGGAAGTTGGGGTTCAAAATTTTTCCTATTGTTAGGCAATGCAATAAAACAATTGACTTGTAATTTAGTTTTAAAAAGTCCAATATATAAAAAAGTTGCGGGAGCAACATACAAAAAGTGCGGGGGCAACATCCGAAAAAAGTGCGGGGGCAACCGCCCCCCCCCCCCTTGCCCCCCCCGAATCGCCGCCACTGTGACTTACCCAAACTTTCCAAGGAGATGCAAGGCAATTGTTCACATTAGTGTTTGTCAGTCATTGTTATGATTGAGAAAGGTGTGTTGAGATGGTTTGGACCATAGAGAGTAAGGATACAAATAGAGGAATAAAAATGCGGATTTCCGTGTGTCCATCATTGAAACCACGTGATAAGTGGAAATGCCAATTCATTCATGCGCCACTATTACTTGGCAGGCCTTGGCGACTTTCAGAACTAAACGAGATCGCGAGTTTTGTAATATGGTTTTGTGTTTAATTTTGTATTTAAATAACGTTTTTTTTAACGAGTGGCACAATTTAAGGGAGTTTAACAGATATATTAATGAGATTTTTCTTACTTTGTAGTTTTGAAATAATTGCATTACGTTTTTATGTAAAAAATTTACCATAAGCGAAGTTCTTTCAATTGTTATTTTGCATACTTCAATAAGAAAATATGAACAATAAAACCTGAGAAATATAAAGAGTTTCGCTTCTTCGAGTATTCAACACAAATAACATATTTTCGTTTCGTTAATGAAGCGGAAATATTCAGCGCATATTGTTTGAAAATAAGTAAATACGTACATATACCAGGGATGGGAACTCTGCGCCAATTGCGCCAGAAAGCGCCAAAAGTGGTATCCTGCGCCAACTTGCTACAAAACCACATTTATATGCGATTCTGCGCCAATTGTGTTTTAAATCCTTGTTAAACACGTGCGCCAAGTCTTGGTGCCCGTTTGTCTGGTCATAAACGAAGTTAAGGCAACCTTAGAAAGAGGAAATGGGAGAAAATTTAAGCATATTTTCTCAAGTTAAATAGTATTTGCAGAAATGTAAGGTACGAATGGAGTATAAGCATGCTATTATACGTCAAGCAGAGAAATGCTTAAATGGAATAATTTCGCGTCATTAAAAAGGACTTTATTCCTGATGTTCAACTTTTTAGACAAGTGCATTTAATTGTCATAACACATTTCATCATTGGAATATCGGATCGTTTTTGTTTTTTTTGTGCACAATCGATGCTCAATCTTGAAAAACTGAGAATTTTAAAAGAATAGAGCATCTTTTAACATGTAGGAATAATTTACTCGAAAGTTGATGGTTTCTGTTAATGTCTTTCGTTGCATAATGGCACTCACTGTTTAAAGAATTTTTTTCGCTCTTGAAAACTAAGATATTCACTAAACGCGGTCGGCTGCTATCTGCGTTGAAATGCTTACAATCCTTTTGCATCTGATAAATAAGTACTTATTTTTCATTATTTTCTATTTCATCGTGATTTGCTTTGCACTACCCAGGGGTGGTACTTTTCCGTTTTTTTTTTTAATTTTCGGAACCCAAAATGAACGGGGTTTTAAAAATTTAGAAATGTAGAATTCAAGATTTTAATTTGATTAAATATTTGTAAAATTTAAGATAATAACTTTTTGTGATTTGTCCGAATTTTTAGTCAAGGGTATTTGATTAAAAGACACTTGATCATTGGAAAATTTCAGTTCGTTTGTTGTTTTATGATGAATCGATGCTCAATCTAAAAAAAACATAATTTCACAAAAATTTAGCATCTTGAATATGTAGAAATATTTGCGATCTTCGTCAAACGGGGATGATATCACTGAAGTTGAGATGAATGATTATAACTATAATTACGTCGCATCTGCGGAATGCAACTTTTATTTGGCACTCTTTTGTTTTATATTTTCATTCACGGAAACCTTGAACTTGTAGAAATTCGCTAAACGCGATCTGCTGCGCTCTCCGTTGGAAGACTTTCAATCCTTTTGCATCCGATATACAAGTTCATTATATTTCAATGCTTCCTGTTTTATCATGATTTCTTTTGCACTACTTAACAAAATTACGTTACATTTTTCGAAAATATAATTTAATTCACGAAATTGAAATTTAGGACTTGTAATTTTTAGTAATAAAAATGGATTTAAAAAAAATCTTGTTTCTTCTTGTTTGGATGGCATTAAAATTCCAATTTTATCCTTTTTTGTTTAAATGTTCATATATTTTATTAAGTTAATTATTTTTATTGGAAACTTTTCTTTCTAACAACCCTCCAACTTAAAAAAAACAACAAAAAAATGGCTTTTATTTAGCTTTTTGAAAGTTTTCAAATTTCTTATTAGGTAAACTAATTTTTAAGATAATAACTTAAGTGTAATTTTTAATGATTTAGATTAACATGCTTAAAATATAGCAAGGTATGTTTTCTATAAATTTATTACTATTTAATAAATCTAGTTTGTGTGGAAAAGTTAAGGAATTTTATATCCCTTAGACAGCGGTGACATTCTAAATTGTCTTTTTCATGCACAAGGTATGCGATATTGTAGTTTGTTAGTGTTTTGGTTTATTGTATAAACCACATTTTACTAAAAAATTCAAAATTGAAATTTAAGTATATATTGTCTAAATTGGTTAATTCTTAATTAAAAACTCTTTTGGTTAAATATTTTTAACTGCCTTTAAATGGTCTCATAAAGCTTAACAGTATAAAAAAAGATGTAAACAGCAAAATACAGTTTTAAGGTTTTTATTTCTTAGTTGAAAATATTATTTATTTACGAAATTGAGGTTTGTTATATTTTATGTAATAACAATGGACAATTTGAAAAAAGCTTTTTTTTGTGGAATTTGCAATTCGTTTTGGCATTAATATTTGATTTAAATGTTTATATACGATTTAATAAATATTTTTGTGTTTAAACCCCACACCCCTACGCTTAACATTCTTAAAATAAGTAGTAACGTAGGTTTTCCATCAAATTATTACTCTTTAATTCTAAAGTTTGTGGAATCTGATTTTAAAAAAGCACATCTGATTTAAAATCGCATATTACAAATTTTAATTCCTACAATTATTGTTTAATATGCTAAAATTCACTGCTACGTTTTATTGTTTAATATGCTAAAATTCACTGCTATGTTGTATTGCATTCTTGCTACAAATCTACAGTTTTCTGCTACAATTTGTTGCGTTTCTGCTCCAAAACTTAAATTTTGCTGCTCCAAAACACTACAATTTATTGCGTTCCTGCTACAAATATTCAGTTTTGCTGCTACAATTTGTCGTTTTTCTGCTCCAAAACTTAAATTTTGCTGCTCCAAAAATTGCTCCAAACTGGTCTTTAGCACTTCCCATCCCTGATATACGTTAAGAAGTTGAATACGGACAGAACTCCTTATCACCAAATAAGAAGAAAGTGTGCCAAATTTGAAACTCCTGTAGATGTCTGTACGCCAAATGTGGCAGCGCTATAACCACGTGATGTTGGTTTTTCTTTTCAATGTTGATACCGCGGCCTTACGAGAGTCTGGTATTGAAGGCGCTCTCTATTTAATATTACAACTCTCTGGTTTGGACATATAGAGAGTATGAACGAGAGGAGATATGTAGATGAAATACAAGACGAGTGTGGATGAGAGAGTTGATCTCAGCGAACGGGCCTCAATAAGATTGAGGACGATTTTAGCAAAGGCCAGCATAGGAGTACCCTAATTAAGTTAATAACAATGTATCCTTATCACCATATCTACCTACTTAGTTTAAGTTTAAAAAAGTTGGCTCTCAAACGAAATTTCAATCGGTGTTCTGTTGATATTTGGCCCTGTTGACTAATGAGTTTGCCGACCACTGGTCTACACTATAGTATATTATTTATACTCACAGGCTGATTCCACTTTGAGTTAACGATTTTACAAATGTCTTTTTTTATTATGGGGTTTCATGCAGAGAGTTGTAATATTAAATAGAGAGCGCCTTCAATACCAGACTCTCGTAAGGCCGCGGTGTCAACATTGAAAAGAAAAACCCACATCACGTGCTGCCATAGCGCTGCCACATTTGGCGTTCAGACATCTGCAGGAGTTTCAAATTTGGCGCACTTTCTTCTTTTTGGTGATAAGGCATTCTGTCCTTATTAAACTTCTTAACATATATGTAGGTATTTACTTATTTTCAAACAATATGCGCTAAATATTTCCCCTTCATTAACGAAACGAAAACATCCTTTTCTTTGTGTTCAATACTCGAAGAAACGAAACTCTGTGTATATTTCTCAGGTTTTATTGTTCATATTTTCTTATTGAAGTATACAAAATAACAATTGAAAGAACTTCGCTTATGGTAAATTTTTTACATTTAAACGTGATGCAATTATTTCAAAACTACAAAGTAAGAAAAATCTCCTTAATATATCTGTTAAACTCCCTTAAATTGTGCCACTCGTTCAAAAAAAACTATATTTAAATAGAAAATTAACCATAGAAAACCATAGAACCATAGAAAATTAACCATTAAATAGAAAATAAAACCATATTACAATACTTCGATCTCGCTTAGTTCTTAAAGTCGCCAAGGACTGCCAAGTAATATTGGCGCATGAATGAATTGGCATTTCCACAAATCACGTGGTTTCAATGATGGACACACGGAAATCAGCATTTTTATTCCTCTATTTGTATCATTACTCTATGGTTTCATGCGGATATTCAACACTATGAATATACGTAAAAATTCCCATTAATTCCTAAAAATACTTTTGTGCAGGAATGTTTAATTTTTAAAACTCCATACCTTTATGAGACACGGGACCGAGGGGGGTATCCAGAAACTAAGGCCTACCAGCGCATGTGGAACAATATATTTTCTAACAGGTCTCGGGTTTTTTTTAAGCGGGTGTTTTGCTCATCGCGTTGGGGAGGAGAGAGGGGAACCCAGTCGAAGTATCTGCTACGGCTAAAAATGGAGATTGCTCTGGGTTTGTGTTGTGATGTCAAGTGACATTTTTAGGTAACTGTCGTTCATTGGTGTTGCTAGAAAATATTTATTTTCATATATTTGGATGGGGGGGAGGGGGGGGGGGGGGGAGGACGATAAAAAAAAATGCAATTTGTGTAAAAATGCGTGTTTGCGGAATTTGAAGCACCCATACCATCCCCCTGGAATAGCCTATGTCTGGATTAATGTGTTTTTAAATCTACGGAAAACTATGCGGAAGGAATATTTATTCACCTTAGTCCACGCTTCAGTGTTTATTATTATTTTAGCTCCGTCGTCCCGCGCACTGAGCTAAAATAACCACTGGTGAGAAGTCCAAGCTTGGGCCACCACTGAAACGAATACAAATATTGACGACCAATAACAGGCTTAAGGCCCAAGAAGGTTATTCCATCTAGTATGTCTTAACTATCTCTCAATCAGTGGCGTACGCAGGAAATTTATAAGGGGGGGGGGGTTCAGCGTCAGATTACTTTACACGTATATATATATATATATATATATATATATATATATATATATATATATATATATATATATATATATATATATATATATATATATATATGTCAGTAACAACCCGAATTTCTGATTGAACAATAGAAGGGGGAGGGGGCGAAGTACTCATTTTAATTTTAAACTAAAAAGAAAAAATATTTTTAAAAAAATACTTTAAGAAATAAAATACTAAAGACAACAAACATTTTAATTTAGGAACTAGTGGAACAAAATTAATCATTTAGAATTAATTTTGTACTTTTTACCACTCTTTAAAGTTCGTGCCAATTCACAAAAAAACCACACCTAATATTTAGAGCCAATTTCAAAAAGTGATAATGTGCATAAAATTAATACTTAAATATTAAAAAAAAATTCCACTTCTGTTCCTTAAATTAATACCGATTTTTTAAAAAACGTTTTAGAGCTTTTTTTTAAAGCCGGTTTTTAATTTGAAAAAAAGATTATTTATACTATATTTTATTCATATTAACTACTAGCAATATGGCCCGGCGTTGCTCGTGGTCAATTTGCGAAGTAAGAGCTGTGCGATTATGTTCCCCAATTGATATTAATTTTATTATTTGTACACTAATTTCGCCAATTTGCTGGTATTTTTCAATATAGGACCATATTTTAGCTCATTTGGCAAAATTTGTATTCATTTGGCGACATTTTCATTCAGTTTTGGTGACATTAAATTTGTGTTTGCGACATTTTAATTTTTTTGGCGAAATTATTTATTTATATGGCGACATTTTCATTCATTTGGCGCTTTTTTAAATTCATTTGGCAACATTTGTCGAAATTTACTTATCACCCAATCAAAATGCATAGTTTATCCCTATCGTTAAAAAATATTTTTGGTAGCCAAAGTGATTTTTAACAATCATGTTATGAAGAGAAGATCTACATGTAAATTTCCAATAGGAATAACGTATGGTAAAACAGAAAAAGTTCTAAAACTTTTGAACGGTTCGAGATATCCACATGAAACAAAGTGCAGATTTTAAGTTGAGAAAATATTGTTAAAATGGAGCAAGTTTAATAAAAATCCGTTCAGTCGTTTTTTAGTTAAATCCGTACAAACAGACAGACAGACAAAAAAAATATTTAAAGTGATTTTCTGAATCAGTGTATCCTAATTCGTGAAGAAAACTCAAAATGAGGTGTTTTGTTCGATTCCACAGACAGACACTCCATTCTTATTATATATAAGTATTGATTGATTATTATGCTTGAATTTAATTGTAATTCGGGCAAAATTAATTTTTAATCTGCATCTGTTTTTCACATACGCTTAAAAAAAATTGCATATGTTTGTACAAAATATAAGTCATTTGTATTTTAGCAATTGAATTTTAAAGTAAAATTAGTACAATTGTTATAATTCTTTTAAATTAGTATGCATGGGAACTGACAATAGGAATGAAGTCTTTTAAAAACACATATGGAATCATCTCACCTTTCCTGATTGATTCGTTAGGTTGCCTTTTTTCTTCGATTTTGTTTTTTTTTAAAGAAAAAAAGCAAATAAACTGGATTGTTATTACCTTAGCTTTCTTCTAGAAAATAATTTAACACAATCATCTGATACATGTTTCATTTTGGCTATAAAAGGCAAAACTAAGCACCATAACTTTCCGAAATACTAAACAAATAAAGCCTCAAAAACTAAAGTCCAATTTTCAGGAGTACAATAAGTAGAAACTGTTCAAAACATCTTTTCATTTGACCTTTATATCACCTGATTATTTTAGTCATCCTTTACTTCTATACTATAAGACTTACAAGATGTCTATATATTCTAAATGTTACCGTCTACAAATTTTTTGAAACAAAATATTCTAAACTGAAAAAAATAAAAAAAAGCAATATTTTATTTACCATTGAAAAAAAATATTTCATATTGTTTTATTAAATTTTCAACCCAGTACTCGGCGCCAACATTTTTCCCGCTCTGTGAAATGGCAACCGATTGCCTATGTTTATTTTATATTTAATTTTCAGTCAAACGATGAATATTTTGTAATGACGGAAATGGAAAGTAAGGCGTCTAAATGTTGTTAGCTGTCTACCTATTGGGAAAAAATAATACGAGAAAATAAAATCGACAGTAAATGTAATATAAGTAACAAAAAGAATTAGGGTTGGGGTATGAAATTTTTCTTTGGTTCGTCAATTCAGTACCAAAATTTATTATGTTTTTTTTTTAAGTGCAAATTTAAAATAAAAGAGTGCAACATCCAAAAAAAAGTGGGTGGTGACCCCCCACCCCTCTAATCGCCTGTAGTAGTAGGAATGTGTTGGGGTTACGTTTTATTTTTAAAAGTACAATGTTGAAAAAGTGAGAGGCAACATCCAACCCCCCTCTACCAAAACAGTCAATAATTTTAAAAAGGTTCTTCTTTACAGAATGGATGCATAACTCTTCCTATTTACGAAAGGAGATATCTTTGAACAATAAAATGTTACGTCTAAGTGAAAATGATGGTGCTTGTCGGCGGACATCGGGTCGGACTACCCAGTAATAAAATGCATAAATTGTTAGTATAAACCTACCGCTTGTCAGTACCCCGCGCCGAAATTGTGTCATTTTTCTTGCAAACAAATGTAGGGTTTTAAATGCAAAAAAAAAAATACGTTGTATATTTTAAAACTTTTCGTTTTGTTTTGAAATTTTTTATTAATCGGAAAAAAAGTATTATTTTGATACCAATTTTTTTTAAAACTTCATACAGATGGGGGGGGGGGGGGGGGAATTAAAAACCCCTCAACCACCCCCTGCGTATGCCAGTGGTCTGGGTGAAAATGGAGAATGGTTTATTTTTGCCGACTCGTTAAACGCCGTTCTGGCCATGCCTATAAGCAGCTGCTTATAGAAAGCCGTCTCAGGCTCGAACACCCCCGCGACCACATTCCAATTGGGTCTGTTAAAAGTTTTCAGTGACAAAATTCCAAAAAAAATAAATATATATTATTTTATGCAAACAAAAGTAGATTCTTAAATATAAAAAAATACATTTGTATTTTTTTAATTTTTTTTTTAAATAAAAAAAGCATTATATTTTGATTTTTTTAAAAAAACTACAGACCGATGGGGGGGGGGGGGGGGGTTGTGACACCCCTCAACCCCTCCCCCCCTGCGTACGCCACTGCTCTCAATGAATTTCTAACTTCTTAATATCCTTTACTATTGTGCAAATAACGATATTCACTGGAAAATTGTTCCATTTGTCCATTACCCTATTATAGAAATAGTGTTTTCTCCTTTCCGGATTAAAATGTTATTTGTTCAATTTAAATCCATAGCTTCTCATTCTATCACTCATATTGAAGTCCAGGGAATAAGCACTTTTTTCGGATTTTGCCCCACACTTTTTTAATATTGAACTTTTTAAAATAAAAAATAATAAGAGTAACATTTTTTACTGCTTTGCCAAATTAAATTATTTAAAAAAAATTTCAAAACCCTATCCCCTACATACTACAGACCATGGACGCAAACCCATTCCCCTTCTGACACTTATACCACGTGAGTAAGGTCAACAACAGCAGTTTTCGATTCCGCCCACATAACTCTTCGTATAGGCATTCCATCATATAAAAAAAGGCATGCCGCATCGACCAAGCCGATTATTAACCCATTCCGCCCGCTGACCTTTGTACCCCGTGAAGGGAATGACTCCCTTAACTGCAGACGATTGCGTTCTCATTACTCCCCGGAGAATTGTGCTATGGGCGATGAATGACTTACCGTTGTATAGGAAAGTGAGTCGCGTCGATCAGGTTGTTTGTTAACCCATTTTTCCCTCTGATCTTTATACCGCATGAAGGAAAATTTCACCTTTGGTGACAGGCAATATACGCTTTCACTCCAATAATTGTACGGAAAATCAGCCTTCTTGGATAAATGACATAACATTGTGTAGAGGAAGACATAACATTGTGTAGAGGAAGGTAGGCCGCGTCAACCAGATTGACCATTTATACACTCTCCCTCTGACCTTCCTACCACGTGAGGTCCAAAGTATTCATGAACTAATTATTACGGTATAGTGTGGCTTGTACCTACCCGATACCTTACTTTTTCTATGTAAGATATTAGTAACAACTCTGTCAAATTTCATCTTCCTGGGTATACAGAAAGTTAAAACGCCATTTGGCATTCAACAAAATCGCCAAATGTTTTATTTTCATTTTCTGCAAAATGCATAATTTTTATCAACATCATATTACAGGCTAATATTAGGAAAGGCGTTTTTAATTGTTTATTTTTAGGGACTTTTACATTGCAAAATATATATATTGTACAAAAACATCAGTTTATACGCGATAGCATGAAAAGTCGTGAATATAAAAATTAAAAAATCATAAATTAAGATATCTTCATAACTACTCAAAGTAATTGAAAGAATTTAGGCGCATAAAGAGCGATATTCGACTAGCTACGCTAACTAAAAAAGTCGCACAGCTCTTACTTCACAAATTGATCACGAGCAACGCCGGGCCATATTACTAGTCTATAATATATTGATAATTTGCCCATTTCACAATTTCTTTAGACTTAATTAAGGAGGGGGGGGGGGATTGTAAACATTCAAATATTCTGATAGTTATTGTGCAATGGACTTTGAAGAAGTACATTGATTTTATTGCAAAGTTGTACTTTTTTGCATGCATTCTAATCTATCATTTGTGAATTTGTGAAGACACATTGAACTTATACTTTTATGGGTACATTGTACTTTTAAACTTGATGGGTGCGTGATTTTCGTTCTGAGGGTATTTTTTTCTTAGTGAAACTTTATATTTTGGGGCACACTTGGCTTTATCTTTTAGAATACATTGGATTTTAGATCTTGGGGATATTTTAAAGTTACACAAATTACGCTACATTAACATTGAAATTAGTTAGGGATACATTAATTTTTTATAAGGGAGGAGGAGGGGGGGGGGGGTACATTTGTCTTTTTCTGTGTATTTTTCTTTTGGGACTACTTTTGGACTTTTAACTGTTGAGCGAACAATCAGCTTTTACTTTTAGAGGCACGTTAGGAGTATATTTCTATTTGTTTGGAGGCACATTAATGTTTTTTTAAGGGAGAGAATGCAGATTCATTTGAATTTTTATTTTGAAGGGATACTAGGAGGTTTTCTTTTGTGGATACAATGGATTTTTTATGTCTATAGTTTTTTTTTCTTTTATGGGTACACTTTTCTTTTATGGGGGAACAATAAATAAAAAAAATGCAATTTGTGTAAAAATGCTTGTTTGCGGAATTTGAAACACCCATACCATCCCTCTGGAATAGCCTATGTCTGGATTAATGTGTTTTTAAATATACGGGGACCTATGCAGAAGGAATATTTATTCTCCTTAGTCCTCGCTTCAGTGTTTATTATTATTTTAGCTCATATTTTCTCCTATTTCAAAACATTTTCATTGTTGGTGATTTAGTTAGTGATTGTCTAGCTTCTGTATAATTTGATTTATTTCATTTACTAAACCGGATAATCTTAACATATACTACCCGATGCATGGAAAAAAAAAGTATGCAAAAACTTCCTGATGAATAATAACAATGAGCAAAACCCTGCTAAATTAAAAACTAAAAAGGGAAAAAATAAAATCTTTTTAAAAAAAAAACCTGACCGTAAGGAAAAAAAACCTGACCGTAGAAAAAAAAACGGTAAAAAGTTTTTAAAAAAAATAATTTTGAGAATAATATTTTTGTTAATAATATGTTTGGTGTTTCTCTAAATATGTCGACGAAAACCTTCATCAATCAAAATAAAACTATTGTATATAACATAAATTAAATAGAAAGACATTTTAATGATTTTAACAAAAATAAAACTTGGGTTTGTATTTTTGAATGAAAAATATACGAGTTTTGTACTGCTCTCCTCGATATATCAAAATTTATTGTAATATATTTTTTTTTGGATCTTTGGTGAATAAAGGTTGCCGACCCCAGATTAACAGGCTTTGGAGTTTTGGTGTTATATTTTAATGCATATCGTATAATGCATAATGTATATTTACTTGAGTTGTGAAATTGTGCTGCACCTGAAAGCTTTATTCTGTCCTAAATTTTAATTTAATCTTCTCCAAAAGGCCTTTTTGTGCTCCAAATTTTTGATTTTAGCTGCTGGAAAAGACTTTTTGCTGCTCCAAATTTCGGTTTATTTTACCTGCCCCAAAACACATGAAGCCGGGCAACACCTCTCCGGAAAAATATTGAACCGCATATTCGTCCCTCCCCTTGCTAATGTAGCCTTAGATTTTGAATTTCCGCCCTGCGATTTTTACCAACTTTCGCCCATCAGCCGTGGTTGCAGTTACCCCAATTCTTACTTACTCGTCTTGGATCACTAAGCATTGGAGGCATATGGCCCAGTGGCGGCTCGTGGACTACAGCAAGTACAGCCGGGCTGAACCTAAATTTATTAGTGTATTTTAAAACTAAAATCATATATTTTACTAATTTTCTTTAATAAAGATTAGAATTGAAAGTGAAATTTCTACGGTAGTAAATAAAATCTCCGATAAATAGCAAGCCTGCTGCCGTAATGCACAATTCAGGAGGGAGGAAAACTCCATTAAATCAAAACTGCAGCCAAAAAGCGAGGTTCGAAATCGGCTGCATCGTTGCCATGGCAACCACTATGTAGTATGGAGATCCGCCCCCCCCCCCCCTTCCCCATGCGTTTGTGAGAAGGTACAGCCGAAATTAATCTTCTGGTTTGGGCTGCACTTGGTATTCGATAAACTGATTGGCTCGTGCGTGAATTGCGGGGATGGGTTGGAAAAACGAGAATATCTCCAAAAGGAAATGGTTTTCGTGGTAAATTTACCGTGTACTGTTGTTTTAGGACCATTATGGTCCTGCTGTTGTTTCGTTATTTAAGTTAATATTAAAATTAACCGATTCGCATGTTTAAAAGAAAAGAGGCTTGCTTTAATTTTCAAAAAAGAAGTGTTTTCTATTTTTTTCGCATGTTATCATTTTGTAAAAAATTAAAGGAAACTTTGAATTGAGTAGTAAATAATAAAGAATTTCTGTTCATGTATGGGTTGTTGGAAATAATGGGGGGGGGGGGGGGGGGGGGGGAGGGATTCATATGATCTCGGCTGTACTAACATTTTCGACCACGGGCCGCCACTGATATGGCCACCAGGGTGTCAATAATAATAAATCAAGTGATTGATTTAAATCATTATTTAAATCAATTGATTATAAAAAATCTTTGATTTAAATCGATTGTAATTTTTTTCATTGATTTAAAATTTAATTAAGAATTTATGTAACTATTTCACTGGTGGAGCTTTTTTCATGGTCACTACAACTTTTCTGCCTTATTCGGGTCCTTTCTCTAAAGTTTATTTTTCATTTGCCCATTCTTATCTGCGCAAATTTCTTTTCCAGACCTTTTTTCCTTGCCCTACACTCCTCTGAGGTGACAGTTTTTACTATTACAAGGTGTCCATCAACAGAAAAATTTCAGGGAATTTGGTTTTTTTTTTTTGGAAAAATCAGGGGTTTTAGGAATTTTTTTAAAAATCAGAGAAATTATATAAAAAAAAATATTGTCAAGTTTATTTCTGACTACGAAACATCATTGATTGCCTGCCTAAATTGAAATATTTTTTAAATTCAATCAATTCGGAGAAAAAAAGCATGTTTGACTGTAAATTAAGTTAATATTTTCTCTTTCGAGGTCGTAGAAATCGCACCGAAAAGTTTCCAAAACTTGGCAAAATAATTGGGTCTCTAACTAGATACTTGCTCACTTAATCAATTGAAAAAATAAATAAATTCAAATGTTTAAAAATTACTACATTCCTAGAGAAATTCTAATTTTCAGTGAACATCGATAAAACACTTTTTTTTGCCAAACTTGGCAGAACTCCTGTCAACAACTGCACTAGGCTCTTTTATTCTTTGGGTACATTACATTTAAATCTGGTGTATTAGACTGACTGTAGATTTTAAGTTATGGATTTTAGATTTTTGGAATAAATTATTTTTATTTTTAAGGATACTTCGAGTTTCTACTGTTTGGGTGTATTATATGGTTTGCACGGTCCTTAAAAGTACTTAACCTTCTAGTGCATAGTGTAGCATATATGCTACACAACTTTAAAATGACCGCTAGTTGCATCTATTGAGTTTTATGTTAACTATTATAGTATTGTCAGGTAGGGAACCATGTGCCCAGTTCTTATAATCGCCGCTAGGTCCCTTTTTTATAAAAATGATTGTGATAAAGGCAATCAGTTGCTTCGAGGTCTATTGTTCTAACACTGACTCGTAAAGGTGAATTTTTCGAAGATTGTTTTATTACTTATAATCTGGCTCTACAAAAAATACGAGCTAATACCAGAGGTTTATAAATTGTATTTAACTATATTTGGGTGTATTATATGGTTTGCACGGTCTTTAAAAGTACTTAACCTTCTAGTGCATAGTGTAGCATATATGCTACACAACTTTAAAATGACCGCTAGTTGCATCTATTGAGTTTTATGTTAACTATTATAGTATTGTCAGGTAGGGAACCATGTGCCCAGTTCTTATAATCGCCGCTAGGTCCCTTTTTTATAAAAATGATTGTGATAAAGGCAATCAGTTGCTTCGAGGTCTATTGTTCTAACACTGACTCGTAAAGGTGAATTTTTCGAAGATTGTTTTATTACTTATAATCTGGCTCTACAAAAAATACGAGCTAATACCAGAGGTTTATAAATTGTATTTAACTATATTTGGGTGTATTATATGGTTTGCACGGTCTTTAAAAGTACTTAACCTTCTAGTGCATAGTGTAGCATATATGCTACACAACTTTAAAATGACCGCTAGTTGCATCTATTGAGTTTTATGTTAACTATTATAGTATTGTCAGGTAGGGAACCATGTGCCCAGTTCTTATAATCGCCGCTAGGTCCCTTTTTTATAAAAATGATTGTGATAAAGGCAATCAGTTGCTTCGAGGTATATTGTTCTAACACTGACTCGTAAAGGTGAATTTTTCGAAGATTGTTTTATTACTTATAATCTGGCTCTACAAAAAATACGAGCTAATACCAGAGGTTTATAAATTGTATTTAACTATATTTGGGTGTATTATATGGTTTGCACGGTCTTTAAAAGTACTTAACCTTCTAGTGCATAGTGTAGCATATATGCTACACAACTTTAAAATGACCGCTAGTTGCATCTATTGAGTTTTATGTTAATTATTATAGTATTGTCAGGTAGGGAACCATGTGCCCAGTTCTTATAATCGCCGCTAGGTCCCTTTTTTATAAAAATGATTGTGATAAAGGCAATCAGTTGCTTCGAGGTCTAAAGTTCTAACACTGACTCGTAAAGGTGAATTTTTCGAAGATTGTTTTATTACTTATAAGTATAATCTGGCTCTACAAAAAATACGAGCTAATATCAGAGGTTTATAAATTGTATTTAACTATATTTGGGTGTATTATATGGTTTGCACGGTCCTTAAAAGTACTTAACCCTCTAGTGCATAGTGTAGCATATATGCTACACAACTTTAAAATGACCGTTAGCTTATCTTACTTTTTGAAAATTATTTTAGTAATTACACATTATAATGCATATACGCTACAGAACAGTTGTAATTAATTATTTAATTAAATAGGCACTTGGGATTTTTTTTGTATATTTTTTCAGCGGTCCAGGGGCAAAAAGAAAACGAAAATAATTAATTTTTGCCATTCATGATTTTCTTTAATAATTCACAGGTACTTTTCTGTGTCTAAACCGAAATTCCGAGTTTTTTAAATTTTCGGAACCCTGAATTCCAGGAGCATTGAAAATATCGGAATGTAGAATTCCGGATTTTACTTTGGCAATTTCCTCACTTTTGACTGTTATACGCGAGTGTAAATCGGCAAGAAGAGAAAGGCGTGAATAGATGGATTAAAAAAAACCCTAATAATTAGGTTTTTTTTAATATCGAGGTTACTTTAACGTTTGATCTTAAAGTACAATAACTTTTAATCTATAGGTTACATTGTACTTACTTAAAGTCGCATTTTACCTTAAAGTTGCATTTTAATATTTGTAAGTACTCTGAAATTTTGAACTTGGGGTACATTAAATTTTTATACTATAATGATTATTGATATTGGACTTCGGCACTTTTTGTGCATTGCTCTTTGCATATTAACAGTGTAGGAGAGATGGAAATACTTTATTTTTAATTCACAATTGTTTTTTAAATGTCTTCAATTTTTTTTTAGAAATAGCAAATTGTTAATATTGAAAACTTGTAAAATATAATATGTAGTGGCAAATATGGTATAGAATTTTTTTCTGTTATCATGCTTACGATTCTAGGATAATCAGAAATTTTTCGTAACAATCGTTCTGTAAAATTAATCGCAACCGATTTCTAAATACACTTGCGAAATTCTATGTTTACAGTTTTTTTTCAATATACCTATTACATAAATACATCATTGTGATTTTTTTTTACCTTGGTAGGCATGAAAGTAGAAGATAAAAGTAACCCCAAAATTTTCCATTGACTGCATGATAAATGATACACGATATGTAGCAACATGTTTGAAACATGTAATTTGTGATGGGTATTTATATGAGGTTGGGGTGCGGGTGTGTAAACACCCATTTTTATTTACTCTTCCCGCTGGAGAGCCCCAGTTTCTCAGTGGATAAGGCGTTCAGCTACTAATCAGAGGAATGGTGATTCGAATCCGTGCGATGGACTTGACAAAAAAAAGTTAAAAAGTAGTGATCTTGTGATCGGAGGGTTGCCAGCTTCGCTACAAAACTACTAAAAAGTCGTCCAGAACATTCAACAAATTATACTGGCGTTTATACGGGACTGGTGCACGATAAATCTGATCGGGGTCCAATGTCCTGACGCCTATTGAGGTTGCGTCGAGTGGTGGTGATCATCGTCATCTGACCATGGTTCAAGAATATGAGGCGTTTTCCCCGGGTCTTTCCTTCGAGATAGGCCCCGAACCGTCGCCAATAGGCCACTGTGCAGCTCTAGTGCGACGTTAATAAACAAACCAAACCAAACTTCCCGGTGGATATTTACCAGACACACATTTGTAAAGTAGTTAAACGTGTTAGGAAAAAATCTGATTTAAAATTTTAAAAATTACTTAAAAAATCTGATTTAAATTATAAAAAAGTAATCATGATTTTTTTTTACACCCTGATGGCCACACTATTCCAGGACCGACATGGGGCGTTGCTTAGGGCTTTCAACTCTTTCACAATTACTGTACAGATGTGAACCTGGTAAATACCCAATGGGTAGGATGCAAAAAAAATGGTTATTTACACACCCCTACCTCATGTCCAATTTTTTTCTCCAAATTGCATCTTTCGTGCATTCGCTACATGTCATGTTTCATTTCTGATACTGTCAATGGATAATTTTTCAATTAACTTTTTTCACTGCTACTTTCATACTTACCAAAGTGTTAAAAATTCATGATTTTTTTAAAAAATATATCACAATAATGTATTTATGCAATGCATATTCCTTTTGTAGCATATTATATTTTACCGACCATTCTGAAGCCGTATTTTATAAATACCCAGGTTTTACACTTTTCGGACATTTATGAAAGCAAAAAATTACTCAGGTATTCAAGATATATCTATTTATAATTATTCAAGAACTTAAACCGGATAAGGAAGGAATTGCAACTGGGAATGTTTACTCATAGCTGTACATATTACTGTATTATCAGTGTTCACTCTAGGCGTTTTTTGAAGGGCGGTCCGCCCTGCTCGCCCTTTTTTCATCTTGATAGCACCCTCATGCCCCTTTTTCAAAAGTGCCGCCCTCTTTTGAAACAAATTCCACCCCTATTGTCCTTTTTAGCCAAGCATTCTTGCTTTCCTAGCTGTCTTTAAAAAAGGCATCGATTACATTTTTTTTTTGTGTAAATTGGAATTAAGGGAATTTTGACAGTAGAAAAACAAATTTCTTTCTAACTAAGCTTGTTGTGAAATCGCGATGATTCCGCGGTAATTTCGAGCACGGGGCATTGCATGAATCCTATTTGTTGCCTGTAAGATGGTTTCGGGCGAGATTATAAGATTAGACATTTTATTACCAAATTTTGGATTTTAGTAGCCTTTTCATCACTTTTGTAAGGGGCCTAATTCGGGCTACTTACCGATTTGGTTTTTAGCGAAAACATTAATTTTTAAATGTCAAATTTTGTGTTTCAAGTAGTATTTCCACAAAGTGACATCAATTTTGTACTGTTCTTTCCTTCGAGATAAGCCCCGAGCCGTCACCAATAGCCCAATATACAGCTCTAGCGCAATGCCAACTAATAAATCGGATTGTTTTTGTTTGGTCACGGGTCCGATGTGTCGACGGGTGGCCACGCCCACTCCAATTTTTTTTTGAAAGTGCCCTTTTAAAAACAAGAAGTGCCTTTCCAAAAACGGGGTGCATTTTTCTGCTAACAGGGCCCTGCCCCTTTTTATTTCTAGAGTGAACACTGATATTATTATATGTAGTACGAAGAAAAATAGGGCTGGAAAGGACTTAGAATATATAAGAAAGGGCAAAGGAAAAATAAACCTTAGAGAAAAGATCAGAATAAGGAAGAAAAGTTCAAGTGACCATGACATAAAAGCAGCATCAGTGAGATTTTTATTTCCAACAGGATTTCTTTATATTTAAAAAAAAAAATAGTTTTAAATCAATGATGTTTCAAAAAAATCAATTCATTTAAATCATTGACACCCTGCTTATGGCATTCACCACTTCTTTTGAGCAGTCAATTATAAATGTTAAACAATGATTTTTTTTTACTATTTAGACTTTTTAGCCAATTTTAAGAGCAGCCGGAAAATATTAGCGTAATAGAGTTCTTAATAGTTTTACTAAACTAACCTTAACTCTTGATTACAATATGAATGTAGTCAATGTCAAAAATTCAGAATTAATAATAAATGAAGGATTGTAAGTTTGGTCTTTATAAACCCTACTTTGTCCTTATGTAGGATCAGGGACCGACTTACAAGCTTAGGGGCCCAGGGCAAAAGAACATTAGGGGCACCTCGACGTAATTCAAAATAAAACTGCTAAATTTATGCACAAGCACACAGTACAAAATGACGTAATCAGTCAGCTCTAATTTTCTTCTTTTGAGAATTCGAATTAACGCTAATGATCAATACTGCAACAGAGTTTTTTCATATGTTTCTAGTTCTGTTCTTTCTTCCTTTTTAGCTGTTTTTTAGTTGAGTCAGATTATTATGTTCTACCCATTTTATAGCTAGCAAATCCCTAATGATTACAATATTAGGAAATTTGGTATAGGAAAAAAGTATCCGTAAACGACAAATCTACATGCTATTAGTAAACACAGCTTGTTTATGGTCTTGGACCTTTGTCATTAATTTAATTTTACTAGTGATCCAAAGCGCATGTCTTTGAAAAACGCGATGCAAAACGTAATATACATCATGAACGTGCTGAAAAGTGAAATTGAATTAATTGAGTAAAAAAATATAAGTTTTGCAAAACAATTAATGATTGATTTTTAAAAAAAAAAAATTTTAAATTTGATGAAAATAAATTTAATTGATTTTTAAAAAAATGATTAGTAAATTTATTTTTAACTTTTTCACATATATTTAGCATTAAATCATTTTTGGGGGCCCCTTTAAAATGGGGGCCCTGGGCAAGTGCCCCGAATGCCCTCCCGTAAATCAGTCTGTGTAGGATCTTGTTTCAGAAAATTTTTGGCTTACAGTAAATCCTACCTAATTTAAAAAAAATATATCCAAATGACATATTGCTTTTTAATTTTTATATAGGTGGAAGAAATTGCATTAAATTTCCCATTCGATAATGAATATAACATTGTGTTGGTTAATATAGAATACGGACATCTAAAAATATTTTTTACATCCGTGTTTGATGCGATGTGAGAATATATGAAATTGAAATAATAAAATATCGCAATGTAAACATCATTGTTCAGTTTGGCTTAATTTTTATGGGTTTGGCTGTATTTTGACATTTTGATTGAGTGGGAGATAGAAAAAATATCCAAAAAATTATTTTAAGAGAGAATAATTGTCTTGGAATAGGCGTGTCACATAATTAATTTTTTTTTTTAATTTCTTCTGTTTTTTTTTCCAGGCGAGTGCAATATGTCCCATTGAGTGCATTAGGTTTGTCGGAAATTTGGGGAGCCCGGGGAAGATTTTACTAAGGACAAAAAATACAAATCGTGAACTAAGATATTATTTTTACACGCCCCTTTTATGATGTCTTTCATTTTTTTAATTCATTATGTTATTTTATTAATGCTATAAAAAACGCAACATTTGTCTTTCCATCCGAGTGATGACTCTCACACGGAAGGGCTCAAAGTTGGCGACAGACGGGACCGGTCACATTGAGTAAGTCGACATGTTGGTGAGAAGTTCACACTTCTGCCGCCTGTCCACTGACAGTAAAATGTTTTCTATGGGAAAAACATGATTAATCCTTACTATATTTGTTGGGGAAATTTTGGGTTGGAAAACTTGTGCTCTAGGGATTTTCTACTCTTCTGCTTTATAATGTGCACTTGTTGTGCACTTGCATTTTATAAATGTCATTATTTTTTTTCCCTTTTAGACATGAAGCCTCATAAAACAAGAACGTATTTAACACAGAAATCCAGCCAAAATAAAAGAAATACCCCCGAAAGACGTCAGCCTTGGCGAAAGGCGAAAGCGACAACAGCTGTAGAAGAAACGGAAGAGAACGACCCTGTCAGCTGTGTGTTGAAAGAAATCGCAGCCAGCGCGCAGAAAATTATTTCAGTTGCGCTTGCCAGAAGGAAGGAGATAGTCCTCGACTCGTCCTCGATTAGCAGACCATCATCAGGCAGAACTGAAAGTAAGGACATGCAGCAGAAGAAATCAGTTTCTCTCAGAAATGAGAATGACAAAGCTGCCAGTAAAGTATCCAAGAGTAGGCAGAAGAACAAGTTGGTTGAGGATTCCGTCAGTGAAGAAGATTCTGATATTATTAATGAGAGTCAAGTGCCTTCACCAAATACTAGGAGTATAAAGGATACTAAGAACTCTAAATCAAGAAACGATTTGATTGAAGACGGTGCAGGAGATTTAAGCAACGAGGGAGGTTCCACAGATTCACCCTTCAGAAAATCAGTTTCTCTCAGAAATGAGAATGACAAAGCTGCCAGTAAAGTATCCAAGAGTAGGCAGAAGAACAAGTTGGTTGAGGATTCCGTCAGTGAAGAAGATTCTGATATTATTAATGAGAGTCAAGTGCCTTCACCAAATACTAGGAGTATAAAGGATACTAAGAACTCTAAATCAAGAAACGATTTGATTGAAGACGGTGCAGGAGATTTAAGCAACGAGGGAGGTTCCACAGATTCACCCTTCAGAAAATCGGTTTCCTTCAGAAATATGAGTGACAAAGCTGCCAATAAAGTATCCAAGAGTAGGCAGAAGAACAAGTTGGTTGAGGATTCCGTCAGTGAGGAAGACTCCGATATTATTAATGAGAGTCGAGTGCCTTCACCAAATACTAGGAGTATAAAGGATACCTCTTCAGGAAGTTCATCGAGGGATAGCCACAACACATCCAGATCTAGTCTGCAAAAAAGAAAACTATCTGGGGATGAATGTGAAAACATCGAACACTTGAGCAAGAAAAATACGAGAATAATCGTATCCAAGAATGAAATGGCTTCAAATAAGCATCGCAAAACTTCTCAAAGTACTGACACTTCCCCTAGATTTTCAAATCGTCAAAGTAAATTGGTTGAAGATCTTGTTGATGGTAATCTATCTCACAATACTGATGACATTGAAATGGCCTCGACTAGTACCAGGAGTAAGAAAGAAAAAGATATTGCTAGTATTAATCGTTGGTTTTCGCTTAAGAAAAGCCGCTATAGGTCATCCAAGTATCCTATAAAAAGAAGCCAACTGATTGAACCTGAAAATTCCACTCTAAAAGAAATGGGAAATGCTTCTAATGTATCCAGACGTACACTCTCCAATACGCCTCTCCAGATTTCGCAAATTAGAGAGACTGGTTCTTCAAGACATGAAAGCAGATTGATTGCAGATCAAGTTGGCGTGCAGGATTCTTCTGATGCCAAAGACAATGGAACTTCCACAGATAGTGATAGTAGTAACGCACCTCACCAAAGTAAAGATTCTCACTCCCATGAATTGTCAAAGAGGAAAAGTTTGAAAAAGCAAAACCACAAAACATCCAGATCTTCCGGGAAGAAACACAAGTTGTTGGAAGAAATGGAAGTTGAGGATTGTGCCGACAATCCGGAAGTCGATATTGCCACCTTGATCAGATCCGGCAATCGGACAGTCGCCGATGAATCACACCAAATTCCTCGTATTAAGAACTATAGATCTTCAAGAAACGACTTGATCGAAGACGGTGCAGGAGATTCAAGCAACGAGGGAGGTTCCACAGATTCAAACTCCAGAGAAGCCGCTTCCTCGAACAATATGAATAAATCCAAGCGAAAACGGCCAGGTGTGGAAAACGACTCTGAGGACTTGGCACAAGAAAATGAAGTTGGTCGAAGTGATTTGCCATCTGAAAGAAAATCGACAGAGACCAAGAAATCAAAGAAAAAAAAGCTCAATGGGATTCCTCCTGTACAACTCCGGAGAAGCAAGAGAGAGCGCATCCGACCCCTGAGATATTGGATCGGAGAGCGTCGAAATATCAAGGTCGTGGAAGGCGATATCATCGTCGCAGGAATCATCCCAGGCAATCCAGAAGATAATTCTTCCAAAGAGGCTGTGGCAGCAGCAGTGCAGAGACGGTTCGAGAAAGCGCTAGCCGCCAAAGACAGAAATGAAACCCCGCTGCCAACCCCAAGTTTAGTTCGCAATTGTCAGAAGGCTAACGAGTTTATAGAAGCAACTCTGCACCAACCCTTCGACGTCATCGAGTGGGCAGCCGTCGAGGAAAATGATAAAATGTCCTACTTTTTCTCCAAAACCTTCTGTTCTGAAAAAATCTTTTTTGGGTTCTTACACATAAGGCCCTTTGAACTGAAGCCTAGGGAATACTCGAAAGACTCGAATCTGCACTTTGTTGTCCAGAATGGTGACGTGAAAGTCACGATCGACAGCACTTCTTTCGAGTTAAAAAAATATGATAGTTTTATGGTGCCCTACGGTGTACAATACACTATTGAAAATTTGAACAAGACCAAAGCGCTGCTCAGCTTCTGCGCACTGAAATTGCCTCTCTTTGCGGGTCAAGAAGGTTTCGCATCTCAAGCATGCGGCCAAAACTAATGTGCTTCGCAGCCCTTCCTGGATGCCCCTTCGAACAGGTATAGGCAATGCGCCCTCCCCCCCGAGAACTATGTGAACGTTGACATCTGGAGGTAAAGCGACAACGACCAAGACATCGATGTCATCAAGTGGTCCAGCTGTCCATGGGAACCTAATTACCTGACGAAAACTGAGGACTGCCACCGAGGACAATCTCCACTTAGTCATCAGGTCACCTGAAGGTCATGATAGACGTCACCCGAGTTTTTGAACCTGTGTAAGTCCAATACTATACTAACTTTTTGTACATTTGAAGTTGTACACATAAGTTGTACCTAACCTCTGCATACCATTTTTTTTTCTAACTTAACCTCAACTTTGTTTTAATATATTTTTTACACAACTTAACAATTATAATATGTATTCCAATATTTATATTTTATTCATGGAGAAGCTAAAACACAGACAGTTCTTCCAACAGAACTGTCTACCACCCCCTTTCATATTTAATATTTAAATGACATTTAGCTCGGACATGTATTCCTACGCGCGATGTGCAGACTTGTGTAACTCCTTTTTGCTAAGGTGGCTCCGTGTTGCGCGCCTGTGCATTACTGAAAAGCTAGGATTTCAATTTTTTGCTAGCAAGAGAGTGATATAATAAATGGGCTGTTAACAAATCACAGTGCTAACAGCTAACGAATGAGTTCCCCTTGGTTTTACAAGTAATAATAGAGTTAAATATTTCAATATGGTATTCGGAAGTATTTTAGGTAAATGTTTTGGTATATTTTGACCAAAGTAAGAATTACATTTTTTTTATAAAAATTAGGTTAAGTTATTTAAATGAATTAATTGTTAAAGAATTAATCTCATTTATACATACATTTTTAATTAATAAATTGTAATAGATAACATTTAATTATTAACTGTATAGCATTTGTTTATAAACAAATAACAAATGGTCTTTGTCTGGTCCAATTAATTGGCGGATGGTAACGCCCCTTTAAGCTGGTTCCGACAAATCAGCAAACGAATTTCGGCGAATCGACCGATTATCTAAAATCATTCAGCCGAAGCCGAACTATATCAGTGGAATACTATAAGGATATTCTTTTTTTCGTAAATTTTCTTTTCCAAAACTAAATAGTTATGCCATTGTACTACATAACGGCTGTATCATCACCTAATAATTTATAAAACAAAGACAGACAAGTACCTAATTTACTAAAATGGTCTTTTATTTATTAATAATTCTAAGATTACAAAATACTTCCAAATACTATATTGAACCAGTAGCGTACGCAGCATGGCGGAGGGGATCATCACAACCCCACCCACCTTTAATAATTTAATTGGAATTTTTTTTAAATCAAGTATTATGCAATGTCCCCACGTTTCTTTCGACTCTTATTTATTGATCCATTCCGGAACAATTTCTCTTTTTCAATAACGATACTCGTCAGATTTCAATTGCGCATCATTCCCAGCGCATTTTCACATTAGATTATTGCAAGTTGTATCTTCAAAAAACCCTGTTTCACATCCATTTATATATTCCCTACAAACCGTAAGAACCGAAACTTTCTCTTGTGATGTCAGCCTCCCTTGGGCAGTCCGATTTCATTGCATTCGTCACATAACCAGCAATGATGACGTAGAATGCGACTCGGCGTCCTCGGCTTTTTGAGCCGCCACCCCTAACAGAAGCAAGATAAACTCATTTGAAAACTAACAATGCAGATCCTGAACTTAATACATCACAGAAGCTTTTTATTAAAATAAATTTCTTATAAAAATATATTATTACATATAGTTGGAATTAAAATTTATTTCCGGACCAATGGGAAAGGGTTTTAACCCCCCCCCCTAACTCCCCCCATCCCTCTTGCGTACGCCACTGTATTGAAAAATTATACCTGCATTCGAAAAACATCTAAATGAAACAATGGCGTTTTCAAATATTTAACTCTACTTTCTTACACAACCCATTTTATTTAGAAATCTAACGGAAACTCATTCAATCAGCTGTTGAGTACTTATTTGCAATTTTTCAGCCTACATTGTTTTCGCTTTTTTATTTATTTATTTGTGAGGACCCGTTTAAGAGTCCCCAGATGAATCTCGGAATTATAGTTTATACTCTTATTACAGTGGGGCTCAATTCGTGGCCGTAAATACACCTCAATATCCAGTATTTGCAGTCACGAACAAAGGGAACGATTGAGAGAATGAAAAAAATCGGCATTTCCCCCCCTTTTTGCTGCAAGTGATTTCGAGGACTTATCGAGACGAAAAAAGTATCCATTCTCTGATCGCTTCGGACCCGAATTGCTGCGGATGGAAGAGTTCCGCGAAGGGAGCTTTTCGTGTTCGGATTTTCGCGGTGCATCATCCGCTGGTAATCGGCGTCACGCACAGTGTCGAAGAAATGGCGCTCCAGCCATTTCGGATTTTCAGGGGTCAGGGCCATTGGTTTCCCTATGGACACCTTCCAAATTAAACACGAGCGCTTTTGTTCGGGAAGACGGGGGAAGACATTTTTCTTACGTGGTTTCCCTCCCGACGGTGTTGGCAGCATTCCTTTGCTCCTACAAACGGACTCTTGTTTGCTTCGACGAACTTTTGAAGTTCCTTCTTGGGCAACCGCTTTGATGCCCCCATATGGAAGAGATACACAGATCAACAATTTTTTTTATTATATAATGCTGCAGAAAACTGTGATATGCACGTAATTTTTACTTTCTTCAGTCAGCTAGGGTCAACAACACGTAGTGAAATGTTGTAATACGTTGAAAATATAATCAGTTGAATGTTATAATGATAATATGTCAGAATGCATATAATTCCTTTTTTTTTGTGTGTTTAAAGTGTGTAAATGAAAATTTCTGTTTTCCACTCAATGAATTTTTAAAGATAGAAAATCTCTTATAAATGTTAATAAAAATTAACTGAAAAAGTTTTATTAGACACCTATGTCAACATTTGTCGTTAAGTTTCACAAATTGGTGAAAATATAAGAAGAAAAAAAAAACGAAAAAGAATTTTAAAAGGTTCATTTGCCAAATTCAAGATTTTCATATTTTTTCTTTTGTACGGTAAACCTTATCAATATGCGAGGAGGAATGGTTCCCCAGCACTTTTTTTAGATTTTGTCCCCGCACTTTTTAAATATTTAACTTTTTTAAATAAAAAATAAATCATATTTTTTACTTCATTGAACTTCAAATCAATTTAAAAAAAAAAAATCGCATCAATCCCCTACCCACTACTACAGAAGATTTACGCAAACCCAATCCCCCTCTGACACTTGTACCACGTGGGGGCAGAGTCTATAACAACAGTTTTCGATTCCGCCACATAACTACTCGTATAGGCATACCTTCATATAAAGAAAGGTAGGCCGCATCGATCAAGCCGATTATTAATCCATTCCGCCGCTGACCGTGTCCGCCCTTAACTGCAGGCTATTTCGTTCACATTACTCCTAGGGGAATCGTGTTATGGGCTATAAATAATCTACCATGGTACAGGAAAATGAGAAATATATATATATATATATACACCCCGGAAGCAGAAACACTGCGACGTGTGTCGTACGTTGCAGATGTTTTTTAAAATGTCAGCAAAGAGATTTTTGCAGAAGTCTGTGATTTTTTTTGTCTGCACTAATTTAGAACATTTTCTGCAGATACTTTCTAGGTTAGATAATTATTTTTCTGCCGTTTAAGAAAGTAGGGGGGGGGGGGCTTCGGATATAAGTCCTGATAATAGAAAGTCACGACGAGCGATAAATTGCACATGTTTGAACAAAATGTTCACAGACGTTTCTCATCCATCCTCTTTTTAGTTAACTCCAGGGTACATTTTAGTACCTGTTCTTTGAGAAGATACTTTACTGGAAAATAATTAACAGAACCTTCCTTGAGAAGAGAATTTGCTCTAAACGAAAACGAAGAATCTTCCACGAAGATTTCAGACTTTGGTGATATTTTTTTCCTTTTCGGGTTTAGAGCTAAATTTTTTGCTTTAATGTCTCTTTTTTTCTTTTATCTCAGCTATGTCAACAGGTAATCAATGATGCCATTTTTTCAAAAATTCACAATTTGATGCCGCGATTACTCCGGTTTTGGTAATTAAAAATGCATTTTTTTGGTAGATTTATTACTATTCTCTAGCATTAAATTTTTTTTTTTTTTCAATTTTGATTGAGTTTGTTTGGTATTTTATTATTATTAAATAACCATAATTGACGATTTTATCAGATATCGGCATTTTAGATCAAGCCATTCGATTGCTAGTGAAATGTTGCACCATCTTTTGAAAGAAAAAGGAATAATATTTAAATTCACAAATCTGATGCCATAGAAAAAGAAATTGCTGTACAACCAAACCAAGTAAATTTCATTCAAGGACAAGTTTTTCCAATGGACTTGTCTACTCAACCAACAGCTTAAAACATTAGAACCCTTCTAAAAACTAATTTTCCATGAAAAGCAAGGATTGTCTTAGATGAATCCAATCACAGCTGACATTTTAGTTTCATGCCTACAATTAAGTTTTCCTTTGCTGAAGGCAAATTTCAAAGAATTCCTGAAACACCAAATTCTGTTATGGATCTTCATTTAATGAACGTTGAGAGTGAACAGATAACAAAAATCCAAAGGATGGACAAAAATCCAAAGGATGGACAAATATCCAAAGGGAGGAGTCGAATGAACCGATAGAAAATTCCTGCCAACAGGAATGTATACCCCTTTTCACTTTATTTGAACTTTCTCATAATTCTTTTACCCATTCCATAATTTATCTTGCCCATGTATTCCTACATGCTGTGTGAAGATTTGTAACTCATTTCTCACTGCAACTAATAAGAAAATGTAAAAAAGTTCCTGTCCATGTTAGACGCGCAAAATCTCTGCTCCAGATTAAATAATCTTTTAATCCTGATTCGATAATTAATAAGAATGTTGCACTCTAATTATAGTTTGTAAGTTAGTTAGTTAGTTAAGTTAGTTTTAGTTTAGTTATGGTAAGAGTATAACATTCTTATACATTAATTATCGAATCAGGATGAAACGATTATTTCATTTGCTGAACAGATTTTATGGGTCCAGCTTGGACAGAGACTGTTTACGTTCTCTTATTAGTGACAGTGAAAGGGAGTTGCAAATCTTCGCATTGCGCGTAGTAGCACACGGAAGAGTTCGGGTATGGGGGAGACAGGGAGACAATGAGAAAGCGAATATGGATTATGAGAAAGTGAGAGAAAAGAGGTTGGTAGATAGATCTGTCGGTAGAGTTCCAACTGTGAATGGAATTATATGCGTTACAGACTTCCCATCAACTTGTTCCAATCGTCTTCGAAAAGCAGGTTGCCCGAAGTGGTGGCTGGATGAGTCATTTCGTAGTGTAGTGTCCGTTCAAGGGGATAGGAGGGGGGGGGGGGTTAACACTGACTTGGAACATTTTCCGTAAGCAGAAATACTGTTCTCGACAGCACAACTGGCAGGAGGATTTCGATCTTTTTAGTGTTAGGGCTTTTTGACCAAGTGTTGTTAGGCTTTCACCTTTTCAGGTGATCAGGTTCCAATGAATGTTTCTGCTGATGAAAAATGTTTCAAGCCATTGTCTACCCCTTTATCGACACTACTCTCTGAACCTACGCGTCCAACCACCACGGCGAGCAACCCGCTTCTCGAGGACAGTTGAAACAGGTTGAGGGGAAGTCTGTAACGGATATAATTCACCCATCTCTGATCTTCCATTCTCAGATTGAACTTCTGCCAACAGAACTGTCTACCACCCCCTTTTCACTTTATTTGAACTTTCTCATAATCCTATTACCTGTTCTATAACTAAACCTGCCACGCATTTCTATGCACAATGGAAAGATGTGCAACTCCTTTTCAGTGTAACTAATAATAGAGCGTAAACAGCCCCTGTCCATGCTGGACTTGTAAAATCTCTGCTCCCAATCAAATAATCTTTTAATCATTTCATCCTGATTCGGTAATTAATAAGAAATGTTATACTCTAATTACATTTTATACTCTTATTATAACTAAACTAAAAACTAACTTAACTAACTAACCAACTAACTTATAAACTATAATTAAAGTTTAACATTTTTATTAATTGATTATTGAATCGGGATAAAACGATTAAAAGATTATTGAATTTGGAAAAGAGATTTTATGCGTCTAACATAGACAAGGACTTTTTACATTTTCATATTAGTTGCAGTGAAAAAGAAGTTGCAAAGCTTCGCATTGCGCGTAAGAGTACGTGGAAGAGTTCAATTATGGAACGGGTAACAGGATTATGAGAAAGCATACAATGTATATCAACAGTAACATTGCACTTTGCTACAATGGATTCTAATTTCAAGTTGAAAGATTGTACTTCTTTCGTCTTTGGTGACAACTGATAGGTTAACAATAAAACAGGAGGATTACTCGCAGTTATTGGTGAAATGCTGAATTTTTTATGTTGCTTCTTCCCATGGTTGACATCCGAGGAATTTTCTATCGGTTCATTCGACTCCACCCTTTGGATTTGTGTTATGTCATTAAATCTCAACATTCATTAAATGTATTGAATGAAGATCCATAACAGCATTTGATGGCTTCCGGAATTCTTTGAAATGTGACTTTAGCAAAGGAACATTTCATGCTACATATATTTCTGAAATGCTAGTTGTGGTTGGAAACATCCAAGAAAATCCATGCTTTTCATAGAAAGTCGGTTATTAAAATGGTTCTATTGTTTTTATATGTTGGTAGAGCAAACAAGTCCATTGGAATAACTCCTCCTTGAGTGAAGATGTTTTAGCACCTCGATTTATTTTTTTATGGCATCAACAAGTGCGACTATCAGAATCTTAGATTCAAATATTCTTCCCTTTTCTTTCAAAAGTTGGTATAATAACACTTCACCAGCAATCGAATGGCTTCATCCTGTATCTGCAACTGCTGTTGATTGAGATGCTCAACACAGTTCTTTCTTGCTGTTGAAGTGGATAAGAACAAAGTTCTATAGAGTTGAATTCGGATGAAGCCAGTCTTGAAGTTGGAGCAATTGAGACCATTAGGCGTGACAACTCCTATTTCACACATAACCGTAATGACTGACTGGAGGTCAATCATCATTTTTCATTTCATTACTAGAATTAGTGTAAAATGCTTTCATTTTCCGAGGACCCGAGTTGAATTCGCGAGAATTGAAGATAATTACTAACTTAACAAGTTCCAGTCTTGGAACATGGGTCCAGTCCAGGTCAAAATTAGAAAAATTAGTTTTTGAGAGTGCGTTTGCATTTGTGATACCTGCTCGCATTTTTAATATTTCTAACTTGTGTAGCTTTTCTTCATTTTGTTTCCGAATTCCCGTGTAAAGTCCTCATCATATGTAGAATTTTTTATAATTGCATCTGTTATTTCTAGAATTTTACACGTTTCATTGACGGGGATATTAAATTTGCTGGCTAAAACTATCAAGTTTTTATGCCATTGTCACTTCCAATAATGGGTGATACTTGATAAGTACATATAGAAACGATTTTCTATCTTAGTTCAATTTCTTCTGTGCGTAGCGACAGAAATTTTCAAAAAAAACAACAACTAGATATAAAAAGGATATTTTACTTTTCAAAAATAATTCATTGAGTGGGCGACAAGAATTTTCAACTTAATACATAAACGATTTTCTATTTTCAGATTAGCAGTGAATGGTTGACATATTAACGATTTTCTATTTTCAGATTTACAGTGAATGGTTGACATATATTAACGATTTTCTATTTTCAGATTTACAGTGAATGGTTGCCATATATAATTAGTTGTTGAAAATAATTTTGCAATGTAAAATTTTGTCAAATTGACCCTAGTTGACTGAAGATTGTAAAAATTACTTATATTTGATCTTTATCGATTAGTATTGGGCTTTTTTATAGAAACACTGGGCATTTTCCATTATGGTTATATTAAACCGTTTCTTTTTGCAATACATAATATTTTACGGGTATATGTTGAGGTTTTTCTTTGAATACATTGGGTTTTTTCTTAAGGGATATGTTTTTGTTCTTGTATTAGGTACACTGGGCTTTTCTTTTTTTAAATTAATTAGGCTTTTGCTTTGAAATTATTATTTTTTTTTCCTTTTGGGGATACTACAGCATATTCACAAGCAGTATAATGATCTGGGTGATTCACATATATCGTATAATATATTCATATTTTGTTCATAAAACTGATGCTCTTTTTTTCGCCTATGTGTAAAATTGATTATATAATAACTTTCTATTAATTATTTAAAGTTAATTGGTTAATTTATATTATTAAGAATGGCCATCATGTGACCAGCCAATGTTTTTAGATAGGTCAGAAATTAACAAACCTGGGCTCCGCTGTTGTATATCTCGAGTAAGATTTAATTCACTTCAGTTAAAATTAGAATACCTTTCCAAAAATATTTACTTTTTTTATCGTTTATAGACTCTACTCACGTGATGTTATCCACGGGTAAAACAAAAGAATATATAAAATATATATGCTGAGATTCGTAAAACAGTTGCTACCATTATTTTAATTACCATTAATTATTTTAATTATCAATAATTTTTTAAGCTAATTGGTTTACTTTATGTTATTAATTACAGGGGTTTTGCACCAGCGCGCCAATACGCCATTTCCACTCCAAAACACTCATTTTCAGCCAAAGCTACACCAATTTCGTAATTCTGTCGCCAATTTTAATTTTGTGACTATGTATAAAATACAATTATCTCTTCCGTAAATATGATCTACACTTAACTTTTATTTATAATATATTCATAATTTACCCCATTTCACGATTTCTGGAGACTTAATGAATTGGGGGAGAGGGGGGCAGTGCAAACTTCCAAATGTTTTGATAGTTATGACTTTGAAATAGTACATTGAGTTCATTGTTTTTGCTTTTTTCATACTCTCTTATCTATCATTTGCGAGGATATATTGAACTTGTGTGTACACTTTTGTGGGGTATATTATACTTTTAAACTTGGATGAGTGTAACTTTTGTTTTGAGATATACTTTTTTTTCTCATTTATGTTTCGGGAGTACACTAGTTTTTAGAACACATTGGATTCGAAGTTTAATAAGATTAAAAAGTTAAGGAAAGGGAAAGTACGTTAACCTCGAATTAATTTTGCTTCTATGGAGGTACTTTGATATTTTTCTTGAAGAGGTATGCCTGGTTTTAAGTTTGGGGTGCTGTACGGTTATTTATATTAAGAATTGCATTGGGCTTTCACTTTGAAAAGTGCATGGAGCTTTAGTTGTATATCTGTATATTTTGATTTTTTTAGAGGTACATTAATTTTGTAGGAGGGTAAGAGACGATGCCTGCCCCTTCATTGGAATTTTTATTTAGAACTCAGATAAACTTTTATTAGATATTATACTATTTTTATTGGTATTCTTTTATGAATACACTGTGTTTTTCTTTGATGTCTGCATTGTTTTTATTTTATGGGTGCAAATGGACTTTTTCCTTTTTGGGATAGATTAGGCTATTCATTTTAGGGGTACATTACATTTTTTCTTTTACAGATACATTGGGCTTTTTTATAGACACACTGGGCATTTTCCTTTAGGGGCATATTGAACCTTTTCTTTTTGCAATTACTTCTTTATGCAATTTTTTTGCAACATTATATTTAGTGTATACGTTGAGCTTTTTCTTTGAAGAATACATTATGTTTTTTCCTGAGGGATACGTTTTTCTTGTATTAAGTACACTGCGCTTTTCTTTTTTGATTAAATTAGGCTTTTACATTGTTTATTTTTCCTTTTGGGATTTTTTTTTAGGATACATTCAACTTTCACTTTTAATTGTTCTCAGTTGTAGTAAGCTTTCCTTTATAGGTGGATATACAAGGCTTTTTCTTATTGGGACACACATTCTTTTTGGCTTTTAAGAGTATCCGTTGGTTTTATTTTAAGGATGTTTTGGCGTTTTCTTTTAGAAGTACAATGGACTTTTTTTGTGTATGGAGGTGTTTGAGCATTATTTTTAGGAGCAAATTGGAATTTTTCTATTATGAGTTCATTTGCTTAAAGAAGTACACTTTTGCTTTTTGTAGTGTACAATGGGTATTTTTTGTACAGGATACACATTGCACAAAACGCCTTTTTTCTACTCCGAATTGCTACTTAATTGCTCCAAAATTGCTACTTAATTGCTCCAAAATTGCTACTTAATTGCTCCAAAATTGCTACTTAATTGCTCCAAAACGCGGAGCTGGGCAACACTCCTGTAAAAGTTATATTGTCTGTTGCGATTAATGGCAACAAGCGTAATTGTTTATTGTAGAAGTTAATTTACAATTCTAATAAATGGTAGATAATTTTAGTATCCACATGCCGATTAACAAATAGTGTTATGTTAAGATTGAGTTGGATTATCGATTTAAATAGAAAAGAAAGACGGATTAATTACCAGCGAATTTCATACTTTGCTTATATTTAATACTTTTACTTAATAATTTTTAATTAAAAACTTATTTTGCCTTCCAATGTGTTCTTTGTAACTATCATGTGTTAAAACTACTAAAATCTATGGTAGGGAAATGGGGAATTATTTTGCTAATCTTCAAAGTATAAAAATTCCGATAGTCAGGCGCGCATGCGCACAATAAGCGCCCGGACACATGGTGTATTCCATGTTGGAACAGCAAAAGTCACATGCTGGCCATTCTAGTATACTAAACGATCTATGTAATGAGGTGTAATCTATGTAATAAAGTGTTATGCATGTAATGCAATGAAGTGTTATGCATGTAATATTATTAATGTAATGAAGTGTTATGCATGTAATATTATTAATGTAATGAAGTGCTATGCATGTAATATAATTAACGTAATAAAACGATTGGGGGGATCAGGGCATCAACACGGTTGCCCCCTCACGAACTTCAAAAGTCCGTCGCGGTAAACATACGTCCTCTGTAGGAGCAAACGTCTGCTGCAAACATCGTCCACATTTGAAACCCCGGAAGAAAGTTTCTTCCCCCGGATTCCTGAACACGGGCAGGTGTTCAATTTGGAAGGTGTCCACAGCGAAACCCCGATATGGTGGACTGCCGAAAATCGGAAATGGCTGTAAAGCCATTTTTTCGATACTGTGTGGAGGCCATTGCGAGCGGATGATGCACCTCGAAAATCTAAAACACGGAGAGCTCACTCTGTGGAACTCTTCCATGCACAGCATTCGGGTCCGAAGCGATCCGAGAATGGATACTTTTTCGTCTCGGGGGTCTTCGAAATCGCTTTTGCTGCAAAAAGGGGGGGAAAAGCCAATTTTTCATTCTTAGTACAATCGCTGTAGTGACGTCATCAGAACGTTCTAAAAGATTCCCCAAGAGACCCGTTGCCACCGCGACGTATATTTTCAACCGAAAATAGGTAGCGCTAACGGCACGGGTACATGATTGACAATCATGAATTTTGAGTCGTGTATTTACAGACACGAATTGAGCACCACTCTTACACGGGTGTAAACTTATAATTAAAACATTTTTATTAATTAATTATCAGATGTTCAAAGGGGTCAGAAACCCTTCCATTGTTCTGGAGAGAAAAAAATTCCATATATATGTAATAATATGCTTTTATAAGACAATTTCTTTTTATATAAAAGACTTCTGTGAAGTATTAAGTTTAGGATCTGCATTGTTAGTTTTTTAATTAGTTTATCTTGCTTCTGTTCGGGGTGGCGGCTCAAAAAGCCGAGGACGCCGAGTCGCAGTCTACGTCATCATTGCTGGTTATGTGACGAATGCAATGAAATCGGACTGCCCAAGAGAGGCTGACATCACAAGAGAAAGTTTCGGTTCTTACGGTTTGTAGGGAATATATAAATGGATGTGAAACAAGGTTTTTTGAAAATACAACTTGCAATAATCTAATGTAAAAATGCGTGGGAATGATGCGCAGTTGTAATCTGGAGTATCGTTATTGGAAAAAGAGAATTGATTTAAGAATAGATCAGGAAATAAGAATCGATATAAACGTGGGGAAATTACATAATACTTGATTTTAGAAAAAAATCAAATTATACTATTAAAAGGTGGGTGGGGATGTCATGATCCCCCCCCCCCCCCCCTCCTCCCATCAAATATTTTCTGCGTAAGCTATGGTATATGGAAGTATTTTGTAATCTTAAAATTAATAATAAATAAAAGAAAATTCATGTAAATTAGTTACTGTCTGTATTTGATAAATCATTAGGTGATGTTACAGCCGTTATGGAGTATAATGGCATAACTATTTAGTTTTGGAAAAGAGAATTTACGAAAAACGGAATATCCTTACTGTATTCCACTAATATAGTTTGGCTTCGGCTGAATGATTTTAGATAATCGGTCAATTCGCCGAAATTCGTTTGCTGATTTGTCGGAACCAGCTTAAAGGGGCGTTACCATCCTCCAATTAATCGGAGCCAGACTAAAGTCCATTTATTATTTGTTTATAAACAAATGCTATACAGTTAATAATTAAATGTTATCTATTACAATTTATTAATTAAAAATGTATGTATAAATTAATTCTTTAACAATTTATTCATTTAAATAACTTAACCTATAAACAAAATTGAACTCCTACTTTTTTCAAAATATACCAAAATATTTACCTAATATACTTCCGAATACCATATTCAGAATACCATACTTACGGTTACCAAACCTTCACATCGAGCGTCGGAATACATGGACGAATTTAATTATGGAACAGGTATAAAAGGATTAAGAGAACGTTCAAATATCCAAAAGGGGGCGGTAGACAGAGTTCTCGGGTGAATTAACATTAGATTAACATAGAATTAGCATTAAAACATAATATAAATTAATTAACATAGAATTACATTGGACATTTAGTAATTTTAATTGTATATATTTTAAATTTACTTTACAATAAAATAATAATTTTTTGAGAACATGAAGATTTAATTAAAAAAAAATTCATTGCCCAACACACAATGTTAATTTTTTTTCAAAGTTCTATTATAACTAATACCAAAATTTGAAACGGCTGTATTCAATTAAAAAAAAAATTGTTTAGTGCAAATAATATTTAGTGTGTAACACACGTTAATTTTTTCCCCCGAAAGTTCTATTATAACTAATACCAAAATTTGAAACAGCTGTATTTAATTAAAAAAATTTTTTTTAGTGCATAACATACTTTTATATTTTTTTTCAAAAGTTCTACTAGTATAACATATTTCAAAATTAAAACATCTGTATGCAGAAGGTTCGTACAATCTTTTAAAGCCCTTAAAAATTACTCTTTTTTTCATGCCTTTAAGTGTCTGTATAAACTATTTATTTGTGTTTAAAACTGCCTTTGAACATTACAAAAGGCTCTTAAAATTATTATCGTTTAAATATTTTTTGTAAACCTCCATCGATCTTGATGTGATTTTTTATTTTGTGTTTCCACTATTACTTTTGTGTTATAGAATGTTTTTTTTTTTTAATAATGTCTTGTCTTTTTTTTAATAATGTCTTGTCTTTTTTTTAATAATGTCTTTTTTTAAATATGTCTTGTTAAGTAATTGGAGTAGCTAGTCATATTCAATTTTTCGGCATTGCTTACACCGAAAATTCATTTGTGAACTTTTCATGTGTTCATGTGTAATGAAAGTGTAAAAATGTATATAATTTCTGTTGCGTGTAAATATTTAATTTTTTCCTTTGAAAAATAAATTGTTTCTTTGTATTTGATAGGCATTATTTTTCTGATAAAATGTCTTTAATAAAATGTCTTTTAAAAAATTATCTTTTTTAAAAAAGGAAAATCGACTTTAAGAAAAATGCGCTAAAAAGTTATTAAAAAAAATAGGAATGGTAATCCGTAGAAACTACGGACAATCCATGGCAATTGCTAGGTATGTATATTGGCACCAACTTCTAAAAGTTGATAAGTATAAAACTGATATTAAATATTCAATTTCTTCCAACTCGCTCATAAAATGTAAAAATATTTTTTACTTTTTAGCGTCTTTTTCTTAAAGTCTTTTTTTTTTTTTTTTTTTTAAAGATTATTATTTTTCTTTTTTTAGCTTTTAAATTTAGCAGGGGACTTCGTCCTCTGTTATTTATTCACCAAGAATAAGTACTTTTAGCTGTGCCCGGAAATCGGCATTCCAGCGTCACAATGTCTTTTATTTTAAAAATTAAAATTTAGTTATTTGCAGGGATTTTCCATGAGTTTGGTGCTTAACTCATTAAGTGCTCTGAAAGTTTAGCTTTCTGATTACCAGAATCTAATATCCTCTGTGGGCTTCGTAAATAATAGACATTTTGGAATTGCAATTTTTTTTGTCCTTGATAATTTTTCGAGAATTTTGAAGTGGACTTAACCCTTTTCATAAACTTTGATGGAATTATGGTTTGGTTAATTAACGTCGCACTGGAGCTCAACAGTGGGCTATTGGCGACGGTTCGTGGCCTATCTCGAAGGAAAGACCCGGGAACGATGCCTCGTATTTTCGAACCATGGTCAGATGACGAGATGGAATTATGTATATATCTTTATAAAGTAAAAAAAAAGTCTTAGGTTGGTTGGTTTGATTAAAAATAGTCGCACTAGAGCTGCACAGTGGGCGATTGACGACGATTCGGGGCCTATCTCGAAGGAAAGACCCGGGAACGATGCCTCATATTTTTGAACCATAGTCAGATGACGAGGACAACACCTGAGCTGGCACCCGACGCAACCTTAATAGGCGGCTGGACATTGGAACCCGATCAGATTTATCGTATACCAGTCCTGTATAAAAGGCAATATAATTTGGTGGATGTTCTGAAAGACTTACTAGTATTTTTGTAGCGAAGCAGGCAACCCTCCGATCACAAGATCACTACTTTTTCGCTTTTCTTTGTCAAGTCCATAGCACGGATTCGAACTAGCAACATCTGATTACCAGCTGAACGCCTTTATCCATTGGAGGCCTGTAAGTCTTAGGAAAAAAAATTGTGGTAAGTTTTGTGATTACTTCGACAAAAGTTTTGAGTGTATATTTTTTTGGTGAGGATTTTCCTCACATTTTTAATATAAATGCTTTTTAAATCGACCGAAGTGTGAGTCAACCAAAACTGCCAAAGCGTTCCAGAAGGAGAGAGTTCATCAATTCGACTTTTATGTACTTTTTTTTTTAATGTATGTTCGTGCAAGAATTCTGTTTCATTTCAGATTTACCTGTTATAAATGTATAGATGTGGAAAGTAAAAATGTTTCAAATATTTCAGGGCAGCCAGTTAATGGGTTTTGGTCTTATTAATAACGTCGCACTAGAGCTGCACAGTGGGCTATTGGCGACGGTTCGGGGTCAATCTCGAAGGAAAGACCCGGGAACACATACACATTCATACATGCACCTCGTTATTTTAGAACCATGGTCAGATGATGAGGAAACACCTGAGCGGGCACCCAACGCCTTCAATAGACGTCGGGACTTTGGACCCCGATCAGATGTATCGTGCACCAGTCCCGTATACACGCCAGTATAATTTGTTGGATATTCTGGACGACTTTCTAGTATTTTTGTAGCGAAGCTGGCAACCCTCCGATCTCAATTTCGCTACTTTTTTACTTTTCTATGTCAAGTCCATTTCCCGGATTCGAACCACCAATCCTCTGATTAGTAGCTGAACGCGTTACCAACTGAGCAACTGGGGCTCCGACAGCCAGTTAAAGTTTATAGCTGTTTTCAAATGAATGTTCGCCAAATTAAAGCTTCTTCAATACAAATTTTACGGAATAGTTTTGACGTGAATACTTCTTTAAAATCAGTACGGGTTATTTTACGAATTCGACCCTATAATACATGTTTATTATCACAAACTAAACATAATATTACGTCACCGTTTTTCTGTCGCAATAGCCCAATTGCGGCTGAAGGGAGCCAGGTTACCATATTCTCAAAGAAGAAAACAATTGTTTATCGCTCAGACAAAAGGTTGCCATGGGTCGCAATTGGAACTTCCCGGTCTCAATACCCTCATGCTCACAGGGGTTCAGAGGTATTCTGACCCCCCCCCCCCCAAAAAAAATACCTCTATTTTTATGGTTTGGTTAATTAACGTCGCACTAGAGCTGCACAGTGGGCTATTGGCGACGGTTCGGAGCCTATTTCGAAGGAAAGACCCGGGAACGATGCCTCGTATTTTTGAACCATGGGCAGATGACGAGGACAACACCTGAGCGGGCCCCCAACGCCTTCAATAGACGTCGGGACTTTGGACCCCGATCAGATGTATCGTGCACCAGTCCCGTATACACGCCGTTAATTTTTTGTGGATGTTCTGGACGACCTTCTAGTATTTTGGTATTGAAGTTGGCAACCCTCCGATCGCATTGCAAGGTTTTGAACCGGGGACCCTTGGATTCCCAGCTGACGCCTTAATCCACTCGGCCACCTCTATTTTTATGATTTTATAGTAATACAGTTTTTAGTTATTTTTTTACTTGACTTTCAATGGGAGGGTTTTGAATCCCCTACCCCCCCTCACCCACATACCTGTTTGAAATTGTAGATATTCACTCAATGCGGTCTGCTGCAATCTTCGTTGAAATGCTTACCATCATTTTGACTGATAAATAAAAACTTACTTTTTCATTATACTTTGTTTCATCGTGACTACCCAGGAGTAGTACTTTTCCGGGTCTAACCTAATTATGGGATTTTTAAATTTTCTCAACCCGGAATTCCGGGGGTTAAAATTTAGGAAATTAAAAATTTAAGAATGCAGAATTCAAGATTTTACTTTGATTAAACCGTGAGCGAAATACTCACAACAAGAAGAAAAAAAGTATATCTAGTATTCTACGTCCAACATTTTGTGCCCCACAAATAAAAATAATATTATTTTGTATAACTTTTGGTGTTTATAATAAATAAAACGGTTTTTTAGTTGAAAATATTTGATTTACTAAAATTTTTTTGAGGGAAATAGTAGGTGTGAGAAAAATTTTCACGCGCGAGTTCTGGAGGGTTAAGGACATTTTCTAAAGTTTTAAAAATATATAGAAATTTATGGTAATAACTTTTTTAGATTTGTTAATTTTTTTTAGTCAAGGGTATTTTATTGTTAAAAGACACTTAATCATTGGAAAATCTCAGTTCGTTTGTTATTTTATGAAGAATCGATGCTCAATCTAAAAAGTCAGACTATTTCACAAATACTTAGCGTCTTTAACACGTATAAATATTTTTCTATCTTCGTCAAACTTGGATGATATCACTCAGAATTTGAGATGATTATAACTACAATGATTAACTATAATAACAACTTTCAATTGGCGCTCTTTTAATATATTTTTTTCTTCCGTTCGTGGAAACCTTGAAATTGTGGAAATTCATTACACACGATCTGCTGCGAAGCCTTCAATCCTATTGCATCCGATATATAAATTCATATATTTAATTATTTCCTGTTTTGTCATGATGTATTTTGCACTACTTAACAAAATTGCTTTACATTTTTCGAAAATATAATTTAATTCACAGAATTAAAGTTTAGGACTTGTCATTTTCAGTAATTTTGAACAAAACTGCCCGATTTCTAAGTACAAATGACCATACCCTTCTGCAAAATTCTAAATAACTACAGTACATTCGGTTTTATCCATAGAGTAATGATACAAATAGAGGAATAAAAATGCTGATTTCCGTGTGTCCATCATTGAAACCACGTGATATGTGGAACTGCCAATTCATTCATGCGCCAATATTACTTGGCAGGCCTTGGCGACTTTCAGAACTAAACGAGATCGAAGTATTGTAATATGGTTTTGTGTTTAATTTTGTATTTAAATATCGTTTTTTTTTTAACGAGTGGCACAATTTAAGGGAGTTTAACAGATATATTAAGGAGATTTTTCTTACTTTGTAGTTTTGAAATAATTGCATTACGTTTTTATGTAAAAAATTTACCACAAGCGAAGTTCTTTCAATTGTTATTTTGCATACTTCAATAAGAAAATATGAACAATAAAACCTGAGAAATATAAAGAGTTTCGCTTCTTCGAGTATTCAACACAAATAAAATATTTTCGTTTCGTTAATGAAGCGGAAATATTTAGCGCATATTGTTTGAAAATAAGTAAATACGTACATATACGTTAAGAAGTTGAATACAGACAGAACTCCTTATCACCAAAAAAAAAGAAAGTGCGCCAAATTTGAAACTCCTGCAGATGTCTGAACGCCAAATGTGGCAGCGCTATAACCACGTGATGTTGGTTTTTCTTTTCAATGTTGATACCACGGCCTTATGAGAGTCTGGTATTGAAGGCGCTCTCTATTTAATATTACAACTCTCTGGTTTTATCATACAAACAGGAAAATATCTGGAATTCTGCACGTAGAACTTTTTTAGTTTTATACCTTCCTAATTTAGAAAGTTTAACTGCTTTTGTTGATATACGGGTGTCTAATACAATTGTTCAGAATAATCATTAGATTTGTTTATTTCTAAGTCTTCAGGATGTTACTGCAGTTTACAAGCAGATGTTACTGCAGTTTAAAATTCGAATGTTAATCAACGGGAATACCATATCGACATCTGCTCCGTATTACGGAGCTTTGCATTTCTTTCAGGATCTTTCTAATAAAATGTCGTTGAAAAAAATTGATCTTTTTAATTTTTTGAGAAAATAAAAATATTTCTCTTTTGCTTATTAATATTGTATTTATTTTTTAAGTTATTTTCTTCCCGTGCCTGGAACGGTTAAATTGTGATAGTTTTATATATTGTTTGAATTTTTTTATTTTAACGAATATTTTTCAGCTTCAAACCTTTTTTACTTTAGAAACAGTGGCGGCTCGTCCACTACAGCAAGTACAGCCGGGCTGCACCTAAATTCAGTATTTTAAAACTAAAATAAGATATTTTACTAATTTTCAGGAAGGGGGGAAACTCCATTCAATCAAAACTGCAGCCAAAAAGCGAAATCGGCTGCATCGTTGCCATGACAACCTCTACGTAGTATGGAGATTCCTCCCCACACTGCATTTGTGAGAAGGTACAGCCGAAATAAATTTTCTTGTTTTAGCTGCACTTGAGATTCGATTTACTGATTGGCTCGTGCATGAAACGCTGGGATGGGTTTGTGAAACGAGAACTTACAAGAATATCTCCAAACGGAAATGGTTTTCGTGATAAATTTACTGTGTGCTGTTGTTTCTAGATATCGTCCTGCTGTTGTTTTGTTATTTAAGTTAATAATAAAATTGACCGATTCGCCTGTTTAAAAGAAAAGACGATTGCTTTAATTTAAAAAAAAAAAAAGTAAGTGTTTTCTATTTTTTTCGCATGTTATCACTTTGTAAAAATTGAAAGGAAACTATTATTTGAGTAAATAATAAAGAATTTCCGTTCATGTATGGTCTGTGGAAAATAGTGGGGTGGATTCCCATGATTTCGGCTGCACTAACATTTTCGACCACGGGCCGCCACTGTTTAGAAAAAAAACTATAAACCATATAAAAACTTCAAATTTAGCAACATCTTCCCGCCGATCATTCTAATACAAGTACCGGATTTTTTTTAACAGGTATGAATTACTAATGCAGTGTTAAAATATAAAGGTAGATTACAGTGCACGAGAATGAAAGATTTTGAGCTGATTATACAGCACAAAATTTTATGCAATTTTATAAGCGCGTTATGAAAAAAAAAAAATTTTCATTTACGCATGCCCTGTCCTACCACGAAATTATTTTTCTCCCTTTTGAAATATTTTCTAGATACAGTCCTGTTTAGTTAGATAAAGGACTCTCAATTGAGCACATTTGAAGAAGAAAAAAAAATCTGGTTATCCGGCATTTTCAATTAACCGGGCCGTTTTAAAGCCAATATTGTCTGATTTCGAAAATTCCTTTTTTTGTTGGATAGGAAAAAAAATCACGTTGGTAAAAAAATATTTGGTTATCCGCCTTTTATTTATCCGGAAATATCGTTAAACCCAGCATTTATTAAACAGGATATTCTCAAAATATCCGTAGCGTGTATTCGCTCTTTTAGGACGTGGGAATTCTATATCTCGCATTACTGATGCACTATTCGTTCGCGTATAGCTCAACAGATGGCAGCACAAAGAAGAAAAACTGCTTGCAAACGATATTTTTCAATTTAGAGAAAAGTCGCAATTAATAAAATCGAACATTCCGTTCTTTTAAATCGATTATTAAAATAGAAACGAAAAAAATTATTCAAATGTGTTAATATATATTTCGTTAGATTGAAAAAAAAGTAAAACGTCTCTTCGGCTAGGTGTACTACAAGTTTTTATTAAACTCTGTTGTATAATCTTATAACGGAATTTTTATTATTTCCTGTTACATTGATGGATAATAAATGGAAAATCATGGTGGCAACCAAAAAGAATTTTATTGCAACCACCTGTACACAGTGGCGTAACGTATACGCCAAGATACATTTAATAATTACATTTGTATTCAAGAATCCACTTTGTCATATAAAATATACCAATTCGAATAAAAATAAGCCGATTGATTTAATCAAAAACCACAAAACTGGACTTTTGGATGTTATAAACATACATTCAATTACTATATATAAATCATGAAATGGGGGAAAATAAATGCCTTGAAAGCAAAGCACAGGAGCACATCGCAAATCATGAATTACAGATTTTAAGAATACTTTTTCCGAATAATGAAGAGTTTCATTATTTTATTTAATTCAGAGTAAAACACCAGCTCTGTATTCTTTCTTTTATTTTTAAATGCATAAAGCAATTTCAATGGATTTGAACTCATTGCTCCGTGAGGTGGTGCCATCTATAGTTTAAATATGGTACCATTCTTATGTCTATTAAAATTTTGCTGATTTTAATTTCTAAAATCACCGAGAGCTCTTATAAAAACAATTTTCTGATTGGAAATATTTAGGAGTTATAAAAAGATATTCAAAATTAAGGCGTATTGAAATTTCTAAAACGTATTTAATTTCGAGGATAACTGGATACTTTAATGATATAACTCAGCTGCCTATTCGACATTAATAAATTAAATTGAGCCATATATATTGTACAATTACGTACATCTCTATTTAAAATAAAAATTAATGTTTTCATCATTTTGATAAATTAATTAGTAGAGGTTTATAAAGATTTGAAATTTAATACAGGAAAATGTTCCACAAAACACTTACCTCACAAATTGAACAATAGATGGCAGCACTACATATTAATTCATGAGGGGGCAAAAACAAATTTAACCTCTAGAAAACGGGTGGTACAGCATAAGTATCAGTAAGTTTTTTACCTTTGAACACGGGCTGTGGTACAACAGTTGTACCAGCGACTTCTACCCCCTTCTTGCCCGGCGACGTGTCAACTTTTGAAATATGGAGGGAACGCCCTAATGAGTTCCCGACAGCAAGGCTATTGTTGAAAGTAGGAGAGTAGTTTTTGAGTTATTTTGGCGAAATGAGGAAGGGCGACTATTTCATTTGCTGTGGCCAACATCGCCAAATCGTCTTAACCCCAAACGTAAAACCCCAAACGTAAGTAAATAAGTATTTCGCATCGTCTTGTATTTGCGTGCAAGACGCACTTTGAATATGGCGTTTCGGCGGAAAATTTTAACCCAAGATTGAATAACCCAACTTTGAATATGAAAAATAACTTCTAAATGTTTCTAATGATTTTATTGGAAATTGAACTGATAATTTAAATACAATTAGCATAGTCAGATCCATAAAAAAATTAAAACAAATTCTGGGGAGTGGGGCCACAGTACAAAGAAGTACTCGAGGGGGAGTACAGTACATGTGGATCCGATCCCTTCCGAAACAAATGTAAACAATTTTCTTTTTATAAATATTAAGAGTACTAATTTTTTAAGTCAATAATATAATGAATTAAATAAGTCAATAATATAATGAATTAAATAAGTCAATAATATAATGAATTAAATAAGTCAATAATATAATGAATTAAATAAGTCAATTATATACATAATTACCCAATTGGCATTATTTTCTCAAAATTCTTAACATTTTAGATTTAATTTTCAAAAATTAATAGTTTTATTAAATGTTGGCCAACATAACCGCTAAAATATGGAATTGTCGATTTAGAATGTCATTTGCCAAATAAAGGGGACCACCAGATAAACACAAGGTGGCTATTTATTTATTTGTGACGTGATGACGCAAGCTGGCCTATCTACCCCAAACGTTGATGGTCATCGCTATCGTGTAGGGAGCGAGAGGGGCTGGCATTTAGATAAAGCATTGGGATTATTTGAGAGGAGAGAGAGATCATTGCATGTTAGATTGATTTAGTGGTTGTTGTCTAAAGGTGGTTAAAATGCTCGACTTCCTGCTTGTCTAGAACATGGCAAAAACCGTGCTATTTTTTTTTTACCTGTATAAGTGTTCCACGATTACAGGAAAAAAAAATAAGTGGACCAGTCTGAGGCGCTAGGGCCCTTGTGCCCCTCCCCCGGATCCGCCAATAGCAATTATTGCCGTAACATAACGATTCCGCTTATGTATTTTGCCCAACACATTAGTGTAGTACATTTTATTTGTCTGTACGGAACACACACGAATCGTTTAGAAGTATTTATGTGTAAAATGTGACAGACGTTTATATATCTTCCTCGCATAAGGTTATAATTATGCACGCACGTCTTTTAAATTGTTTGTTAAAGCTTCTTTTTCATCCATTGTGCCGAATCTGGGGTCGAAGAAATACAATGGTCTACCTACAGTATTGTATTCCCCCTCTCGAAGTTTCTCGGAAGTGACCTATTGAGCGTCGCAGATGCCTTGTAAACCAGTTATTAGGGGGTAATTTGAAGTCTGTATTCTTTCACATACTTTTGTGAGAGTGGCACCTGCAGTACAACTCTACAAATGGAACAAACATGCTCCCCTATTCAGTAGACATCTCAAAGAAGCATTTTGAAATGAATAGTCTACGAAAAACAGAAGGGGGGAACCATTTATTACTTTCCAGAGAATGTCAAAGCACATATTGTCAGAAGTTTCGAAAGAAAATGTATCAGACGAATTAAGTTCACATCTGGAAGCTTGTAAAGAAGTTTTTAAATTTTAAAATAAATTATAGCTACCAGAGACGATTTACGGCAGGGCATTCGGGGTACTCGCCCAAGGCCCCCATTTTAAGGGAGCCCTCAAAACGCTTATTAAACTAAAAAAAACTGTGAAAAAGTAAAAAATAAATTTACTAATTAGTGTTTTTTTTTAAAAAATCAATAGGTTTTTTTTTTGTTATTCTTTTTTGCAAAACTTCTACTACTTTATTCAATTAAATCACTTTTATGTTTCCTGCATGTTCATAATGCATATCATCTCGTCAAAAAAAAAATTATGTTCAATATAACGTAAAATATATTTTCCATATGTATGCTTTTAATTTAAATTCTGTTTGTTTTGAAGTGACCTTATCTTTGCGCATACTTCTTGAACTATCCGGGCATTTATATGAATATTATATTTAGTTGAATATTTTTTAATCTTCACTATTATTAATAATTATAATTTAAGTTATATGATTTTTACATCTTCATTTTTTTCTGAAATAAAAAAAAATTAGTAATTAGTAATTAAGTATATAAGTTTTAGCAGTATTTACACTTACATTAAAGCAGATTGATTATGCTATTTTGTGTTATGTGCGTATACATAAATTTAGCAAGTCAAATTTAAGGTACGTCGGCGGGCCCCACATGTTTCTTTGGCCTGGGCCCCTAAACTTGTAAATCTGTCCTTGTAGCTCACACAAGAGGAGTTTGATATTAAGACGTATGGACAAAAAAAATATTAAATTACACAAAAGTAATAATTTACCATCGTGAAAACTGAAATCTACTACTTTTACTACAATAACGATATTTTTATATAACGTAGAGAAAGGTTGGGTATCAAAAAAACAGTCCATTAATAATCAAATGTATTAAAGTTTGAAGGTTGTTATTTTATTCAAGTTACTAATTTGATTTAATAGTGTGATCTAATAATGTATTTTATTACGAAAAATTACATAATTTAAAAAGAATACTAATAAACCTCAGAATAAAATAAAAATATAACATTATGTTAATGATTTTGTAAAATAATTGCAATATTACAATTTTTCTTAATATAAATTTAACTTTTATGTCAAAAATAGAGATTTAAGACTCAAATTCCCCCATCTTACCTAACTTAATAATAGTAATAATATTTACATAATAATATTGAGCGTGTGGGACTTCCACTGGAATTAATGGTTGTCATTTACAATATATGCTTTCAACACATTATGTACTTTCCAGAGGTTAAAATATATTTCGCTTAATTCTTTGAAACTAAAAAAAATCGCATTTTTTAAATTTATAATGTTATATACACACTTATAAAATTATTCATTAAAATAAATAAATGGCATTTTCATTTGTAAACGAAATATAAAAAAAGTAAATCAGTTTTCAGATGTCAGCCTCATGGAGCAATATAAGTTAAAACATTGCAACCCTTCAAGTATTCAGCTAACCAAGTAGTAAACTCAGTTTCCTCGGTCCGTGGCTTGGACTTCCAAAAGGGGTCGTTTTCTATGGCCTATTGAAAGGGGTGTGTAGATTGTCACTCAAAGGGGGGAAGGAAATCTTCGCGAATTCCCCGTGTTGAGAGGATTTTTTTTTAAATGTCCCCGAATTCAAAAGGTTAAAATACCATAAAAAATGTTTGTAGAATTCAATTTCTCAGAGCAAAGTTTGAGTGAGTAACAATTTTTTTTTTGAGAAAATCTTCGCATTAACGTTTCGACAGTTATGTTTTTTAAGGAGGCAGTCGTCTACTTTTATATTTATTTCGAAAATACCACTATGAAAATACAAGTTTCACTTGTAGTATGTTTTTAAAACTATGCAAGATCTTTACACGGAACAGTTTACCGAGTTCATCCTTTAATAAGCCTGAAATTTTGGCAGTTGTTATATAAGGGTTATTTAATGTCCTAAATCCATAGAAGAACACGTATCCATTTCTTTAAATTTAACCGATAGAAAAACACAATAAAGTTTGTATTTGTTATGGAGGAGGGGGATACATTTTAAGATATATGACGAAACGAAAATTGAATAACTTTAAGTAATTTAAAAACAAAAAGTCTGAAGAAAAATGCTCTAAAAAGCATAAAACTTTTTTACGAGCAATGTGAAAAAATGGATTTAATAAAATTTTATACTTATTTCAATGTTTTGAAATCAGGGCCGAAATTGTGCTATGGTTTTTGTAAATTGGCCAACTATAAAAAGTTTCAAGTATACTGTTATTCATTAATTAAATTTTTTCAACCTGCTCGCAAAATTACTTAGAAGCGTTTTTTTCTTCTTTATTCGTGCTGCCATCAATCGAGCTACATGCGAACGAATTAGTAATCCCAGATCCAAAATTTTTTCTTCTTAAAAGAAGAAATACACATTTTGAGTGATGCAAACTTAATTCAGAAAAAAAAACACGCAAAATAGAGAAATAGGAATACGAAGGGCAAAAACTCAAAATTTGAGTAATTTAATACTCCCTTTTCAGCTTCTAAAACGACAAACTAAGTTTTTTTTTTTGCCGAGTTTGACCTTCCTTTGAAAATAGTTAACAAACAAAACCATTTTCTAGCAGATTAAACAAAATTCTAGTATGCGATCGACGTTTTCGTTATGCGGGAAAAACCAAATACTGTCTTATTCAAAAAAATGTGCAGCTGAATTTCCCTATAAAAATATTAAGCACCTGTTATGCACTCAAAAGGAAATTATAGCAGATACATGTATCCTAAAACCATCACTCTCTTTAGCTCAGTTGAATCTGATCCATGTACAATAATTTGGGATCCATTATTTTTAAATTGCAATTGTTGGAGGACTGAGAATTCAAACAGAACAATGACCAACATAAGTTTGATTTTCAGGAATTTACTCCAAAGTTTTGATTATATTGTCTCACTAGAGCTGCACAGTCAGTGGCGGATTTAAGAGAAAGGGCCCAGGCGGCAAAACTTTCGAGGGGCCCAGTTTTCAATTTACTTCAGGCATCCTTGAGGGGTGGGGGGGGGGGTTCTATCGTGGAATTGTATTGTAACATGAGGATGGAGGTCTCAGTGTTTATGTGACGTAGAAAAACTGTAGACATTTTTTTTAATTCCTTTTAAAACTTTGATATAAGTTAATTTTTTTAATAAAAATCACTATCTTTTTAATGGGATATTTGGTAAAATACCAGGAATAAAAGTTTTTTTTAAAAAACTAAAAAATTAGTGTGATGCGACACGGGGAAAGGGGATGTATTAAAAAATTATTCTATTTATAATACCATTATTTTGGGCCGCAATTTGTAAAAACGTTTTACTAATTGAATTAACATAGTTTTCAAATGGATTTTTTTATCAGTTTAATACAAGAATTAAATTGTAAAATTTCTACAACAGCATGTTACATTTAAAATACATAAAATATAATATTCACTATAAGAGGTTTAGATTGGATTCCTTCCTCATTCTTCCCACGAAAAATCATTCGGAATTAAGCAAAACATATATTTTTATGAATATTGCATTTACTTACTAGTTTTCCACAACTTCATTTTTAAAACAACAGGAATTTATGTATAATTTAATTGATTATTTTCAGCCTTTTCAAACCATCTTTTTGCGACATGTGTGGCATTATGCTGTGCCCTTTATCGCCGTGAAATACAGAATTTTATTAATTAAAAACAAAACTTAAAAATCTATTTTAAAAACAGAAACATTTAAAATATATTTAGCTAAAATCATAAATAAAATGAAGAAATAACAGTTTTATAATTAACAAAGAAAAGTCTCCATAGCTTTTTTTATGTCAAATCGTTGTTGTTTATTTATTTGTTTTCACGTTTTAATAAAATAGAAAGGTTTACTTACTTAATTAGTATAATTAATTTGTTCCTTTTTAAAAAAAGAACAACTTTATGGAAAATCGTTTTTACAAACATATAAAGAGCTACTTTTGGTTATGGGTGAGGGTCGGAAAATTGTCAGTGGATGTGGACACTCGTCCCACCTTTTTTCACCCCTCGTACTTTCGAAGCACTGATTTGCTAATACTTTAAGATAAGAATTCCTGCGTACATCTACTTCCGCCCGACCCCCACAGGCTAACTTTCCTTTCAACTTCGGCCCCTATAGGGCAAGTTTTAAGCCGTCTTTACCCTGGTCCTTACATGGGTCATTCACAATGGGGGGATCATCAATCACCTAAAATCGACTGTCCAAAGGGAGCCAGTAAATTACAAACAAATGGTGACGAATTCTCAGCTTTGGTCAGTGCTTTGGTGGCCCTTGCCAGATGATGTCTTGATGCGCTAGCTACCGATATGGTTGATCGACTAACACCTGGTGTAGACATTTTTCAAAAGACGCACGGCTGTTATAGGAAGAATAGGGTCATTTGACTAATGTACAAGTTGTCTTCGATTGGAATCAGTTGAGAAAGGAACTCCTTGTCCTCCTGTACCTTTCAAAGCAAAATCTCTCTCCCCCCCCCCCTTCCCCTCTCCACTTTAAAACACGTTTAGAAAAAATAAGGAGCGCTTACTTTCGAAGGTCTCTTTGTAGGAATTCTCTACGATTTGTATTTTAATTAAGTTTATTTGTTTTTTAAAAGAAAAGGCAAATAGTATAATATTAATTTACCCCCCCCCCCCCCCTTCTTCCTACGCGTAAGCGATTAACTTAATGAACAAGGTCGCGCAACCACTAAATGATAATAAATATTATAAAAAGAATCCCTTACCTTTTTTTTTTAAAACTTGAGCTTAGACATTTAAGAACAGGTGCCTCATTTATTTACAAGAAATTTTTTCATACATATAATATATAGTACAGACAACCAAAAAATGTTTGTAGCTTAAGTTTTTAAACAAACAATTTCAACACAGGCCCACAAAGCCCATTGTTAGGGTCCCAAACGTTTTAAGATCGTCAATGAAATATTTAAAAATAAATGTTAAATTCTAAGTCGAACTTTTATCTATTTATGCTCTTTGGGATTTCATTTAATGTACATATGAGCTTTAAAGGAAATACTTCCCTAGGTTTTGTAGTATGAGATGTCAGTTTAAATATTTAACTTTTTAGTGTCTTTAACTCCAAGATTTGCTTGGGCCCCGAGCGATATAAGGCAAAATCGGCGATATCGATAAATACAGATAAAAACGCTAAATGATTAACCAATTGTTTCATTACGCGCTGTAAATTATCTAAAGAGACAGCGCCCAATTTATAACTTGAAGAAAAAACCGCATTACAGAAAATGTGTTGGAAAAGTATTAAAAAGTAACTGAATGTTCCAAATCTTTTTATTTCTGTATGTGTAAACTCCTCCTAAGTTTCGAACAGATTAAACGACGCAATAAGGCATAAGCGATGATTTTAACACAGGTTTTATGTAAATTTTTTGCACACCACGTTAGAGAAGTTAAATGGTTTTATAGTATATATGGGATCATGACCACAATTAGGGGTGGGAGCAACGCTCCAACAAGAAAAAACTACCTTTTTTTTAATTCTAAAATAATTTTTTATTATTTAATTTTTATTTAGATCTTAAAATCTAGTAAAAATATTATAAACCTTAAATTTATATTATAGTTTATGGTCTCCAGCTGCTACAGGGCCCTGCGTCTTCTAAGGCGCCAGGCGCAGGGCCCCGCGTTTGCTTGTATATGATGTGAGGGCTTCTCAGAAATATGAAGTTAAGAGCTGTCTCCACAGGACTTTTCGGTAACCGGGACCTGCAAAAAGTAGTGGGCCCCGGTCAGTTGAAGAAGGGCCCTCATCTATTCGTATGAGAAAGGTTAAGGGAAGCCATACAGAAAAAAACTGTGAAATATTTAATAAAATATGCAAAAAAAATTGAAGAATTATTTATTTTCTTGTTCTTTTTTCATTTCTGGAGTCAAGGGGGGCCCCAAATGAACTTAAAGAAAGGGGGCCCAGGCGGCAACTGTCCATTTGCCACCTGCTAAATCCGCCACTGTGCACAGTGGAGTATTGGTGACGACCCGGGAACCATGGTCAGATGACGTGGAAACGCCTTCAATAGACGTCGGGCTTTGGACTCCGATCAGATTTATCGTGCACCAGTCCCATATATACACCGTTAATTTTTTGCGGATGTTCTGGACGACTTTTCTAGTATTTTGTAGCAAAATGATCACAAGATCACTTCTTTTTAATTTTCTTCGTCAAGTCCATCGCCTGGCATTGAACCTGCATTATCGATTTAAGGGGCCTATTTGTAGTGTCATAAAGCTCGTCAAGCTGCTCAAAAATTTGGACTCTTGAGTTCAAGTAATCACTGGAGGAAAAAAAATTAAGTGTTGTTAACCGCTTCACACCCTTCCGAGCAAGGGTAGAAAAATTTAGTTCTTTTGAAAGGTGTTTGGCATAGAATGAAGACATCCTAGTTCCAAAACCACGTTTTTTGCCGTTTCCAAGAGAAAAGGGGAGCATTAACAAAAACGAACGTGAATCTATTAAGCATTTAATATTTTACTATAATTGCTTTCTTTAGTTACCAGAAAAAGTAAATATATATAATTAATCAAATATTCGAGGCCGACGGTGCAAAAGCCAAGGCAGAATGTTTTATCAACCTTCTCTCCCGAATATAGTATTCATCCGCGCGGCACGATAAAGTTTCCCAATGGGAGTAATCCATCCAGTCAGGGACGTAGGTATAGATTTTTCATGGGAGGGGTTCAAATCCCCGTTCCCCCAAACACTTTAAAACTCACCCCATTTTTAAAAAAAAACTTATTAATTTTTATTTAAGTACATAATAAATTGACAATTAAATATCGCAACAGCATTTAGTTTTCATGGAACCGTTACCAATATCAGTCATTACCTATTTTAAAAATTAGGAAATAAATAAGAGAAATTTAAAAATCCCTTGTTTAGAATAATATATGTTTGGAGCATCTTGTTTATACGGCCCAGTTTGACGATATTTTCCCTTTGTAGCCGAAATCCAAATACTAAATAACGAAACACGATGACGTCATATTATGGCTTAGTTTGAGATAAAAATGACATCAAAACATATTTTTGACGCCTTAAGGAAAACTATTTTTCGAAGTAAGATTCAGAAAATACCAGGTTTTTCCTCATGTTACTCAACAAGAAATATTATACAAGAAATTGAAATTTTTACAGCAATTCGATTTTTAAGTTTTTTCTTCTTTTTGATTGTCAATGGGAGGGGTCTGGGCAGGGACCGACTTAGAAGCTTAGGGGCCCAGGGCAAAATAAAACTGCTAAATTTATGCACAAGCACACAATACAAAATGACGTAATCAGTCAGCTTTAATGAAAATATAATTTTTTTTAAACTACTAATATTCTTCTTTTGAGAATTTAACGTTAATGGTCAATTCTGCAACAGAGTTTTTTCATACGTTCCTAGTTCTGTTCTTTCTTCCTTTTTAGCTTTTTTTTTGGTTGAGCCTGATTCGTATGTTCTACCCATTTTATAGCTAGCAAATCCCTAATGATTACAATATAAGGAAATTCGGTATAGGAAAAAAGTATCCGTAAACGACAAATCTATGCGAGATACAGCTTGTTTATGGTCTTGGAGTTTGGTCATTAATTTAATTTTACTAGTGATCTAAAGCGAACTTTGAAAAACGCGATGCAAAAAGTGACATACATTATGAACGTGCTGAAAAGTAAAATTGATTTAATTGGGTAAAATAATATAAGTTTTGCAAAACAATTAACGATTGATTTTAAAAATTTTGATTAAAATAAATTTGATTTTTAAAAAATTCGTTAGTAAATTATTTTTAACTTTTTTACATATATTTAGTATTAAATCACTTTTGGGGACCCCCCTTTAAAATGGGGGCCCTGGGCAAGTGCCCCGAATGCCCTCCCGTAAATCAGTCTCTGGGGGAACCACCCCCTTTACGAGCCTTCATCCAGTTATATTTTTGCTTAGTTACCCATGATTAAAACGTTATAATCATAAACAGATATGCAAAATATTTCAACCACTTACATAAAATGGCGCAAACATATTCCATAACTCAATATGATGCCATTTCACCCCGTTGATTTGAATGCACTGATCCAACTGTAACTTCTGGATCAGGTAAGACAGTGTGTTGACTTCAAGCCAGTGGCAGGTTAAAAACCAGTACCTCACTTCCATTTCTACCTATTTTTTAAATGCTAAAAATATGTCGTCCTTAAAAGGAACCGGTTATGAGCGTTTCCAGAAGTTACAGTTGGAGTTCAGTGGTGGAATGAAGACACGGACAACAGCGGCGTTTTTTATTAAGTGGAGTATTTCTCTCCAACCATGTAAAACACAGTCATTATTAAAAAAAACTAGGACATAATAACCATTACTTACAATAACAAGAAGTAGAAATTACGAAATGATTGAACATCATGAAATAGCAACAAATGTTTGTAATACTCACAGTACTGCGGAATAACAATTCAATTGCTAAAAGTTTTGCAAGTTCACTGTCATTGCATCTAATGTATATTATAATAATGTATGTACACAGAGTATATTTTTATGCATATTTAAAAAAAAAAGAGGCATTTATATTGGTCAACCCCCCCCTCTAAAGAATTGTGTTCCTTTTTTTTAGATTAAACTCATATTGGTTAATTTATTGAGAATTCCCGAGAGATTAAATAGAAAATTTAGCTAAGAACTGTGTGTTAAAATTTATGGAAGGAATATTAGAATGGTTCGGGTTGCTATAAAAACTGTAATAAGGTTTAATTAATTGTATTAAATTTTTTAAACCTTTGCAAGTGACCCAAGATGAAAACTCGTTTTCACCTATTACAGCTAAATAATCGGCGGCATATTAGAGCTCTAAACTAACGAATACTTCTTTAAAAGGAACAGGAACGAAATGTAAGAGTTCCATAAGAAGAATGTAAATATTAAATATGGGTTAAGGGGTCTGGAATCCAGAGGGGTATGGAGTACATACTTATTATACCGACACCAGTGTTTCATGGCAGCCACGTGAAGAACTGGCAACCATAAAACCGTTCTGAGAAAAGAGTCGGACATTTTTCGAATACTCTTCTTCCTCCTCCTGTTTGCAGTCTTTTCTCCGGAAAGTTCTAATTGCGGCCCATGGGAACCTTTTGTCTGGGCGATAAACAATTGTATTCTTCTTTGAGAATATGGTAACCCGGCTCCCTTCGGTCGCAATTGGGCTATTGCCCTTTTCACCATTCAGGACATTGGACTTCGTCTTCGTCAGAAAATGATAAGAAAAAATAAATAAAAGAAGATTTCTCCACTCATCGTTCGGAGGTTGAGAATGGACGTCTCATCAGTCGCAGGGGAGGCTGCTTCGACTGAAATACACACAAAAAACAACAATTAGAAGTAATTAAAAGGAAGATTAACAATTAGAAGTACTTAAAGGTCCATAGGCTGCAGCCAAGGGGCCCAGTAGCGGCCCGACGCCCCCTCCCCCTTTTTGTTTTACAAAAACGCCGTTTACTTTTGAAAAAATTCCTTTCTTTTTGCCCTTTTCAGTCAAGCACAAACGTCTTTGCTTCAATAGCTGTCTTTGAAAAAGGCATCAATTTCAATATTTTAAGTGTAAATCGGAATTAAGTGGAACAGCAGGTTCCCGGGTCTTTCCATCGAGATAGGCCGTCGCTAATAGCCCACTGTGCAGCTCTAGTGCGATGTTAATTAATAAAACCAAACCAAAACATGGAACAGCAGAGAAAAACAAACTTCCTTTTAACTACACGCGTTGCGAAATCGCGCTGTTTCCATCGTAATATCTATTGTTTTTGAAAAATACGTTCACCCAAACTTAAATCATTTTAAAGTGTACAAACGAAATTGATGTACATTGTTTTTATTTGTAAATTGCCAATACTTTGTTAAATAAATTCAACGGTTTCAAGAAATCTCTCATTTCAATGGCATTCTGGAATATATAAAAATGATAATAAATAAACTGCACTCGTCTTTCTGTGGTGCAGAACCCAGGCTGCAATCAGTGTAGTCTATGCCCAAATCCGGCCCTGACTCCTAGGCTAGCACTCGACACAGCAAAATTGGAAATAATCCGTAGTATTGCAGGTTCGAAGATCGAATGCGACAGCGCAGAGAGCTAATACCTTGTCATTTAAAAAAGCATCCACCGTGTATAGGTTTGGTTTGGTAAATTAAAGTCACACTAGAGCTGCACAGTTAGCTATTGGCAACGGTTCGGGCCTATCTCGAGGAAAAGTTTGGTTTAGTTAATTAATTAACGTCGCACTAGAGCTGCACAGTGGGCTATTGGCAACGGTTCGGGGCCTATCTCGAAGGAAAGTTTCGAGAACACATACACACCATACATGCACCTTGTTATTTTAGAACCATGGTCAGATGACGAGGAAACACCTGAACTGACACCCAACGCCTTCAATAGACGGCTCAAAGATGGCTCGTATTTCTGAACCATGGTCAGATGACGAGGACAATACTTGACGGCACACGACGCAAACTCAGTAGGTGTCAGGACGTTGGACCCCGATCAGATTTATCGTGCACCAGTCCCGCGAGTCAACTCCAGCGGCGTGTATACGGGACTGGCCCCAACTTTCGCAAATCCCACTGTACAGCTCTTGTACGACGTTAAACCAACCAATTATATCTATACAATGATCTGGGCTTGGTGCTCTTGTGGTAAAGCATCCGGCTAGCAATTACACGATTGCAAGTTTGATTTTGCATGAGGACTTGACAAAAGTTAAGATAGGGACTTGCTAGATTCGCTACTAAATTACAATGTTTCCTGGTTTTATGCTCATCTGCCACCAGCTTGTTTACAGGATTTGTGCACGTTCAATCTGATTGTGGTCCAATGTCCTAACGCCTATTGAAGTTGCGTCGGGTGCCAGCTCATGAGTTGTCCTCGTCATGTGCCGTGGTTCAAAAATACGTGGCAGTATTCGCGGGTCCTTCTTTCAAGGTAGAACGCGAATAGTCGTCAGTAACTCATTGTGTAGCTGATGCTCTTAATAATTCGTGATCGCGGATTGGACTGCATAAACGTAAAAAGACCACCCTGAAGGATAATTCCTTAAAAAGAACAGGCGCGGGTGGTAACTGTTCCTCAAAAAGAGCGTCGTACTATCCCCGAGTGCATAGGGTTAATATAGGCTTTTACTATACTCCCTCTCTTCTGTTCTCAAGTCCCTTTTGAAGGCACACTTGGCGCAATTGCCCCTCCTTCGTCCGTTAACGATCTGCATTCCAACGACATTCAAAATGAATCTGCTGACAGCGCTCCATTCCAGATGTGCTCTACTTGAAACCAGATTATTTTTTTTGTATTGACTACGAAATTGTTTATTCTACTCTTTCTGATTTAGGAGCCCCAGTTGCTCAGTTGGTAAGGCGTTCAGCTACTAATCAGAGGATTGGTGGTTCGAATCCGGGGAATGGACTTGACATAGAAAAGTAAAAAAGTAGTGATCTTGCGATCGGAGGGTTGCCAGCTTCGCTACGAAAATACTAGAAAGTTGTCCAGAATATACAACAAATTATACTGGCGTGTATACGGGACTGGTGCACGATAAATCTGATCGGAGTCCCGACGTCTATTGAAGGCGTTGGGTGCCAGTTCAGGTGTTTCCTCGTCATCTGACCATGGTTCTAAAATAACGAGGTGCATGTATGAATGTGTATGTGTTCCCGGGTCTTTCCTTCGAGATGGACCCCGAACCGTCGCCAATAGCCCACTGTGCAGCTCTAGTGCGACGTTAATTAACAAAATCAAACTTTCTGATTTAGAGACTGCACTTCATATCTTCATAAAATGTGGCATCATGATTACTCACACAGTAGGGTCGGAAAAAAAAATTGAGATTTTTTTTTTTCTAACGAGAATGGTGAAACGTCTGTAGAGCCCTATCACATTTTATAGAAATCAACATCCTTCTAATGTTTCCTTCTAGGATGTTTGGTAAAATATAGAGAATGGTGGTTATAAAAACTGTCTTTCGACTGCAAAAATGTACCGTGACGTGACATGTGGGCAAATACCGTATGACAAATAGCGTGACGTAATTAGTGAACGCTCCTTAATGCGAGATGGCATTTTTAGACATAACACAAGTGGAATGCACATCTGCGTGGGAGCGATGTACAGCTGGATATCGAATGATCTTTTTGTGGGGGACCAGAACGTACAGAGAGGGGAGAGGGTTCAGACCCCCTTCAAAAATGACCCCCCCCCCTTTAATAAATTATAATTTTATGCATTTTAATAATAATTAAAAAAATAATATTTCTATATTCAAAATCACCACAAAGATACTGCACCAAAAACCATCTGTAAAAAAATAATTTTTATTACTAGTTGGGCTTTTTGGAAACTCGTAGGATTTTTTTTAAAGTTAAACTCTCTTTGTCGTAGCATTGTTTGCGCAGGTATCAAATTCCTGAGTTTTTTTTTTTTTTTTTTTAAAGGATATTTTTCCTCATTACATCTTTAAAATCGATCCGGGAACGGTGGCCATTGGCAGAAACTTGAGCACCATAAAAAGTGGTGGCCTTTTCTTTTTTTACCTTTACTCCAGCAGGGAATAGCCTATGCGGATAAATTACCCATCACTTTGTAGAGGAAGGTGGGTGGACGTGTCGATCAGATCGGTCAGTAATCCACATATCCTCATTACTCTTATACCGTGGGTGAGGGGGGAAGGGGGTTGGTAAGACAAATTTTAGTTTGGTAATGAGTAAAAAGCTGGAATGATGGTAACTGAGTTTAAGGCATTTAAATTTAGATTGAATGATAGTATAGGTTTGGGTACCTTACAAGGGATCCTCCGTTCCCTTTCAACCGTCAACTTTTAGTCGTTGTAAAAAGAGGTTTGTCTACTTTACATGGAATCGCGTGAAAATGAACCATTTTCCTTGAAATGGCAGACGCCTCATGAGTGCAAACCCAATACAGATTATGTTTTTATTTTACTGCAAGTAAAGGGCATAATAGACGATAATTGCCGTTTTAATGATTCAAATTTGAAAATTTCCCTGATTTTTTTGTGAAATTTTGAAAAATTCCCTGACATTTCCAGAATTAAAAAATTCACTGATTTCCAAGTTATGTTGCCACCCTGCTACATAAATAATTTTAGATAATATTTTATACATAATATAAATTTACTTAAATCAGCGATTTTTAAAAAAAAAAATCAGTTGATTTAAACCACTACAACCCTGTTTGCAGCACAAGAAAGACAAAATGGTAGCACAAAAACAGCGTCCGTTTAAAAAATATCCTTCCGCGCTGAAAATATTTTACATACAACTACTAGTGCACTCAATCGTGAAAAATTTGAGTTCAAAGAGTGTTCCTGCAAAGTATCGTCAAAATATTTAAAAAAAAATTCGTTTTGGGATGAACGATTAAAGTGAATGGTACTTATCGTTTTGGGATGAACGATTAAAGTGAATGGTACTTATAAGTACCATCGATAGATAAGGACTAAAGATGTGTTCTTTAAGGTGTTCTTTTTACGTTGACGCTGTCCGATCCGCGATCACGAATGATTGAGATGACGGATTTTTGAACAATATGGGGTCTAACGCAAAACCAACACTTGTTGATTTTACGATGGTCATTTAGAAGAATTTGAAGCCCGTGTACCAACATGTGTATACCCATAAGGGAACCCACATGTGTTTTTTGTTGTTGTTTTGTTTTTTCTCTTAGTCGATATTCGAACCCACAACCCTCTGATCATGAGGTCACTGCACTCTCAAGGGTCGAGATTCGAACTCACAACCCTTCGATTATAAGCTTCCTACTCTAACGACTCGGCCACCGTGGGCTTTTATTTAAATGAAGTTAGATACAGAACAAGCTAAAGATGAAAAAAAGCGCTTTTTATGTTCTAGAACTTTTTTTCTTCTCAATTTGATGGTTGGTTAATTAATGTTGCACAACGGGCTGTAGGCGATGGTTAGAGATTTATCTATTACCATTGAACACTATCTCGGTATTTTTGAACCATGGTCAGATGACGAGAACTACACTCAGGATGGCACCAGACGCGACCACAATTGCTCCAATGGTCAAGTGTCCAGAAAACAGGGGAAAGTTGCGGTCTTTTGTTCAGGACATCAAATACAGCAAGTGTACCAATTTTCAGCTTGATATTAATTTTGTAGTAGAATGGGCCTTAGTCGGAACAACTTGTTTATATTCTTTCTCTTGGTTGGTGTTGTGTTGGCGACCCATCCCTATTTCCTTACAATCAACTGAAATGACGTTTAATGCAAACCCCTCGTGCTCTGACTCGGCCACGCCAGCTTTTTCCCCCGTTAGTTTCAATTTTTATATATTTATGGCCAAGACCTATATCTGAAATTATATATTTAATAAACTTCACGGATGGGAAGTGTTAAAGACCAGTTTGGAGCAATTTTTGGAGCAGAAACACGACAAATTGTAGCAGCAAAACTGAATATTTGTAGCAGGAACGCAATAAATTGTAGCGTTTTGAAGCAGCTAAATTTAAGTTTTGGTGCAGAAACGTGACAAATTGTAGCAGAAAACTGTAGATTTGTAGTGAATTTTAGCATATTAAACAATAATTATAGCAATTAAAATTTGTAGCATGCGATTTTAAATCAGATGACTACACAAGGTGTGAAAACCCTGAAAGTCTCTATTGCTTATTTTTGCCATTTTTTATGCAATAAATCAAAACCGGTAGAGGATATAAATGAGACATTTTAAAAACAGTTGGAAATATTCAACAAAAATTAGTTTTTAATTAAGAATTATTGAATTTTCAATTTTTTTTACAATATATACTTAATTTTCATATGTTGTTTTTTTCCCCCCACTGAAATGTGGTTTATAAAAACCAAAACAGTGTTGCAATCTTGCATATATTGTGCATGAAATCTATTAAGAAGGTTGTTACTGACTAAGGGAAATAAAATTGCTTAATTTTTTCGCACAATTTTTAGAATTAAAGAGTAATAATTTGATGGAAAGCCTACGTTACTACTTATTTTAAGAATGTTAAGCGTAGGGGTGAGGGGTTTAAACACAAAAATATTTATTAAATAGTATATAAACATTTAAATCAAATATTAAAGCCAAAACAAATTGCAAACCCCATAAAAAAAAACTTTTTTCAAATTGTCCATTGTTATTACATAAAATATAACAAACTTCAATTTCGTAAATAATATTTTCAACTAAGGGGTAAAAACTCCAAAACCGTATTTTGCTGTTTACATCTTTTTTTATACTGTTAAGCAATATGAGACTATTTAAAGGCAATTAAAAATATTTAACCAAAAGAGTTTTTAATTAAGAATTAACCAATTTATACAATATATACTTAAATTTCAATTTTGAATTTTTTAGTAAAATGTGGTTTATACAATAAACCAAAACACTAACAAACTACAATATCGCATACCTTGTGCATGAAAAAGACAATTTAGAATGTCACCACTGTCTAAGGGATATAAAATTCCTTAACTTTTCCACACAAACTAGATTTATTAAATAGTAATAGTATTTCTTAATTAAAAAAAAATGAAATTGAGTTTTCCCTTACAAATTTTAAAGTTTTTTTGTTCCGTTATTATCTAAAAAAATTAACTGATTTTTTTTATTTTTCGTTTAATCAACTCAAAAATGAGTCTTGCAGTTCCAAAGAGATCTTAGTTCTATCTTCTTCGAAATGATCATAATTTTTTTTTTGCTTATATCGGAGCAGTAATGTACTGGACTCTTAATTCTTATGTTGTCAGATTTAGTTTTCTGAAATTAAATTTGCAAACTCGGTTAAAATTTAAAATACCACACTGTCAAAAAAAAAAGTACTTAAAAATGAGTATCTGGATGTAATTGTTTTTTTTTAAGTATAAATAATTCGTAAATGAACATTGAAAGTATTCAAAATTAAATTACCGCATGTTCTCAAAAATAAAAACATTTATATACATTAATTTTAGGTATTATAGGTTATGAAATGTGTAATTAACGTTCATTTATAATTCTAAAATATTTCGTGGAAAAATTCCGAAGAATAAAAGTTATGTTTCAACCTCAAGAACTATATCTGGTGGTGGAGGTACACAAAATGTGATTTGTTCATGTTGTTGTTTTAGGCGGATAAATACCTCAAAACACAACAGGCGAAGCTGGCACCGCTCCGATCACAAGATCACTACTTTTTTTACTGTTCTTTGTCAAGTCCATCGCTTAGGATCGGTCCAGGAATCCTCGGATTCCCAGCTGATGCCTTTAACCGCTCGGCCACGGAGGCCTCTTTTAAATTTTGAAACCCATTTTCAATGCAATCTGCTATTAAGATTGAAAGCCGTTTGCAAGTCAAAGTCGAAGTGGTTAAAAAGCAAGAGCAAAAACTATTTATTTGACAATATAAACGTTAATTCAATAAGAAGGAAATATAGTATTTATATACATTTATTATTTCTACAATGGTAATGTATTGAAAAACACCTCTAAATCACCTTAAAAAAATGTTGGGACTCAGTATGGCTGCTTCCACATTGGTTTCACCGCCCCCATAGAGGTAACAAGTTTTGAGCCTTCCAGAAGTTACAGTCAGAGTTCAGTAATTTGAACCCACAATCCTTCGATTATGGTTGATTAACATCGCACTTAAGCTGCACGGCGGGTTATTGCCAACTGTTCGGGGTCTTGGTTTGGTTAATTAACGTCGCACTATAGCTGCACAGTGGACTATTGGCGACGGTTCGGGGCCTATCTCGAAGGAAAGACCCGGGAACGATGCCTCCAGTGGCGGCTCGTCCACTACAGCAAGTACAGCCAGGCTGCACTTAAATTCAATATTTTAAAAATAAAATCAGATATTTTACTAATTTTCTTAAATGAAGATTAGAATTGAAAATAAAATTTCTACGGCAGTAAACAAAATATCCGATAAATAGCAAGCCTGTTACCGTAATGTACAATTCAGGAGGGGGAAAAACTTCATTCAATCAAAACTGCAGCAAAAAAAAAGAAATTCGAAATCGGCTGCATCGTTGCCATGGCAACCTCTACGTAGTATAGAGATTCCTCCCCACGCTAATACACTGCATTTGTGAGAAGGTACAGCTGAAATGAATTTTCTTGTTTTAGCTGCCCTTGAGATTCGATATGCTGATTGGCTCTTCCGTAAAACGCTGGGCTGGGAGGGTGAAACGATAACTTACGAGAATATCTCCAAACGGAAATAGTTTTCGTGATAAATTTACTGTGTGCTGTAGCTTCAGGACATGGTCCTGCAGTTGTTTTGTTATTTAAGTTAATATTAAAATTGACCGATTCGCATGTTTAAAAGAAAGGAGGATTGCTTTAATTTAAAAAAAAATAAGTAAGTGTTATCTATTTTTTTCGCATGTTATCATTTTGTAAAAATTGAAAGGAAACTTTGAATTGAGTAGTAAATAATATAGAATTTCCGTTCATGTATGGGTTGTGGAAAATAAGGGGGAGAGTGGGGGTGGGGGGGATTCACATGATTTCGGCTGCATTAACATTTTCGATCACGGGCCGCAACTGGATGCCTCGTATTTTTGAACCATGGTCAGATGACGAGGACAACACCTGAGCTGGCACCCAACGCCTTTAATAGAATTCGGGACCTGTTCGGGGTCTATCTCGAAGGAACACCCTGGAACAATATCTCGTATAAGTCATTGCTCCAAGACGTCCAAGAAGGTGAATACTTAAAGGCTCTGGAGGAATTCAATAGGAGTTTGGGATTTTTCATAGACCCAAGTACATCAGATAAGTCATACTTTTCAAACTTCTCAGGATATAACTTCTATTACAACTTCCTTTTCACAGAGACACCGGGAGATTACAGTTACTACGTCAACTACATTCAACTGAGACAGTTCAGAAATGCGATCCACGTCGGTAGCTTGCCCTTCAGCAGTAGATACGACGTCATACACAACTTGAGATTCGACCTCATGGCCTCGTCGTCCAGCAACAAGTTGGCCACTCTCATGGACAACTACAAAGTCCTCGTCTACAGTGGACAGCTGGATCTGTCTTTTCCGTATGTGCTCACCGAACAACTTCTTCAGAACTTCCAACGAGTATAAAGTAGCAGATAGGAAAATCTGGAGACTGGACAATAAAATTACCGTCGCTGGGTATGTCCGTAGTGTTGGAAATGTATTCGAAGTTTTGGTGAGGAACGCTGGACATTTAGTTCCAAGGGACCAACCAGAAGTAACAATCGATTTAATAACTAAGTTTATTAAAGGTATACCTTATTAATGTAGAAAAATGAGCTTAAATATACATTAAAATGGTGAACGTTTTTATGACGCTTGGCTAATTCAATTTAAAAATAAATTCGATCTTGTGTGGTATTATTATTTCGCTTATTATCTGCAATAAGCCAAAGAAATTTATCTTTATGAATTCCACGAAATAACTAATTGAATGACACTGTTGAAGTTCAATTTTATACATACACTAATATCATATTCCTCATATGTATGAATAGATCGCATTATATGTAAGAGCCGTCTAGTTTCCAAACCGAATTCCATAAATTTTACATGAGTCTTTCCAGTGGTCGAAAGCGATTGATAGCTTCTTATTTTTGCATTTAAAACTACGATTTTTAACGTATTCTTAGATTGTATCCCGGCACTTTTTGTCAATAGTGCTTTGCGAAGTGATTTAGTTTATTGAGAATTCGTAAAAAATATTTTTAATAAAGAACAATTTAGCGAAATTTGCGGATCTATCTGTATTTGAAAATAGACTGCCCTTAAAAGGTAGGTAAATTTTTTTTTAATTGAACGCCCAGAATATTCATTTAAAAAGAAGAACTTCCACTTAAACAATTAAATTGTATTTATTTCAAATTTTAAACTTTTATTTCTTGTTGATAAGTTAATATAATACAAAAATAAAATACAATCTCTGTTCTAAGAATGAATACGTGAGCTCTCCAAAAGAAGTGATACAGTGTATCTCTATCGTGAATAACAGAAGCAAAACATAAATTTTAAATATTTATCTGCATACAAATTCATTCAAACCCTACAATCCACTCACATCATTGATGTTTTACCCGCATAATACCGTATTGTGTACCTACAAAACACACAGTCTTGCCTAAAAATAAATACTTTTCATTTATTCCAATTAAAAGTTATATTTCGATATCCTATTATTTTTAATTATTTCTTATTATTAAAACTATCTTTCGAGTTTGTTTCGAAAAGGTGGCTGAAAAAGAAAAAAAAATATTTTTAGTACATGAATTCTTCTTGTACATTTAGAATGACCTATTTGACTAGTTGCACTTGTGTGAGAATTGGGAGGATTTTAAAGCGGCGATTTGTAAAAGATTTCACTATGAACCCAAAATGTCACCCTAAAGTTCAATTATGGCATAGAAAACTGAAACAGGTTAATAATAGAATAGTTCAAGACGAACAAAACAATGCTAAGTGATAAAACCTATAAGAAGTTTTTCTAGACCTTCGAGCACGAATGTAGTAGATCGAATATGACATCATCGTGATGCAAACATCTCTGACCTGATGGCACCAGACACGTGACTGCCTTTCAAAATTTATGAATGAAAAAACATTCGCGATTGACTTGTAATTTGGAAATAATAGTAAATGTCTTGCTTCATGAAGAACAGGATATTTTTATGAATGAACTAGAATTTTTTTATGAATGAATGACGTAGTAAACCACGTGTCTGAGGCCATACATGTTGGCCTCACTTTGATGTTAGCGAGATTATAAACTTATGATTTCTCTACTATGAGGGATCCATGCTCGAAGTTCTAGGCCGGTATAGAAGAGTTTTCCAAAGATATTAGAAGCCGACAAAGCAGGCACGCTTCAAATTATTCACGAGCCAAACCTTTTTTACACTTTACTGTGCCTGCCCCACTTATTATTAACCAATTTCAATTTTATTTTATGTATGTTAATAACTTACTTTATTATGTTTCTTTATTGTTTTATGTAGTAAAAAGTTCACATTAAACAAAATGGCGCTTCGAAGGCCCCCAAGTTAGACATTAGCTAAGAAATAATATACCCTATTATACTCATGGAATCCTAGCGATTAACTTCATACCTTATTTGCCATAAACTATCAAGAATGTACCGAGTTATTGACAAAGCGATGAAATTTAGTCGAAATACTGTTTACTGAGTTTTTGAAAGAGGATTACATACGCGCACAAGAAAATATTCGGCCTGAACAAACTTACATGAAATAACTGTTGAAAGCTTAACACGAAACACTAAATTATATGTACAAATCGGGATAAAGTGTTGCAAAGGGTTTCGACCTATTTCTTCTTGTCTGTGTTGAGAAAAGAACATTTTACTAGATAACATGGCATGTCAATTTAAGAGGCTAATATATTAGATGTTATCTGTAAAATGTTTACTTTTTATTCAAGGCAATTTCGTATGCAGTTCCATTCGAATGTAGACGAATAAATTAAAAAGAAGGGCCATCGCCGACATTAAACGATTATGAATATGCTGGTTAAAATTTTTAAACTGTTGCTGTTCTTCGTTTTTATGGAGAAATCTGCTCTGGCCTTAAATACTGATTTCTCCAGTTTATTTTCTGAAAGTTTTTCCAATATTTCTTATGACCCACCTCTGTTTTTGACTCCTTACATTGAGAATGAGGCGATTGAGGCCGGACGCTCCCTGAGTAGAGTGGGTCAGTTGCCCAATGCACCCAAAGTACCCAGCTACAGTGGGTACTTCACTGTGAACAAAGAACACAACAGCAACCTCTTCTTCTGGTTCTTCCCTGCGTTGGTAAGTGAAACAATTCTACATGCTAAAACATATTTTAGAAAAATATGTCTTTGCTTAAGTCGGGATGTCAAGTAAATTAAAAATCCCAATTTTCCAGGAAACGGAACAAAAAAAATGTTTAGTAACTTTATTTAGTATGTCGAAGAGATAAATTTAGGCTTATTTTTTGCGCGTTTCGTAATTACTTCATACATTCACAACACTGGCTTTTGTTATATGAACAAAACGGTGTAAAATTCGGTTTGTTTACATATTTGGACTTACGATACACTGATATAAATGAAGAGTTCAATGTACTACGAGTTATAATTTTAGTAGAATTAGTCATTCCATTAATGCAATTAGAAAAATAAATAGTCACATGTCTGCCTTAATTTAAATTCAGGGTGTAGTTAATATTAATAAATAATATTATAAAATTAAACAACTGCTTAAACGTATAAACAGCTTAACTTTAGGCAGTTGATAACCATCTTACGTATATTAAAAGTGGATGTTATTTGGCCAAGTATTGTTATCAGTGTCGTCGTAAAAATTTGGGAACATTATAACTATATATGAAAATGGATTTTAAAATTCGATTTTTGACGTTCATAGTACTTTCCTTCTTGAAAAAAATTGTAAAGTAATACTTGTTCTTTAAAACCGTTCACTTATGTATTGGAAACATAATTGTATAGTTTTATTTATTTCTGAGTTCTTTAAATATTTTTATTTTTCTAAGGTACCCTACCTAGATTCATAAATGGGGTGAAAAAATTGTTTTTTTTTTTAGGGATTCATGGAATTCGTCGTGTAAACGGCATTATAAAACAAATGTTTAATAAAATTAGTAACTTGAATAAAATAGAAAAACAACCTTTAACTCTTAAAAAGACAGTATATTTGATTTTTACAATACTGTTTTTGTTACAGCTTTTTAAATCTTTTTCTGTATACGACATTTTTGAACAATCGATTTTTTTATTATTTAATATCTTCGAAAAAGAACAACTGCCAGTATAATTTTCTTTTATTTTGATTAATGAATTAAAACATTTTATATAACTTCTAATGAAACAAGTAAATGGCGATCATTTTGAAATATGTTCTTTTGTTGACATTTTATTTAAACAAAAGGGTATGTAACTTCATTATATTAACATATAATCAGTGTTAAATATATTGCAGTTAGTTCTTGTCGTTTATAAGCTTCGAAATTCCCAGTTTTGTGAAATAATTTCCCTTTTTCCGAAGGTAATTCTTTAATATTACGATTATTTAGCATTAATAATTCGAAAACCCATTTTTCCCACACTGCTAAGCATTGACGAAAAGCTACATAAATCAGACATTTTTCTAATTTTTTCACTAGAAATATTAAAAAGTTTATTTTTGTATACAAAACTTTGGAAAATTAGTCAATAATTCGACTTTTACAGTTTTTATATATAAGTTTTTATGCATTCAACTATCACAAGTTTTCTATGTACTTAAACATATCGACTATTGGGTTTGAATTAAATCCCCCAAAAATGTAATCTTTTTCTAAAATGTACTCCATTAACCGAAGCAATTTTTTTTAAAGAAGCGATCGAAACACAAGTTTAAAATGTGCAATTTAATATTATTTAATTTAAAAAAAATCCATTTCCCTTCACCGTAAACTATGTATATATAAACCGTTTTAACCCAAAAATTGAAAAATTTAGATTTAACGTAAATGGAAATTTACGGTTTCACTTTCCGACATAAGATATATTGCGCCGACAATGGACTTGTAACGAATTGTTACAGCCTGAATTTTCCTATTGAGTGGTTTCCTTTAAAGCCAGTTTTCTCAAAATTGATATTGTGTCTGTTGAACGGTTGTTGCATAACAAACAGGGTTAATATATGAAGTTAATTAGTAAGCCAATAAAATTTAAAGCCTCGGTGTTCTTTTACTGCTGCATACATCTTTATAAAAAAGTATACTGGTAATAGTCTCTTTTCTTCCGTCGGAATAAAACAATATGAGAAATACTAAAAAAATTTAAGTAAGAATTATATTACATTCTCAATATATGAACTATATATGAAATAAAATTGAATTATTAAATAGACGTTAGTAAAAATACATAATTTTTATACATATGCACATTAATTAAAAAAATGCAGAAACTACTGATTTGAGTTTGGATGCACGTGCATATTTTTGATCAAAATATTGAAAATTTCTCCGGATTTAGAGATAAAATCTACTGAATTTAACATAAAATATCTTCTAACAAGAGTATGATAGAAAAGGACAATATAGTATTTTCTTCAAGCATTTTTAACAAACTCTGCTAAATTAAAATGTATCTTATTTTGTTACGTTTCGAGACAAGAGTAAAATAATAGATGATGAAACACGATTTGAATTTGACGACGATCCCGACATCAACAGTTATTTTTTCAACACAGAAAATATACTCTAAAAGAATTCTTTGATTGCGATTTTCATTCTATAAATCCCTGAAGAGGAAATATATTTGATGCTTTCACATATAAAATAATAATCTTTACAGAACAAAGATATACGGGCACCAGTCATACTATGGCTGCAAGGAGGACCTGGTGAAAGTGGTCTTTTGGGCCTCTTTGCAGAACATGGACCGTACAAGTTGGACTCCAACGCAAGAGCAGGCCTGAGGGAACACACATGGGCAAAAGAGTTCCACGTCATATATGTCGACAGTCCTGTGGGCACAGGATTCAGTTTTACTGGCAACGAGAAAGGGTACGCCGCAGTTGAAGATCAAGTGGCTAATGATCTGTATACGTTTCTACAACAGTTCTTCAAAGTGTATTATGAATACAGACAAAATGATTTTTATATCTTTGGAGAGTCATATGGAGGTAAGATTTTTTTGGGGGCAAATAATAGAATCTTGATAGTAAAAGAATCATAAGTTTTAAAACAATGCTTCTACCAAGATTTCAAAAGTTTCTTTAGTTGTTTAAAATATACTGTTGGTCTTGGGAAAAATATAATTTAGGAATGTATTTTATTTTAGTACTTACCACTTTAATTTTGAGAAAATAAAACTTTAAAATCTCTTGCAAACGTAAAAATAATTTTTAATAAAAATGGAGTAATGGTGGATATCTATGAACCTAAACATATCTACAAATGATTATAAGTATTGCGAATATGGAACTGTAAATAATATTGTTACTAAAACAATTAAGAAAAAAGATATTGACAAATTAGAAGAAAATGTATATTTTCCACATTTCCCTATATGCAAACTTTTTTTGATACTTTTCAGTTTAAGCTCGTATAACTTCAGGAAAGTTGTTACGGCAATTTAAGTGTAAAATAATTTTCTTTTAAATTTATTTTAGGGAAACACGTACTATATTTAGGATACAAGATGCATGTAGATGGACCCCCATCCGAATTAAACTTCAAAGGAATCTCTATAGGAAATGGATTTTTTGACGTACGTACATTAAACCATTACGATGAATTCTTGTACCAACTGGGTTTTATAGACTACAAGCAAGCATCCATTATCAAAAGCATCTACAATGCAATGGACCGACATCTGCAAAAAGGTGAAAACTTTCTGGCGTTAAAAGAGCTAAACAAATATTTTAGTTTTTTGAAGGATCCAGACATAGCAACTACTCCGTACCTGACACAATTCACAGGATATGGATACTTTTACAACTTCCTTTTCACTGAGAAGCCCGAAGATTACTCCTACCACGAAGACTACATCCAATCTCCGCAGTCGAGAAGAGCAATCCACGTCGAAAACCTGCCTTACCACGATCAGTTCACTGTCATGCACTATCTGAAGGTAGACGTTGTTGTAGGGTCCTCCACAGATAAACTCGCAACTTTAGTAGACAACTACAAAGTGCTCATTTACACGGGTCAACTGGATCTCGTCTTCCCTTTTGTGCAATGCGAAAGTTTACTAATGAATAATTTAACTTGGAAGCATTCCAATGGCTACAAGGCAGCTGATAAGAAAGTTTGGAGGCTTGGTAAACTTGACTATGTTGCTGGGTACATCCGAAATTTTGGAAATTTATTTGGGGTTCTTGTTAGAAATGCTGGGCATTTTGTACCTCATGACCAACCTAAAGTTGCTTTAGAATTAATAACAAGATTTATTAAAGATATTCCATATACTTAAATTTAAAAATTTAATTTAATTATATGAATTTTTCAACAATGCATTTTGATGTGAATAATATATGTATTTTTTTCCACAAAACGAATGAAAATAATAAATTAATATAACTACTATTACTGTTACATCTTACGATCCACAACTCATATAAAATACTGTTAGAGGCTAAAAAAAAAAGAAGGAATATTTTGCTGAGTATATCCGCAATTTTCGAAATTTATTTGGAGTTCTTCTTATGAATTATGGTACCTTCCTCATACCCAACCTAAAGTTACTTTAGAATTAATAGCCAGCTTTATTATTACTCCATATAATTTATTTTGAAAACTAATTTAATTATATTAATTCTATAATAATGCAATTTTATGCAGTTAATACATGTAAATTGTTTGGTTATGCGAATTTTCGAACAAAGTATTTCGATGTGCGATTATCGTATGTAAAATTTTCCCACATATTCTATAAAAACATTACAAACATTTAATTATTATATTGTTAAACAATTGATATTTAAGCTATAATGACAACATATAAATATATTTATGTATTAGCAGTATGGTCCAGTGTTGCTCGTGGCGTGGTCACTTTGCGCAGTAAGAGCTTCGCGATTTTGTCTTGTCAGCGTAGCCATCGCATATCACTCTCTGTGCACTGTCAAAAATAGACGTTATCAAAATCCTGATTTATTAAACTACTTTGAGTATTTTTTGAGATACCTAAATCTATTTTTATGTTCACGACTTTATTTGCTATTGCGACTACTATTTAAACTGATGTTTTTGCAAAATGTTTCTTTTTGTGAAATAAAAATTCCTAAAATGTTTTTAATTGAATATTTTTGTATAAAAATTAGTGACAATTAACCCATGTAGTAAACTTCACATTTATTAGTTTTAATATTGGCGACGGAATAGTATATCAAAGAAAAATATTGCATTCTTCCAAATCAAAATAATTTATCGTATTTGGTGAAGTTTTTTTTTTTTAGTGCCAATTGGCGACCGGAGTCTGTATTACGGTCAATATTTCTTATAAAACTTAATTATCAAATATTCATTTTTGAATTCCAATAATATGTTTTTGAGGTGAAAATTTTAAAATAAGCTACATGGAGGTATAAATATAGAAAACCTTAAGTTAAACTTTTAGGGTGGCCCATTTCAACACCATAGTAATATTCCACTCCGTAACAAATAGCACTATTGACATAAAGCTGAGTTGTTCGCAACATGAATACACATGGTGTCAGTCGAAAGAGCTGGTTTATCTTCCTCTTTCGGTTGGCGAGGTTTTTGTTAACGACGTTAATTTTGTTATTTGGACACTAATTTCGCCATTGTGATGATATTTTTAAATATAAAACCTCTATTTTAGATCATTTGGCAACATTTTTATTCATTTGGAGAAAAAAATTATTCATTTAGCGACATTTTTAATTCATTTGGCAATATTTGGCGACATTTTTAATTCATTTGGCGATATTTACTCATCAGCCAATCAAAATGAATCGTTTATCCCAGTAGTGTCGAAAAATATTTTTGGTTGCCAAGGTGATTTTTAACAATCATGTTATGAAGGGAAGATCGAGATGTAAATTTCTCATAGGACTAATGTTTGAGAAAATGTAAAAAGTTCTATAACTTTTGAATGGTTGCAGATATCCACATAAAACTAAGTGCAGATTTTAAACTAAGAAAATATTGTTCAAATGGTGCAAGTTTTATAAAAATCCGTGCAGTAGTTTTTGAGTTAAATCCGGACATACAGACAGACAAAAAAAAAATTTAATGTGATTATGAGAAGTACAATTCGAAAACTGCCTTTCCGTAAATTTTAAAATCTGTGTAAAACATACTTTTACTCTCTCACTACAAATGTAAATTTTAGTAAAATAATGTTTTAGTTCAATAACTGATTGTATCCTATTTCAATTGAATTAAGAATATTAGTAGTCGTTCCAAAATCTTCCTCATTTTTGAGGAAGCATTTCCTAATTTTATGAGTCGATGTGTTTATACTTGTCACCTCTTCAAAACGTTCAACTGGTTTGTCAAGTAAGGTCCATTTTACACGAACGAGTAAAAAGCGTGTGAACTTCTCGGTGATTCAAGAATTCATACCACGTGGGATGAATTCTCCAATCACCGAAAACCTCACACGCGTATTACTCGTTCGTACAGCAGAATGTGCCTTATGGCTGCATTAAACTGTTCACAAATAAGGCCGCTAAAGAAGAGTAATACTTATGATAAGTATGCTGGCTTATTAAGTTATCAATTATTATTGCACGAAAAATTATAAAGGAAATTCTATTAATATTTTCAATGGTCTTACATTCTTTCTAACCCACGGAAACGGTGTTCAATGGCATTGATAAGGATATGCTTAGTTCAGAAAATTACACGGACATCTTTTTAATTGATAGTGCACTTTACAACATAAAGAATGAGAAAATAAAGGTACTAGAACGGAAATAGACTGCTACAAATATTTTAAAACCACTAAGTACATGCACAGTTAAAAACAGATGCTTGAAAATGTGTAAAATGTACTCATTTTTTAATACATTCGAAGCTTATCATAGTTCCGATTACATTAGTCTCAAATTAAAGACATGCACTCATTTTTGAGTACCAACATGGAATCACGGGTGTTCTTAAGATTATTATTGACAATGACTTGCGTGAATTACTGGGCAAGGGTACAAATTCAGACCTAGTTATTATTTAAACCCTAAATACGCACTTAAAATAATTGAAAAAGAACTTAATATATTTTGTAATAAAATGGCTTACAAATATTGTTTCCCAGCAGAGGATTTTGGAGAATGGATAAATAAGATATATAGGGACATAAAATATAATTTATTTTTGAATATAATTAGTAAAAAGTTTGGCCACATTACTCACTTAACTAAAGATTTAAAAATCAAAATTGAAGAAATTAAAAACATTTTCGCTATAACTGTTATAGATAAATGTAGTAATAATTTTTTTAGCTTTATATGTAAAAGACTCTACTACGAAATATTGATTAAGGAATATAGTATAAATGATACTTTTTAAATTTTGCGTGCACCTATTAACATTTTCAAAAAGAAAGTTATTGTATTTAACAAAAATTTAAAAATCAAGAATAATAAATTCAATTTTCCTTATTTATTTTTAAATTGTAAGTTTCATAAAAAACCTGTTGGATTTAGATTTGTAACATGTGGCACCAATACATATATAACGTTTCTTTGGAATTACAAAAAATGCTTAAGATTGTTATTGATCAAATACACAGAAATGGAGAAAGTTTTATGATTAGGGATAATACCAAGATAATAGAGTTTTTGAAAGAATATACTGAAATAAATCATATAGAAATATATGATTTTGTGAATATTTTCACCAGTATTCCGCATGACAAACTTATGGATATTTTTCGTAGGATTTTTGAAGAGTTTAAAATTTTTATTAATTGCTATTTTGATAAGTGGTTAACATTAATTAAATTTTGTGTTTTCAATAATGTTTTATACGATGGGCAAAACTATTACGTTCAAATAAAATGGATTTCAATGGGAAATAATTATTGCAGTGCATTTGCTAACCTTTTTCTTTATTATTACGAAAAAAAAAACGCACACAATTTATATGATAATAAGATATTTAGATATATTGATGACATCATTATTATAAACTTTAAAGATTTTGATCAAATATATACCAAAATATATATCCCTCAGAATTAAAACTCAAGAAAACTAACGCAAATAAAAACAAAGCAGAATTTTTAGATCTAGATAAAGAAAAATAGATGATATATTAAAAATTAAAATTTATGATAAAAGGTTAGATTTTAACTTCAAGGTCTTGAAATTAACACATTGGGATTCAAATATTATTAACAAAGTATATAGAAATATCATTCTTTCACAATTATAAAAGATTAAGTTTTGGTTTGGTTTTGTTAATTAACGTCGCACTAGAGCTGCACAGTGGGCTATTGGCGACGGTTCGTGGTCAATCTCGAAGGAAAGACCCGGGAACACATACACATTCACACACATTCATACATGCACCTCGTTATTTTAGAACCATGGTCAGATGACGAGGAAACACCTGAACTGGCACCCAACGCCTTCAATAGACGTCGGGACTTTGGACCCCGATCAGATTTATCGTGCACCAGTCCCGTATACACGCCAGTATAATTTGTTGGATATTCTGGACGACTTTCTAGTATTTTTGTAGCGAAGCTGGCAACCCTCCGATCGCAAGATCACTACTTTTTTACTTTTCTATGAGTCCATTCCCCGGATTCGAACCACCAATCCTCTGATTAGTAGCTGAACGCCTTACCAACTGAGCAACTGGGACTCTATACAGGATTAAGAGAATATGCAATCACCGAGAAGGTTTAGTGGCAAACGTAGTAATATTTTTTAAGAACCTTTCGGATAATTCAATTCCAAAGGGCTTCGTGTTTTTCCTTTTGTGACAAGGAAGAGGACTTCGCTATGCTTGCGAGAAAATTATGGGGAAATATGTTAAACAAAGGGGAACCTAGTAAAGTTACGGCCAACATTACTAGGTTCTCCTTTGTGAAAAAAATGGAGGACATGTATGATTGAGCTATCGGCAAGCGCACGTAAAACGATTTTTGATGATTTACATTCCAGTTTTAGGTACTATTACACGGATATTGGATTTTAGTGTTTGATGCGGATTTGTTGGTTATGATTTGATGGAGGTTCGCTCTTAGTTAAGTTTATGTTTTGTTAATATTCTTGTATTTTAAATGCTTTATTTTTCACTTTAATATTTCTTAATTTTATGGATTAGTGTTCATATATGTGTTTTTGGAAAAAACCTATTCTGTCCATGGTGTCGGGAGATCTGAGACGATTTAGCATTTTTATATGCACGTCACATCAGAAAACATCAGAAACCACATGGATCTTTGGGACGCGTGGTCCTCGCGTTAATAATATTTCAACATTGAAATTGACCACTTTTTCTGTCGAAGTCAATTTCAAGTTATTCTATAAAGAATAAAATTATATATTTGTGAGGATGTGTATATATAATAATTTTTATAATTAATTTAAATTATGTATATTACTTTACACATAATAACAAGTTATTTAAAGAAACAAAGAAAACTTATAATATATTTTATTCACAATAGACAAATATTACAATAATATATCAATGTTTAAACTAGATATTAAAAAACATTTTAATAATTTAGATAAAGTAACAAAAGCAATTTCAATTTTTTCAAAAACACGTTAGGAAATAAAAAAAAAATCTTTATATATATTTCTCTTACGCGGTGATTGAAAAACGCTGTTTTTCTGTACGCTGAGTGGCAACAGTTAGTTTGTTTACGAAATTTTGTTGTGCCCGTATTTTTATTTTGCCATTATGTAAACCATTTTGACGATTAGCCCCTTCAATTCATTAGTAAAAAATTATTTTGTTGATGTCAGCTTAAATTAGGAAGAATATAAACCCTATTACATTAAAAATTGAAGTTTTGAAAAACGCTTTTGAGTTTTCAAATGAGCGGAACATTGACGTGGCGCCATCTGTTGGCAATTTTGAAAACTAGATTTCTATGACCTTTATTTTTATGACGAATTAACTTAGTTACGTACACACTTTTGGTAGGCAAGAGTATGGTAAGCTTAACGTCAATTATGCCAAAACAAACAACCAATAATGTTAAAAATTAAACTAAAACGCAGGAAAGGTGTGAAAATAACGTGGAAAATAATAAATAATGGTATAAATAAAATAATAAATAATGGCTTGCCAGTGGTTCCATTGTTTTCATTTGTAGTTTAAAAGAAATTAAATGATTTTATGTTGATTTTCATGGCGAAAAAATGTATTGATGCCAAGATGAATTATAATTTAAATTTAGTTTCAACCTTTAAAGTTTTTGGTAATATAATTAAAAAAAGTATTGTTACTAGGACACATTGTTAGTGTGTCCTACCTTTTAGCGAGCGATGCGAGAAGTGGTTTACGGAGCAAACCTATGAGGGTTGCGTAGAAATCCTCCGGGGGTTGGCGGAGCGTTAGCGGAGCAGGGGGCGGAGCCTCCTAGTATATTTTAATCGTGTATTGCAAAATATGCATATATCTCATGGCAATACTTTCAAATCGCAAAAATTACTAACAAAATTGTTAATGTACAGTCGTGGAAAAAAAATACGAACAGATCCACAAACTGACACTTTACTTCGTTATTATTGATTACCGAATTTATAGCTGGTGGGATTAAAACACGCTACACCATAGTAAATGGTTCTACTGTCAAGTCTAAATGAGGGCCTTTATACACGCGCATAGACACATTTCCTACACATGTTCCGACCAAACCGGGACTCTCGACCACCCGACCAATGTAGAAGAAGAGCTTGTGGTGGGTAGTAACTTTCATAATGGCTCCGCATATGTCTAAATATTAAAAAGTAGGTGTAGTTCTATGCACAGTGTTAAAAACAGATAAAAGATGTAGCAAGAAAATTTAAATGATGTAGAAAAGAAAGAAAGTGGTAAGTATGATGGTTCGCCAGATCCAACCACCCGACCGTCGAATGGTTGGGTCTGGCGGCGACGAAGGTTGTCCCTACAGTCAGGCTGCAGTGTCGGTGAATATGCAGAGGCCTTTAAAGGAATGAGCAAACTTTTTTTTGTTGTAGAAATGCTTTTTGGCATCACACAAATAAACGTTGTATTTTTTTTCATTCATTATTATTAGGCATTATTTTGGAGTTTACACAATGTGCATATAGACATCTACAAGTTTTTAATCACTCGAAATATTGATGAGAATTATACATTTAATTTCAACGCTTTCACAGCTCTGCTAAACAGCAGTTATCAAAAATTTATTTTCAGAATGTCGAGTTTAAATTTGCGTATAGAATTTATACTTGCGAAAATCCCCTAACATGGCCCCTAATGTATGGCCCTTAATATCAGCTAAATAAAATTGTTATTTCGGGATATATGATTAAAAGTTTAAAATATTCATTTAACATTACAAGTTTTAAACTTTCGATACTCATAATTCAAAAACTACCTGACCAAATGACTTGCAAATTGAAATCCAACGATAAATTTTATCGTAAATTCTAAATATTGAGTCGAAATTGGGTGTTGCTATTGGAAATTTTAAAGTTGGTGAAGATTTTAATATGAAGATAGTCCCTATGCAAATTTTTTGTATATCAATGTGTAGTAGACTTTATTCCCTATAAAATCACTTTATCCTCATATTAAGTTTAGCCTATAATAAATAGTGGCAGAAAAAAAATAAGGGTTATTTCGTTTTTTCCCCCGACTGTACCTTTAGAGTGTATGTATTGTGTGTGTTTTTCTAATATTATCTTTTTGAAACAAGTTACCATCTTATTAATCGCAATTTCCTATACTTTTACGATGGCGTCGATTGAAAAGAGGAAACTTCTATTTCATTTCCACACAGACCCAGGAGGTAGAAATAGACCTGCGCGTTTAGTTTAGAGTGCTGTCGCCTGTAGCCCTAATGCACTTGCCGCCCGATGTTGTTCAACGGCAGCAACAGAACAGCCCGCGGACGAACCTACGGAGCCTGTTCGGCTTCTTCGGAGGCTCTCGACGGACGCCTTTGGGAGAGCTGCTCTCGCATATCGCGGTGAATCGCCGCGCAGGCAATTCTGAGCTTAATCCCTTCACGACTCCTCCTGTGAAGGATTCCATATTGCGCAGTTGTACGAGATCGAATGCAATCTCACGGCGGAGGGCTCGAGTTCTCAAGATGGACTGAGCTCTTGCGATGATGCAAGCGACAAGAAAACGGGCTCTGGTTTTGATGGCCTCGTCTTCGGCTCCTAATAGCGGAGCGCCCTCCGCAACTGTTTCCTCCTTCCTAACAACGGAAGGTCCGTCACCACTTTCCATAGAAGGAACTGCGTCCAAGACGCTAGGTCTCATGGCCTCGTGAAGAGACCGAAATCCATGACGGAACAGAATCCTCAACTCTTCCTCTGATTTGAGGGGAGTACCAGCCATTTTACGCAATAATAAATATTTGTATATACTATACCAGCAATACAAATTATGAGTATGAAATTCGTAGTTTCGTTAGCAGAAACTTTTCATCAAATGGTGAAAAGAAAAGTCTTATTACCTTTGCTGTCGTGAAACATTGTTGCGAGTTTTCATTATTACGATATAGTAATAATATAAAAACAAAATGTTTAAATATTTCATTGTCTTCAAATAAATCTCCAACAATGAAGCCTTTTAGATATGATAATATTAACGAAGAAATGTTGAATCTATATATTAAATAATTTCACATGACCCGTATATAAATATTTTGCTATTCTATGTACTGTAGTGGAATAAAAACAAACCAGCTCTTGTTTTTTGGTCGCTATTTATCGTAAGGCCTAACTTAATATACCATTTTGTAGAGAATAAAGTATACTACACAATGATATGCATCCGACTGTACATAATTTCAATGTGAAACTGTGGACTGCAAATTGAGCTCTCCATATAATCCTCTTTTTTAACCGACTGAAATGCTCGCCAAACAAATAAAACCGCCAAAAGCTTTAAATTAAAACCGCTAGAGCGCGTCAAAACAGAAGAGGTTATCACTTCGACCGTTATGTATTTTTATTTGTGTAGTTTCGCGCGATTTCAGTTCTAATTCAGATATTTGGAAAATTCTTTTTTTGTTGGATAGGGGATGCCTCACCTTGGCACCTTTTGAAAAAAAAATATTCCGGTATTTAACTATCCGGAATTCTCAACTAACCGGGCCTTTTTGAAAAAAAAATATTGTCCAATTTCAAAAATTGTTTTTTTGTTAAATAGAAAAGCTTCCACTTTGGCAAAAATTGCAAACATGATCGGTTATCTGGTTGCTATATTTCCAGAAGTATCGATTAATCGGACTTTTTTTCAAGCTATTTATCATATCTGAAAATATTTTCATTGTTCAATAAAGATTGTACAACAATCACAATTCATTCACCCGGCATTTATTAGAACAGATAAGGATTGCTTTGCAATATACATTGTTGAGACAATATAGTTTTGTTTAACCAGCATTTATTAAACCAGATCCGAGACATGAAAAAATGTGAGCAACATCTTGAATATATTGATGAATAATAGCAAGGGCAAAGCCCCCTATTAAATTAAAAACTAAAATCGGAAAAATAAAATAATCTTTTTTAAAAAAAGGAAAGCCGACTCTAAGAAAAATGCCCTAAAAAGTAAAAAATAATTATAAATTTTACAAACGAGTTGAAAAAATTCAATTATGTAATATTAATTTTATAGTTAGAACTTTTCGAAGTTTGTGCCAATTTACAAAAATCACACATACATTATAGCGACGACTTCAAAAAGCTTTAATAAGTATAAAATGTAGCGCATGTTTCTTAAGGATGGTTTTCCTTTAAATTTTTTTTTATTTTATATTTAAAAAAAATTATATACTGTAACAGGTATCTAGCAATGCGAGGCTGCGCACAAATAGTTAAAAATAAAAACTTACATACATTAAAAATGCTCACTTTATTTATGTGTTACTCATTAAGACCCATTACGATGTAACATATTCGTTTCAATGTAGGAATAAGAATTAATCGTTTTTAAGTTTACACTATATTTTTAAACTCAAAACACTCAAAAATAAATGGAGGAAAAGGCAAAACTTTGTCAAATGCCATAATTTTTAAAAATGGTTACTGAATACTCGAGAAATTTAATTTAAAAAATATTTTTTTTTAATTTAAAAAAATTACGAAATAGTTTCGTCAAAATGTACAAAATGCTATGTCCCTTCGCAAATTTGTAGAAATTTGACGAAATAATTTTGCAAGTGTTGACAAAATATTTAATAAGAGCGTATTCAAATAAACTTTCGTGAAATTTGAGATTTTCTTAGCGTTTTCAAAAGAATACTAAAATATTGATTTCAATTTAAACATTGCATTTTAGTTTACAAGTAGCTAAGTAACACCTAATATACACAGCTCAAAATGGTTAAAATTAAAAAAAAAATCCTAATTGAGCTAGCAAATATCATTTGGGAATTAAATGTATTTTAATATGATCAATAAACACAAAATATACTATAACAAATTAGCTATCTAATAATATGAACCAACAAACAGTGGCGCTTGAACAAAAGGGTAGGGCAAGGGAAGAATGAGGATTTTACTTTTGGACAATTAAGCGGAATACTTTTTATAACACATAGTACGGGTTAGGGATGTGAAATGTATGTTCTTTTTATAGAACAGCTGTTCCTTCTTCCTGTTTTTTTTTTTTTAAGAACTGTTTTTTAACTTGTTCTTTTCAGAAAACTTTTTTTTTTAGAATTTGTAGTGTGGTATATTTAAAACCGTAAAAACTAACAAATGCCGAATAATTTTATATTATTGTATATGGTAAATAATTAAAAATAAACAAAGGATCTATAATTATCAAAATAAGAACACTATTAATAATTAATTCAAATACATATCCGCATTTCAGAAAATAATTCATAACACGAATTTTACAGGAAAAATCCGATTATAACAGAAAAATTAGAAATTCTAAAGTTATCTTTCAAAATCAGATGTAATGACGATAAAAGTTTTAATATAGCAAATTCCTAGTTTCAATTTTAACACATAATTCTAATAATTTAGAACAGTAACTACATATAAATCGTAAAGAAAAGTTTAAGTTCCTTGAAAGGATCTATAGGACGCCAGCATTTTTCATGTATTTATATGTTAATATAATACATTTTATTCCTAAAACAATATGCATTGTAATTTTGTAATAATTCACTTTGAAGATTGAAAGAAAATGAAGGTCAAACTAAAATCGTATTTTATTGACCATTCATTTGTTAAGATTTCAAAAATGAAATCCAAAATGGAGACTCAATTCAAGAGACTTCTGAGTGTCTATAATGTTTACGATATGATACTAGTTATAATAATAAAAAGTTACATTCATCGAGTTCAAGCCTTCGAGCATGAATGGCCAGTAGTAGAGAGAATATGACGTCATAATCGTGATGCAAACATCTCAGACCAAATCGCTACACACACGTGACTACCTTTCAAAATTTATGAATGAAAAAACGTTCGCGATTGACTTTTGATTTGAAAATTGTTGTAAATGCGTCAAACGTTTTACGCACAGTCAACATCACCTAGACTGAGCCATGTTTAGTAGCTGTGTAATTGTTAAGTGGAACATTGACCATAGAATCTTAATACATCGACATACAAGCGACAAGCTGCACAGTGGCCTTTTTGGCGATGGTTCGGGGCCTATGTCGAGGGAAAGACCCGGGAACGATGCCTCGTATTTTTAAACCACGGTCAGATTACGAGTTTTTTTTTTTTGGTATTGGTTTTTGTAAATTAACATCGTACTAGAGCTGCATAGTGGGCTATTGGCAACGGTTCGGGGCCTATGTCAAAGGAAAGACCAGGGAACGATGCCTCGTATTTTTGAACCACGGTCAGATGAGGAGTTTATTTTGTTTCTGTTAATTAACGTCGTACTAGAGCTGCATAGTGGGGTAATGGCGACGGTTCGGGGCCTATGTCGAAGGAAAGACCCGGGAACGATGCATTGTATTTTTGAACCACGGTCAGATGACGCGTTTTTTTCTAGTTTTTTTCAGTTTTTGTTAATTAACGTCGCACGAGAGCTGCACAGTAGGCTATTGGCGATTGTTTGGGGTCTATGTCGAAGGAAAGACTCAAGAACGATGCCTCGTATTTATGAGCCACGGTCAGATGAGGAGGTTTTTTGGTGGTTTTGGTTAATTAACGTCGCACTAGAGCTGCATAGTGGGCTAATGGCGACGGTTCGGGGCCTATGTCGAAGAAAAGAGCCGGGAACGGCTCTCCTCGTATTTTTGAACCACGGTCAGATGACGAGGGTTTTTTTTTGGTTTTGAATTTGGTATTCAATTTCATCGATTTGTTCGATTACATCGATTTGTTCGATTACATCGATTTGTTCGATTACATCGATTTGTTCGATTACATCGATTTGTTCGATTACATCGATTTGTTCGATTACATCGATTTGTTCGATTACATCGATTTGTTCGATTACATCGATTTGTTCGATTACATCGATTTGTTCGATTACATCGATTTGTTCGATTACATCGATTTGTTCGATTACATCGATTTGTTCGATTACATCGATTTGTTCGATTACATCGATTTGTTCGATTACATCGATTTGTTCGATTACATCGATTTATTCTATTTCATCGATGTTTGATTTCGTCGATGTTCGATTTCATCGATGTTCGATTTATTCGTTGTTCGATTTATTCGATGTTCGATTTCATCGATTTCATCGATACAATCGATTTCATCGATACAATCGATTTCATCGATACAATCGATTTCATCGATACAATCGATTTCATCGATACAATCGATTTCATCGATACAATCGATGAACATCGATGAAATCGAATAAATCGAACGTGGATGAAATCAAATAAGTCGAACATCGATGAAATCGAATAAATCGAACATCGATTAAATCAAATAAGTCGAACATCGATGAAATCAAATAAATCGAACATGGATGAAATCGAACATCGAATAAATCGAACATCGAATAAATCGAACATCGAATAAATCGAACATCGAATAAATCGAACATCGAATAAATCGAACATCGAATAAATCGAACATCGAATAAATCGAACATCGAATAAATCGAACATCGAATAAATCGAACATCGAATAAATCGAACATCAATGAAAACATCGATGAAATCGAACATCGATGAAATCGAACATCGACGAAATCGAACATAACATCGACGAAATCGAACATCGACGAAATCATCGATGAAATCGAATAAATCGATGTAATCGAACAAATCGATGAAATTGAATACCAAATTCAAAACCAAAAAAACCCCTCGACATCTGATCATGGTTCAAAAATACAGAGGCATCTTTCCAGGTCTTTCCTTCGACATAAGCCCCGAACCGTCGCCAATAGCCCACTGTGCAGCTCTAGTGCGACGTTAATGAACAAAAACCAAAACCAAAATAAAACCTCGTCATCTGACCGTGGTTAAAAAATACGAGGCATCGTTCCCGGGTCTTTCCTTCGACAAAGACCCCGAACCCTAGCCAATAGCCCACTGTGCAGCTCTAATGTGGCGTTAACTAACCAAAACCAAAAACCCAGAAAAAACATCGTTATCTGACCTGGTTCAAAAATACAAGGCATCGTTCCCGGGTCTTTCCTTCGACATAGGCCCCGAACCCTAGCCACTAGCCCATTGTGCAGCTCTAGTGCGACGTTAATTAAGAAAAAACCAAAAGAAAACCTTTCCAAAATTATTTTACCATCTCAAAAATCCACTTACACCTCATCCTAAGCAATACAACATTTATACGACATATTAAATTCATTCATAAAATACGGGATATTTTCATGAATGAACTTGAAAAAATTTATGAATGGAATGACGTCATTAGTCACACGTGTGTAGCGATACATGTTGGCCTCACTTTGATGTCAGCGAGATTATATCCCGTTGTTTGCTCTACTATGAGGAATCCATGTTCAAAGGTTCAAGAACGGTAAATAACATAATACACTAATATTTCTATACGCCATTAAAGTACAAATATACAAAATAACAGAAAATACTTAGCTGTTCCACCCAAAAATTTTAATACATTTTTAATATATACATTTTTACAAGAGTGATTACACTTATGAGTGTATATCGTTTTAACCACAATTGTCTAGGAAATACCATACACATTATAATTGTTGTAAAATGTAATATTTATTGCAGTACAAAAATATAGTACAATATAAAATAGAGTAGTGTGTTTAATGTTTTTTGCATGGGCGATTAATTAATAAAATTCGTACCCATTCTTACAAATATTTAGAAAATCTATGAAAGGCACCATTGTGAAAAAGGGAATTTTAAGCCAGTGATACATATAAATTAAATTACTACATGAATGAAACTAATAAAAAAAGAGGACGTAATATGAATAGTATCTAATTTATAAAATACAAAACATAGTACAATCACAACTTTTTTCTAACTTTATTTAAAAAAAATATATATATATAATTTTCGAATCAACAATAATTTGCACCCCTATTTATGTTTATAACTGAACTTTAATTCCCATTCTGGAAGGTTCACGTATTGCATACAATTACTAAACAATCAATTACCACCGACCCTCTATATCCGAATAGATCGCATTTCTTTTCTAACTTCACACCCATATCAATGAGACAAATAACCAAGACCGATACCCTAAACAAAAACACCGACAAGAGTGTTATTTACGCAATCGTATCAACACCCCTCATCTCCACCTCCCTTTTAGTAATATGGGGAAAAAAAAAACTCCCCTTCCCATTCCCAGTTAATCTTCTCGTACATTCCGACATCTTTACAAAGATGTGAGTGAAAAGTCCTTTGAGGTTTCGTAACGGATAGAAAAACCACACCCGTCCTTGTATCAAATTCCGATGACAGACATTTACCAGTGCGAGCGAATGAGTCTGTCTTCTGGCTGTAAAGAGAAATATATCTTAAAAGGGGTGCGAATCGATTAAGAAGGGGTTAACAGGAACTATAGCCCTCTATGACTTACTTTTTACCCCAGATAACATAAATCCCTAAAACGAAATTAAATGGCAAAAACTTATCACAAAGCGGCAAATATCGCAGGGGAAAAAGTTACTTTTTTACTATTTGACAATTGAAAGCATTTTTTAAAGGATATTATTACAACACATATTTCGGATGAAATTAGGTATGGCAGCAACCATACGGGCCATCGTGAAAGGAGGAACGATGTTTTTCATGATGGCCCCGAACCATACCTGACATACCGGTTCCGGCGCAACTCCTATACATCCCAAAGTCTTCGCAACTATTCGTAAAATATAACAAAAAAATACTTCCAAAAGAGTGAAAATGTCCACGTAAAAAGTTAATTAAAAAAAATAATAAAATTAAAGGATTAGATTGAGTTATGATCAATAATCCAGTCTAATAGCTTTTAATATATTCTTAATTGTGCTATAAAATTGGAAATCCTTTATTTTAACTCTTTAATTTAGTGCATGTTAAATATACAAATGAAAACATAAAGGTATAAATAAAACATTCCTTACGGGAAGACGTTTTTTTTTTAAATTTATAATTTTTTACTAAATTTTGTTATAAGTATATAACAAAAAATTTTTCCGAAAGAAATGCAATTGATTGCGTAAATAGCACTTTTGTCGGTGTTTTTGTTTAGGGTTTCGGTCTTTGTATCATTGATGTGGGTGAAGTTAGAAAAGAAATGCGATCTATTCGGATAAAGAGGGTCGGTGGCAATTGATTGTTTATTAATTGTATGCAATACGCGAACCTTCTAGAACGGGAATTAAAGTTCAGTTATAAATATAAATATGTAAAATAAAAAATGCTTAATTGGCCAATAGTGAAGCGCCACTGTTTGTCGGTTCATATTATTAGATAGAAAATTTGTTATAGTATTTTTTGTGTTTATTGATCATATTAAAATACATTTAATTCTCAAATGACATTTGCTAGCTCAATTAAGATTTTTTTTAATTTAACAATTTTGAGCTGTTTATATTAGGTGTTAGTTAGCTACTTGTAAACTAATACACAATGTTTAAATTGAAATCAAAATTTTAATATTCTTTTGAAAACGAAAAGAATTCTTAAGAAAATCCCAAATTTCACAAAAGTTTATTTGAATACGCTTTTATTAAATATTTTGTCAACACTTGCAAAATTATTTCGTCAATTTTCCCCCAAACTTGCGAAGTGACATAGCATTTTGTACATTTTGGCGAAATTATTTCGTAATTTTTGAAAATTAAAAAAAAATGATTTTTTAAATGAATTTCCCGGATATTCAGTAACCTTTTTTAACAAGTATGGTATTTGACAAATTTTTGCCTTTTCCCCCAGGTCTCATGTATGCTTCTATATGAATTTTGGAAATTCTAGTGTGTATTTTTGAGTGTTTTGAGTTTAAAAATATAGTGTAAATTTAAAAAGGATTAATTCTTATTCCTACATTGAAACGAATATGTTACATCGTAATGGGTCTTAATGAGTAACACATAATTAAAGTGAGCATTTTTAATATATATAAGTTTTTATTTTTAACTATTTATGCGCAGCCTTGCATTGCTAGAAACCTGTCAATGTAAATAAATATTTTTTTTAAATAATAATTTAATCTTCTTTTAAAACAGGAAAACCGACCTTAAGAAAAATGCGCTACATTTTATACTTATTAAAGCTTTTTGAAGTCGTCGCTAAAATGTATGTATGATTTTTGTAAATTGGCACCAACTTCGAAAAGTTATAATAAGTATAAATTTGATATTAAATAATTGAATTTTTTCCACTCGTTTGTAAAATTTAAAATTATTTTTTACTTTTTAGGGCATTTTTCTTAAAGTTGATTTTTTTTTTAAAGATTATTTTATTTTTCCGATTTTAGTTTTTAATTTAATAGGGGGGTTTGCCTCTGCTATTATTCATCAAGATTTTCAAAATGTTGCTCACATTTTTTCATGTCTCGGATCTGGTTTAATAAATGCTGGTTAAACAAAACTATATTGTCTCAACAAAACTATATTGCAAAGCAATCCTTATCTGTTCTAATAAATGCCGGATGAATGAATTGTGATTGTTGTACAATCTTTATTGAACAATGAAAATATTTTCAAATATGATAAATAGCTTGAAAAAAAGTACGGTTAATCGATACTTCTAGAAATATAGCAACCAGATAACCGATCATGTTTGCAGTTTTTGCCAAAGTGGATGTTTTTCTATTTAACAAAAAAACAATTTTTAAAATTGGACAATATTTTTTTTCAAACGGTCCGGTAAGTTGAGAATTCCGGATAGTTAAATACCGGAATATTTTTTTTCAAAAAGTGCCAAAGTGAGGCATCCCCTATCCAACAAAAAAAGAATTTTCCAAATATCTGAAATAGAACTGAAATCCCGCGCGAAACTACATAAATATAAAAATATACATAACGGTCGAAGTGATAACCTCTTTTGTTTTGGCGCGCTCTAGCGGTTTTAATTTAAAGCTTTTGGCGGTTTTATTTTAAAGTTTTGTTTGGCGAGCATTTCAGTCGGTTAAAAAAGAGGATTATATGGAGAGCTCAATTTGCAGTCCACAGTTTCACATTGAAATTATGTACAGTCGGATGCATATCATTGTGTAGTATACTTTATTCTCTACAAAATGGTATATTAAGTTAGGCCATGCGATAAATAGCGATCAAAAAACAAGAGATGGTTTGTTTTTATTCCACGACAATACATATCTGTTCTAATGAATTTCATACATAGAATAGCAAAATATTTATATACGGGTCATGTGAAATTATTTAATATATAGATTCAACATTTCTTCGTTAATATTATCATATCTAAAATGCTTCATTGTTGGAGATATATTTGAAGACAATGAAATATTTAAACATTTTGTTTTTATATTATTACTATATCGTAATAATGAAAACTCGCAACAATGTTTCACGACAACAAAGGTAATTAGACTTTTCTTTTCACCATTTGATGAAAAGTTTCTGCTAACGAAACTGCGAATTTCATACTGATAATTTGTATTGCTGGTATAGTATATACAAATATTTATTATTGCGTAAAATGGCTGGTACTCCCCTCAAATCAGAGGAAGAGTTGAGGATTCTGTTCCGTCATGGATTTCGGTCTCTTCACGAGGCCATGAAACCTAGCGTCTTGGACGCAGTTCCTTCTATGGAAAGTGGTGACGGACCTTCCGTTGTTAGGAAGGAGGAAGCAGTTGCGGAGGGCGCTCCGCTATTAGGAGCCGAAGACGAGGCCATCAAAACCAGAGCCCGTTTTCTTGTCGCTTGCATCATCGCAAGAGCTCAGTCCATCTTGAGAACTAGAGCCCTCCGCCGTGAGATTGCATTCGATCTCGTACTACTGCAAAATATGGAATCCTTCACAGGAGAAGTCGTGAAGGGATTAAGCTCAGAATTGCCTGCGCGGCGATTCATCGCTATATGCGAGAGCAGCTCTCCCAAAGGCATCCGTCGAGAGCCTTCGAAGAAGCCGAACAGGCTCCGTAGGTTCGTCCGCGGGCTGTTCTGTTGCTGCCGTTGAACAACATCGGGCGGCAAGTGCATTAGGGCTACAGGCGACAGCACTCTAAACTAAACGCGCAGGTCTATTTCTACCTCCTGGGTCTGTGTGGAAATGAAATAGAAGTTTCCTCTTTTCTACCGACGCCATCGTAAAAGTATGGGAAATTGCGATTAAGAAGATGGTAACTTGTTTTAAAAAGATAATATTAGAAAAACACACACAATACATACACTCTAAAGGTACAGTCGGGGGGAAAAACGAAATAACCCTTATTTTTTTTCTGCCGCTATTTATTATAGGCTAAAATTAATATGAGGATAAAGTGATTTTGTAGGGAATAAAGTCTACTACACATTGATATACAAAAAATTTGCATAGGGGACTATCTTCATATTAAAATCCTCACCAACTTTAAAATTTCCAATAGCAACACCCAATTTCGACTCAATATTTAGAATTTAAGACAAAATGTATCGTTGGATTTCAATTTGCAAGTCATTTGGTCAGGTAGTTTTTGAATTATGAGTATCGAAAGTTTAAAACTTGTAATGATAAATGAATATTTTAAATTTTTAATCATATATTCCGAAATAACAATTTTATTAAGCTGATATTAGTTGCCATGTTAGGGGATTTTCGCAAGTATACATTATATACGCAAATTTAAACTCGACATTCTTAAAATAAATTTTCGATAACTGCTGTTTAGCAGAGCTGTGATAGTGTTGAAATTAAATGTATAATTTTTATCAATATTTCGAGTGATTAAAAACTTGTAGATGTCTATATGCACATTGTGTAAACTCCAAAATAATGCCTAATAATAATGACTGAAAAGAAATACAACGTTTATTTGTGTGGTACCAAATAGCATTTCTACAAAAAAAAAGTTTGCTCATTCCTTTAAAGGCCTCTGCATACTCATCGACACTGCAGCGTAACTGTAGGGACAACCTTCGTCGCCGCCAGACCCAACCACTCGGCGAACCATCATACTTACCACTTTCTTTCTTTTCTACCTCATTTAAACTTTCTTGCTACATCTTTTATCTGTTTTTAACACTGTGCATTGAACTACACCTACTTTTTGATGTTTAGACATATGCGGAGCCATTACGAAAGTTACTACCCACCACAAGCACTTCTTCTACATTGGTCGGGTGGTCGAGAGTCCCGGTTTGGTCGGAACATGTGTAGGAAATGTGTCTATGCGCGTGTATAAAGGCCCTCATTTAGACTTGACAGTAGAACCATTTACTATGGTGTAGCGTGTTTTAATCCCACCAGCTATAAATTCGGTAATCTATATATATAAATGCGAAAAACCCACTCATCACTCATCACTAATTCTCCAACTTCCCGTATACCTATGAAGATGAAATTTGGCAAATTTGTTCCTTATACCTTAAATAGGAAAAGTAAGCTATTTTTGTTCCGATCGAACGGATTTAAGGGGTTGTAAAACCCCTTTTTCGAAACTTCTCCATAGGATTAACATGGAGAACATGTAACAATGCAAAATATAAAATTTAAACAATGGAAATTTTTAATATTATGTAACGTACGAAGAGCATTCTGATTGGCTGATGACTAAATATCGCCAAAATGTCGCCAAATAACTAAAAACTGTCGCCAAATAACTAAAAACTGTCGCCAAATTAATAAACTTCGCCAAATAAATTAAAATTTCACCGAATGAATAAAACATTTCGCCAAATTAATAAAATATCGCCAAATGAACTAAAATATGATCATATATGTAAAAATAATATAAAAACCGGCCCGTCGCACCGGGGGGGATTTAACTGTGAAAAAGAAAACAAAACGAAAAATGCTACGACCAAAAGTGCAAGCCATACGAAAAATAAATTAACAAACTGAAGAGAAGAATACAATATGAATAATATAAAGGTTCAAGACAGGAAGCCCATCGCTTAATAAAAGTTTGTAATTTAGCCCCCGTGCACTCAGTTAGTTTTGTGTTTTATTATGTTACTACTCTACCTGCGATTTTTGTTGAGTTCTGTAATAAAGTTAATAAAGGCAAAGTAGCAAATCTTTCAGTTGAGTTCAAATTTTAAAACGCGTTGTCGCCCGTGGATGTTGGTTCGCACCACGGGTCGCTCGGGTTCATGGGCCCGGTGTTCGCCGGCGTCCTCTCGGTTGGGCTGGGTTGCCTTCACGGCTGTCGAAGCTTCGGTAGTTGGTAGGAATGCCAGTGGGAGAGTGTATAAATGGTCAATCTGGTTGACGCGGCCTACCTTTCTCTACTCAATGTTAAGTTATTTATCCATGAAGGCTGATTTCCCGTTGAAATATTGGGGTTGCCTTAATGCGGTATAAAGATCAGAGGGAAAAATGGGGTAACAAACGACTTGATCGAAGCGACTCACTTTCCTATTCGACGGTAGGTCATTTATCGCCAATAGCACGATTCCCTGGGGAGTAATGAGAACGAAATCGTCTGCAGTTAAGGGCGACATTCCCGTTGCGGGGTACAAAGGTCAGAGGGATGAATGGGCTAATAATTGCTTTGGTCGATGTGGCCTACCTTTCTTTATATGATGGTATGCCTATACGATGAGTTATGTGGGCGGAATCGAAAACTGTTGTTGTGTACTCCTCCCCCATGTGGTGCAAGTGTCAGAGGTGAATCAATTTGCGTCCATTTTCTGTAGTAGTCTGTAGGGGATAGGGTTTCGATTTTTTTTAAAAAAATTTAGTTTGGCAATGCAATAAAATATTTGATTCTGATTATTTTTTATTTTAAAAAGTTAAATATTAAAAAAGTGCGGGGGCAAAATCGAAAAAAAGTGATAGGGCCACAACCCCCCCTGCTCCCCCCCCCCTCCCCTTTGCATATTGATAGGCTATACCGTACAATAGAAAAAATATGAAAATCCTGAATTTGGCAAGTGAACCTTTTAAAATCATTTTCTTTTTTTTCTTTTTATATTTTCGCCAATTTTTTAAACTTAACGACAAATGTTGACATAGGTGTCTACTAAAAGTTTTTCGTAGATAATTATTATTAAAAATATATGAGTTAAAGGTTAAAATATGGATGTTAATCAACGGGAGTAAGGTATACATAAAACCACGTTATTGTATAGCCAACTTCTCCATATTATCAATCTTTCCAGTTCTTGCAGGACCTTGCTAATAAAATTTTGTTACAAATTGGAACTTTTAACACTGTGGTACCCCTTGATGGGTGAGAAATTAAGAAAATATTTATTTCGCTATAATATTGTATTTGAATCTGTTTTGTAACTTATTTCCTTCCCGTGCGTAGAACGGGTATTTCAGCTAGTCAATAATAACGAAGTAAAGTGTCAGTTTGTGGATCTGTTCGTATTTTTTTTCCACGACTGTACATTAACAATTTTGTTAGTAATTTTTGCGATTTGAAAGTATTGCAATGAGATATATGCATATTTTGCAATACACGATTAAAATGTATTTTTTTATATGCTAACTTGTTTTTGAAAAACTGAAATTACTTTTGTTACTTTATCTAAATTATTAAAATGTTTTTTAATACCTAGTTTAAACATTGATATATTATTGTAATATTTGTCAATTGTGAATAAAATTTATTATAAATTTTCTTTGTTTCTTTTAAATAACTTGTTATAATGTGTAAAGTAATATGCATAATTTTATTTTAATTATAAAAATTATTATATATACACATCCTCACAAATATATATATTTGTTTTATAGAATAACTTGAAATTAACTTCGACAGAAAGAGTGGTCAATTTCAATGTTGAAATATTATTATTAACCTTATTCATTATGCATTAGCCTCTCTTACAAATGAACAGTTTATTTGCAATATTTATTGCTAAGATAATGTACTTTGCTAGGAACATTGTTTTAACCTAAAAAAAAATATACTCTTCTATTATAAATTTATAATTTATTGTATAAAGTTCATTCATTTATTAACCGACTAAACAGAGCGCCGTCCAAAACTCCAAAATAAAACTGCCAGAAACTTTAAATTAAAACCGCCAAATCGCGCGCCAAGTCGAGAGATTATAAATTTGACCGAAAAGGGAAAAATAAAATAATCTTTCTAGAAAAAAGGAAACCCGACTTTAAGGAAAATGTTTAAGTAAAAAGTTGTACTAAGTAAAAATTGATATTCATTAACTCAATTTTTCAACTCATTTGAAGAACTAAAAATTATTTTTTACTTTTTAGTGCATTTTCCTTAAAGTCGGTTTTCCATTTTTTCTAGAAAGATTTATTTATGTTTTAAATAATTAAAAATATACATGTTTTTTTCCTTGATACTGTATGCATTCATTTCTTACCATCACCCTAATTTTAAATATCTTATTTCTGAAATGATCATTCTGAATCAGAAAGAAAATGAAAACGTAGGAGTGAATGCATTTTGTTTATTAAATTATAAATTTGTAAGTGAAGAATATAATTTTCCAAATTTGGATGTACATGTTGAAAATTGAGTAAATACGTTCGAAAACGAATATACTAGGATGCGATTTCGGCATGTACTTAAAAATGAGTACAAGAAGCACATATATCATTTCAAAAATGAAACTAAATATGCTTAAAATTTATTCCATGCTGGTACTCAAAAATGAGTGCATGTCTTTAATTTAAGACTAATATAATCGGAAACTATGATAAGAATCGAATGTATTAAAAAATGAGTGCATTTTACACATTTTCAAGCATCTGTTTTTAACTGTGCATGTACTTAGTGGTTTTAAAATATTTGTAGCAGACTATTTCCGGTCTAGAACCTTCATTTTTCCATTTTATAGGTTGTAAAGTGTACTAGCATTTAAAAAGATGTCCGTGTAATTTTCTGAACTAAGTATATCCTTTTCAATGCCATTGAACACCCTTTCCGTGGTTTAGAAAGAATGTAAGACGATTGAAAATATTAATTGAATTTTCTTTATAATTTTTGGTGCAATTATAATTGATAATCAATAACCCAGCATATTTATCATAAGTACTATTCTTTTTTTGTGGTCTTATTTGTGAACAGTTTAATGCAGCCGTAAGGCACGTTCTGTACGAACGAGTATTACGCGCGTGAGGTTCTCGGTGATTGGAGAATTCATCCCACGTGGTATGAATTCTTCAATCACCGAGAAGTTCACACGCTTTTTACTCGTTCGTGTAGAATGGGCCTAACTTGACAAATCAGTTGAACGTTTTGAGGAGGTGACAAGTATAACACATCGGTTCATAAAATGATTATATACAAAAAATCAAGTATCAAGTAAAAGAACTTATTCTGAAGAAACATTCATGTGAATGAGGAAGATTTTGAAACGACACTAATATTCTCTATTCAATTTAAATACGATACAATCAGTTATTGAACTAAAACTTTTTTTACTACATTTACATTTGTAGTGAGAGAGTAAAAGTATGTTTTACACATATTTCATAATTTGCGAGAAGGCAGTTTTTGAATTGCACCTCTCATATATTAAATATCACTATATAAATATATTTGTATGTTGTCATTATAGCTTAAATATCAATTTTTGAACATTATAATAATTTAAATTTTTGTATGTTTTTTTAAAGAGTATGTGGCAAAATGTTACATACGGTAATCGCACATCAAAATACTTTATTCGAAAATTCACAAGGGCAAACAATTTAAATACATTAACCACAAACCACATAAAAATGCATTATTATAGAATTAATATTAATACATTTAGTTTTCAAAATAAATTATATGGAGTAATAATAAAGTCGGCTATCAATTCTAAAGTAACTTTAGGTTGGGTATGAGGAAGCATTTATAAGAAGAACTCCAAATAAATTTCAAAAAATTGTGGATATACTCAGCGAAATATTCCTATTTTTTTTAGCCTCCAACAGCATTTTATATGAGTTGTGGATGGTAGGATACAGTGGCGGCTCGCCCACTACAGCAAGTACAGCCGGGCTGCACCTAATTTTATTACATTTTAAAACTAAAATTATACATTTTACTAATTTTCTTAAATGAAGATTAGAATTGGAAATGGAGATTAAATTGCAACTCTAAGTAAAAAAAAATCTCCGATAAATAGCAAGCGTGTTTCCGTAATGCACAAATTCAGGAGAAGAAAAAATAAAAACTCCATTCAATTAAAATTGCAGCTAAAAAGCGAAGTTCGAAATCGGCTGCATCGTTGCCATGGCAACCTTACGTAGTATGACTTCCCCAGCACACTAAAATGGAGGATGTGACGACACAAACGTAGCGCAAAAGGATTTTTTCAAATTAGCTGTACTAGGGATTTCGAATAAATGATTGGTTCATTTCTGAATCGGCAAGGCGGGGTGGAGGAAAACGATAATCGAAGAATCTCTCCAAACGGAAATAGTTTTCGATAAGTTTGCACGTGTGTTGTTGTTTCTTTACTTAAATTAATATTAAAATTGACCGATTCGCAAGTTTGATAGGACGATTGATTTTATTTTCAAAAAATAAGTAAGTGTTTTCTATTATTTTTACATGTTATCTTTCATAAAAGTTGAAAGGAAACTTTGGTTTGAGTAATAAATTTTAAAGAATGTCCGTTCGTGTATTGTTGTGAAAAATGCGAGGGGTAGGGGGTGTGGGGGAGTTACATGTTTTCGGCTGCACTAACATTTTTGACCACGGGCCGCCACTGGTAGGATATCTGTTTTTTTCACTATATCACATATTTCACTTTGTTACACACATTGCATATATTTATTAATCTATCTCAGGTGCTTGATATGCAGGTGCTTGCAAATGTGCTGTCATATATATTAAATGTTCCCCATATAGTCCGCACAGCATACTGGTCATATCCTCGCATTTCAACTTGGCGGGTTATTCATGTGCCTTTATTTGCCATTATTCAGATGATTCGGAATGTAAATCTTGGCTGCATCAAAAAATATATTACTGGTGAAATACTTTAATTTCTGAAGATTAAGTAAAAGGGTATTTGTAAGTTATTAGTTATTTTCGTTTTCAAATGATGACATCAATTTTTACTTATATTTATATATAAAGAAAAGTGCATTTGCGTGAACTATTTATACAATATTTTTCTATAGTTTATTCAGAGGTTGATGACATTTTGCAGATATGATCTTTAAAACAAGAAGAAGGTCACTACCTACATGAGATTTCGAAAAAATAGACTTCTTATTAAAATCACCAGATGGCGCAACAGTGAAGAAATAGACCAACACTCTGCCCCGGCAACGGTCATTTAGCGAGTTTCAAATATTGTTCACTGTAACCGTATTTGTAGTTAAATTAATTGATTATTTTTATTCGTTTTGTGGAAAAAATTACATATATTATTCACATCAAAATGCATTGTGGAAAAATTCATATAATTAAATAATTTTTTTTAATTTAAGTATATGGGACATCTTTAATAAATCTGGTTATTAATTCTAAAGCAACTTTAGGTTGGTCATGAGGAACAAAATGCCCAGCATTTCTAACAAGAACCCCAAATAAATTTCCAAAATTTCGGATGTACCCAGCGACATTGTCAAGTTTACCCAGCCTCCAAATTTTCCTATCAGCTGCCTTGTAGTCACTGGAATGCTTCCAAGTTAAATTGTTCATTAGTAAACTTTCGCATTGCACATAAGGTAAGACAAGATCCAGTTGACCCGTGTAAATGAGCACTTTGTAGTTGTTTACTAAAGATGCGATTTTGTCTGTGGAGGACGCTACGACAACGTCTACCTTCAAATAGTGCTTGACAGTGAACTGATCGTGGTAAGGCAGGTTTCCGACATGGATTGCTCTTCTCGACTGCGGAGATTGGATGTAGGCTTCGTGGTAGGAGAAATCTTCGGGCTTCTCAGTGAAAAGGAAGTTGTAAAAGTATCCATATCCTGTGAATTGTGTCAGGTACGGAGTAGTTGCTATGTCTGGATCCTTCAAAAAATCCACGTATTTGTTGAATTCTTTTAGAGCCAGAAAGTTTTCACCTTTTTGCAGATGTCGGTCCATTGCATTGTAGATGATTTTGATAATGGATGCTTGCTTGTAGTCTACGACACCCAGTTGGTACAAGAATTCATCGTAATGGTTTAATGTGCGTACGTCAAAAAATCCATTTCCTATAGAGATTCCTTTGAAGTTTAATTCGGCTGGGGGTCCATCTACATGCATCTTGTATCCTAAATATGGTACGTGTTTCCCTAAAATAAATTTAAAAAAAAATATTTTACACTTCAGTTACCGTTCCAACTTTCCTGAAGTTATACGAGCTTAAAATGAAAGGTATCAAGAAAAGTTTGCATATAGGGAGATGGGGAAAATATACATTATTTTTTATTTGTCAATATTTTCCCAGCAAAAAAAGTCAGCATCAAACCTTCATCAAAATTGTTAAATTGAAGGTTTTTTGAAGGTTTTATGAAGGTTTTATGAAGGACATTTAAACAAAATACTGCAGTTTTTTCGAGGTTTTTAATTCCCTTCATGATAAAAAATTGAAGGTTTTTTGCAGGTTTTTATGAAGATTTTTTACAGTTTTTATGAAGGATATTAAAACAAAAACCTTTAATTTTATAGTTCTTCAGAAAACTGCAATTTTCCTGCATAAAACCTTCAATTTCAAAATTTTGATGAAGGTTTTATGCTGACTTTTTTTTGCTGGGTTTTTTCTTTATTGTTTAAGTAATAATATTCTTTACAGTTCCATATTCTTAATAACTATAATCATTTGTAGATATATATAGGCTCATATATATCCATCGTTACTCCATTTTTAATTAAAAATAATTTTTACATTTGCTTGAGATTTTAAAGTTTTATTTTCTCAAAATTAAAGTGGTACGTACTAAAAATAAATACATTCCTAAGTTATTTTTTAACACCAATAGAATATTTTAAGCAACTAAGGAAACTTTTCAAATCTTGGTAGAAGATGTAAGTTTTAAAAGAATTTGAGTCCGTCAGCATTATTTGTTTCAAAACATATGATTCTTTTACCATCAAGTTTCTATTGTTTCCCCCCCACAAAAAAATCTTACCTCCATATGATTCTCCGCAGATGTAAAAATCATTTTGTCTGTATTCATAATACACTTTGAAGAACTGTTGTAGAAACGTATACAGATCATTAGCCACTTGATCTTCAACTGTGGCATACCCTTTCTCGTTGCCAGTAAAACTGAATCCTGTGCCCACGGGACTGTCGACATATATGACGTGGAACTCTTTTGCCCATGTGTGTTCCCGTAGACCAGCTGTCGTGTTGGAGTACAACTTGTACGGTCCATGTTCTGCAAAGAGGCCCAAAAGTCCACTTGCACCAGGTCCTCCTTGCAGCCATAGTATGACGGGTGCCCGTATGTCTTTGTTCTGTAAAGATTATTATTTTATATGTGGAAGCATCAAATATATTTCCTCTTCAGGGATTTATAGAACGAATTTTTATATGTTGAAAAAATAACTGTTGCTGTCGGGATCGTCGTTAAATTCAAATCGTGTTTCATCTACTATTATTTTACTCTCGTCTCGAAACGTAACAAAATAAGATACATTTTAATTTAGTAGAGTTTGTTAAAAAATGCACGTGCATCCTAACTCAGATCAGTAGATTTTGCATTTTTTTTAATTAACGCGCATATGTATAAAAATTTATGTAATTTAAGGATTCAATGTTATTTTCGTTTATAGTTCATACATTGAGAATGTAATATTATCCTTACTTAAAAAAAATGTAGTATTTCTTATATTGTTTTATTCCGACGGAAGAAAAGAGACTATTACCAGTATATTTTATTTATCAAGATGTATGCAGCAGTAAAAGAACACTGACGCTTTAAATTCTATTGGCTTACTAATTAACCTCATATATTGACTCTGTTTGCTATGCAACAACAGTTCAACAGACACAATATCAATTTTGGGAAAAATGGCTTTAAAGGAAACCACTCAATAGGAAAATTCAGGCTGCAACAATTCGTTACATGTTTATTATCGGCGCAATAGATATCTAATGAGGTTTTTGTTTTTGAAGTTTTTTTTTAACATACTGAGGTTACTACATATAACACTGAGGTTTTTTTTAACATAGAAAGTGAAACCATAGGTTTCCATTTACATTGAAAACAAAAAATTTTGTCTTCGATCTTTGGGTTAACACGGTTCATATGTACATAGTTTAAGGTGAAAGGAAATGTTTTTTTTTTAAATTAAATAATATTAAATTGCACATTGTTAAACTTATGATTTGATCGATTCTTTAAAAAAAATTGCTTCGGTTAATGAAGTACATTTTAGCAAAAGATTACATTTTTAGGTGATTTAATTCAAGCCCAATAGTCGATTTGTTTGAGTAAATAGAAAGCTTGTGATAGTTGAATACATAAAAAAATAGAAAATTCGAATTATTGAGTAATTTTCTAGAGTTTTGCATACAAAAATAAATTTTTAAAACATTCTAATGAAAAAATTAGAAAAATTTCTAATTTGCATAGCTTTTTTTTCAATGCCTAATAGTGTTGAAAAAATTGGTTTTCGAATTATTAATGCTAAATAATAAGAAATTCGTAATTTTAAAGAATAATCTTTGGAAAAAAGGGTAATTATTTCACAAAACTGGGAATTTCCAAGCTTATAAACGACAAGAACTGATTGAAATATTTTTAACACTTATTATATGTTAATATAATGAAGTTACAAACCTTTTTTTTTTTAAATAAACTTTCAGCAAAAGAACATATTTCGAAATGAACGCCATTTACTTGTTTCATTAGAAGTTATATAAAATGTTTTAATTCATTAATCAAAATAAAAAAAATATATACTGGCAATTGTTCTTTTTCGAAGATATTTTATAATAAAAAAATTCGATTTTTCAAAAATGTCGATTACAGAAAAAGATTTAGAAAGCTGTAACAAGAACCGTATCGTAAAAATCAAATATACTGTGTTTTTAGAAGTTAAAGGTTGTTATTCTATTTTATTCAAGTTACTAATTTTATTAAACTTTTGTTTTATAATGCCGTTTACACGACGAATTCCATGAATCCCTAAAAAAAAAACATTTCACTCCATTTATGAATCTAGGTAGGGTACCTTAGAAAAATAAAAATATTTAAATAACTCAGAAATAAATAAAACTATACAATTATGTTTCCAATAAATAAGTGAACGTTTTTAAAGAACAATTATTACTTTACAATTTTTTTCCAGAAGGAAATTGGACTATGAACGTCAAAAATCGAATTTTAAAACCCATTTTCATATATAGTTATAATGCTCCCAAATTTTTACGACGACACTGCTAACAATACTTAACCAAATATCATCCACTTTTAATATACGTAAGATGGTAATCAACTGCCTAAAGCTAAGCTGTTTATACGTTTAAGCAGTTGTTTAATGCTATAATATTATTTATTAATATTAACTACACCCTGAATTTAAATTGAGGCAGACATGTGACTATTTATTTTTCTAATTGCATTAATAGAAAGACTAATTCTAATCAAATTATAACTCGTAGTACATTGAATGCTTCATTTATATCAGTGTATCGTAAGTCCAAATATGTAAACAAACCGAATTTTACACCGTTTTGTTCATATAACAAAAGCCAGTGTTGTGAATGTATGAAGTTTTACGAAACGCGCAACAAATAAGTCTAAATTTATCTCTTCAACATACTAACTGAAGTTAATAAACATTTTTTTTTTCTTTCGTTTCCTGGAAAATTGGGATTTTTAATTTACTTGATATCACGACTTAAGCAAAGACACATTTTTCTAAAATATTTTTTAGCATATAGAATTGTTTCACTTACCAACGCAGGGAAGAACCAGAAGAAGAGGTTGCTGTTGTGTTCCTTGTTCACAGTGAAGAACCCACTGTAGCTGGGTACTTTGGGTGCATTGGGCAACTGACCCACTCTACTTAGGGAGCGTCCAGCCTCAATCGCCCCATTCTCAATGTAAGGAGTCAAAAACAGAGGTAGGTCATAAGAAATATCGGAAAAACTTTCAGAAAACAAACTGGAGAAATCAGTATTTATGGCCCGAACGGATTTCTCCAGAAAAACGAAGAACAGTAACAGTTTTAAAATTTTAACCAGCATATTCATAATCGTTTAATGTCGGCGATGGCCTTTCTCTTATAATTCGTCTACATTCGAATGAAAATGCATACGAAATTGCGTTGAATGAAAAGTAAACATTTTACAGATAACATCTAATTTATTGGTCAACTGTCGCTTAAATTGACATGCCATATTATGTAGTAAAATGTTCTTTTCTCAACACAGACAAGAAGAAGTAGGTCGAAACCCTTTGCAACATTTTATTCCGATTTGTACATATAAATTAGAGTTTCGTGATACGCTTTCAACAGTTATTTCATGAAAGTTTGTTCAGGACGAATATTTTCTTGTGCGCGTGAGTAATCCTCTTTCAATAACTCAGTAAACGGTATTTCGACTAAATGTCATCGCTTTGTCAATAACTCTGTACATTCTTGATAGTTTATAGCAAATAAGATATGAAGCTAATCGCTAGGATTCCATGAGTATGATAGGGTATATTATTTCTTAGCTAATGTCTAACTTGGGGACCTTCGAATCGCCATTTTGTTTAATGTGAACTTTTTACTACATAAAACAATAAAGAAACATAATAAAGTAAGTTATTAACAAACATAAAATAAAAATTGAAATTGGTTAATAATAAGTTGGGCAGACACATACCCCAGTGTAAAAAAGGTTTGACTCGTGAATAATTTGAACGCGTGCCTGCTTTGTCGGCTTCTAATGTCTTTGGAAAACTCTTCTATACCGGTCTAGAAGAACTTGTTATAGGTTTCACCACTTGGCATTATTTTATTCATTTTGAACTATTCTGTTATTAACCTGTTTCAGTTTTCTATGCCGTAATTGAAATTTAGGGTGACATTTTGGGTTCATAATGAAATCTTTTACAAAAAAAAAAGTCGCCGCTTTAAACTCCTCCCAATTCTCACACAAATGCAACTAGTCAAATAGGTCATTCTAAATTTACAAGAAGATTTCATGTTCTAAAAATATTTTTTTCCCTTTTCGAAACAAACTCGAAAAATAGTTTTAATAATAAGAAATAATTAAAAATAATAGGAAATCGAAATATAACTTTTAATTGGAATAAATGAAAAGTATTTATTTTTAGGCAAGACTGTGCGTTTTGTATGTACACAATACGGTATTATGCGGGTAAAACATCAATGATGTGAGTGGATTGTAGGATTTGATTGAATTTGTATGCAGATAAATATATAAAATTTATGTTTTGCTTCTATTATTCATGATAGAGTTACACTGCATCACTTCTTTTGGAGAGCTCAAGTAATCATTCTTAGAACAGAGATTGTATTTTATTTTTGTAATCTATTAACTTATCAACAAGAAATGAAAGTTCAAAATTTGAATTAAAATACAATTTAATTGTTTAAGTGGGAGTTCTTCTTTTTAATTGAACATTCTGGGCGTACAATTAAAAAAAAATTTTCACACCTTTTAAGGGCAGTTTATTTTTAAATTTAAATAGATCCACAATTTTCGCAAAATGATTCTTTATTAATTTTTTTTTTTTTTACGAATTCCCAATAAACTACATCACTTCGCAAAGCACTATTGACAAAAAGTGTCGGGATACAATCTAAGAATAAGTTAAAAATCATGGTTAACTTATTCTTAGATTGTATCCCTACACTTTTTGTCAATAGCGCTTTGGCGAAGAAGAGGCTATCAATCGATTTTGACGACTAGAAAGACTCCTGTAAAATTTATGAAATCCGTTTTGGAAACTAGACTGCTCTCATATAGAATGCGATCTATTAATACATATGAGGAATATGATATCAGTGTATGTATAAAATTGAACTTCAACAGTCTCATTCAATTAGTTATTTCGCGGAATTGATAAAGGTAAATTTCATCGGCTTATTTCAGATAATAAGCGAAACAATATTACCACACAAGATCGAATTTATTTTTAAATTGAATTAGCCAAGTGTCATAAAAACGTTCACCATTTTAATGTATATTTAAATTCATTTTTCTAATTTAATAAGGTATACCTTTAATAAACTTAGTTATTAAATCGATCGCTACTTCTGGTTGGTCCCTTGGAACTAAATGTCCAGCGTTCCTCACCAAAACTCCGAATACATTTCCAACACTACGGATATACCCAGCGACGGTAATATTATTGTCCAGTCTCCAGATGTTCCTATCTGCTACTTTATACTCGTTGGAATACTTCCACGTCAAGTTCTGAAGAAGTTGTTCGGTGAACACATAGGGAACAGCCAGATCCAGCTGTCCACTGTAGACGAGGACTTTGTAGTTGTCCATGAGAGTGGCCAACTTATTGGTGGACGACGAGGCCATGAGGTCGAACCTCAAGTTGTGCACGACTGCGTCTCTACTGTTGAAGGGCAAGCTACCGACGTGGATCGCATTTCTAGACTGTCTCAATTTAATGTAGCTGACGTAGTAACTGTAATCTTCCGGTTTCTCAGTGAAAAGGAAGTTGTAATAGAAGTTATATCCTGAGAAGTTTGAAAGGTATGACTTGTCTGATGTAGTAGGGTCTATGAAAAATCCTAAACTCCTATTGCATTCCTCCAGAGCCTTTAAGTAGTTACCTTTCTGGACATCTTGGAGCAATGACTTGTAAGAATCTTTGATAATGGTTGCCTCATTGCTGTCTATAATTCCCAGTTGGTAATAGTAATCGCCGATGTCCAACGAATATTGCACATCAATGAGCGGATTTCCTATGAAAATACCTTTAAAATTTACTCCTGATGGTGGGCCATCAATGTGCAATTTGTATCCTAAATATGGAACGTGTTTTCCTGAAAATATACAAAGGAACTAATTTGTATACTAATAACATTAATTCACTGAAATTTGGATTCTTAATGTAGGTAAGCTAAATGGTATAGTATGTGTAAGTATCTTTAATTTTAATTGATATGCAAGTGACAATATCACGATTAAAGTTGATTGTGTTATGATATAAAAGGTACTGATATAAAACACTGATATAAAAGGTAATAACACAACTAATTTAGTTTCATATTTAATGTCACTTCTAGAAGTTCAAATAACTATTAATTAATAAAGCAGATATCGAAGCATCTTGTTGCTATAAATAAATTACAACTGGTTTATTTATGAATTTTTGTAATGAAATAAATCTTACCTCCGTATGATTCTCCGCCTATGTAAAAGTCATTCTGCCCAAATTCGTAGTACACCTGGAAGAACTGATTGAGGAATGCATACAAATCATTGGTAATTTGATCCTGGTCAGTGGCGTAACCTTTATCGTCATCAGTGAAACTGAAGCCGGCGCCCACAGGACTGTCGACGTATATGACGTTGAACTCTTTTGCCCACGTGTGTTCTCTGAGATTCGCTGTCTTGTTGGAGTTGAGCACGTGCGGCCCATGTTCAACAAAAAGGCCTAGCAGGCCGCTTGAGCCTGGTCCTCCTTGCAACCATAGTATGACAGGTGCTTGAAGGTTGTTATTCTGCAACAGGTGGGCCATTTTAGAAAGAAGAGGGAAACTGAAGTATTAAAGTGTTGCTAAGTATTTTTGGACTTTTGTAGTTTTGGAAAATTTACTTGGAATTCCCAAACTTTATCTTCATTTTTCACTTGAACTTACAAATTTATGGAACATTAAACTAAAACTTAAAAAATAACGAAAGCTAAATGTTAAAATATAATTTGCCAATGTACTGATAGTAAGAAGTTCTTTCTCTTCGTCTTCTTCTTACTTCTCTGGTGCCTTTTTATTGTGTTAATTTTATTCTAAATTAGTTTTGAAAGTGTAAGGAAACTAAATATTAGGTCTAAGATAACTCTTCTTGATGAAAAATCATAAAATATTCCGAATATTTGGTAATTGCTTTCAACCGACCACTTGATTAATTTTTATGTAACATGGGTAATGGAAGGAATTTTAATCGCTTACTGAAATGGTTATATTTAAATATGTAGTGGATATTAGTAGTAGGATATTTAAAATAATGTTGCAAAAAACATATTGAGCATAATATTGAGAATTAACTGGAATTAAAATATTTCCTATCTAGTTTTAATAATGGATTTTCGGAAATTGTATTAGAGAAGGTATTGAACATGAACATTTATTGGCAGAATAGACAAAAAATCATTTAAGAATTATAGCATATCTTTTTACGATCGGTCACGGTCACAGCGATTTGTTTTTATATCTAATAAAGTAAATGCGGTTTTCAGTTTCGAAATCTATAACTTGATTGTTAAATTCTCGTAACACACTCCTTTTGTCGTTACAGAACTAGCAAAGTCTCAAAGTATGCTGATTTCGTTCATTACTAAATTTTCGTTTGTAGGCATTGCTTCAAATAAATAATCCGGATGTTCGAAACATCATCGCGTTAAATTGAAGTGTATGCAAGGAGCTTACATTTCTTGCAAGGATACCTTGAAAATGACCGTTGTAGTTAAGACTGGAGCTAGTATACTTTGGACAAGTGTTATTAAGTTATTCTGTATAAATAATCATGTATTTTTGCCTTAATGAAATGCTTTGTTTTTTATATATGACAAATATTTAAGTAAGGTTAAAGAAGTTTGAAAGAAATCAAAGATACAAATAATCAAAGATAATTTGTTCAATTAGATGAGGCTGATCTTGTATGATCGTGTATCTTGAATGTATTAAAATTCAATTGCGAAAACTTTTATTATATTTAATAGTAATTTTTATTACAGTATTCTATTGACTTACGATTTAATCGATATTTATTTCAAGAATCAATATTCATTTATATTTAAAGATTGCCTATCGCAGATACAATTCGAAAGTAATTTATCAATGTAATTCGTAACTTAAAAATATTACTTCCAAAATATTTATGAAAACTGTTTTCATTATATATAAAATAGTAAATGTTTCACTTACCAACGCCGGAAAGAACCAGAAAAATATATTGCTGTTGTATTCTTGGTTTACAGTGAAGAAACCACTGTAGCTGGTTACATTGGGAGCATTGGGCAACTGTCCCACTCTGCTCAGAAAACGTCCTGTGTCGATTTCATCACTCTCGATGTAAGGGGTTAGGAACAGAGGTTCCTCGTAATTCAGAATGTCGTACAGATTATTTTCAACTAATTCAAGTAACAGCGGCAAAGTATTTGGAAGATTTAAAGCTGGGGCAGAAGTTTTCAAAATAGTGAAGAGCAGCAACAATTCTATTAATTTATTAAAATTATTCATGCTTATTTATGAGACACTCGCTATGCTTGCACATTATATTCGAGTGGAACATTTAAGGTATCCTACATGAAAATAATAGTTTTATTAAAGGTGTTTAGTAAATAAAATAATATTTTATAATAAAATACATAGCATTAATAATTTTCCTGTTTCTCGAGACTAAAATGCACAGTTAATGGTGACTTTTGTTGCTAAATGCTCAGACTTTTATGCGTTTCGTCAGTTGACTTTATGAACTCACCTTGTGAAAGTTTATACAGATGCCGTATAAAGTGACAGTTTTCAAAATGACAGTCATTAAAGAAATTCTCCAATATATTAATATTTATTTTGGCTTTGTCATACACATTTCGTAAGGTTTCAATGAATTACATAATGAAAATGCTTCGTCACATCCTTTGATTGAGTAAAGAGAAGTTGTTAATTTACAGTTTTTGTAAAGTTTATTTAAGAAATTAGTGATGTAAGACACAGTGTCCTCAGATGTTTACATTTTTTGTATATACAAGGTGGCCATAAAATAAAGTGATTATAAAATAAATTGGAAACTGTACTACATACATACGTTCTTATAAAATCATAGTGAAAGTTGCTAATATCTTGTGTGTTTTCAGTTCATGCCGATTTTTTGTATCTCGGTGTTGCATTCATTGTCTTTATGCAAATAAGATGAATTTTTCTGCGCATGTAGATTAAAAATACGCAATTATGGTTGAATTTGAAGCACTTTTTAAATATAAAAAAATTAAGTTAACATTATTTTTTTAGCGTTTTGTTGCTTAAGTCTGTTACACATAACTCTAAACCATTGATTCATCAGACGTAGCGAAAGCGGATTGGTGACGAAATTCAAGAGATTCACTAATTATAACATGGACTTGTATACAAAAAATAAGTGATTCGTATCCAAGTAGCTTTAGCTACTACTTATAACTCCGTGGTTCGGAGTTACGTGGCATCATGGCTTAAGCAACGTTTTGGTATTTAATGTTTAGTGTTTTTATAAATTATTTAATTTTTTTTAGCAAAAAGCGCCTTTTATAGAACGATTATGTATATAAATTTTATTGCTGAATCGTTGATGGCATGCTTTGAATAGTAAGTGTCAATTTCAAAGGGAAGACCCGGGAACACTAATTCGTATTTTTGAACCATAGTCACTTGACGACCTAAAAATTTTTCTTGATGTTTAGCGTTATAAAAATAATAGGTTAAAACAATTGGCTCGTTTTCTCACATTTGGAATTTAGGTACATTTAATGAAAACAAAGCAATATAAGATATACGTGAAGCATATATCTTTTTACTTTCCTATATGTGCCTAAATAAAGAAAGCAGAGCTATACAATTTTGAGGCAAGATGCATACGTATTTAAAGCCTTCATCTACATTAACCCTTTGCACTCCGCGAACACTTTGCGATTTGTGTTCTTTCTATGGAACAGTTATTCCTCTTTACGTTCTTTTCCACAGGTTTTTTTTATATTTATAAAGGGAAAAAATCCTAATCTGTTTTGTATTTGCAAGAGAACAAGTTGCAAAAAAGATTGATGTTCTAAACACAATATCCTGCTGTTCTCGTTTATTTTAAAGAACAGGGAAACAAAAGAACAGGTCGTTATGTTGGCGCCTGAGAGGCGCCTTCGGAGTGCAAAGGGTTAAAATGATTTTTTTTTTAAACTGTTAGTTAATCCTTTCTTTTTTCACAGGCCCGTTTAATTGTTATAAGTATTGTTATGCACAATTTTGACGCTAAAGGAAAAATTTAACATCATAATTCAGTTATAACTCAGCATATATTTCAATTGATTTGGTTGATCATGTGTTTATTATATTTTGTAATCTTATTCCAAACTTGAGTTATAACTCAGTATGTAGAATATTTTATAATTGTATTACCTTAGGTTTTAACATCGGTTAGATCTTCCATAACATAAATGTGTATTAAATGTTATCATTACATCGTTTTGGAACTTTTTAAATCAGTCACGTCAGTAGATGTAATTTAGGTCCAAGTTAATTGTAACCCCTCTCTGTTATTTTTTTAGATTGTTGATATACTAAAATATCTCTTAAGCATCGCAAAATAATCTGTCGGTTAGAACTGTATCAGTTTAGTTCAAATGAATTGATCAATGGACCGCGAACGGTTAAACTGGAATTAATACTATCGATACTCATTTAGTGTAGGTTAGTGTTCAATAGAAAATAAAATTCCTAATCTAATTTGAGTAAAAGTCGAAATTACACACAGGGTTGTTATTAAAAAGAATTATAGGTAAATCTGAGAAAATTCTGGCCTATTTTGGTAAATGTGGGAAAATTATGGCTTATTTTGATTTTTTTTATATTAGTTCCTTTTTTCTAAATAGTTTATTCCCAAACAAGCCAAAGTTATGCGATTTAGTAGTTATCCAGTTGTAGTACTGACTCGCTGATGCAAGTATGTAACTCATTTTCTACATTGCGCATTTTGGGCATCCATCACTATCAGACTAAGCACTCGTTTCAGCTTGACAGATGGGAAGCATTATAATTAAGGAGCAAAACATTTAAAACGTGTTTTCTCATATTCAGACGATTAGTGGGAAAACACAAATGACTTTTCCTATTTGTTTTGATACGCAAATTCCTATATTTGAAAGTTATTTTCATTGGGGAAAAATATGCATTGAACTAATGAAACAATCTAGTTTGATAGAATATATTTAAACTTATCCAAGTCCACTATGGACGGTGGCAGCTCAATGGTAAAATAACCGACTCGCATACAAAAAATAATATTTCAGAGATAATCCGGGCCAAGATAAGTTTTTGTCTAGGAGTTCATGCAGAATGTGCCTACATCAAAATTACATGATTTATATTAAGTGTATACAATTTACAGAACAGATACCGTAGTTTGTGATACGAGATGTCCTCACGGAACCTCTTGGACAAAAAAGACGTGAGTTAAATACAACTCATATGGCAACGAAAGGGTTAACGGCATATACAAAGATCCGCTCTCGACATTCAAAAATCCGTCGAGGCCTTTTACGGGCACGTGTAAATATCCGTTCAGCAAATAGTTATGTTGTGAACTTGGCGAGCTAAATGTGTCGTCAATTGAAGTGTGACAACCCTTCCTTATCTTTTTTCTGATAATGATGTAAGAAAATTTGGGCTTTGGCTCAATGTAACTCGCTGTCCACCCCATAGCCAGCCAGTATAATCTATTGGCTGATACCCATTTGCAGCAATTGTTTCGGGCATCTCATCATTTGAGCAATCGATTTTTCATAGGGCAATATTTGAAAAACAACTATTAAAATCTTTTTCCTCAACAGATTTTCAAAACCAGCTGTTACTCCTTCTGAGCAGTCGGTTTTGTCATGTGAACTGTCTTTCGGCAGTGATTTTGTGAATATTGCATCATAATAATTATTTTCTTTGAAATTTAACTTACATTAAATCAAAACTAAATTCTTTAAATAATAATAATAAAAAAATGTCCAAACTCTTCAAATAATAAAAAAAATCCCCTATTTTATAATTTATAGGCACGGTGTATTTTATATTTATGTATCAATGTATATCTGAACCAAAGAGGTCAGCCAAATTTGTCGCACTTTGGCTTGACTTGTTTGAAATATAACCTAAGAAATAAAATGTTTTGTTATTCCAATACAGCCAAACAATGACCATGTGTGCTCAATAATAAAGCTTCTTTCACGTAAAGATATTTTAAAAATGTGTTTATTCTGTATATACAAGCACACATAGAAGTAACATATTTTATAAATTTGATCATGTTTTAATAATAATTTATTTTATTATCGTTTTTACACTTTAACTGTAAAATAAAAAGATAATATCTTTTTTAAGGTGATTTATGTATCGGTTTCACTTTAATGGAAATATAACTTTCCCGTATAGATAGACGCAAAAAAGTACTTACTAGTTTTTTAACATTAAATACTTCATAGAAATAAATTCTAGTCATCCACCTTGGCGTGACATCGTAAAACGATTTCTCAATGCACATTTTCCAAACACTTTGCAGACTTGCATCATGGAACTTTAAATTAATTGCGTTTTAAGCAATTCAGCATTCACATATGTGCGATATCGTGAATTGACAAATACGGTGTTTCGTATATTCAAACGTTCCACGATATTTTTCTATTTTTCAAATTATTAAATTTCATGAACGAAGTATGACATAAGATTTATTTTATTAAAATACAAACACAACGTTAAAATACGCAATAAAAAATCCATTAAATCCGGACATGTTTCGGGAGATACATCTCCCTTTATCAGCAGGAAATGAAAAGTGATCTTTTCATTTTCTGCTGATGAAGGGAGAAGTATCTCCCGAAACATGTCCGGATTTAACAGATTTTTTATTGCGTATTTTAACGTTGTATTTGTATTTTAATATTTTTAAAGCAATGTTCTATAAGACGAGTTTTTATCTTATTAGATTTATTTATTGCAAGAGAAAAACTAGTACTAATATTTTTTTTAAATTTTAAACTACTACAAGACACACAAAAAAAAATTTACGACAAAATTACGGATTTGTACCAGACTTTCGACTTTTTACGAAATAAGAACTGCGGCTAAAGAGAAGTGCAAAAAAATTTTTGGGTCGAAGATGGCCTCTTATCAGAGAACGCAGACCTCGTAGTCGGAGGGTTGTGAATTCAAGTCTCATCGACTTATTCTACTGTTTATTATTTTGTTGGTTTAATAGGAGGGTTAAATCAATAATATGGTATAACTACTATTAAATATTATTTTTGAGAAACTTATTGTACCCAATAAGGTTGTTGTTTATTTGTTTAATTATTGGTGGTGTATGATTTTTGATATAATTTGTATTGTTCTTTTACCGCGCACTAGAGTGCAGAGGCGGATGTTTGGAATGCACTACTAACACCGCGGACAATATGGTCCAAGAGCGGGTGTATTGTGCCTTTTTACTGATTTAATAAATGTTGTCAGGGGCCGCGGGCGTTCTACTTGTGGAATCGCGGCGTGCCTTCCCCGCCCGTGGTTGGGCTGGGGCCGGTTGGGCTTGTCGGAGTGCTGGGGATCTACTATCCTGGCCCGCACTGTATGCTCACGGGCCACGAGCCTGAGTTGGTGCGGGTCTGGGCCTGAAAGTCTCATCGACGAAACTGCGTCGTACTCATATTTGGAGAATTGGGTGCTATATTCTCGTCTGCCAACCAAACATATTCTATTTATAGGGTGCTGTTTAAAATGTCATCACGTGAGTTGTGATATGGAAATTTGGAAAATGAACAGCCAATTAAGGTGTTAATTTAGGTGTTATATCTCATTATATGGCCATAGTTCAAAATTACGAGGCGGAGATGCCGAGATTTTTCTTCGTGCCCTAAAAATTAGTTCATTGTATATTTCCTGTGCGACGTAAATTTAACAAACCAGAAAATAAAAAGGGGCAACCAAATTTTTGTTCAAATATTTTACTCTGATTTGTCTTTGCCTTTCAGAACCTATCGAACATGCATAAAAGGATTTACAGTCATAACGGTACTACCGTCCAAGCGGATTAAATGGAAATGCCAATGAAATATAACGTTGAAGTTTTGTTAATTCTCTGAAGAAATAATCTTTTTGAACTTAAATATACTCCAAAGTTTTGGGCATACATAGTAAAAGGGCTTTCATAACTATGTGAAAAGTTTTTAAACTATTAGTGTTTTTTATATATTAAAATTCTAGGTATGAAATATAAAATATATATGTTACCGGAAAAGTACTGAATCCAGACATTCTATAGAATGCCTGTCGTTTTCAGGCAAATTATAAAATAAACGAATTCTTTTAATCCATTATATATTTTGCATTGGCATTCTAGGCAATCATATATTGATATTTCATTTATTAAAGTTTTTAATTCTTTTTTATAATAATGCCAATTAAAGTAATTCGTTGATAAATGTTTGAGCTACTAACTAAAAATAAGATTTAATCCATTGTCAAATAGAGTGATCCAGATGCAAAACGAGTTATAACCAAAAATACGAAAAATTAGATTTTGGTATCATCAGTTACTTGATTGCTTAGGCTTCATTTTTTCCCATACAATCAAGGGGTTATTACCAATCAAGGGGCAGTTATTTACTTGTAAAAACCTCAAGAAAAAATCTTACAGAATTGAAAGCATTTATATCTTTTGACGGTTTTTCGTGATTTTACTCGTATTAGTTATAAGTGCATATTGAATCTGAGATACTCAATATATACTTAAGAAAACATTTTATGTTATTAAAAAATTATATATTAATAAATTACAAAATTTAGTTCCAGATTTATTATGAAAACTTTTTCTGTACAAACAAATTGTCGCTTTCACAAACACCAATTATCCACATTTTATAACATTTATAAAAAAAATTCAACCTATTTAAATGTAAACAATTTGTTGTACATATATTTTACATTTAGAACCGTTTTATTAGACATGATAATTGTGAATAAATCTTTGCATGCTTGAGGATGAATAGCACTTAAATATAAAATTTCTAGCTTTTCATACACAGAGAGGAAGTAGGTGTTTTTCGATCCACAGACAGATTACTTCTTTTATATCAAAGACAAAAAGGACATTCCGACAAATTAATCGCTTTTCCTTGAGTGGCCTCTCAGCCACTGTGCCCTGAGTGAGGCCCAGCGTTGCCCGAGGAACACCACGTGGAGGTGGACCACTCGTCGTTCCTCAAAGGGCTATCCTCTCTTTCCGCTTTCAGTACGATACAACGCTATTTTTTTAAAGATTAAAATTAGTAATTGCCAATGGATTTCATTGATCTGAATATTTTTTTTATTGAATTTACGATTAGATAAACGATTTATATTTTATCATAATATTTATTAAATGCAAAATTGCAAGCTGTTCTTTTAAATTACTTAAAATTAAAAGTTGGACCGAATGTTTAGTATCGTACTCTGTCTCTGTTGAAACTTTCACAGAGAAGACAACCCCGAAGTAGAGCCTATGACATTTAGGCTGATAAATCTGATTGGGGTCCAAAGTCCCGACGTCTATTGAAGGCGTTGGGTGCCAGTTCAGGTGTTTCGTCGTCATCTGACCATGGTTCTAAAATAACGAGGTGCATGTATGAATGTGTGTGTGAATGTGTATGTGTTTCCGGGTCTTTCCTTCGAGATAGACCCCGAACCGTCGCCAATAGCCCACTGTGCAGCTCTAGTGCGACGTTAATTAACCAAACCAAACCTTTCCTTTTGCGCATAAGAAAATATGAATTGTGTATAGAGGATTAATGTACGTCTTGTTCCTATATCCTGAAGCCTAGTGATGTTGCGTGGAGTACCAGCTAAGGTGTTGCCCTCGTAATCTGACCATAATTCAAAATTACAAGGCAATGTTCTCGAGTCTTTTCTTCGGGTGCGAGGTTAATTCAATCAAACAACCAACCTGGATGTTTCACTGGGGATACAAACATCCCGTTAATAGCCCTTTGTGTAGCTCTATTAAAGCGCTAATTCAACCAACCAGCAATCAAAACGAGGTTCAAACCCACAATCTTCCGATTATGAGCTCGGCACTCAAGGTTTGGTTTGGTTGGTTGGTTTTTTTAATTAACGTCGCACTAGAGCTGCACAGTGGGCTATTGGCGACGGTTCGGGCTCAATCTCGAAGGAAAGACCCGGGAACACATACACATTCACATTTATACATGCACCTCGTTATTTTAGAACCATGATCAGATGACGAGGATAACATCTGAACTGGCACCCAACGCCTTCAATAGACGTCGGGACTTTGGACCCCGATCAGATTTATCGTGCACCAGTCCCGTATACACGCCAGTATAATTTGTTGGATGTTCTGGACGACTTTCTAGTATTTTTGTAGCGAAGTTGGCAACCCTCCGATCGCAAGATCACTACTTTTTTACTTTTCTATGTCAAGTCCATCGCATGGATTCGAACCAGCAATCTTCCGTTTAGTAGCTGAACGCCTTTATCCACTGGGCCACTGGAGGCCCAGAATTAACGTCGCACTAGAGCTGCACAGCGGGCTATTGACGACGGTTCGAAGGCCATTGAAAAATTCCTTGTATTTTGAACCATGGTCAGATGTCGAGGAAAACACCTGAGCTGGCACTCGACGGAACCTCAATAGGCGTCACGACATTGGACCCCGATCAGATGTAACGTGCATTATTGCCGTATACATGTCGGTATATATTATGGGATATTTTAGATAACTTTTGGTATTTTAATATCGAGTCTGGCAACCCTCCGATTTCAAGTTCACTTTACTTTTAATTTTATTCAAGTCAACGAAGTCGGGTTCGATAGACGCAGACGAAAGTACACCAGAGTTAATCTTGTAGTTTATCATTTGTTATGTTATGCATATTTTTTGTCAACATGTTACATTTAAAATGCAGCAATTCAGTATATCAGAATGTATCGATTCTCAAAAGGTTATTTAATTTATAAATTTTGCTGAAGAATAATTTTCATACTTTTCACGTTATAAAGACCCAATTTCAAGGTAAGTGAAAATTTTGCATTATTCGATTGGTTGTTTTGGATTTGATTTCGATTGGTTCTTAAATATAAGCGGTTCTTTGTTTATTATTATTGTGTACAACTTTTTACATCTATCAAGTCAAAAATAATACTGTAACAATTGCAATTAAGTATCGTCTAAATAAAAAATAAATTAACCACCCTTTTAAATGAGGTCGCTGGAAATGAATGTAACTTTAATTCTTCTATTCATATGAAGGAAAATGTAAATCTTCTTTAAATTTTAAACTGCATCTAGGTTGGAAATAAATTTGGCGTGAACCTATAGAATACTGAATGAAAAACTGTTTTGTTTAGTAATAAAACTTATCTTAGAAGGAAATTACTTGCATGTGTCTGATTTACATTTATTTTAGAAACTGGCTGTGATTGGAAGATTTACAAGGAAGGTTCAAGGAATTTTTGTGACACAAGTAAACAAGATATTTGCATTTGAATTCGCACAGAAAATTTTTTGTAAGAAATTCAACAACATATGCTAAATTTTAAATTGTTTTTTTTAAAAAAACTTTTTATCAAAAAGAGTTTAGAAAAATGTCAAATTCTAACCAAAATGTTTTGAATTTTTCTCTCAAATTTGCTGTGTTGCTCCGATTTTCTACTTGTGGTGTCGCTTGAGCCTTCAGCCACACCATATTTCCATTATTCATTATAAAACTGTTCTTGGATTTCGTCTGCTGTCTGTCGATCATGTTTACAAACGAACACTGGATCAGGATATAGCGATGACTACCTTGCAACGGAAACTACGGAGAGTCTTAATTAATTAGTTTATTATGTAATAAAAATTTCACTTATTACAACAACCTTTCGTTTTAATTACCATATTAGAATAGTCTAGCGAGGGATCATTAAATTAAAAGTCTACTGTATTTTTTTCATTTCGCTAAATTATTGTTTGTAATGTAAGGTATATAGATATTTTAAATATTAAAGAATATATGGTAAATTCCTAGTGTACGGTGCCCCGTTGTCGCCAAGTCCAAAAATTGGCGCCAAAGCCAAAAATGAAGTTTTTTTGTCGCCAAATTAAAAAAAAAAAGGTTGCCGTAGATCATGATATTTCTAGGAAAGCCATTAAATAGGGTTGCCAAACTATAAAATTTATCGCCCACCAAATGTCTCCAAATCGGATTTGGCGTTTGCACCGTACACTAGGAATTAACCGAATAGGTAGTAATGAATTTTTTTTCACTATGTTGTTTATGTTCGGAACTATTATACACCTCTTGCATGTGCTAGACTGAAAGCGGAGTGAGGCCACCATTTTTGTTTTGTCCTGTTCAAACGTATGGGAATTATTCCGTTGCCATGCCAAAACGGAATCGTCCACATTTTCTTGAAAAAGTTCTGTAATGAGACTAATATTTTAATAGCGTATCGAAAGTTTGTTACCAACGCCGGAAAGAACCGAAAGAAGAGGTTGCTGTGGTATTCCTTGATCACAGTGAAGAACCCTCTATAGCTGGGTACACTGGGTGCATTGGGCAACTCCCCCACTCTGCTCAGGGACCGTCCCGTTTCAATATCTCCATTCTCGATGTAAGGGGTCAGAAAAAGAGGTTGTTCATGAGATAGAATTTTGGCCGCAGTAATGCTCTTGTTTAAAATAATGCATACCAGTAATAATTCTATCTTAATGGGTGGATGCATTATAAATTAAAGAGCATATAAACGACTCACAGGAAATATGAATTCGAATTAAAATATAAATTGAAATTTCTGCAAAGAAAATTTGTTAAACGCATACATGCTTAAACATATTATTATAAAAAACCCATTACATATAACATTTACCATTGTAAATTTTTAACATTATATTATTCAGGAATGTTTCATGTGTCTCATTTGAAAAAAGTTGGTTGATGTGACAGTTGGCAAAATCATTAACTTGTAATTCTTGTTAGTGATGGTATGTACCATTTTGACGCTGAAAGGAAATTTAACATCTTGATTTATTTACAACAGAAGCATACATTTCAATATACTTTATTCATCATTTGTTTATTATAACCTTAATCTTATTAAAACCATTGAGTTATAACTCATTTTGTAGATTAATGTATAATTGTATTAACCACACTATTAATTTATAATTGTATTAATTGCGCCGCACGGTAAAAAACTGTGAATATCGGCCAAACTGTGAATACCGGCCAAAATATTAACAAACTATTTTTTGGGATTGCGGATTCTGAACGCACCTTTTTTGCACTAAAATTTGTTATCAATAACAAAAATAGTGCGCTTTTGGGAGGGGCCAACGAAACGCTGGCCCCGCACCTAATAAACTGTGAAAACCGGCCAAAATATTGACGCATTATTTTTTTGGATTGCGGATTCTGAACGCACCTTTTTTGCACTAAAATTTGTTATCAATAACAAAAATAGTGCGCTTTTGGGAGGGGCCAACGAAACACTGGCCCCGCACCTAATAAACTGTGAAAACCGGCCAAAATATTGACGCATTATTTTTTTGGATTGCGGATTCTGAACGCACCTTTTTTGCACTAAAATTTGTTATCAATAACAAAAATAGTGCGCTTTTGGGAGGGGCCAACGAAACGCTGGCCCCGCACCTAATAAACTGTGAATACCGGCCAAAATATTGACGCATTATTTTTTTGGATTGCGGATTCTGAACGCACCTTTTTTGCACTAAAATTTGGTACAAGGAAAAAAATAGTGCGCGTCTGGGCGGGGCCAACCAAACGCTGGCCCCGCACTTAATAAACTGTGAAAAATGCCCCAAAATGTGAATACCGGCCAAAATATTGACGCATTATTTTTTTTAGATTGTGGATTCTGAACGCACCTTTTTTGAAATAAAATTTGGTACTAGTAAGAAAAATAGTGCGTGTCTGGGCGGTGACAACAAAACGCAGTTAAATACGGCCTATTTTGTATTATCTTTTGTATCGATATCTTTTTCTAGATGTTTTTTTTTACTAAAGAACGTTCTATGTAACCAGAAAAATTTCTTATTTTTTGCTTTAATTGCTTTTTGTTTAGTATTAATGTAATTTAATAATGTGACTTAATTATTTGCCTATTGAAAATCCTCCACATTTTTAGTACATATCGTAGGGTCAATGCAACAACTAGACAACTACAAACCAGCTGTTTGTGTCAATAAAAACAAATTGTATGCCAGTTTTAAAAGAAGTTATTTAGTTGTAGTACTGACCCGACCAAAAGCTGCACGCAACGCTTTCGTTATATAACGCATTTTGGAAGCATCCATCAGTATCCAGGCAGAACGCTCGTTTCAACTTGATAACAGAGAAATATTATAATTAAGAAGCTAAACTTTTATAACTTGTTTTGTGGGAAAACATAAATAACTTTTCCGAAATGCATCGACTCGCATACGAATTGAAAATTTTCAAAGTTATTTTTATTGGGTCAAAATGTGTTTTGAATTAATGATAAACAGTCTAGTTGTTAAAAAAAATACGAATTTAAATTTAGTGATGTAGTAATCTGACTTTTTTTTTATTTTGTATAAACACGTTTTGAATGTATTAATGAATATTGTATTGAATAAAAATTTGAAAAAATTTAAATTAATTTAAAATTGATATATAATTTTTAGTTTCCGAGCAATAATTTTAACAACATATACTTTATACAAAGCTGTATTTATAATTGAAAATCTTGTGTTTTTTTAATTAAAGAACTAAGGGTGATCAAATAAGTATTATATATTTTATAAACGTTGTAGCGGCCATGTTTTTTTTCAGATTCCTATCAAAATTGACATTTGTGTTCAGTATTAGTTGGCAAATCACCATGGAAAGATACACTGTTGCACGGTGTTTAGAAATTGTTAAAATTTATTACTAAAATAATGAATCTATTCGGGATACGTTTCACGCATTACGTGAAATTTGTGGTCAAAATAATCGACCTACATAGTCTACTATTCTTAATATAATTAAAAAATTGGAGAGAAATGGTAGTGTTTGTGATGTTAAGAATCCTTCCCGTCAAAAACGTAAACATATTGCTGAAAATATCACTGCTGTGAACCAAAGTGTGGATGAAAATCGAAAACAATCAATTAGACGTCGTTCTCAAGAAATTGGATTTTCTTATGACTCCGCATGTGATATTCTTCATAAAGATTTGCATTTCAACGCGTATAAAATTCAATTGACCCGCGAACTTAAACCAAATTACCATTTAAAGCGTAGTAATTTTTCAGATTGGGCTTTAGAGCAACTTCAAACTGATCCATTATTTCATGGGAAAAATCAACTTCATCCATGAAGCTGGTTTCTGGTTAAATGGCTTCATAAATAAGCACAATAGTCGCATTTGGAGTGAAGAAAACCCACATGTTGTTCATGAAACACGTTTACATCCACAGAAATTAACAGTTTGGTGTGGTTTATGGTCTGGAGGTGTAATTGGATCATAATTTTTTGAAAATTAAATTGGCATTGCAGTCACCGTCATGGAGAACGCTACAAACACATGATTACTGACTTTTTGTGACATGAATTAGATGATTTCGACTTGAACGATATGTGATTTCAACAAGATGGTGCAACATGCCATACATCTCATGACACAATAACTTTATTGAGAGATAAGTTTAATGACCGTGTAATCTCCAAAAATTCCGATGTGAACTGGCCACCAAGATCATGCGATATAACTCCATTGGACTTTTTCTTTTTGGTTATGTTAAATCATTGGTTTACTCAAATAAACCACAAACACTCAATGACCGTAAAACCCACATTAATCGTGTTATTGGTGAAATAACTGCAGATTTTTGTGAAAAGTGATCAAAAATCGGAGTTCCAGAATCGAATTTTTAAAAAAATCCAGAGGCGGTCCTTAAAACGAAATCATTTTAAAATAAAAATGTCATGAATCAATGCCTAAAATAAATAAAAAAATATATTGATATCTTACACCGTTTTATCTTTATTTCAAATTAAAAATATATAGATCTTATTTGATCACCCTTTATATAGATTTATCTATGTAGTAAACACAAACTACTAAATTTTATCATCCAAAGATTACCTTCATTGTATAAACTGAATGAATTCCTTAAGTAAAAGTTAATCACATTCATAAATAAAATGCTGCTGAGAATAAAATTTATTTTAAAACCACATGCTCATTAGGGTGGAGTGAAAAAAATCAAAATGTAATTAATGTGATTATTCAAAATGTAAATGTAATCATGTAAATGTAGTCAAAATGTAATCATTGCTAATAGTATATTTTCTGAACTACCACAGAAACCATTGCGCTGAATCACTGGATCGGTTAGTTTTCATTTTAGTAGTGAAATGTGAATACTTTATTATTTCATAGACTAATTTGGAAACCATCCTTGAAGGAGTGGTGAATATAAATACTGCACCACATTGGTACGTAAACTTTAGTAACGTATTCTACTAGTGTGTGTAAATTCTCTAATGGATTATAATCGGTTGCCATGTATAAACGCAAAATTCAATTTGCCGTCGTTAAGTAGCCTTGAGTAGAAAAATGCTGCACGTTCTATAGTTCCGATGAACTTGTTGAGCAATAGCTGCTAGCAACAGCTTAGTAAATATCAAATAAGTAATGTTGATCAGTGAATAAATTCTTAAAATTATTTCTGGCAGGTTAACTAGAATTTTCTCAAACTATTCAATTGTCAACTGTTCACAATTGCCAATGTTTTTCCAATAATACCAGAGATCATTAGGCCCTTTGCCGTCTCAGTGTTCAAGTAGATGTTATAACGAAAACTCGTTTGAATGGAGTTGATAAATTAATCACTGTAAGGTTTTTTAAAAACAATTCTAGATGCCTTATTACTTTTCCATTTCTTCTGGTATTTTCGTTTGTACCATCACATCCGACGACTTTAATGCTATCAGCAAAAATTCCGTTTTCTGTTTGATACACTGTTAAAAATTTCGTTTAAACGATTTACCATATCTTGATGCAAAACCGTCTGCAGCACCGCTTTAGTATGGTGAATTTCGGAAAAGATTATTGGAGTAATGAATCTGATTTCAAGAAGAGTTTTGGGTAATGCCTTCCTTTCTTAGGAAGAAATGACAATAGTTTTATGTAATACAGAATATATTATAAATTCAAGATCCCTCACATTCGTTGCAGAAAGTGACAGTGAACTCATTGCATTGTCGCCAAATTCCATTTTACAAAATTGTAGGCAACCTGTTGTTTCAGACTTGGGTCAAATTAATGAAAAGATGCTCAACAACAGATTGAAGTATCGACAAAAAGTTAATACTGGATATAAAAGAAAAGGTTTAGTTCCGAGTTAGGACTTCTAATTGAAAAAAAAGATCGCAAAAACAAAATGGGGAAATTCGCTAAGGTGTTATTGTGTTGAATGGAAGTGACGACACAAAATGCAGCGACTGGCCGTGGGGACTTGTGATTGAATTTCTACCTGGTAATGGAAAGGTTACAAGGTAGCAGTTATACTTTGATTACATACATTTCGTTGACATTCATTTCGTACTTTGTTTAAATAGCATTTTCGGCATTCTACAGAATATGTAGGCAAAGTATATAATAGATTAAAAGAATTCTTTTATTTCCTATATATTCAGAAATCGTCAAGTGTTCTAAAGAATGCATATGAATTCTATAGAATGCCCAGGGCCTGATTAACGAATAGACACGGGAAGCCCAGGCTTACACTTTACATTTTTGAGGGGCCCCCAAATCTCACATTTTTTATGAATATTTAACACTCTTAACATTGTTTGTTACTAAATTACCTTAAAAAAGCGGCATTACTAACTTTAGCAAAATAAAAATTGCTACTTGTGTTAAATTTGTTCGAATATTATAATATAAAAAAAACCGAAAACATTCAGAATATTAGAAATATTTATTACTTACTAATGTTTTTTTAATATATTTATATTGTGTTTCGTTTTAATGCTATCCAGAGGCAAGGATTTTAGTGCACGTAAAATCTCGATTTAGTGTTCCAGGACCTATTTGAGAGCAATAGGGCCCCCATTTAAAAGCGAGCTTCCCTTGATTCAATGACTTAATCGGGGCCCTGAGAATGCCGGGATTTCGCACTTTGCCAGTAATTTATACATTAAAAATTAAAAAAAATGTAGTCTCTTTCCTGCTGCCATCTATTGTCTCCAAGAGGTATTATTCTTTGACGCTAAAGTATTAACTACAGTGGTGAAAATGTCCCATTACTATAAAAAAAAAACGTTTATTCAAGAGCAAAGTTTGTGACTACCCGATTGTTAAAAAATGACGACTGTCCGATTGGGGTAAAAACTTTAAAAGTCACCAGTCAATAAGGAAGACGTTAAACGTTTACGAATTTTCTATTATTTAGCATTAATAATTCGAAAACCTACTTTTCCCAATTTATAAAACATTGAAAAAAAGTTAAATGAATTAGAAATGTTTCTAATATTTTCATTGGGATGAATTGAAAGGTTTCTTTTATTATACAAAACTAATGAATATTGGTAAATAAATCAACGTTCCAATGTTTTATATAGAATTTTTCATGTATCAAACTAGCGTAAGTTCTTCTTGTATACGACATGTGGATGGGGCCATTTGTTCTTTGTTAGAAATTTAGTGTTTGAATTGTCAATAGGTTTTTATGACAGTCGTGGTAATTTAGGTGTAATTAAACTTATGTGGTTTGTTTATTAGTTTTTAAAAAAATTGTACAATCCAACCCACGCACTTTGTAAATAAATCTTACAGGACCGGGGAAGGGAATGCGAATGGTCGACAAGGGCACTTTTGTTCAAATTTGAAGTAATTGACAGTAAAAACTGATCAAAAAATAATAATATAAATAAGTGTAAATTTTTATTTTTGCGTTTCGATTGCTCCTTTGCTAATAAAATAAAAACCCTCGTACCTCGACATCAGAATGACCGAATATTCTATCTACTTGACAATAATAATAAAATGATGCATCTCTACAGAATTGGTGTGTACCCTTTATTTATAATCCTCTTCTATACTGAATTTTAGTGATCAAGTTAATAATTTAAATTTGTATTAGTTTACTTTTTTCAAAATAATATAAACTTTTTTTTTCACTAAGAAAGCCTTATTGGTCACCTGGGCACAACGCGTAGAATATGTAACCCTTATGATATATCACTGGCCGTACATAATGATATATTAAGACAAAGTTATTCTAATATGCCAACTATAAAAGTAGATATTATTTTATAAACATATCCATTCCGTGTAAAAATATTTATTTTCTTCGCGTGCGTAGAACGGGTAGTTCAGTTAGTGAGCTCGTAACCGTAGGGTCGTGGTTCAATCTCGACTTTGAGAGTTTTCAGCAAGCTCCGTAACCGGAGATTACTAGTTTCGTTCCTCATTGCAAAAAAAAAAAAAATCGCCTTGTATTAGGGACCGTTGCATGTTAAATCTGTGACGGTCCAAACATGCTTTGGGGTGCTAGCTTTGATGTTGTCCTCGTCGTTTTAATCTGGTTCAAAATTACTAGGCAGTGTTTCTTTCGGGATAGAACCGTCCTCAATAACTCATTCTGTGATTCTAGTTTGAAGTTAACTCAACTACATAAAATGGAATGTTATTGATAGTTCTGGACCTTTTGCGAAACAAAGATAAGTTAAACGTTAAACCAATGTCATATCCCGAAAAAAGTAAAAATTTATGAGGACGGAAGTCAAAATCTTCGAATCACGAGTCCACGTTATCCTTTTATTCAGGACATCATGATCATTTGCTTATATTAGAACTTTTCGTCTGAATAAATTTAACCTAAAATAGAAGACTATGGATATTAGACCAGTGGTTTAGCTCGAAGATAAAAATTTGGCTCCGTGAAAATCATACGGTATTTTTATTTGACGCATAGAAAAATCCCGTTTAAAAAAATTATATATAGTGCTGAATTACCTTAGAAGAAGGGTGATTTTTCAAAATATGACTGCAAAAAAAATGATGAAAAAAACTAAAACTGGAACCGTAAAACATTGCAAAAAATACTAAACTTATTGAAGTAACTACATCTACCAGTCACTTTCACAAACCGTATAATAGTTTTGCATAGATGGTATTATTTGTAAACATAATTAACTTTTGCATGTACTCGTAAAATACATTAAATTATTAGTGTTTTTTTTAAAATTATATTAATTCATGAATTTAACGAAATGCTTTAAAATGTACAAAATATTTAAGATAAACACATTTAAAAACTACAGCATATTACTGGTAAGTTTCTCAGTTTGAAGATGATACATTTCCTATTACAAATGATTACCATTTTCCAATATAGTTCAATTAACGTTGCAGTTACTAGTGTATATATATAAATAATACTGTTTGAAAACGTCAAACATTTTACAAGAACCTGTTTGTCGCTTATTGATTAAAAGAGCTTAGTAAAGTTATGTTTATAGGTTTCTATGATATGTGTATTTGTAAATAATAAATAAAATACTAATTATTTTATAAATTTATTTTATAAAATTATGCGTTTTTACAAAGACGCATCATTTTAATCAAAATAAAAAATACTAAGTATTTGACATAATTTATTTTATAAATGGTACGTTTCTACAGAATTTCACTCCACTAAACATAAAAAAAAGTTAATAAATTTTTTAATGTCCATCATACAAAATTTTCATTTTTAACACTTTTACATCTCTAGTATTCAAGTAAATGGTACACCCTCAATAAACCTAGTAATTAATTCAAATCCGACTTCCGGTTGGTCGTGTGGCACCAAGTGCCCAGCATCTCTCACTAGAACAAGTGAGAAGTTTCCGACGTTTTTAATATATCCAGCAATGTCATTTCCTAATCTCCAGATTTTCCTGTCCGCTTCCTTGTATTCAGCACTATAATTCCATACCAAATCCTCAATAATCTGGTCTGAGGCCGTGTAAGGAATTGCCACATCGAGTTGACCGCTGTAGACCAACACTTTGTAGTTGTCCATGAGGATGGCGAGCTTGCTCCTCGACGACGAAACACATGTGTCGCCACTCAAATACTTCTGGACATTATAGTTGGTGTGGAAAGTAATATTTCCAACATGGATTGCCATTCTGGAAAGCGGAGATTGTATGTAGCTGCCGTAATAGAAATAGTCTTCAGGTTTACTTGTATAAAGGAGGTTATAAGGGAACGTGAATCCTGAAATTTGGGTTAGGTACGTCGGGGTTGGGTTGGTCGGATACTGAAAGAATCCAAAGCACTTGTTGAAGTCAATTAAAGCCTGCTCGTAGTTTCCCCTTTGGACATTCTGGAGTATTGAGACGATTGTGTCATTTATGACGGATGCTTGTTTCTTGTCAGCAATACCCACTTGGTATAAGAACTGGTCGTGGCCGTAGATGCCTTGTATATCAAAGAAACCGTTTCCTACGCAGACACCCTTGAAGTTAGTTTCGGATGGTGGACCCTCTGAGTGAATTTTGTGTCCCAGAAACGGAACGTGCTTACCTGCAAGTGTATTTGAACTTAGTTTATACTTAATTATTAGTGCATATTTTTAATTGTTGAATTCATAGATATCAATGATTAAAAGTTAATGAAATCAGTAGCTGTGATTACGAAGAGGAACGGGCACATAGTTCAGTTTTTCATATAACTCAGACTAAATACCCCCATTCGCTCAAAACTATATTATTCAGTACTACTTTTTAAAAATGTTACATAAAGTCAAATTTTTTAGAATGGTAGGCATTATCTTGAGTCTATAATTTTATGTATTAAACCGATAGTAATCTGGGGGTGTTATTAAATGAGGATTTTAAAATAAAATGAGTCGCCTATGTACAGTATCTAGCAAAAGAGCCAATTAATTGTTGGGTGATATTAGAAATAATGTTTTATCAAAATTATAAAACTATAATCTTGCCATTTTACCGGGATTAGTGAGGCCTCATATAGAGTATGCTGTATAGTTTTGGTTATCATATCTTAAAAAATACTTTGATTTGCTAACATGACATAGAAACATAGCAGACGGTTCAGCACAGGGTTACTAAAACGGTTCAATGTCTTTCAGCCATGATTTGTATTAGATTAAGAAATTTGAATATATATACATTGGTAGAGAGAAAAGTTAAGGAATATTTTATTCAACTTTTCAAATTTATTAAATAGGAGGACCTTAAGGATTGGATTTTTAATACTAGTGATATACGAAATGTCATAATTTTAAATTAAACAAATCCCATTTTAATTGGAATATGAGGAAGCGCTATTTTCATATTAGGGTGATCGATAAATGGAACAACCTTTAACATAAATGTACTATACCATCAGCAAAAATAGTATCATTATATTCCCCAAACATTTCTAAATAAACTCAGTTAATTTCAAAATTATCGGACAGTTAATTTTTGAGATACAACTCAAAATATGGAAAAAGAAAGAGGGTTACAGAGAGGCTACTTTTTTTTTTACAAAAGATCAACTCTACACACCCTTTCGCTAGCCTTCTTCCAGAAAACAGCTACGCTTTCTTTTCTTAGCTCGGTTATAATTTTATACACACGTACATTTTTATCCGAGCTAAGAAAAGAAAGCTCAGCTGTTTTCCGGGAGAAGGCTAGCGAGAGGGTGGGTAGCGTTGACCTCCCTAGTGCAATTGGCTTATTGTTTCTTTTTTTATATCACAACTTTTTTAGACATAATTTCAAAGTTTTTTGTTTTTTTCTTTGTGAGGGGACTAGCGTTTTTTACTTTTCTAAAATTTATTGGGGAGATATCAGTTTTTTTCAACCCATCTTTTGGAGAATGTCAGAAGAATTGCCATTTAAACTTTTTAAAAATTACCATTTGTTTTCCCATGTAATTAGTTAAATCCGACAATTCAAGGGGAAATTAATCGCACGCGTCGTATTAAAAAGCTCGAGTGAAAATATGACGCAGCAGTCACCTCGCTTCCCCCCCCCCCCCCCTGCTTCTTTCACTCTGTTGACTTTGTGACATCATTCACTTTATCTAACTGAGAAAGCAATGGTTGCTAGGTCTTTTTCAGTTGTAATCCTTCTCCCGTGAAGAAGTAATGGTGAAAATATTTAATAATGTTAATTATTTGAAATGCTTCTATCTTCATTAATAATTGTCCAAATGAAGTGATTTTTTTGCCTCGAATAAAGGGATTTTTTTATCTTTCAGACGGTATACTTTTTATTTTGTAGAGCGTATTATTTACCGATAATTTTAACTTTTATTAAGACGTTCTAAAACATAATTTGCTTTGGCGACCGGACAGTGGAATAACTTCATATTTGGGTATTAATTGCCTGATGGCGAAAATTTTGGGTTTTAGGATTTAATTACTTTTTCAGCTAATTAAACTTATAAATAATTAATATTATAAAATAAAAGTAACACAAGGGCCTAGTGATGCCATAAGGCTGTCATATAAGCTATTAATCAAAAGAATCGGTTGAATAATGTAGTGTCTACCTTGTTTAACAAATTTGGGATTCATAATTTGAAAAAGTGAAAAATCGACTAACTTTACAAATTAAAAAATTCCGTATCTCTGTTGATTTTCATATTGAAAAAATATTATAATATTAAATTGAAGGATGCACTGATACGGTTCTACCAATACTAGTTTTATTTTTTTACGAAACGTAGTTCAAGTTCTAGAATATGTTTTACGGACGCGGCTTAACATAAGGAATTGTGCAGAGTGCATTAAGCTCTAGTCTGGTCGGGCATTCATTCCTTGTTGGCTGCTTTGGCAAGGTGGCGTTATTTCTTCTTTTTTGGCTTAGCGTTGCGAACCCGGCCGGGTCGCTTGATAATGGCCCCACATATATCTAAACATTAGAAAATAGGTGTAATTCCTTGGGCTGTGATAATTACAGATTAAGATGTAGAAAGAAAGGAAGTTGAAAGTAGGATGGATCGCCTGACCCAACCACCAGACCGTAGGATCCAATACACAACTGCACTACACACTATCCAACCGCCGTGTCCGACGGAGGGGTTGCACTTTAAACCGGTCCAAAGTACAACAATATGACTAGAACCAAAGTTCAACACGTGGTCATAGTATTTGAAAAACAGGCAATTAGTAATTTGAATTTTTGTGTAAACCGTGTTTTAAACTCATGACTTTATACATGCTTAAGAGAATGCTTTTAAAGGTCATACTATCATTAAATCATGAAAGCAAAATGTAGTTGTTAAATAAGAAAAGTAGTGAAATCAAAATAATTATATTTAATAGGTGAAAAGTATTTTTACTCCAATGAAACTATGCAAATCTTACCAACTAGAACAACTTGATGGAACCCTCTATAGGCAAATAGACAAACTAATACGACTGGTTTTAAATTAACCCAACAGAAAAAGACAACTCAACAGTTAGAGTAGAGAACCAAGATACAACACTTTCCCATACTTCAATATCGCATCTCCACCAATGAATAATTTACCCCTAACACCGTTATAGAATTGACATGCATGATTGATATTGATATTTTGAAATCTTACCTCCATATGATTCTCCACAGATATACAAGTCATTGCGTTTGTATTCATAAAACACCACAAAGAACTGATTAAGGAGTTCATAGAGATTGTCAGTAATCTGATCCTGGTTTGTGGAATATCCCTTCTCGTCATCTGTAAAGCTGAAGCCTGAGCCCACGGGACTGTCGACGTATAGGACATGGAACTCCCTTGCCCATGTATAGTTTCTGAAACCAGCTGTCGTGTTGGAATACAGTATGTACGGCCCGTGCTCCAAAAACAGTCCAAACATACCGGATGTACCGGGTCCGCCTTGCAGCCAGAGTATTAGAGGTGCTTCTGCATTATTGTTCTGCAAAATAATAATGATTGGTATGTCAAATGAACGTTGGTTGGCTGGTTGCAATAATGTCCCGCTAAAGCTGTACAAAGACTATTATCAACGTCAAAAAAAATAATAGTTTTGGTTGGGTTTAAGTGAGGTACTTCTGCATTATTGTACTGGAAAAAAAGGAACAATGGGCTATTGTCAACCGTTCAGGATATATTATGAGTCACAACAACACCAACGTTATCTATTACTATTAAATATCACATCATTCTTTTTTCTGAAAATTTTCTTGAAAAAGTCCTGTAGTGAGACTAATATTTTTAATAAATATCGTAACGAAAGTTTCACTTACCAACGCAGGAAAGAACCAAAAGAAGAGGTTGCTGTTGTATTCCTTGTTCACAGTGAAGAACCCACTGTAGCTGGGTACACTGGGCGCATTGGGCAACTCCCCCACTCTGCTCAGGGACCGTCCCGTTTCAATCACTCCATTCTCGATGTAAGGGGTCAGGAAGAGAGGTTGGTCATAAGATAGAATTTCTGCCGCAGTATAGCTCTTGTTTAAAATAATACATACCAGTAATAATACTGCTATCTTAATTCGTGGATGCATTATAAATTAAAGATTATATAGACGACTCAAAGGAAAGATGAATTCGAATTAAAATATCAATTGAAATTTCTGCAAAGAAAAATTGTTATATGTATACATGCTTAAACATACTATTTTAAAAAAGACTTTAAATATAACATTTCATAATGTAAATGTTAACATTATATTGAAAGTTATTCAGGAATGTTTCATGTTTATCGTTTGAAAAAGGTTGATCTGACAGTTTGCAAAACCATTAACTTTTTTTTCTTGTTAGTGTTGGTATGAATCATTTTGAAGCTGTAGGGGGAGGGGGGGGGGACTTTAACATCAAGATTTATTTACAATAGCAGTATGCATTTCAATACATTTTGTTCATCATTTGTTTGTTATATCTATAATCTTATTCCAAGCCTTGAGTTATAACTCATTTTATAGATTATTTTATAATTGTGATACCATAGGTCTTAACATCGGTTGGATCTTCAATATCATAAATTGTTATTTAAATTTTATCCCTACAACGTTTTGGGACTTTTTAAAAAATTGCATAAGTAGATTTAATTTAGGTCCGACATAATTTTAATCCTTTTCAAGCTATTAATTGTTTTAGTGTTGATAACAAACTAAAATATATATTTATGCATAGCAAAATAATTTGTCGGGTGGAACTGTACCTGTTTAGTTCAACGGCCAGTACACCGCGAACGGTTACACTGGAATTAATACTATCAATACTCATTTAGTATAGGTTCAATTGAAATAATTTTTAAAATCTAATTTGAATTATTGTGTAAGAGTACAAATTAGGCATAAGGTTGTTATTAAAAAGAAGTAGAGGTAACTGAGCAAAGTACGGCTTACTTTGTATTATTTTTGGTGTCGGTTCCTTTTCTAAATGGTTTGTTTTACGAAAGAACGCTCTATGTAACCAGAAAAATTCGTATTTTTTGCTTAGTATTAATGTAACTTAAAAATGGAACTTAATTATTTGCTTATTGAAAATCATCCACATTTTATAAGTGCATATCGTAGGGTCAATGCAACAACTAGACAACTGCAATTCAGCTGTTTGTGTGAATAAAACAAATTGTATGCCAATTTTAGTAGTTATTCAGTTGTAGTACTGACCCGACTATGCGCTGCACGTAACGCTTTCGCTACGTTACGCATTTTGGGCATCCATCATTATCAGATTGAACACTCATTTCAGCTTGATAACTGAGAAATATTATAATTGAGAAGAGAAACATTTATAACTTGTTTTGTCACATTGATACGAACCTTGGGAAAACATGAATAACTTTTCCGAAATGCAGCGACTCTTATGCGAATTGCAATTTTTTCCGAAATGCAGCGACTCGTATGCTAATTGCAATTTTTCAAAGTTATTTTTTCATTGGGTCAAATGTGTTTTGAATTAACGATAAACAGTATAGTCGTTAGAAAATACGAATATAAATTTGGTGATGTAATAACCTAACTTTTTTTTTTTATCTTGGACAATGTTTTGAATGTTTACTGCTCAATTATGAACATTTTTAATAATTTAATTAAACCTTTTCAAACTAATTTAAAATTGATATATAATTTTTAATTTTTTAACTACAAATATAACCATATATTTTATACAAGTATTTACAATCGAAATTATTTACAATTGAAATTGCAGAATTTACAATTGGAAATCTTGTTTTTTTTTAATTAAAGAAATATATATAAATGTATCACTATGTAGTAAAAATAATTTAGAGTAAGTATAAATTACTAAATTTTACCATCCACAGATAGTCTTCATTGCATAAATACGTTCCTCAATTACAAGTATATGTAAAGACAAGTATATGTTACCACATTCATAAATAAAGTGCTGCTAAGAATACGGGGATTTTAAAACCACATGCTCATTGGGTTAAACGTTTCGTTTTCCTTTATTCTGTCAAGTAACCTGCTGAGATGTTTATCTACTTGTAGGATAATAAATCCCATTGTCATCATCTTGTCTTTCTAATTCCTTAATGTGGAAGGTCAAAACATGTTTTCAAGGCTTTGAAATTCAGAGTAAAAAGAGTATGAGATGCAGAGTTATCTTTTTCCCGAAATATTAATATTTGAATAACCCATACTATTCAATTTATGTGACTTAAAAAGCTTTTATAAATCCAGCTACATGATAAAAACAAACCATTTTACGCTTTTAGAGAGATTTATTTCGACACCAACTCCCATTACAAATAGCGCGATTGACATAAATTTGATATATTGCGATACAGATTTTGGGACTGATGGATGTAATATTTTTTAAGCAAAGCACGTTTATAGGGATTTACACAGCATCATGCGGAACAGACCTTCGAGCATGAATGGTCTGTAGTAGAGAGAATATGACGTCAGAATCGTGAAGCCCACATCTTAGAGCGGAAGGCCCATATCACGTGCCATCTCTTCAAAATTTGAATTAAAAAATACTCGCGAATGGCTGATGTATTGGGCAATGTGTAACAGTGAAAACTTATGAATGGAATGATGTAATTAACCTTGTGTCTGAGGCCATACGTGTTGGTTTCACTTTGATGTTAGCGAGAGTGACGTCATGACTCCTCTACTACATAGGATCCATGCTCGGAAGAACAGATTGTTTAACTTTTTGTTCTGTTGGCGATTAATCCCTATTACTAAAATCTGCTGAAAAGATGTTTAGATTTTACCATCATGAGATGTTTAGATTTACACAAATAAATAAATAAATAAATTAATTAAAATGAGTCGGAGCAATAACCCATAAAAAGAGCCATATAGTGTGTCCCATATAGGGCCATATAGTATGATAGTTAGTACAAGAAATTTGCTTTGTAATTTGGTGATAATGATTTCGATGACACACCACATAAAATTAAAAGAGCAAGGTTCGTTAATTGATTTGGGGAAAAATAACGTACACAACAACAGTATGTTGTTTTTCCCAAATCAATTAACAAACACCTTGCTCTTTTAATTTTATGTGGTGTGTCATCAGAATCATCATCATCAAATTACAAAGCAAGTTTCTTGTACTAACTATCACACTATATGCCATATTTTTCCAAAATACTCTAATTTTTAAACTTTTTAATTTTTAAAACGTATTGTTTTTAATAATTTTCTAACTCAGCCCTAATTGTATTCCATATACATTTATGTTCAAGTAAAAGAATGTCATGCTGATTCATAAATATTTTGAGTTTTAGCATTTTAAGTAGGTGTATGTTAAGATTTAAAGATTTCAGTATTGAATGTGGCACATATGATAAGGAGTAATAAAAAAATTATAACATAACTAATATTTATCGAATTGTTTTAAAACTTTGGGTAAACATGCTAGTGAATTCAAACGTTATTTTAAACCAATAAAAAATTGACATTTTCATAGATTTTGGGGTAACGAGTCCTTTTACATCCACCTTTATCCTCTGTTATTAACCAAAAGAACAAACAATTATCCAAATTTCAAATTTAATTCAAATTTTCTACATGTTAACTAATGCCGTGAAGAACTGTCAATAATAACGAGTAAAAAGGGAAAATAATACCAAATTTGACTTACTTTTTTCTAGTAGCACTAAAAAGGTACTTAGTGCGGGGAGTACGTGAAAAATGACTTTATCTGTTTGCAGTTCTGAGTCTGTCTTATTTGGTTTTATTATTACTTTATTTTATTATTACTATGCTTATTTTATTACTCTTAAGTTTGAGACTGCTGTTCAAATATTGTTTGTGAAGCAATCGAAGAGAAGAGATTTTTAATTGAGTTCCTCTATAACCTTGTTCTTTTTTTTTTCTTCCGTTGATCAATGATTAGTCAAGTTTTTCGCTTTGTCGCATTAGTGGAGAGTTCCAATTTACTACTACCTTAATCAAAATAACAGTTAAAATGTCAATGTTGTCTCCAATTGTAATGTGAGATAATTGGGGAAGAAATCAGTCGAGTCATTTTGAGGTGAATAGCGCGGATCTCATAAACTGAGTCTCCGCTCCTTACTTTTATTAAGAAATCATAACTGGTTACGTCACTAAGAAATCATAACTGGTTACGTCACATCACAATTTGCTTATTGTGCGTAGCGCATGTTGCCAACACGTCTGTTACAAAAACTTACGTAAACAAAATATCACCAACAACAGAATTGTGTTCAGAAGACGATGAAATGGTTACAATTAACACAGTGATTTACAATTAAGACACATGCGTCTTCAGTGAAAATGTCTGCTTATTGAAATCCAAGTTTCTGAAGCGTGATTTGCTTTTCTTTCGTTAGCAATTTCTCCTTTGGCATCTACGGAAACATGGTACCATCAAAGAGAATGTCTGCATAAGATTTACAGCCATGAAAAACATGCTCTTTCAGTGTTTTTCATGCTTTTATTTCTTCAGTGGGATAACCATCGAAGGCTTCCACGGCATTTTGATAATGATGTCGCTGTACGTAGGTTACTTATTTAATAGAAATATCAGAAAACCATGTGCAGGGGGTAGCCCCCATTTACTACATCACCCTTGCTCTTTCCTATTTCTATGTCACTTACAAGGGCACCTTAAATGACGCATTTCGTTTTGTGACTTAATTTACAAAATAATAAATTAAATTTATTAAAATGTAATGCTAATACATGTAACTTGCTTAGTACAAGTAATACATGTGTATATGTATTTGTAATATATATATGACATGAATGCGTTAATTGATAAAAGCTGATATCTATTACTGTATTACCCCCATATATACCGATATGTATTATAGATGAATTTCGTCGTATGCTTATTTTTCCTAATATTAAATACACATGAGGTATTGAATAGGGTATTACATTGAGGAAAGTATTAACTAAAACTTTCACACAGAGGGTAGGTAATATTTGCAGTTTCCAGCCCCATTTCACTAATATTGTTATTTCAACATTCCTCGGCATCTATTGAGAGTAATTACAAATATTTTATATAAAACTTGCAGGAAATTTAGTCCTAAAATTAGTCCTTGGTTAATTTGCGCTAAACTGCATAAAAAAAAGTTATTCAAGTAATATCAACGACGAATCTGACTTTTTGCGTTGTTTTGTTTTTTGGAAATAAATAAATTAAATGGAAGTACAGGGTGGGATGGTCACAAATTTCTGAGAAATGGTCATTCTTCTACTGTTTAACCACACATTATAAACTATTCTTTTTGCTTTGCTTTAACATCCACAGACGTGCAAGCAATATTTGCAAATGTAAAGTTGTTTTTAATGATTTTAAATTTAAATATTTTTTCTTGGTCACGCAATTTAATATAATTTAAAAAAAAATATTAATTGTAAAGAGATAGTTTGTAAGTTATACCTCAATATTTTGAATTAAGAAAAATATTGTAAAATGGAATATTTTTATGAATTTAAACATTGGGTGCAAGACTAGAAAAACCGGAGATGGAGATCGATGGACGTATACACCCGGCCTTGAGAGTCAGAGGGTTAACTACTTTGTTGCTACTAAAGCTAAGTGACTTGTTCGAGATATTAGCTAAGTGTTTGGGCGAAAATAATGTGTTGTTATGCTAATGCAGCCTAAAGAATGACCATCGCCCATCAATTTGTGACCACCTGTATGACAGTGGCGGCCCGCGGTCTAAAATGTTAGTGCAGCCGAAATCATGTGAATCCCCCCCCTCCCTATTTTCCAAAAATCTTACATGAACGGAAATTCTTTATTATTCACTACTCAAATCAAGTTTCCTTTCAATTTTTAAGAAATGATAACATGCGAAAAAAATAGAAAACACTTACTTATTTTTTGAAAATTAAAGCAATCCTGCTTTCTTTTAAACATGCGAATCGGTCAATTTTGATATTAACTTACATAACGAAACAACAGCAGGACCATGTACTGAAACAACAGCACACAGTAAATGTATCACGAAAACCATTTCCGTTTGGATATAATCTCGTAAGTTCTCGTTTCACCCATTAGCCAATCAGCATATCAAACCTCAAGTGCAGCTAAAACAAGAAAACTCATTTCGGCTGTATCTTCTCACAAATGCAGTGCATTAGCATGGGGGGAATCTCCATACTACTTAGCGGTTGCCATGGCAACGATGCAGCCGATTTCGAATTTCGCTTTTTAACTGCAGTTTGATTTAATGGAGTTTTTTCCCCTCCTGAATTGTGCATTACGTTAACATGCGTGCTATTTATCGGAGATTTTGTTTACTACCGTAGAAATTTCATTTTCAATTCTAATCTTCATTTAAGTAAATTAGTAAAATATCTGATTTTAGTTTTAAAATACACTAATGAATTTAGGTGCAGCCCGGCTGTACTTGCGGTAGTGGGCGAGCCGCCTCTGCTGTATGACTTCTTTCTAACAGAGATCTTCAAAATGTTTTTCTTCAGTACAGAAAAGCATAAATACGTTACGTATTTTTAAAATTTGATCATGTTTTCATAATACCATAATTTCATTATCGTTTCTACTCTTTTAACTACAAAATAAAAAGATGATCTCGATTTTTTTTTACTGCTACTTAAGTATCTGTTCCCCTTAATGGAAACATAACTTTATAGATAGAATAGGAGTAGTACTCACTAATTATTTGATGTGAAATATTTCACTCTACCCATCCAGACTGGCGTTACATCGTAAAAAGATTTCACAGAGAAATTTTTCAAAACGTTTTGCAGAATTGCTTCATGTAACTTTAAATTAAAAGCGTTTTATGCTATTCGGCATTCCCACACATGTGTGACATCATTAATTGCCAAATGCGATGTTTCGTATATTGAAATGCTTCACGATAATTTTCTATTTTTCTAATTATTTGAATTTTGTTAAAGAAGTGCGGCATAAGCTTTATTGATTGAAAGAGAAAACTGGTAGTCATTTTTTTTAATTTTAAACTACTACATAGATAAGGGAAAAAAATTCCGATAGAAATTATGACTTATAGTAGACTTTTTTACGAAATAAGAACTGCAGCTAAAGAGAAGTGAACACAAAACTTAATTTTGGCCGACAAAGGTCGGGCAAATTTAAGACGGAGGAGGGCACAGACATCGTAGTCGGAAGGTTGTGAATTCGAGTCTCATCAACGACACAGCGACACAACTATACAACGACACCACTAATATGATAAAAAAAAACAATTTTCGAAGGTCATTTGTATTTGTTTGGGGCGAGAGTGATTTGCTTTTTGTTTGTTGCAGATTATGTCTTGAAAGTTGGTTTTCTCTCGAGCCATACCATTACATTTCACTTCATTTTTTTTTTTTGCATTTAGCGATTTATAAAAGAGACAAGTCCAAATCTTTAGTTGAAAGTAGGAGGTTTTTCCATCTCCTGTAAAGCTGTCCAAGTGTGACTTAAGCACGTTTGACTCTGAGTTACAGTTTTTGGTTGAAAAGGCATATATGACACTATGTAAAACCTCTACTTATCTTTCTTGTTAAGGTCTAAAGGGAAATTTAATATTAGGATTCCTTTATGTCATTATTATACATTTTAATGGACTTCGTTCATAATTTGTTTATTATATTACATCGGATTTAAACATTCGGAATCGGATTTAATTAATATTTATTTGGCATCGGATTTAAACATTCTATAACATAAATGTTTTTCATTTTATAATTTCCTCATTTTTGGAACATTTCGAATAATTACGGAAGTATGTAATTTAGGTCCCAGGTAAATTTAATCCTTCCCGGTCTTAGTATCAGTACCAAGTAAAAAAATTCACTTCAATTTTTTTTTTAAATAAATATTTAAATTGTACTTAAGTTTTTAAAATCATAACGGCATAACAAGATAATAATCAAGATGGATTAATTTTTTTTCTGTAATTTCTTATTTACTCAATAATATGAATTTCTATGCTATTTCAATAATTTTTCGAGAAAATTATTTCCATCTATAATGACATAAATGGGCTTTTTTGGAGTGGGGGGGCAATGCCCTAAATTTAAATTAATAGTAGGTAGTGGTAAGAGTATTGTGGAAAATTTATAAATAAAATTCACTTACTTTACCTATTAAGTTATATTTAAATGCTATTTCAAGAAACATTCGTAAAAACTATTTACAAAAAAAAATCATATTAAAGGCTTTATTTCAGAATTTTTAGAATTTTTTATGGTCAGAAGGGAGTGGATCTTGGAAAATAATTTGTTTTTCAAAATCAAAAGTTTTGAGTGATTTTTTGGATGATTCTATATTTTATTTTGACAAATGCTGTTTAAACATATTTTTTTTTATAAAAAGCGGCTATCAGTGTTCTTACTGTACAGTAAGGTTTTCTTTGAGAATACTTTTAATTCGCTCCTTCTAAATCTGCTCCTTTTTGTGTCTTCGGTAAGCTCTAGATATCTCCACACGTGTTATAGGTGTTGACTTCTTGGTATAATTTTGTTCACCTTGAACTGCTCTTACAATATGTTTAAGTTTCATTGACCAGAATTGATCTTTAAAGGGATATTGTGGCTTCATATCTTCGATAAGTCCTTGTATTTTTCTCTACGCATTTTTCATGCTAAATGGTTTAAACTTATAATTAATCCAATAAATTGTAGAACCCATTGTTCTCTTCAATTTAAGCATGCACTGCCCTTGACCAGGCTATTAAAACTGAAGTTTCAGTAGTTAAACATGTCACCCTATGCCCAAAATTCTCCCGTTACGCAATACATAGGTCAGGTAGGGGTGGATTAATGTCTAACTTGGTAGCCACGGTCTGCCATCCTCAACACGTTGGTATGTTATAATATCCTTAAACGTATTCCCCCTAAAGTTATGTAACTTTAAAATATCGTTATTTTTTGAAAAAAAAATAACCATAGTATAGTCGATTTAATATATATATATATATATATATATATATATATATATATATATATATATATATATATATATATATATATATCAGATGTAATAACTAGAATTTTTTTATATCAGCTACAAGTATGGTTTGCAAACAAATTCCAATTTCGTGGCACTAAAAAATGTTATTTTAATAAAGTGCTGCTATCTTTATTAAAATTTAGTTTTAAAAATATGTTATACCACATTTTCAAAGAAAGTGCGTTGCATTAACTTAGATAACTGAATTTTTTTTTGTAATTCACTCACGAGAACTAATAAATGAAAAGTATTCAAAACTTAAGTATAAGAATTTTTTGCATTTAAAGTGGTAATATTTGTAACTTAACAACTTTGTAACTCGATAAAACATACGAAATATTATGTATTTCTAGTACAAAGTTTAGTCACAAATCTGTGAAGAAATTAATGAAGTTCCAACTCAAAATCCTTCAATTTCTATGCCCGTTACTACTCTTCCCGTCGCTCTTTAGTAACAGTAGTGTGTTGTATCATTCACTCAAAAGAATGTTTTACAAAGACGTACAGAATAACACTGCTTTCGATAAGCTTATTTTCAACGATTTACTTAAGTTTCAGTTTGTGACTTAAACACCTGCACACGTAATATCAATGGATCCTACTATATCCCCTTTGAATGATTATCTTTAAGAAGTTTGAAATCACTAATAAAGATAAATTTTTACGCTTCTAAACCAAAATAAGAGCCAAATGAACGAAAATCAAGCCAAAATTAATATTTTGTTCTTAATAACATCCTACACTGCTCGAATCAACTTTAGAAAATAATTAGACCTTATTAAATAAACTAAATTTCAACACATTTAGTGACACAAATTAATGGTTATAATGCTGCAATTTTCGTGTAATCCATAATATTTATAAAATATTTATGAATTATAAAACTTAAATGCTTCATATATAGGGAAGACTGTTATTACTTAATCAAAAAGTACCACGGACTGATCCTAATTATTCAGTTGATACTGCTTCCTAGTAACCAAAACTCAAACCAGTTCAAGCGATACACACTAGAAAGCAGTTGCCGTCAACTTACTTTGTCACTGCATGCTGCTTGTTTGATTTACAAGTGTTTTAAGATTGTAAGGTTTATTTTTAGTAGTTTAAGTTTTCAGTTTGATTTCTCAAGTGTTCAGTAATTCAAGTTGAAGAGGTCTTCACTGACGCCTTTCGATACCTTATGAAGTGGAGAGTAAAATTATATGTTACTTAAGTGACAGATTTATAACCTAAATATCATATTTTCTATTTATTGTAGGTTATGAATTTTCAGCTATTTTCTTTCAAGTTTGCAGCCTTTTGTACCTTGCATCACATAACATCAGGTACCATAGATGGTACTTGATGTGATATTATTTGTACTTTTTTTTAGAGTAGTATCACAAAGGTAAGAAAGGGGTCCTGAATATATGAAAAAGGTCATAAAAGCAGTTACAGCATCGCCTGGGAAGGTAATTTCTAATAAAGAAGCGTGCAAAGCTTTTAGAATAAAATTTGATTCTTTAGTGCGGTAAATTAAATATTCAAAACATCTGGAGTTAACCGAGTAGACCAAATGATATAAAATGTTGTTTTCTCTTACTTTTTAATAATGATCCACATTAGGTTGTGATCCAGTGTAAAAGAGGGTCTTTTACCATTGATCGTTCGTGTGCTGTTTCTTTTAAAAAAAAAGCTTAAGTGATAGAAATACTGCTTTCAGCTCTACTAAACTTAAGCATTTTCTCAGAAATTATAATGTCAAACATTTATTCACGTCATCCCATAGACCTGAAACTAACGGATCCTCTGAACGTTGCCAACAATCTCTGGTAACCATGCTAAAGTGTAAAGTCAATTCCTCCTCCTCCAAAATTCCTTGGACCAAGTTATTAGTTCAAGTTGTAAACGAGTATAACAATTCTCTTCACACTGTGACAAAATTTTCCCCAAACTACCTCTTTGGCATACTGCCTTTTGAATCTCCCTTGAATCAGAACAATATTTACCCTCCAATAAACGAAGCCCCACATTTAACAAAACAAAGAACCGCAGCATATCATGCCCGCAATAAAATATATTATGATGTTCGATTTGTGTATAAAACTTTTAATGAAGGAGATACAGTAATTTATGAAGAGTTCCAATATCCTAACACCCGAAAGCTTACTTCCCCCTTTTCTGGCCTTTACACAATCTTAAAGAAAAGATCAGATGTTAACTATGAAATTGATTTTATATACAATGTAACAAAATTACCTGAAATAGTTCACATCTCCAAATTAAGACCATACTACCCCCCTGTTGAATTGCGTTTAAGGCAAGAATAATTGTTATGTAATGCTTAGATTTTTTTATTACTATGTATTCTATTACTTTAAGTTGTTAATTTTATTTTAATAATTCTTTTTAAATGTGTTATATTATATAAGTGCACCCACATGCAACTTTTCAATGGAATAATACAGAACTTTGTAACAATCAACCTAACATAGGTTTACGAGGATCCTCATCAATCAACCATAAAAGTGAACTGTTTTTCGAAAGCTCAAACTTTCTTCAATGGTCATCATTATATTTTTACACATCTCTTTGATGTAAAAGGTCCCTCAACAAATGGCGGCCAAAACAACATCTTCCATAAAATATACCATTTTGATACAAAACTTGTATTAAGATTTGTATAAATTTTTGTTTTTTCGTTTTCAGGTACTTTTGGCGACAACTCGAAATGTTGAAGTTGAGTTAGACTTTCATTTAAAATTCAAAACAAAAATATAATTTTCCAAAAGAAAGGTATTTTGAATAACGCTAAGCATGAAGATGTTTGTTAAAGCCTAACATTTTCTATTTTATTCATGTGTGAAACATCACACAATAGTCTTTTTAGACTTTAATTTTTGTCGATATATCATTGTGTTTATAGTTTTACAGTATCATGTGTTTATATGTTGCGCGCCCATTTCTTTTGAAAGTTTGTATTGATGTTTTGAAATATTTCACAGAATATTTTTTCTGTATTTTTGTCTCCAGCAATCAATGTTTGTTTTTCATAACAATTATTATATTATCATGTTCTTTATTGTTGGTATAAAATCTAGTGTTTGGCGCAGCTTGGCCATATTTGGCCCTTGTGCCAATAAACCCCAAACAACCAACCAACTATTATCATGTTCTTGTGAATCGAATCGAGGCACAGTAGTTTGCACACCGTATGTCCATAAGTTTTCAAAATTTTCGTTACCACTGTCATTAATATTTCTTTTCCCGTTTTCCACTTTCAGATTCTTCATGTTGATCCGATGGTCTGATCAACCATTTGGTTAACCTCCTCTTCATATCTTTGTGTGTCTTTTTCTCTCGTTGGTACTCATCGCGGGCGATGTGTACGCTTTTGATGGAGGGATATGAAAGAAAATTCCTGTAACCACCATTTATTCAAATCCCAAACCCCTTCGTAAAAACCCTCTTAATATTCCGTAACATCTATCCCTTAAAGTAACTAAGTACAATTTACGCCTTTTCTTTCTTGTTCCTAAAACTCTTTTTCCCAAAACAAGTCTCTTCATTCTCATCATTTCTGCTGAAACTGCAAAGCTTTCTACCCACGCGCATATTTTCTCATTTCCCATCACTCCGGGACTTCACAGCACAACTGCACCCTTTTTCCCTAAAAGGATTACCCCACCCGAACAACGACTGTGTTTCCGACACGATGATAATACCCTATTTCTCTCTTTACATCATGTAATCATCCCTATATGATGTCACTTCGTTTTTGTCTTTCGTCCTGTAATGATGTGTCCTGTTCTGAGCTCTGAATAAACTTGTTTTTATGTGAAGTATTACTCGGCCTGTGTGTGTGTGATCTTTTATTGTTCAGGACATCAGAGCAAGACCTCTTTTAGCTTCGAGGTTACATCGGGAATCTGCATATAATACGGAATACTTTGAGAAAGAGAATGCATCCTGGACACCTCTGATTGGTTCATCTCAGTTTAGTTCGCATGTTTGGGTTTGGCTTTTCGAAGTTGCGTGGGAGTGAAAGCAGTCACATAAGGTAATGGTGACTCATCCGAAATCTAACAGTGGGATATTGCCTCTTGAGATTAAATATGTTGGGTGCTTTGGTACTGGGAAAAGGGGGTGATATCTAAAGTTAATTAAAATAATGGTATAATTTTATAGTGGGGAGACGATTTATAATATATATATATATATATATATATATATATATATATATATATATAATATATATATATATATATATATATATATATATATATATATATATATATATATATATATATATATATATATATATATATATATATATATATATAAACAATTACTGATTGCAAACGTCAAACATTTTACAAGCACCTGTATATCGCTTATTGATTAAAAGGGCTTATTATGTTTATAGGTTTCTATGATATGTGTATTTGTAAAAAATAAATAAAATACTAATTATTTTATAAAATTATGCGTTTTTACAAAAAAGCATCACTTTTATCAAAATAAAAAATACTAAGTATTTGACATAATTTATTTTATAAATGGTGCGGTGTTACAGAATTTCACTCAACTAAACTTATAAAAAAAATTAATGTCCATAATACAAAATTAAAAAATAACACTTTTACATATGTAGTATTCAAGTAAATGGTACACCCTCAATAAATCTAGTTATTAATTCAAATGCGACTTTCGGTTGGTCTTGTGGCACCAAGTGCCCAGCATCTCTCACTAGAACAATTGAGAAGTTTCCGACATTTTTAACATATCCAGCAATGTCATTTCCTAATCTCCAGATTTTCCTGTCCGCTTCCTTGTATTCAGTACTATAATTCCATACCAAATCCTCAATAACCAGTTCTGAGACCGTGTAAGGAATTGCCAAATCGAGTTGACCGCTGTAAACCAACACTTTGTAGTTGTTCATGAGGATGGCCATCTTGCTCTTCGACGACGAAACAAATAAGTCGCCACTCATATACTTCTGGACATTATAGTTGGTGTGGAAGGTAAGATTTCCAACATGGATTGCCATTCTGGAAAGCGGAGATTGTATGTAGCTGCCGTAATAGAAATAGTCTTCAGGTTTACTTGCATAAAGGAGGTTATAAGGGAACGTGAATCCTGAAATTTGGGTTAGGTATGGCGGGGTTGGGTTGGTCGGATACTGAAAGAATCCAAAGCACTTGTTGAAGTCAATTAAAGCCTGCTCGTAGTTTTCCCTTTGCACATTCTGGAGTATTGAGACGATTGTGTCATTTATGACGGATGCTTGTTTCTTGTCAGCAATACCCACTTGATATAAGAACTGGTCGTAGCCGTAGATGCCTTGTATATCGAAGAAACCGTTTCCTACGCAGACACCCTTGAAGTTTGTCTCGGATGGTGGTCCCACTGAGTGAATTTTGTGTCCCAGAAACGGAACGTGCTTACCTGCAAATGTATTAGAACTTAGATTTTACTTTATTATTAGAGCATATTTTTAATTTTTGAATGCATAGAGATATCAAGAAAAAAAAGTTCTTAAAATTAATAGCTGTGATTACGATGAGGAGTGGTCACATGGTTCAGTTTTTCATATAACTCAAACTAAATACCCCCATTTTCTCAAAACTCTATCATTCAGTATTACTTTTTAAAAATGTTACACAAAGGCACATTCTCTAGAATGGTAGGCATTATCTTCATTGAATCAATGAGACTAAAATGTTACTTATTAAACCGGTAGTAATCTGGGGGGGGGGGGGTGTTATTAAATGAGGATTTTAAAATGAGTCTCCTATGTACAGTAGGGTGCAGCAAACGCCCCATGTTTTTAAAAATTTCATGGAAATTGTCTGTCCCTATGTTATTTTTGTTCGAAATTCTAAAAAAGTTATATACGTAGAATTTCGTAAAAATTGAATAACATCTATGTGGTCCTCAGGTCCCAGGAATGTACAACAAAAACGAAAATTCTGGAAAAAACTGCATCGTGCATAAAAAAATATATAATAATGTATACTTAAATAAAATAATGCAATTAAGATTGTTTTGTGATATAATAAAAGAATATATAATCATATACTATTAACTTTCTAATATCAATTTAATTCGTGCAAGTACACTCAATTTAAACTATAGTCGATTTTGGCCGTTTTCGCAGATTTCTCTATTTTTGTCGATCTTGTTCGACGACCTGAAGAACATGTTGGTAGTGATCTTCATGTTTTGCTGATTCTATGAAATCAGTACTTAGCTTCACCCCTCGTTTCGCACAGTCGTTCACAACATTCAATGCTTGCAACTTTGTGAGTGTGTGGTGAAGGATGCAGAACTTGACCATTCTGAAACATCTTATATTAAAAAATTTGAGTCTAGTTCAAATAGATAAAATAAAATCCAAGAATCCGTTTCAACTGAATTAGAAATAGTTGTATTTACAGTAAGATTTTTGGGAAATTTGGGTATTTCAAAATCCATACCATATCAACCTTGAAATTTAAAAGTAGTATCAGTGGAATTTAGTTTTGTAGCTAGCATTGCATCAGCGATAGCTTTTCGTTCTTGTGGTGGAACTTTGTTGCTCCAAAGGACAAGTGGAACCATCTCTTCTGAGATACTAGCAGTAATGGTTTTCTAGTAGTATTGGTTTTCAAAAGCATAAATTGCACTTTCAAATATGATGGGATGGACAGCCTTGTACGTTACAAGAGAACATAGCATTTGTAGAACATTCCAAAGAGCATTTATGGCAGAATCACAAGTAAACCACCAGGTGCTGTAGGTGAGAGTGGCAAAGTCACACAGTTTGACATGTTGTTGTGCCGGTAGGTAGTTGCTGATGCTGCTCAAGAAGGCACATTTTAATCGTGTATAACAGTTTGGCCATCCAACATGCTTTGTGCAAAGCTCCTGGTCGGTTTAATTTTACTGCTTGTGTAATATTTTGAAAGTCAAGGTATATTAGACAAAGCTTTGTGAATTCCATATAATCATCACTGTATTTTCCAGAATCGATGGCACATTTTGCTGCATGAATTGCACTAGCTCCAAGATCATTAACTATGCTTCTCGCTTGCACATTCACTGACTTTGGGTCATATGGTTCAAATCCACCATCATTTTGATCAAAATTGTTACAGAATAGTTTAAATAAGGTTATACCTAGTAACTTGGAAGCCTCGACCTTTAAGTCACCAAAACATGAGACAAAATGCCTTCTCTGATATGAAGGCGGCAAGCTGACCAAAGAAGTTTATGTCCCAATTTATTTTGCTCTCTTGACACAAGCGGCAGTAACATGGCCTGTGTTGGAAGAAGTTGTGTCAAATATCATGTTCATAATTGTTTGTACATTGCTAAGAAGTCAGTTGCTCATATATTAGGTCGGCAATGATTGAGTCGCATTTACTATTAGTTCCTTGGAGATATGCAGGCACACCAAGTATCTTTTGCTGGTGAACGTTTTTTTTATTTTGTACTTATTGGACATTGCTGTTGAAAGTTTTTTATTCCAATGCAGAGTTGTATATTTAAGAAAGCACCAGTCTTACGTGAAAGCAGTTAAAATTTCCATTGCAACTTGCCTATTCTTGTTCCGTCTGCTGTTGCGTAAGATGCTGCAATTGTACATGTACCTCCTCCTAGTTTTGTAATGTTTTTGTATATGCTGCCTGTTGCCCTGGACTCATAGCTAGTTGAAACAATAATGGTTTCTGCATAATGTCGTATGGGATGAATAAACTCGTTCCCGTTCTTTTATATCGATGATGACTTTGAGTACTTATTGAGAGTCCTTCAAAATCAAAGTTTTTTTTTTACATAATTTGTGTCACTTCGTTCATCAAAATCATCAGTAGATCTAATAATATAATTTAATATTAAATTGGAACTAATTTTTTTATTCACTTTTCTTTTATTTTTATTCTTTTAGAATTAAAAGTAGAAATAAACAAAATAAAAGTATAAAATCGGTTCAGAACAAAAGTAGAAAATCCGTTAAAAATGAAAACCACAAGTAGAAATAAACAGGAAATGTACTTTACTGTAAATTGTAAACAAAGCTAAATTTGTCACTAGTCACCTGAAATCAATGAAGAATGAAGTCACCTGAATTTAATGTTAATATAGTTTATTAACATTAAATATTTATATGATCCATATTTTACTTCATTATAATCTTTTTTCTTAAAATATCATAAAATAATAGTTAAAAAAATATGAAAGTAATTACGTATGAAAAATGCTGAATTTGGGGATTTTACTCGAAAAAACTGAAATTTCAAAGTTGTTGAGGCCCCCCTAAAAGTGTTTATAAATCGAAAATATTTGGTATATCAACTTTTTATGGCTAATGGAACATTTTTAGATTGGGGACAAAGTGAATTTTTTCTAGAGGGGCGTTTGATGCACCCTAATGTACAGTATCTAGCAAAAAAGCCAATTTATTTTTGGGTAACACATTAAAGGAATGTTTTATCAAAATTATAAAACTATAATCTTCCCATTTATTTGGGCCGGTAAAGCTTCTTATAGAGTATGCTGTACAGTTTTGGTTATCATATCTTAAGAAATATTTTGATTTGTTAACATAACATAGACACATAGCGAACAGTTCAACACAGGGTTACTAACAAGTTCAATGTATTTCAGCCATGATTTGTATTAGATTAAAAAATTTGTATATGTATACTTTGGTAGAGAGTAAAGTTAAGGGATATTTTATTCAACTTTTTAAATTTATTAAATAAGAGGACCTCGAGGATTTGATTTTATATAGTAGTGATATACGAGAGGTCATGATTTTAAATTAAACAAATCCCATTTTAATTGGGATATGAGGAAGCGCTATTTTTATATTAGGGAAATCGATAAATGTAACAACTTATAACATACTCGTTTTATACCATCAGCAAAAATAGCATCATAGTATCCTCGAAACATTTCTAAATAAACTCAGTTAATTTCAAAATTATCGGATAGTTAATTTTGAGATACAACTCAAAATATGGAAAAAGAAAGAGGATTACAGAAAGGCTACTTTTTTTTACAAAAGATCCACCCTGCACACCCTCTTGCTAACCTTCTCCCGGAAAACCGATGCGATTTTATTTTCTTAGCTCGGTTAAAATTTTATACATACATACATTTTTAACCGAGCTAAGAAAAGAAAGATCAGCAGTTTTCCGGGAGAAGGCTAGCGAAAGGGTGTGCAGCGTTGACCCTCCTAGTGCAATTGGCTAATTGTTTTTTTTTATATCACAACTTTTTTTTAGCCATAATTTCAATTTTTTTTTTTTTTTTTGAGGGGATTAGTTTTTTTAAAAATTTTTTGAAGTTTTTTTGGGGGGATATCGGTTCTTTTTTTTAACCCATATTTTGGAGAATGTCAGACAAATTGCCATTTAAACTTCTTAAATATTACCATTTGTTTTCCAATGGCAAAAGTTAAATCCGATAATTCAAGGGAAAATTATCGCACGCGCCGTATTAAAGAGCTCGAGTGAGAATATGATGCAGCTGTCACCTCGCTTCCCCCCCCTCCCCACTCCTTCTTTCACTCTGTTGAATTTGTGACGTCATTCACTTTATCTAAAAAGCAATGGTTGCTAGGTCTTTTTCAGTTGTAATCCTTCTCCCGTGAAGAAGTAATAGTGAAAATATTTAATAATGTTAATTATTTGAAATGCTTCTATCTTTATTAATAATTGTCCAAGTGAAGTGAAGATTTTGCATCAAATAAAGGGATTTTTTATCTTTCAGACGGCATACTTTTTTATTTTGTAGAGCGCATATTTACCTATAATTTTTAACTGTTATTAAGACGTTTTAAAACATAATTTGCTTTGGCGACCGGTCAGTGGAAGAACTTCATATTTGGGTAGTAATTGCCTGATGGCGAAAAGTTTGGCTTTTAGTATTTAATTACTTTTTTAGCTAATTAAACTTATAAATAATTAATATTATAAAATAAAAGTAACACAAGGGCCTAGTGATGCCATAAGGCTGTCATATAAGCTATTAATCAAAAGAATCGGTTGAATAATGTAGTGTCTAGCTGGCTTAACAAATTTGGGCTTCATAATTTGAAAAAGTGACAAATCGACTAACTTTACGCTAATAAAAAAACTACGTATATCCGTTGATTTTCATATTAAATAAAAATTATCATATTAAATTAAAGGTTGCACTGATACGGTTCTACCAATACTAGTTTTATTTTTCTACGAAACGTAGTTAGAGTTCTGGAATGTTTAACGGACACGGCTTAACATAAGGAGTTGTGCAGAGTATATTAAGATCTAGTTCGGTCGGGCATTCGTTTCTTGTTGGCTGCTTTGGCGAGGTGGTGTTATTTCTTCTTTTTTGGATTAGCGTTGCGAACCCGACCGGGTCGCTTGATAATGACTCCACATATATCTAAACGTCAGAAAATATGTGTAATTCCTTGGGCTGTGATAGTTACAGATTAAGATAAAGAAAGTTGGATGTAGGATGGTTCGCCTGACCCAACCATCAGACTGTAGGGTCCAATACACAACTGCACTACACACTATCCAACCGTCGAGTCCAGCGGAGGGGTTGCACTTTAAACCGGTCCAAAGTACAACAATATGACTAGGACCAAAGTTCAACACGTGGTCATAGTATTTTTTAAAACAGGTAATTAGTAATTTGAATTTTTGTTTAAACCTTGTTTTAAACTCATGACTTTATATATAGTTAAGAGAATGCTTTTAAAGGTTATACTATCATTAAACCATGAAAACAAAATGTAGTTGCTGAATATGAAAAGTAGTAAAATCAAAATAATAATACTTAATAGGTGAAAAGTATTTTTTACCCCCAATGAAACTATGCAAATCTTACCAACTAGAACAACTTGATGGAACCCTCTATAGGCAAATAGACAAACTATTACGACTGGTTTTAAAGTAACCCAACAGAAAAAGTCAACCCAACAGTTAAAGTAGACAACCAATTTTCAACACTTTCCCATACTTCAATATCATATCTCCACCAATGAATAATTTACACCTAACACCAATATAAAATTTACATGCATGATCGATACTGATTTTTGAAAATCTTACCACCGAATGATTCTCCACAGATATACAAGTCATTGCGTTTGTATTCATAAAACACCACAAAGAACTGATTAAGGAGTTCATAGAGATTGTCAGTAATCTGATCCTGGTTTGTGGAATATCCCTTCTCGTCATCTGTAAAGCTGAAGCCTGAGCCCACGGGACTGTCGACGTATAGGACATGGAACTCCCTTGCCCATGTATAGTTTCTGAAACCAGCTGTCGTGTTGGAATACAGTATGTACGGCCCGTGCTCCAAAAACAGTCCAAACATACCGGATGTACCGGGTCCGCCTTGCAGCCAGAGTATTAGAGGTGCTTCTGCATTATTGTTCTGCAAAATAATAATGATTGGTATGTCAAATGAACGTTGGTTGGCTGGTTGCAATAATGTCCCGCTAAAGCTGTACAAAGACTATTATCAACGTCAAAAAAAATAATAGTTTTGGTTGGGTTTAAGTGAGGTACTTCTGCATTATTGTACTGGAAAAAAAGGAACAATGGGCTATTGTCAACCGTTCAGGATATATTATGAGTCACAACAACACCAACGTTATCTATTACTATTGAATATCACATCATTCTTTTTTCTGAAAATTTTCTTGAAAAAGTCCTGTAGTGAGACTAATATTTTTAATAAATATCGTAACGAAAGTTTCACTTACCAACGCAGGAAAGAACCAAAAGAAGAGGTTGCTGTTGTATTCCTTGTTCACAGTGAAGAACCCACTGTAGCTGGGTACACTGGGCGCATTGGGCAACTCCCCCACTCTGCTCAGGGACCGTCCCGTTTCAATCACTCCATTCTCGATGTAAGGGGTCAGGAAGAGAGGTTGGTCATAAGATAGAATTTCTGCCGCAGTATAGCTCTTGTTTAAAATAATACATACCAGTAATAATACTGCTATCTTAATTCGTGGATGCATTATAAATTAAAGATTATATAGACGACTCAAAGGAAAGATGAATTCGAATTAAAATATCAATTGAAATTTCTGCAAAGAAAAATTGTTATATGTATACATGCTTAAACATACTATTTTAAAAAAGACTTTAAATATAACATTTCATAATGTAAATGTTAACATTATATTGAAAGTTATTCAGGAATGTTTCATGTTTATCGTTTGAAAAAGGTTGATCTGACAGTTTGCAAAACCATTAACTTTTTTTTCTTGTTAGTGTTGGTATGAATCATTTTGAAGCTGTAGGGGGAGGGGGGGGGGACTTTAACATCAAGATTTATTTACAATAGCAGTATGCATTTCAATACATTTTGTTCATCATTTGTTTGTTATATCTATAATCTTATTCCAAGCCTTGAGTTATAACTCATTTTATAGATTATTTTATAATTGTGATACCATAGGTCTTAACATCGGTTGGATCTTCAATATCATAAATTGTTATTTAAATTTTATCCCTACAACGTTTTGGGACTTTTTAAAAAATTGCATAAGTAGATTTAATTTAGGTCCGACATAATTTTAATCCTTTTCAAGCTATTAATTGTTTTAGTGTTGATAACAAACTAAAATATATATTTATGCATAGCAAAATAATTTGTCGGGTGGAACTGTACCTGTTTAGTTCAACGGCCAGTACACCGCGAACGGTTACACTGGAATTAATACTATCAATACTCATTTAGTATAGGTTCAATTGAAATAATTTTTAAAATCTAATTTGAATTATTGTGTAAGAGTACAAATTAGGCATAAGGTTGTTATTAAAAAGAAGTAGAGGTAACTGAGCAAAGTACGGCTTACTTTGTATTATTTTTGGTGTCGGTTCCTTTTCTAAATGGTTTGTTTTACGAAAGAACGCTCTATGTAACCAGAAAAATTCGTATTTTTTGCTTAGTATTAATGTAACTTAAAAATGGAACTTAATTATTTGCTTATTGAAAATCATCCACATTTTATAAGTGCATATCGTAGGGTCAATGCAACAACTAGACAACTGCAATTCAGCTGTTTGTGTGAATAAAACAAATTGTATGCCAATTTTAGTAGTTATTCAGTTGTAGTACTGACCCGACTATGCGCTGCACGTAACGCTTTCGCTACGTTACGCATTTTGGGCATCCATCATTATCAGATTGAACACTCATTTCAGCTTGATAACTGAGAAATATTATAATTGAGAAGAGAAACATTTATAACTTGTTTTGTCACATTGATACGAACCTTGGGAAAACATGAATAACTTTTCCGAAATGCAGCGACTCTTATGCGAATTGCAATTTTTTCCGAAATGCAGCGACTCGTATGCTAATTGCAATTTTTCAAAGTTATTTTTTCATTGGGTCAAATGTGTTTTGAATTAACGATAAACAGTATAGTCGTTAGAAAATACGAATATAAATTTGGTGATGTAATAACCTAACTTTTTTTTTTTATCTTGGACAATGTTTTGAATGTTTACTGCTCAATTATGAACATTTTTAATAATTTAATTAAACCTTTTCAAACTAATTTAAAATTGATATATAATTTTTAATTTTTTAACTACAAATATAACCATATATTTTATACAAGTATTTACAATCGAAATTATTTACAATTGAAATTGCAGAATTTACAATTGGAAATCTTGTTTTTTTTTAATTAAAGAAATATATATAAATGTATCACTATGTAGTAAAAATAATTTAGAGTAAGTATAAATTACTAAATTTTACCATCCAAAGATAGTCTTCATTGCATAAATACGTTCCTCAATTACAAGTATATGTAAAGACAAGTATATGTTACCACATTCATAAATAAAGTGCTGCTAAGAATACGGGGATTTTAAAACCACATGCTCATTGGGTTAAACGTTTCGTTTTCCTTTATTCTGTCAAGTAACCTGCTGAGATGTTTATCTACTTGTAGGATAATAAATCCCATTGTCATCATCTTGTCTTTCTAATTCCTTAATGTGGAAGGTCAAAACATGTTTTCAAGGCTTTGAAATTCAGAGTAAAAAGAGTATGAGATGCAGAGTTATCTTTTTCCCGAAATATTAATATTTGAATAACCCATACTATTCAATTTATGTGACTTAAAAAGCTTTTATAAATCCAGCTACATGATAAAAACAAACCATTTTACGCTTTTAGAGAGATTTATTTCGACACCAACTCCCATTACAAATAGCGCGATTGACATAAATTTGATATATTGCGATACAGATTTTGGGACTGATGGATGTAATATTTTTTAAGCAAAGCACGTTTATAGGGATTTACACAGCATCATGCGGAACAGACCTTCGAGCATGAATGGTCTGTAGTAGAGAGAATATGACGTCAGAATCGTGAATTTTTTAACAATGGATCCTTTAGAGATAAAAGGTTGATCTAGGTTATATTGGGTTGGAGGGAAAGTTCTGTCGTATTTTAAAGAAAATATTTGAATTCATTTTTAAAAATATGTGTTTAATATTAATCAATTATATATGCTCCGTTATTTGTTACAGCCTGTTGTCATCTTTCAGGTAACCTGTGAATTCCTGTTTTTCCTGTTTTTTCCCATCCTTGGAGTTAAAATAGTCAGCAACTGCCTTAGAAACACTTCCAAAAGACGTGAATTTTTTTCCCGTTATATAATTTTGCAGTAAGATTTTTTTCTCTTAATATTCCTGTGAAGAATCTACTTTTCATCTCCAGTAACCAGCCTGTCCAAAAACGGCTCCACATTGTGTCTAATCAGATGTGATGAACACATTCTTACACGATCAGACAAATTCTTTTCCGTTAATTCATGTTGAACCCAAACACTTTGCTTTAACACAAAACCAACAGATTTAATGTGATCTCCAACAGTTGTATGATGAATACCAAACTATTCTGCAATTTCTCGACTTGTTAAATGTGGATTTTTTTTTCAACATGGATCGCAAAACATCATTATCGATCTTGGATGGTCGTCCAGATCGATCACTTTCTTTGAGGTTCAGATCTCCGGAACGAAATTTGCTAAACAATCTTTGACAAGTACGAACATTTACAATATCTATTCCAAATACCGCACATAAATTTTTACATGCAACCGATGCATTGCTTCCTTTTTGGAATTCATATAAAATACAGTGTCGTAAATGCATTTTATCTACTGACATGTTTTTCACTTTAAATATCACAAGTAAATGATGAACGGTAAAAAAGGACACCTTTTATATTAAACAGCAGCTAAAAAAACAAAAAAAATCCTATTGACTCACTAGCCAGTTGTTCTTTTTATTTACAAGACAAATCACCTGCCTATTTAAAATACGACAGAGCTTTCCCTCCAACCCAATATAAATGGAACTATTAATAAAATACAATATTAGTTACTTAAAGAAATAATTTTTTTGAACTTATAAATAAATCCCGTTGGGGCATATATGGTGTAGGGGCTTTGATAAAAAATACCAAAAGTATATATTTATATTGTTAATAGTTTTCATATATTAAAAGTTTAGGTATGAAACCCAAAATATATATACATTGCAAATAGGGAAAAATTTAGTCTCTCTCCTGCTGCCATCTATTATCTGAAAGATGTATTATTTTTTGACACTAAAGCAGTATTCATAGCGGCAAACATTTTCTACAATTAACATCTTGTTGATTCAGGACTGGTTCAAAGTTTGCTACCCGATTGATAATAATATTGCAACTGACAGGGTCCTCTTTAAGGAGGGAGGAGGGGGCTCTTAATGTCTCGTAGGAGATAAATAATTTGCTGTGATTTCGTAGAAGTAGATTACAGATATAGAAGAAAACCAACGATGATAATTAAAAATGAAGAAAATACAGTGTTCCCTTACAATGTTTGTTTGATCAATGCAAAAAGAAGAAAGCCGAATGTTAATGCTGCAATACTAAAAACAAAAACCGGGTGAAAGCTAGTGAGAGTTTGTGCAGAGTTGATCCCCCTAGTGCAGTTACCTTAGTGAATTGATATCACAACTTTTTTAGCCACAATTTCAAAGTTTTTTTTAAAAAAAAAAGGCTTAGCGTTTTTTACTTTTCTAAAGAATTTTTTTTCGTGGGGGTGGGTACCATTAATACGGTAAAAAAAAAACAATTTTCGAAGGCCATTTGTATTTTTTGGGGGCTACAGTGAATTTCGTTTTGTTTGTTGCAGATTATGTCTTGAAAGTTCGTTTTCTCTCGAGCCATACCATTACATTTCACTTCAAAATATTTTTTTTTGCATTAATATAATTGCATTTTTTTTTTGCATGGGATATATAAAAGAGGCAAGTCCAAATATTTAGTTGAGAATAGCAGTTTTTTCCCTCTCCTGTAAAGCTGTCTAAGTGTGATTTAGGCTCATTTGGCTCAGAGTTACAGTCTTTGGTTAATAAAGACACTATGTAAAACCAATACTTATCTTTCTTGTTAAGGTTGGCATTTATAATTTTGACTCTAAAGGAAATTTGATATTAGGATTCATTTATATCATCATTATACATTTTAATAGACTTCGTTCGTAATTTGTTAATTATATTTGTTATCTTATTATAAACATCGCCCTGTAACTCGATTTTGTAGAGTATTAACATGGGTTTTAACATCGGATTTAAACATTTTATAACATAAATGTTTTTCATTTTATCATTTCATCGTTTTTGAAACATTTCGAATAATTACGGAAGTATGTAATTTAGGTCCAAGGTAATTTTAATCCTTTCCGGTCTTAATATCCTTACCAAATAAAAAAAATCACTTCAATTTATTTAAAAAAAAAATTGTATTTAAGTTTTTAAAGTCAGAACGGCATATCAAGATAATAATCAAGATGGATTAATTTTTTTTCTGTAATTTCTTATTTACTCAATAATATAAATTTCTATGCTATTTCAATAATTTTTCGTGAAAACAATTTCTATCTATCATGACATATATTTGCTTTTTTGGGGGGAAATGTCCTAAATTTAAATTATTGGTAGGAGTATTGTGGAAATTTATAAATAAAATTGATTTACTTTACTTAATAAATTATATCTAAATGCTATTTCTTTGAAACTTTGGTATAAACTATTTACAAAACAAAATAATTTTATTAAATGCTTTATTTTAGATTTTTTACTTTTTTATGATCAGAAGGGAAGAGGAACTTGGAACTGAATTTGTTTTTCAAAATCTATAGTTTGGATGTGATTTTTCCGAAGATTGTATATTTTATTTTGACAAATGCTGATAAACATAATTTTTTAAAAATCTGTTTTGCAGTGTCCTTACTGTACCGTAAGGTTTGCTTTGAGAATACTTTTAACGCGTTTCTTCTAAGTCTGCTCCTTTTTGTGTCTTCGGTAAGCTCTAGATATCTCCACACGAGTTATAGGTTTTGACTTCTTGGTATAATTTTGTTCACCTTGAACTGCTCTTCCAATATGTTAATGTTTCATAGAATATAATTGATCTTTAAAGGGATATTGTGGCTTCATATCTTCGAAAAATCTCTACACATTTTTCATTCGAAATGGTTTAAACTAATAATTAGTCAAATAAATTGTAGAACCCATTGTTCCCTTCAATTTAAGCATGCACTTCCCTTGAATGTTCTATACAATTTAAGCATGCATGTATATGACCCGTTTATATAAACTGAATTTGTTGTAGTTAAACAGGTCACCCCCCAAACAAACTCCTCCCGTTACGCAATACATAGGTCCGAGGTAGGGGTGGATTAATGGCTAATCTAGTAGACGTGGTTTACCATCCTCAACTCGCTATGTTATTTATCATATCCTTTAAACTTATTCCCCATGAAGTTATGTGGTTTTGAAATTTAAACACTTTCTGTACGGTGAAAGTTTCTGACAATGACTGCTGTACCCGAACGATTTGTATTAAGGTTATTTAAATAAAATAACCATAGTATGGTTGATATAATATTTGTTATATCAGCTGTAATAATTTATAATTTTTTTATATCGGCTACGAATTTTGTTTGAAAACTAATTTCAATTTCGTGGCACTATAGAAATATTATTTTAATAAAGTGTTGCTATCATTTTAAAATTTAGTTTAAAAAATGTCAAACAATATTTTCGAGTTAAGTACATTGCATTAACTTAGATAATCGAATTTTGTTTGTAATTAATTCACGAGAATTAATAAATGAAAAAGTATTCAAAACTTAAGTATAGGAAATATTTTGCAATTAAATTGGTAAATTTTGTAACGTAAATCTATTCAAATTTATGCAATATTATGTATTTTTAGTGCAAAGTTCAGTCTCAAACATTGTGATAGAATTTATGAAGTTTTAAATCGCAATTCAGCAATTTACATGCCAGTTACTACTCTTCCCAACGCTCTTTAGTAACAGTAGTGTGTTGTGTAATTCACTCAAAAGAATGTTTTGCGAAGGCGGAAGCTTCAAAGACGTAAAGAATAAAACTTCTTTTGATAAGCCTTTTCAACGATTTACTTACTTAAGTTTCAGTTTGTGACTTAAACACCTGCACATGTAATATCAATGGATCCTACTATCTCCCTTTTGAATGAAATGCGTGTACAGAAAAGAAAATACTGCTGCCGTCGACCACCCAAAAGTTTAAACCACTGAAACCCTTTGTTTGGGTGTGAAACACTGACCTATACGCAAACTAGACAAGTTTTTTGTGTTGTTAACTGTTTAAATTGCAATATACCATTAATAACCTCGGGTATAGGATTTTTATGGTTGGTTTGGTTAATTAACGTTGCACTAGAGATGCACAGTGGGCTGTTGGCGACGGTTCGCGGCCTATCTCGAAGGGGAAACCCGGGAACGATGCGTCATATTTTTGAACCATTGTCAGATGATGAGGACAACACCCGAGCTGGCTCCCGACGCAACCTCAATAAGCGTCAGGACATTGGACCCCGATCAGATTTATCGTGCACCAGTCTCGTATACACGGCAGCATAATCTGTTAGATGTTCTGGACGACTTTCTATTATTTTTGTAGAGAAGTTGGCAGCCGAAGTTTTGTAGATCGCAAGATTACTACTATTTTAATTTTCTTTGTTAAGTCCATCGCGCGCGGGCTGGAACAAGCAATCCTCTGATTGCCAGGTGAACGCCTTTATCCACTGGGCAACTGGAGACCCTTATGATTTTTAGTGTTATGATGTACTGCCATATTGGCGTAATTAATTTTCAAATTGAATAAAATTTATGAAATACTATAAATAACAATTATACTCATGCGAATATGATTTTGGTGTTGGAAATAATCCCTCTGCTTATCTTTAAGAAATTTGAAACCACTAATCGGGAAACACTTTTACGTTCTCAAAAGGAAAGAAGAGCCAAATGAGCAAAATTCAACCCCCACTCCCCCCAATTTTTTTTTTTCTTAATTTCGTCCTACACTGCTCAAATTAACTTTAGAAAATAAATAAAAGACCTTATTAAACAAATAAACTAAATTTCAACACATTTAGTGAAACTAATTAATGGTTATAATGCTGCAATTTTCGTGTAATCCATAATATTTATAAAATATTTATGAATTATAAAACTTAAATGCTTCATATATAGGGAAGACTGTTATTACTTAATCAAAAAGTACCACGGACTGATCCTAATTATTCAGTTGATACCGCTTCCTAGTAACCAAAACTCAAAATAGTTCAAGCGATACACACTAGAGAGCAGTTGCCGCCAACTTACTTTGTCACTGCATGCTGCTTGTTTGATTTACAAGTGTTTTAAGATTTTAATGTTTATTTTTAGTAGTTTAAGTGTTTAGTTTAATTTCTTATTGTTCAGTAATTCAAGTTGAAGAGGTCTTCACTGATACCTTTCGATACCTTATGAAGTGGAGCGTAAAATCATATGTTACTTAAGTGACAGATTTATAACCTAAATAAAGCATTTTCTATTTATGTTATGAATTTTCAGCTATATTTTTTTTTAAAGTTTGGGTCATCTTGCACCTTGGATCACATAGCATCAGGTACCATTGATGGTACTTGATGTGATATTATTTGTATTTTTTTAGAGGAGTATCACAAAGGTATTCAGGGGTCCTATTGATCCTGAATACATGAAAAAGGTCATAAAAGCAGTTACAGCATCGTCTGGGAAGGCAATTTCTAATAGAGAAGCGTGCAAAGCTTTTAGAATAAAATTTGCTTCTTTAGTGCGGTTAATTAAATATTCAAAACATCTGGAGTTAACCGAGTAGACAATGTTGTTTCATACAAAATGTTGTTTTCCCTTACATTTTAAATAATGATCCACATTAGGTTGTGATCCAATGTACAAGAGGGTCAATTACCATTGATCGTTCGTGTGCAGTTGCTTTTAAAAAAATATTCAAAATATTTAAGAATGAGAATATATTTTATTAATACATATAAATGAAGGGGAATGAAGCTAGAATGTAATTTTGCGAGTTAAAATGACGAATGACGAATAAGTTCTTTCCTATGAGAATTTTAATAAGTTATCCACAGTATACAACAGTCTACCTTATATTATAGTTCTTCAATAAAGTCATGATGTCATATTTATAATACTATTTTAATATTTTATGGTTATATCTAGACTTTTTAACCTCTTATACATAAACGGACGTTAAAGATAAGATCTATTAGGATATTAAAAAAATGACGTTATTTATGAATTTATAGATAACACAAAATATAGTATTTCATTCTTATATCAAATAAGTAATAAAAGTACCAAAAGTTACTTACAGTTCATTTTGTCACTTTCCAAAGATAGATTTTTTTTAGCAATTTTGAAAACTTAGTACAGATTTTCAAGAGTTTCTACTCCAGAAAAATATATTATTTTGTGTCCACGTTTTATAAAAGCATTTAAATACTTTAACTCTGTCTTGAGAGAAGTTGTTTCTGTCACTGTTTGCGATGCATTAATTCTTCGAAACTGCAGTAAGCTCTCAATTGATACGCCATTAAAAATATTAACAATTGTTAAATTAAATATTTTCTTTTTAGTTTTTTCGGAGGAGCCTTCAATAAAGCTATGAAGTGTGCGACCAAATGCTGTCTTTTCTTCTTGTACGGGTACGTAACTTGGAAAACAATGTATTGTTTAAACTATTATTTTTTTAAACACACTCTTCGTAATCTGAATTTGATTTTCATGATTTTTTAAAAAAATTATATTGAAAGTCAAAACATGTTGTAAAGACTGTGAAGCTAATCTTTTTAACATGCGAGTCGATTTTATTATTTTCTGCTGTTTTCAATGTTTAAAAATTCAAATTTACATTGCTAAATTATAGTAATATTTAATTCTCTTATTATTTCAAATGTTTTTTTCTTCGAATGATATATATTAGTTGCTCACTAATTTGTTGAAAGTAAATTAACTCAAAACGAAATTGTTAATTTGTACTCTTATCTTATTATACAAAACCAATTATTTTTTAAAGGGGAAACAAGATATAACTTTTTAATGGGAGTCTAATAACCAAATATTCAATTAAATATTCCACTAGATTTAAAAACCCCGAAACCCCCGTTAACGTTACTAAAAGTCTACATATTTTTACTTTTAAAGTAAGATTTTAGACTTTATATAAACCAATTAATTAGAAATATTAACATGAGATCGATTAAATATTGTGTCAAAATAATTAACATATCTGAACATTAAGTATTCATACTGCTACAGAATTTAAAAGTTTCTTTCACTATAGAACATATCCAGATTATGACCTTTGTGTTGCACCTGGCTTTGTTTATACAAATTCATATTCAGCTGCGTCAACACAGATAAATCTAATGAAAATGATAAATCTAATAAAAGTACGTGGATGCATATATTTACTGCATTTTTTTTGTTCAACTATGTCGAGAAATATATATTTGAGCACTTTAGTTATTAACTTTTGGCCAGCTTTCGAGCACCGTTCAAATTAATAAACACCTGAGACAATTAACACGAGGTCCAGTTTGTTTATATCTCATTGGGGAAGATATAGCTAATTTCCTTATTGCTAATACAACTTTATTGCATCATACAACTATTTAATAACTCTCTTCCAAAAGTTACACCCATTTAAAAACTTTGTATACTTGCATAATCCTACTGGCAGTAGGTTATTTAATAGTAATTTGAAGTATTTAGATGAATTTATAGAGAGCCTTGTGAATTACTAGTACGATTTAAAATATTTTCTTCCTTAAGTATATAATTAAAAACAATATTTAGCTGCAAGGGAGAAATTTTAAAAATAACTTTGTCCATTTGTGAATTGAAATTAAAATTCGTGTGTTAAATTCTTGTAAATTTGAAAAAAATTATTATTTTCGATATTTTTACTGCTAATCAAAATTTGAATTTGAAAATTTTCTTGTATTTAAAATTATACTTTATTTGTAGTAATCTGTAACATCAAAGTATTTTTAAAAATATTTTTTTAAAGAAACCCATTGTATATATACATGTATATATCGAATTGTATTATTCAAACAATATTTCGGAAAAAGCTACTTGAAATATTTTGCTGAAACTTTTGAAGAACTAGTAAACTGAACTGAAAAAATAGTACTTATCTTTGTATGAAATATTATTTAATTTGTTGGCTAAATTTAAAATAAAAACTTTGTCAATTTTTTAAAATAAAATTAAAATTCCCGCGTTAAATTTTTAAAAATTATTTAATAATTATTCTGTAAAAATTTCAAATAGATAAGGTGTTTTGTTACTAAGTGACATGCTCCAAAGTTGGTGAATAATTTAAAATGGGCGTCCGTGGTGGTGCGGGACCCACTTAACAGCTTGGCTTCAACTATTCTTGATTAACTTCAACTATTCTTTAACTTGCATATCGTTAGACGGATCATCTAGTTTATATTATTACTCAAGTTTTTGTTGGTGATCATCATATGTTTTTATAATCTGTTGGAATGACGTTTCAAGCAAAACGATTCTGGTCGTACACCAACACAGCCACACCCAATTTTTTAAAAATAATTCCTTTTTTTTCTTCATTTTTTGATCATGAGTAATAACTTTGTACGTTTGTCTATTGCGAAATGTCAATTTTTTAAACATAAAAAATAATTATTCAATAGATTTAATTTGTAATGTATAATTATTATGTTCGAATATTGTATAGCGGTTTCAATGGATCAGAGCGTTTACATATATGAAGTTTGAAATATGTATGATTAAATCTTTACAGTATATAAAGTTTAAAATCTGTATGATTTCTGGAAAGGTGTTAAATTGAGTAACAATATTTATTGATTGATATTTGATAGTTTTGATTACAATATCAGATCGCCAATGGGCTCAATAAATAACAATATATTTAAAATTTTAAAAATTTACCTAAAAAACTTCAAATTGTCCTTATTACAGTGGGAGATTGTCGTTTGTATATTTAAAAAAAATGTAGCCGCTTGTCTCTAAATATCAAGAAAACGTCTTACGCAAAAGAAATTTTCAAGACTTGGTAATAAAACACAGATTCACTTTGAAATTCTAAAGTTTATTCAGAAATTTTATTACAGTTTACTTGTATTTGGTAAAAAAAACATATAACTATTTCTGAAGTTTTTCTCAAGGCGAAAAAAGCAGTCCTTAAACAAAAATCCAATTTTCCTCCTGAAGAATCCGAACCTCTTTCAAGTTTTCGAATTTCGCATAACCGTTTTTCGGAGGTATTTTTTGGGAAAGAATTCTTTTAAATTTATACATGAAAAGGTGGCAAAATTGAATGTTTACTTTCGAGATTTACGTAGAGTTGTTACGGGTTTGGAAAGCAAGCTCTATCTTCTTTATGTTTAACAGTCAGCGATTTTGTAATTTTTTTATAACGAAGAGCGGGCATGCACTTCAAATACAGTGCATACAGTTGTCATCTTGGTTATACATTTTCTTGGGTTATACACTTGGGTTTAAAGTATAAAATTATTATTGAAATTTCTTAACCATTTGACCGATAAGCAAAATATCAAGTCGGTAGGTTTGTTTTCACTGTAGTAGAGTTAAATTTATAAATTCTACAGATTCCTTTTTTTTTAATATATATTTTTTTAAAAATATTTCTGCCTAAAAGTTTTTCGGACGTTCTCCCAATGATTTTAACCACCTGATAGATACAAGCGTGCCGTTCTAGTGTATATATCTCCAGTTTTTCCAATAGTACACATATAAAAGTTTCGTCATCTGACCATGGTTCTAAAATAACGAGGTGCATGTATGAATGTGTATGTGTTCCCGGGTCTTTCCTTCGAGATTAACCCCAAACCGTCGCCAATAGCTAACTGTGCAGCTCTAGTGTGACGTTAATTAACCAAACCATATAAAAGTTGTGAAATAAATATCTTTTTTGAAATAATTTTCACATTTAAAACAATAGGACTTTTGTAAACCTTCTCTAATGATATATTTACCAAATATATTTTTGTATAAAAAAAAAGTGTTGGAAATATAAATTTAACTTTTCTGCAGCTAAAACAAACCTACAGATTCGAAATTTTGCTTTTCCAGAGGATTAATTCTAAAAGTAAAGATTTTTATGAACTTTTAAATTATGGTACTACTGAGAAAAAAAGGATACACTCGAACGGATATAAACGTTCGTATCCGTTAGGTGATAAATATTATGCCCATGTAATCTAAAATGCATACTACTTATTTTTTGGTCCAGAAATTTTCAAGGATCTTCTTATAATTCTGACGCTAGCAAAACGAATGAATGAATTCAATGCATTTTCCAATTTTGGAATTTTATATAAATAAAAAAAGCACACTTCAATACAGAAAAAAATGACAATCTATTTTCTTAAATTACATACATAGTTAATTGTTTTGTATGTCTGTTGCTCATTAGAAATATCGATGTGATATTTTTTTGTCCCGGATACGGTATTGTTTTTCATATACTACTACCGTTCGAAATAAACAATATATCTGACTATCAAACACCACATGCAAATATATCGCTTAGTAAAAATAATCACAAATGAAGTGTTATTGAGGACAGTATCTGTAAATTTGAATTGTTGGTATTTTTATAGAACGAAAAAAACATGCGAGTTAATTGCAACGCAACATATATATTTTTAACCCTTTGGATTCGAGTAACGACTCTCAATCTCCAAAATAATATGTTCTTTTTTTACCTGTTCTTTGAATTGAACAAGAACTGCACGATTTTGAACATAAAAAAAAACGATTTTCGTAATCTTGTTCTTTATTTAACTCCATATAGAAGTACATCACTTGGATATAAACGTATTTTATTAACTATTTTTTCTCTTGTTTGTTGTTGTTGGCTATTTTCTATTGTTGACTTTAAGTTACTAAAATAACGACGTGTAATTTTGTTCTCTGCTCTTATAAATAAAAGACAACAACATTCTTGAGTTTAAAAAGTTATTCTCTTACAAACTTTAATAAAAATAATTTTTGTCATCTAAAAGCTTTCTCCAGATTGAAATTCCACACCCCTAATTCTTTTTTAAAAGTTTAACAAATTTCATTAACCACTAAATATTTGTTTGGTATAATGAGACTAATTGATCCAAAGTTATCGACTTCCCTGTTTTAATTCGACGTTTCAGGACTTCATTTGTTTGTTACGCATTTACAGCCAAACGCGTTGTTCGATTTTCTTAAAATTTGGCATAAATGTAGCTTAAACTTATTAAAATTGTTGTATATGTTTACAAACTTTAATAAAAACAATTTTTTCGGCAGTATATAACCATATATGTTATATACTGCCGATCAGGCTAAAATAATTACTCGAGCCCATGTAAGAGTATCAGGTATATGAAGTAACCATCAGCATTAATAGTTGACTTATGACTTAAGGATGGGGGCTCCAAATTGGAGAAAGCACTGCGACCGGAGGTCTATTGTACTTTCCCCTGGAATAAAACTTTGATCACATAAGAAAAGAGATCCATAGCTGAAGCAAAATTCAGCAATGATCTAACAGGAATATCCTGGAGCTCCCAAGGCTCAAGTAAGTGACGTCCCAAGTGCTCGAACCTATGGGCGGAGAAGAAGTCACATTCACAGAGAATATGTACAACAGTTTCTTCATTATTCCTACATCCCCTACACAAAGGGTTATCAGCATTAATAGTTAGTTTTAACCGTTTGAATTAACATTGAGCATTTTCATATGAGCTAGAGGTTTAGCCGTTAGCATAATAGTTATAGCTCTAATAGTTTCAACATTGCTGGTGCTTAGTTAACTGGAGAAACATGCAGATTATTCTCAGCATTGATAACAAGCCACTTAAGATGCATAATTTACAAAAGTTATAAAGATTCGATGACCTATCAAAAAGTATTTTACCGTTGAAAAATAGATTTCTGGATTTTAAAAGTATATTTTTCATAATTAAAATATGCTTTACCCGGAGGAGATCGAAATGTATATATATATATATTTTTTCGATTATTCAAACGCTTTTGATGTTTTCTTTGTCCAATGAATAGTTAAGAGCCCGAAGGCAACGGCGGCAATCAAAGGAATGCCGCTAAAATCATGCATCAGTTTCTTTGATAAACTATCTAAATGAAGCTAATTCGGTTCCAAAGGGTTTACGAAAGCAATAATTTAAGTGGAATTTAGTAATCATTTTTATTTCATTTTTTCTTTGTATAACTACATACATTTTGCATTTATTATGGTTACCATTTCTATACTAGGCTTTGGTTATTTTTCTGAAGATTTTAATTCCACATTTTTATGTAACATATCAAAGAATTTAATTATTAATTATTATATGGTTCTCTTAGGGGATTTTCGTACAATTAGGAAGAATTATTAGGCAGCAGTTTCAAAAAATTTATTCGATGACAAATTAACTAAATTTGATGTGAATATGTCCTTCCTTTTGGTACGGGTAAATAACATAGTTGCACAAAGTCGCATAGTAGAAAACGACATTTATAAATTTTTTCTAACTCCAAGTGTGTCAGCCTGTGGAGATAAATAACATATCTTCGTGTAAAGAAAGGTAAGACGTTTCGAATAGGCAGATTATTAACCCATTCCGCCTTCTGACCTTTGTAAAACGTGGAGGGGGAGTTTTGATCAATTGCAATGTATGATTCATTCCGCTTCATAATTCTGCGTGAAATCATCCTATGAGTGATAAAGAACGTACCATCATGTAGAGGCATGCGAGTCGCATCGACCAGGCTTAACCTATTCCGCCCTTTGCCCTTTTTACCACGTGGGCCCAAAAGTATTTACGAAACAAATGTTGCGGTACATTTTCGGCTTGTCGATTTTTTTTTCCGCTTGATTTTAGAGATTTTCTCTGTTGTTCGATATATCAACAAGAATACCTCGTGAAATATATATTTTTAAAGTTGTGCAGCGAGCAATTAAAATTCTCATACACATTTAAATGTATAATCATAAAGTTAACGATTATTTTGCAATATTTTTAAATTACCAACTTTTTTTAAGGCTCCGTTTTTGCTTCATTTCTTCCGTATTCTTGTGTCGTTTTTTTTTTTTTTTTAATATTGACACTTTGCTTAAACGATTATGTAAAATTGCTTTTAATGCATGATACGTTCAATCACACTTCAATTGCATTTGTATTTTTATCTCCCTAAACCTCTCTATAAATATAGTTCCTTTCCAACAAAAACTACGTATTTCAACCAGATATACTTGTATTATTTTTTAATGACAGCGGATGATATAGAGATGTGCTCAAAAACCTAAAAAGATACAATTTGTATTCTGCATCCAAAGCTTCCAAAAGGGCCATTGACAACAGTTTGTCAGATCTTCTGTAAACATCAAACCTTTATTTGAGATTACTATGTTAAATACAAATTGCGACATATGTTTGAATTTATTAAAAAGTCGCATTTTATGCAAATAATTATTTTATTATTACTCAAGACCTGACTACTCGAGCAGGTAGTAAAATGTACAATCAAATATTGAAAGGAGCATTTTTCGATTACAACTGTAAATGAAACAAATTAATTGAAAAAATATTGAAAGGAGCATTTTTCGATTATTAAAAGATTTTATTGCTATTTTACTTTAGATAACAGGATGAAATGTTATAAATTGGTCTTTTTCAATATAGCACGTATTTCATACTCAACGAATATGTGATATTCACCCATCAAGAAAGATACATTATAATATGAAATATATTTTTCTAATTATATTTTATAATATTGACTATAAAGCATTAAAACGCTATTATGGGAAACTGTTAAAATAATTCTAAACTCTTTCTCACCTACCTACCGGAAAGAAATAACCTTCGAACATGAAGTTATTTTTTCTCTTTCGTCAATACCTTCCAAGAAAAATTGCTTTACTGCGTAGAAAATCACTCAAGTCTTAAAAGTACAGAAGCCCCAGTTACGCCGTCGAATAGTTAACACTCCAGCGGAGACGTTATCAGACACATTTTATTGAGTCCTAGCGGAACATAAAAGAAGTTTCTTAGTAACTATTCTCAGAAATAGTTTCCTCGACACAAGTGCAGTCGCGTGATTTGAACCCCGGTGCATAAAAAATATCGCCAACAAAAGATTTAACGCCTTTGTTTTTACGGCAGCTTTCTTGCTGTGTCCTCTTCTGTCATCTCGGGGACACCTTTGCGCCTCTTGTGAGATTTTAACCTTTGCACTCAAATACGCCTTTTCCATTCACGTTCTATTTATAGAACAGTTCCTCATTTCTGCTCTTTTCTCTTGTAGCTGAGACATAGCCGGGCACTGGCAACTATGTAACTAAACCATTTAGCTACTTTTAATTGCATAAAATATCGATTCGCTCTCTGTCGTGCTAATATTTGACGATGTTGTATGACTTGCTGCGGGTTATATGAGTTTGGTGATTTTTCCCCTTTATTTTGGCGGCTGCGACGTCTGAGATCTCACAAGTCTGAGTTGGATGAAATCAAATAATCGTCTGCAGTTGGTGCGTGATCTTTTTTAATTGCTCAAGTGATTAAAAGTTGCTGTGCAATTGTTGCTCGTGCCTGGCTGCCCTAATAGACCATTCTTTACCTCTAGTGCGACGTTTTTTCAACCAACCCATTATCTTTGTATTCTCAAAATCAATAAAACTATTGACAGATTGAATGTTTAATTAATTTATATTTAAATGTGATGTGATTTTAAATTAATAGCGCGGGAAATACTTGTATGACCGAACTACCACCAGTTTGATAGTTCACTTTCAAATCAAAAAGTAAATCAAAATAGTTTAACACTTTGTGTTTCGTTGTTAAAGCGATGGTCATTGTTCGGTTGTTTAACAGTACATAAAAAACATTCTTTTTGAGATTCTTCAGTTACTACTTTGTTGGTACTAAAGCTAAGCAACTTGTTTAAAATATAAGCAAAGCACATGGGAAAAATAATGTTTTAATATGCCAATACAGTTAAATGTGATACCGCCTTATAAGACCGTTAGCCAACAATTTGTGACCCCAAAGTTTCACTCATAACTAGCTGAACAGTGGGAAAAGAAGCAGGCCTGATAGTTACCCGCTACAAAAACTGACACAGGATGTAAGGGGTTGATTTCTAAATTATAAATGTGTTAATAATGTTATTAAAGCAATATTAATCATTTACGAATTTATAATCTATGAATAAGGTCAAATTATCCCAACAAGATATATTACATAAGAATACCTACGCACCTACATAAGTAAGCCGTTTTTACTTTGAAATCATGCATAAAGACAATTTTAAAATCTTATTTTCTCTCTTTAAACCATTTGTATCTATTTTGCTGTTATTGATATGCATTAGTGAACATTAGATAATTTAGGGCAATAAAATGTAAAACAACCTTTCCCGCAAATGCGACATCCATTACCTGTTTCCTTTTATGAATCTGCAAAACTGTTATCCCTGTCAAGTATTTTTCTTCAACGCAATATTTATTTCTAACAAATGCCATCTTAAATTTAAAGTTTTTTCTGATAATAATTTAAAAAAAAATTCAAACGTTGACTTGGGCTATAGTAATATATCCCATTGTTTTGCCATCAGTGTCATCGAACTATATTTATTTTCAAGAAAAATATATTTATCTTTAAACAGTTTTAATTAATTAATGATACTGAGTAAAAACGTATTAATAAATATTGTATTAAATTTACAATTTGTATATGGCTACTAATAAAAGGGGGTCTTACATTGTTGGGCGTTGGTCATTGCTTGGATATGTCCCAAACTCAATTTTTCTCGACTAATTCGCTTATATTTTAAACAAGTCTCTTAGCTTTAATAACAACAAACGAAGTAGTTAAAATATAGCAAAATAAATTATTTGTTATGTGTAGCAAAAAAAAATTACAATCGTCCAAGAACTCGAGTCTATCCTGTACGAAGAAGTACGCAAAAAGTTTATTGAATGGCCCAGAGAAGATCTCTTTACCTTTTCTAAATAGCTCTGGTTTATTCTTCCTACACTGTACACTAGATCTTTAAGCTCATGGAAAAGCCGAGATTTTTTGCATGCATTTTTCTGCTGATAAGAAGTTCCTAGAGATTTTCTTTTACTAGATTGATGCACTGTCTATAGAAAAAAAACCCTCCCGAGTTCTTGGTAAAATCAATGTTGCTGAGCCACTAATGTGTCCAGCAGTATTGGAAATAGTATTAGATAATAAAAAACTGCCAAGAAAATGACCTTTGTTGGTAAAGCGATGGATCTTTTCTTTGAAGGCCTTTGTAATGTAGAGAGTTACATTTTGGATCAGTAGGTGGGGAAAAAATAGAGAACAGTGTTCTGTAGGATAAAGGTGGACTCTTCATATAAATATTCTCTTGAAGCGTTGTTTCTGATACATTGTCTCATTTGGTAAATAGCATGCTGCCAAAAAAAATTGAGATTAATAGTATTCGTATTTTTTAAATTTATTCGAAGTGGAAGTAATCATACTAATTTAAAGATATAATAATGGACGTTATATATAGTGTGGTGTCGTGAAGAAAATGCCAACGGTTATACAAAAAAAGTCTGAGAAAATGAGAATATACCACGCGTTTGTTATTCACTAATCACAGAGGGATCTATTTACACGTGCTTTTGTTTAACATTTAGCATTTTAATCTTGACACCAGTGTGAAACACAAATGTCCTAAAACCATCTCAAGATAAAAAATTTTAATATAACGCTAGTTGAAAGAATTTGAGCAAAAAAAGGACGAAAATGGAATGAATAATTTGTTTGAATAAAGGTTGGGAGGACATTTTAGGTGGAATAGACAAGTTCTGTGATTATCAGTTCTTTTCACTTTAAAAGAAAACCCAATAACTTAAAATTTTGTAATTGAGTAATTTTACATTTATATATTTTATTCAAAATGTAATTAAAAAATATTTTTTTTAAAAAGAAGTAAAACCGACTTTAAGAACGTGCTAAAAAGTAAAAAAAAATGATTTTTAATTTTACGAAAGAAAATGAATTATCAATTTTATACTTATTAAAATTTTCTGAAATCGGCGCCAAAATGTATGTATGATTTTTGTAAATTGACACCAACTTCAAAAAGTTGTAATAAATAAAAAATTATATTAAATAAATAATTTTTTAAAACTTTTTCGTAAAATTAAAATTTATTTTTTACTTTTAAAACTTCCTTCTTAAAGTCGGTTTTCCCTTTTTTTTTAAATATTTTATTTTTCCCTTTTAAATTTAGTAGGTGGCTTCGATCCCTGATATTATTCATGAAGAAATTCAAGTTGTTGCTCATATTTTTACATGTCTCGGGTCGGTGTAATAAATGCCGGGTAAACAAAACTATATTGTCTGAACAATGTATATTGTAAAGCAATCCCTATACATGCTAATATATACCGAGTGAACTATGTGTCATTGTTGTATAATCTTTATTGAACAATGAATATTTTCAAATCGCATTAACTGTTTGAAAAAAAGTTCGGTTAATCAATATTTCCGGATATATAAGAACTGAATAACCGATTATTTCTTGTAGTTTTTGCCAACGTGGATTTTTCTCTATTTAAGAAAAAAAAAGCAATTTTTGAAATCAATATTTTTTTCAAACGGTCCGGTTAGTTTAGAATTCTAGATAGTTAAATACCGGATAACCGGATATTTTCTTCAATAGGTGCCAAAATGAGACATCCCCTACCCCGCAAAAAAAAAAAATCCCAAATATCTGAATTAGAACAGAAATCTTACACGAACATACATAAAAAAATACAAATCAGTCGAATTGATAACCTCTCTTCTTTTGGCGCGCTTCGGCGGTTTTAATTTAAAGCTTTTGGCGGTTTTACTTTAAAGTTTTTGGTTGGCGAGCTTTTTAGTCGATTAAAAAAGAGGATTATGTGGAGAGCTCAATTTGCAGTCCACAGTTTGACACTCAAGTTACATAAAGTTCAGGTGTTTCCTCGTCATCTGACCATGGTTTTAAAATAACGAGGTGCATGTATGAATGTGTGTGTGAATGTGTATGTGTTTCCGGGTCTTTCCTTCGAGATTGACCCCGAACCGTCGCAAATAGCCCACTGTGCAGCTCTAGTGCGACATTAATAAACAAAACAAACAAACAAATAAACTCAAGTTACATACTGTCGGACGCATATCATTATTCCTTACAAAATGGTATATTAACTTGTTATTTATTGCACGGCTTAATGGTATATTAAGCCTTGCGATAAATAACAGCCAAAAAACAAGCGCTGGCTTGTTTTTTATTCCACAACAGCACATAGAATAGCCAAATATTTTGAAACGGGTCATGTGAAATTATTTAATATATAGATTCAACATTTCTTCGTTAATATTATTATATCTAATATGATTCATTGTTGGAGATTTCTTTCAAGACAAAGACATATTTTAACGTTTTGTTTTTATATTGTTACTATATCGAAATAATGAAAACACGGAACAATGTTTCACAACAAAGGTAGATTTTTTCTCTTCACCATTTGATGAAAAGTTTCTGCTAACGAAACTGCGAATATCAATTGAGAATTTGTATTGCTGGTATAGTATATACGATTATTTATCATTGCGTAAAATGGCTGGTACTCCCCTCAAATCAGAGGAAGAGTTGATGATTCTGTTCCGTCAAGGATTTCGGTCTCTTCACGAGGCCATGAGACCTAGCGTCTTGGACGCCGTTCCTTCTATGGAGCGTGGTGACGGACCTTCCGTTGTTAGGAAGGAGGAAGCAGTTGCGGTGGGCGCTCCGCTATTAGGAGCCGAAGACGAGGCCATCAAAACCAGAGCCTATTTTCTTGTCGCTTGCATCATCGCAAGAGCTCAGTCCATCTTGAGAACTAGAGCCCTCCGCCGTGAGATTGCATTCGATCTCGTACAACTGCGCAATATGGAATCCTTCACAGGAGGAGTCGTGAAGGGATTAAGCTCAGAATTGCCTGCGCGGCGATTCATCGCTATATGCGAGAGCAGCTCTCCCAAAGGCATCCGTCGAGAGCCCTCGAAGAAGCCGAACAGGCTCCGTAGGTTCGTCCGCGGGCTGTTCTGTTGCTGCCGTTGAACAACATCGGGCGGCAAGTGCATTAGGGCTACAGGCGACAGCACTCTAAACTAAACGCGCAGGTCTATTTCTACCTCCTGGGTCTGTGTGGAAATGAAATAGAAGTTTCCTCTTTTCAATCGACGCCATCGTAAAAGTATGGGCAAATGCGATTAAGAAGATGGTAATTTGTTTCAAAAAGATACATCGGAAAAACACAAACAATATAAACACTCTAAAGGTATTTTTGCCCTGAAGCAACTAGGCAAACTGTGTGCCTTGTTTACTGCGATTTTAGTAAGATAACTTGGTTAAGCGCTGCCAGATTTTTCAGAAGATCACAAATTTGGTGATTCCAGTCGTTAATTTTTGAAATTGGTCATTTTATTAATTAAAAAATCCGATGACGCTGTCCCTTTATTTGTTTAAAGTGTTTAGCAATTTGAATGAACCTTCCCATGGAATACCAAAATCTATACAACTTTCTAAGCTGAATTGGACATGTCTTGAGAATTAAAAAAAAAGATTTTTTTTCATCAAATGAGGCAAATTATCAACATGTAATTTGACATCATTATGTTTAATTCGATTAGAAAATTAAAATATTTTAAAATATTTTATATGCTCACTTAAAAACACTACATTTTAAGCCAACCCTCTGAATTATTATCCGATTACCCAAATATATTGGGGGCAATTTCGGTAATGAACAATGAAAATATCTTCTAATCGGATTAACTGTTTGAAAAAAAGTCAGGGTAATCAATACTTCTGGAAATAAAATAACCGGATAACCGATTATTTTTGAAGTTTTTGCCAAAGTGAATTTATCTCTGTATAACAAAAAAATAATTTTCGAAATCGGACAATATTTTTTTTCAAACTTTCCGGTTAGTTGAGAATTTCGGATAGTTAATGCCGGATAACCGGATATTTTTTTTCAAAAGGTGCGCAAGTCAGACATCCTCTATCCAAGAAAAAATAATTTTCCAAATATCTGAATTAGAACAGAAATCTTGCGCGAACATACATAAAAAAATACATAACAATCGAATTGATAACCTCTCTCTGGCGTGCGTGGGCGGTTTTGTTTTTAAGTGTTGGTGTGTGTGTTGACGCGCTTTTCAGTCGGTTAAAAATAGATTAATTCGAGCATTAAGTAAACGGAACAAATTGGTAATTAATTGCAGCCATATTACTAGCTACATAGCTAAATTACATGTTTAATTTAATTTCAACTTATTTACTTTCGAGTTCCTTCAATAATCAAAAATTATTTTTAAGGAATCCAATATTGTACAATAAATGGACCTTATTCCTAATATAAGTGAATATATAAGCACTAGATGAACAATCATACTATTAATTTTCTGTGCTGTTTGTGAAGCCGTTCTCAGCGAATACTAATTCCCATATTGAACATGGCTAGAGGCAATGTGCTAATAACGCGGGTTCAAAACTTGCTGCAGCACACTTTTTGAATAAAATGAAACTCGTTATTAAAATAAAATTTTAAATTGTATTATCGTTAGTATTACGAAAGTATGGCAATAAAGTGAATTCGAATGCTTTAAAACCCTTAAAAATATTTACATTACAACAATTTGAGACGAACAATATTGAATTTTATTAAGTGCCAACTAGGGGTTTAAGGTAAAATAACCATGCACAACCTGGTGTCGAAATTTCACTTGACGACATTCTTGTATATAAGTAACGTCATACGTATATGCTTTCGATTTGAAAAGTCCCCGGGATTTGTTATTCACCAATCAGAGTCTAATCAACCATTTGATTTTATTAATCTACATACACTTATTTGTTACAATTTTAATCTCGAAAACAGATCGTGCATGATATCTATAATCATCGAATTATTGATTATTTTGCTCATTCAGAAATAACTACGATAATATACTTCGTTATTGTGGCACCACATTTTGTCATAATTGCACGAGAAGTATTTAAAAGTACGTTAATCAATGCGAAGCAATCACAAGAATTCCATACATTTCGCTTTACAGTTTTTATATGTTCGTCTTGTTTTGTTGACGCAAAATTTTAACCAGAGCTATGGATATTTCCTACATTCACACTCGTAAAAGAAAAGATTTCGGACAACCATGCTCTTTCACTGACGTTGGCCCGCATCTGCTCGCTGCAGTGGATCCAGATCCTGAATTAAAAGACAAGTTTTATGTCGTGCCATCAGTCGAAAAAGAAGTGGACAACACCGTGAAGTTATGTGCACAAGAAGTGAACACCATATCGCATCCGACTGAAAGTCGCGGAATGAACCACAAAGAGGGCGGCTGGCCTGCCGGAATGGACACAGAAGACGAAGAAAGCAAAGTGAGGTTCAGAAAGAATACTCAAAAGGACAAGAACTACACCAATGCTGTGGAGAATCTCGGTGGCCTCGTTGAAAATATGGTTATGGCAAACAATTCGATTGACGTATACGAAGAATACTTTGCGGATGAACGAGTCAAATTGAATCATGAAACGAATTTTCAGACTGTCAGTGTGGTCTGTGACGCTAACGACACACCTCGGAAAGTAATGGACCTGTCTTGGTCAATAGATTCTTTCAAAGTTGCTGGTGCTTACGCAGTCGATGGAATTAGTGGCTCTGTTTCGGATATTGGCGTCGATTCTTACGTGTGGGACATCGGAAACACCGCCAACCCATATTGCGTGTTGAAGCCTGAATCTAGTCTCAATTGCGTGGAATTTTCACCAACTGAAAGCAGCCTTTTGCTTGGAGGTTTTGTCAGTGGTCAAGTGGCTATGTGGGATGTTCGTATTGGAGGACATGCGCAACAACTGTCGGAAGTGAAGGAAGGCCACATGCATAAAGTCACTGGTGTGAAATGGTTGGCGACAAACAGCCATATGGATTTTTTCTCAATCTCCACTGATGGAAGAATTATGAGCTGGGATGCCAGAAATCTCTCTGAACCAACAGAAAAGGTTTATTTGGCGCCAGAGAAAGGCGGGATTATTAATCTCGACCGAGAGTATACAGCCAGTTGCGCCGAGTATGATAAAACTCGCCCTGCTAATTTTATGATAGGAACTGAACAAGGGAAAGTTCTGTCTTTTTCTCGCAAATACAGCTCGGATACTGTTATTGACTTTTCTAGTTACGACTGTAAATGTGGTCCCATTCTGAAACTGGGAAGAAACCCTTTCTTTCCGCAACTTTTCGCCTCTTGCGTTCCCTATGCAGCAAAGATCTGGATCGAGAAAAACAAGGAGAAGCCAATCTTGAATTTGATCAGCCGTGAGGAATTCTGTGCGGACCTTGTTTGGAGTCCGACCAGGGCGTCTGTCTTGTACCTTGCCAAAACCACGGGAGTTGTTGAAGTTTGGGACATTCTCGCTCAACACTTCCGACCGACTGGGAGCGTCAGGTTAGAGAAGGGTTCGCTGAAAAGTGTTTCTGTGAACGCATCTGGTCATCAGTTGGCATGTGGAACCGGCTCCGGAAAAATTCATTTGATGATGATCCCTGATCAGTACAAGAGTTCTTCGGATGTAGAAATGAGTTTAATGGGAGAGAGTCTGGGTTGCGAAAAGGAACCGCCCGGAAAAGTAGAATCGAAAGACAGTCTCACTCTTAAAGATGTGCATGATCCTGCTGAGAAGGCAGATGAAGTGAATACGGCTTTTGAAAAACTCTTCATAAGTCAAATTTCTGATGAACAATGAAAATCATTGATGAGTGTTAAATGCTGTTTAATTACGTTTCTGTTTAAACGTGTTTCGTGTTTAATAACACTTTTGTATTTAGAAAGTAGGCAGGAATAAAAGGTATTGTACATTTTCGTTGTAATAATTTGAAGTTTGATGACATAACCATTCTAAAATGGATTCAGTTACTCTATTTAATATGCATTGGTGCAATTTAAAAAAATTGTCCAAGCGCGATGGCAGATAAGCTTTAAGCTGGCTGACATGTACAAGAATAGTAACCTTAAAATACCAAATCTAAAAGTTGGCGAGAATAACCTAAAGAAACATCCCCCTTCTAAGGTTGAGAAGCAATGTGATTTACTGGATTTTTTAAAGAACTAATGCGCATTTTAATCATTATAAAAACTCTTTCGCAATGTTGATTTTATGATAAAACTTAACTTCAGCACCAGGAACGTACGTCAAGCTATATACAGGCTGAAATACTAATGACGTACATCCCGTACGTCACGACATTGTTAGTTGTTATACGAAATACGTTTTACTGGTATTGTACATATTAGCGTCATTTTCTTTCTTGTGTAGAAGGGGATAAGGGGCACCTCCGAAACAATGTCTGATCTCCAACTATTCTAATAAGGTTCGGAGAATAGCAAAGGAAGGCGTATTTAAATTTGCGTAGAATTATTCAAGTTCGCCTGAACTGAACATATATACTTACAATTATTAGGTTACCAAAAGGAATTTTAAACAAAAGGATTTTTGTGATTTTTTATTTTTCAAAAGTATTGTCAAATTTTATGGAAATTGTGTGTGGATCGTGAAGGAAATATAGAATTGCAACAAAACTTTTCATGTACTCCTCGTGTGCAGATTCTAATCTTTGCAATTTGATGTCAATGGTAAAAAATTGCCTGATTAAAATTTGTTTCATAGAAAATTCGAATATAATTTAATTTTCAAAAAATTTACACATACGTTTTAAATGTTTGCCTGGAAATGTTTAAATAAACATCTTTTTTTTACCAATAATTCAAATAATTATACAAGAATCTACATAAGTAAAAATAAATAGACCTTAACCCTTAACCCTTTGCAATTGGGATGTGCCTCTCAATCACATGAATAACGCCCTGTTCTTTTGCTCCCTGTTCTTCAAATTGAACAAGAACTACATGTTCTAAAACATTAAAAAAATGCTTTTTTTCGTGTTATTGTTCTTTATCTAACTTCGCTTTAAATAGAAGTTCGCAGTGGCCGAGCTTTAAAGTAGCTATCTCAATGGCAGGGGGCTGTGGGTTCGAATCACTACTTTGAGTGTAGTAAGTTAATGATTGGAAGGTGTAGGTTCGATTCTTTACTTTGAGAGTAAAAACAAAAATACTTATGTTGGTTGTCTTAAGGGTATGCACATGTTGGTACACGGTGTGATGTAGTAGCGTGATCAAGCATGGTTAAGTGGTTTTGAATACTTTTACTTAAGGACCAGCTGACGAAAATACACTTGGGAATACAGCAGTAGACACTATAGTTTCAACTCCCAACATACCAAATAAAATTTTCTTCCGAAGTCGTTCCAACAATTTCTAAAGAACACGCTAAAGAGTACATCTTTAATTAAAAAAAAGGCACGGCATATAACTGTTTCCAAAAAAGAACAAAATATCAAACGTTCCCCGACTGCGAAGTGTTAATACGAGCTTCACACGCACCAAATTTTTTTGTTAATTTCTGGTTCCCCAATAAACTTTCACCTAAGCCGCCATCACTTCCAACAAAGTCTTTGCTTTGAATGTAATCCTCTTACAGTAAATGCCACTTTTTCGTTTCGGTTAAAGATAAATATGAAATATTAGGCACTGGTGTGGTGAAATATAGAATTGTAGATTGGCCATTCCCTCGCTCTGAAGAAGTGGTAAGGGGATGAGAAGATTTATAATTCGAATGAGAAATGAATACAGGAATGATTTAGAAACAAATCACTGAAGACGAACATTTACTAAATATTTTTCTTAACGTAAAGTAAAACATATTAGCAATGACACTCTCATACTTCGCCGAATATTAAGAATTTGGACTCGACTAGAGACTCCCATCCACCAAAACAACGACCTGTTATTTTGTTCCCTTTTCTAAAAATTGAACAGGAACTGTGTGTTCTTTAACATAAAAAACGCTTTTATTTTGTTTGTTATTTATATAACCCCATTGAAAAGTATAACATCACATTGGATATCAACTTATTTTATGAACTATTTGTTCTCGGATGTCGCCTTTAAGTCACCAAAATAACAACGTGTTACATTCTTTCTGTGCTCTTAAAAAAAAACATTTTTGTAGTTAACACGTTATCTTCTAACAAACTTTAATAGAAATCTAGAAGTACCAAGTATGTTGGTAATCTAAAACTTTCTTCGTATTAAGATTCCTCACGACCCATGTTTTTTTTTTAAATGGCAAATTACTAAATATATGCTTTGTACACTGATATTAATATTCAGCTTCACGGATACCTTTTTTATATAATTATCCACCCTAAACGTGAAAACAAACTGTTAAAGAATACCTCTTTAAAAGAGCACGAACGAGAGAAAATCTTAAAAAAAACACCATCCTTGAGTCCACTCAAGGTAAATTAATATTTGTACAAAATTATGGAATTTCTTATAGTTTTGTTATTACGTACTTTTGTAATTCATTATTCGCCCATTTCGTCATCAAATCTTGCAATTCAATGTACCCTTTCTGCATGGGAATCGCTTGATGTTAAAACGGGACTACTACATAGGAAAACCATACAAGATGTCTATTTTTAACACCAAGCTATTTCTGTGATGAAACACTAGTCTAATTAATACAATTCCATTACGATATGTATTTATAATAATTAGAAATATATAATGTATATTAATTATTAAGTTTTATTCTATGTTGAATAATTGGGCAACTGCAATGTTCTTGCTCGCGATATTAGGATCCAGCTTTAACCATGTGCTCTAATAAGAAAGGGTAATCATAAATTGTTGGGGGATGGCTATTGTTTGGCTGTATCACATTTAGCTGTTTTTGCCCAACTACTTCGTTTATATTTCAAACAAATCGCTTAGCTTTAGTAGCAACAAAGTAGTTAAACATAGCAAAAGGAATGGTTGATATTGTGTAGTTAAACAGCTAAACTATATGACCGCTGACCAAGAATTTGTGACCTACCTGGATATTTTCCGTTTCAATATTTATCCGTGCAAATAAATTGAGATTTAATTTGTTAATAATTAGAAAAGTATATAAATATATATTTAAATAACACCTAAATAACGAACGAAATCGTGGTACTTGCCTCCAAAGTAAATTCAAATATCTTGCAATATAAGTTGAATATATAAATAACAGTTTTAAGGACTAACGTCTATATTAATTGTTTCATACATATTTTGATTAATACATATGAAACTAACGTCTAATTGCCGTCGCAATATAGCAAAAAAGACTTGTAAAAAGCAAATAAAAGCATGCAATATGGTTTGTTTATATTATTTTTTACCTGATTTTCAATTTGAAAAGAGTACACATATCGATGGATAAAAGACAAATATTTTATCTCCACTTTTGTAAATTTTCGAAAAGCGCAAAAATAAGATTTCGCACTTAGGTCTTTCTCAAACTTGGTCCATACTTTAAAACCTACATCACAAAATTATTATTTAGAAGGGACACACAATGTTTGTGCATGAAAAAGTGATATACTCTACCTTTACATTGATACCAATATCTCATTGTTGCTGAAAATTGAGAATACATTAATTGAGTTTTTGGCCATTGATAAACAAATTTGGGAAAACCATAATCGTAAATGTTTTAGTAATAACATTAATTTGAAATTCATGATTTTAAAATTTATAAAAAGTATGATCCTCAGTTAAAGTATTTACATGAATATATTTATACTTAAAATTTGATTTAGCATGTACTCTAATTCGTGTGTAGAAAAGCTCTATATAACCTTGTATTTATCTCCATTTAACTCCCGATTTCAATTATAATACCCTAAGGTCGCATAAATGGTCTCTTCTGTGCATATTCCACGAGATGGCTTAAATCTGGATTCGGAACAGCCATGTCGCTATGCTAAACTAAAATTAATATTAATCCCTCCACTATATGTCTAACTGTTCTATTCCACTCGCGGGCTCAATGCTACTCACTAGGTATTTATAAATCAAGTACCCTCAGCTACTATACTGTTGCACAATCCTCTTGCAAATGTTATCCAATTATTCAATGCTGTACTCAAACAATTAACCGCTTCAACTGAAATGTCGCCATGTCTGACGTCGTTCAGTATGCATCTCATTTAGATGTTTGTGACATTATTTACCTTGACGAAATGACTATGGTACCTTGCTTTTCGCCGAAATATTACGTCACAGTGATTGTAGTGGGTCAGGTTAATTTTGCAATAAAGAGTGAATTACGTTCCACGGCATGTTTGTTTGCTGGTTGATTTCCGTCCCACGTCCGGATTTCCATCCATCTTTATTTATTATCTTAAGTTCAAAATTTAAACTAAATATTTATTAAGGCGTTAGACAATTTTAAATATAGATTACCGATTATAAATAATTGTAAATAAAAGTTAAATCATTGTTCATTTTGTGTGGCTCATTAAATTATTATAGGTATGGGTAGCCCCAAACGATTGTTCTAAGGGGTACCAGCTGTTTATAAAAGTAATGTGCCATTTTCCGGTGCCAAACCAACTCCTCGGAGGGGGAGTAGAAACCCTAAACGACTACAGCAAAAAGGGTACCAGGTGTTTTTAAACAGTAAGGGGCAGTTGCCTGGACCTAAAATCGACTGTTGATCTGACCAAGGTTAAAAAATACGAAGCAGTGTTCCCAGATTTTTTTTTCTGGTTGATCTCGAACCGTCTAAAATAGACAACTGTAAAGCTCTAGCCAAAGCGTAAAGTTTTCAAAATTATTGAATTGGGGGGGGGGGGGGAGAGAGGGAACCGGGCCCGTGGGCCCAATACAAGTTTACGCCTATGAGCTCTAGTGTGACAATAATTCAACAAACCAAGCACAAATTGCGTATCAAAGAGAAGATAAGAACCTATATGAGTTGCTAGTCAAAGACTAGCTGGACTCAATCCGCATAGCAACATAAATGCTACGGAACCAAACTCAAATAGAAAAGCGAGGAAAAATGCTTCCGCAACTTAATTCACCCTCAGCTAATTGTAGCCAAGAACTGAAACCAGATTGCGATCACATGTCGGTTGCAGTGTAATGTAGTTGTGTTTGCAACATTTATTTTCGTATGTCTGCATTATAGATATTTTTTAATTGTAAACTTGTCGTGAATAAAGCTTCAAAAAATTATTAGGTTCCGTTTTAGCAGAATGTGCCAAATAGAAAAGCGAGGAAAAATGCTTCCGCAACTTAATTCACCCTCAGCTAATTGTAGCCAAGAACTGAAACCAGATTGCGATCACATGTCGGTTGCAGTGTAATGTAGTTGTGTTTGCAACATTTATTTTCGTATGTCTGCATTATAGATATTTTTTAATTGTAAACTTGTCGTGAATAAAGCTTCAAAAAATTATTAGGTTCCGTTTTAGCAGAATGTGCCAGGTGTAAATTATGGTATTGTCCTGTATTTCTAGTCAATGATGCGAGTTACAAACTTTAAACGCTCTTTTCCGTGAATTCTATTTTTGGACTTAAAACACTCGGCTGCTAAACCACCCGTACGAAATATCAAGTGCGATATACTTGACATTTCTTAAAAGGTGCATGCTTATCGCAAAATTGCAGAGCTAAAGGTCAGAGTAGTTTGAGGACACTTTCATAGTTTCTTAAATAATCCCAATTAATATTTATGTGTAGTTATAAATTTTTTTAAATCTTTTTTTATCATTATTACTCTTCAATATAAGGTGGGGATCAGAAGGATAAAAATGATATCAGAACAAATGTTGAGTTATTTTATTTATAAAAAAAAATATGGATACATACTTTAAAATATTATACTCTTATTATCTAGTATTATATACATGTAAGTATTTTTAGTATTTGAAATTATGTGCCTGAAAAGAAATAAATTTTTTCATACCTTTTTCTCACAATCTACTACATAATTTGCTTTATTTTTTTTTCATATACATATTAAAGTTATACTTTTACTTAAATAGACGTATCGTAAGTTTTAGGCGGAAAAAGTTTTATAAAAGGCACTTTTAATATGAACTTCATCGGAGCTTTCCACTCCCCTTTAAAACAAATTACAGTTTAGTCATGACAAAATGCAAATTTATTATTACATATCATTAATCCAAACAAGCAGAAATATGTTGCTAACTTCGTGAATAAATATTTAATCTTTTAATCCCCATTTTATTTAGGATAAGATTCACGTCACTCATCTTGGTAAGGCACATTAATCAACGTTGTGTGTCTTTCTTTACATTGAACCGCTTTGATCCCAGAATATTCCAGCAGTAGGATGAAGGTTTCCAATGACTCTTTGTTCTGGAATTCACGTAGGTCTCGTAGCTATAGTGAGTGGGAACAGAGAACCAGTTTCCTATATGTCTATGGCAGAACGACAATTTCGAAAATGGGCTAAATAGCTGTGATATTCTTTTTTTTTTTTCATTTCGTATTAAAATGGTATTTAGAAGTATTATTTTATATTTTTACTTTCTGGTAACTTGATATTGCTGCGTGATTATTCAGTATAGAAGTGTTTTTGTTTAATTTTCTGTAGACGTTTCAGTCCGAAATTAGATGAATTCAACCGAATTAATAAGAATTCTTATGTATTATTAACATGTGGAGAGTTCATGAAAAAGCAAACATGTCAAAAAACTTTTTAAAAAACTAGATCAGAATTTAATATTATAATAAATTATGGTCTTAATCCGTTTTTGCCAAAAAATGTTTTTGATATTTCCAAAAATATCCTTTTATTTTAGAAATTAAAAAAAATATTATGTTTGAGCAAAGGCGTACATCTACCATACGGTTTTTTATTGTTTTCTGGATTTGCGGTCTGACTGGTTTATTTTAGCTTGGGCGCTTCTCAAATGATATTCGTATTTTAACCCAATCATTATTCACTCACTGAAACAAATAAGATTTTTATTAACCAAACACTCTTCACATACTCACATTCAATTTACAATTTATTTACCAAATTAGAGAAAAAAAATTAAAACCGCCATAGTAATACAATTCTTTGTCTATAAGTCATAATTTAATTTATTTAAGTTATAAGAATATTTAAATTTTATTTTATATTAACATAGCAATATTTTTAATCTAACTTTTTTTTGAAAAACTTAATAAAATTGTAAACTGTTTTTTTTATTATTTCGAAAATTGAATATAAGGGCGAACACAAATTGTTGGGCGATAACCATTGTTTGGCTGTTTTAATACACATAATAGACTGTTTTTTTCTATTCTGTAAATACTTTGTTTGTTGCTACTAAAGCTAAGCGACTTGTTTACAATATCGGAGAAGTAGTTCGCTAAAAGCAATGTTTTATTATGCCAATACTGCTGCATGTAATACAACATCCAAAATATGACCATCACCTAATAACTTATGACTACCAGTATATATTATTTGTAATATGTTTTTATTATTTAACCTTTTTGAGAATTTTTGCATTTTGTATAATTTTATGTCCTACGAATTAAAGCATCCCTGTGTAGCTGTAGTGCAATATTAATTACAATTAACCATCACATAAAAAAAGGAATTGTTCATCCACCATTTTGGGATCAAGTATTTATTGTTATTAATTAAATGTTAGTGTATTTTTTAAAATAAAATTTCAGCCACTTTTCGTTGTTATTTTAAAGTATTATTAATCCTACAAATAGTCTAATAAAGGCATCTAATAGCATTTGCATTCAAGCTCATAATATTTTTAGTTCCTGTTTTCTATTTATATAGACATTTTTAATCCCCACCGCATTCTATAATCAAGATTTTGTTTCATCGCCAAAAATTAATGAAATTGGACACAACCGCCAATTTATTAGAAAAGTTATAAAACTTTGGCCTCGACGACCTATTTCCAGTAATAAAAACCGCAACTAAATGAGTGGAACTGTGTACTTAATTAAATGAGCGAGCCCTTGATAAAACTCCGGTCATAGAAGCGCAGTTCCAGGATGATAATCCCGTGTATTGGATTTTAGGGCACGTTTCAGGACTGGATTTCGATTAAAACTTGAGTTGTAAAAAAGTTATGCCGTTCAATAAACAGATCAAATTAGTCGAGAAATTGTCTTTGATTTTCGCTCTAACCAGCGAGAATAAGAATTTAGTATGTATATTAAAATGCTTTCAATTTATGTAAATTTGTTGTCCAAATTCGAAAGGGTAAGTTAAGATTTTCGATAGATTTTATTTAAGATTTTGCTTTGTTTAGAAGGTAAAATACTAGATATTAACCTGAAATCCAGTATTTAACTTCTTAAACATTCTGCGTCCCTTTTTTTGAATGTTGAAATTAAATAAATTATATAAACTGCAATAATTCCAAAACTGCTACATCAAGGTTAGTGAAGCTTATATATAGAAGGTGCGCTCCTTTTTCGCTTTTTGAAAGTGGGCAAGAAAACACATTTTTGACGTCATTTTTGCTCCGCCTTACTATCGGTTGTTGATCATTCTTATTGGCTGTGTGTTTCAAGCATTGCTACTTAGGTTCGATCCCCGGTTGGGTAACAATTGGTGATTTAATTTTTAATTAGCAAACTAATGTAAATATTGTAAATACCTGTAAATAATTGTGTTCAGGTAGCATCACTACTAAACCGTCCTTGTTTTGTTATGTCCCTGTATTTTACTTGATTGAAATTGTAACTCATTTAATATGTCCAATACAAATGCATTGACCTGATGTTTCCTACCCCCATTTTACTCTTTCAAAATTCATGGACATACTCTCGTGGCAGCTAATATTATTTTAATACTCTTAATTTATTAAGCAAATCTTTTGCAATTTTTCCATACTGAATGCAATTCTTAAAATATAATTTAAACTCATAAAATGCAGTAAAAGTAACTGAAAAAAGTTAACTTATCACTTTTTAATAGTTCACAAAAAAACGAATAAATGACAGCACCTCACAAACGAGAGCGTTAGACACGCCTACAGAAAGCGCGAGGTAGGCGTCACTATGACGTCAAAAATGTGCTTTCCCCGCCTTCCGTCAGACAGCGCGAGAACGAGCACACCTTATATATATAGTCTTCACTATCCTTGCTGCTACATATATTTTTAATTCATAATTATTAAACTATTTTTTGGCGTGAAACGTCATTAAAATGACTTGCATATTCTATCGGAATAGAAACACTATATTACGCTTTTAGGATGACCCTTTTAGACAGTATAGCTAACTCTCTGACACACAGTTCGATAGTCTTCTTTAAGGGGGAACAATAACCCAAAAATTGTAAAATTCATGATTTTATTTTATTTGCTAAAAATAAAGTATGGGATATTAAAAGTATGCTTGCAAAATTCTAGAATTATACTATGTTTTTTTAATGAGTTTGCTGAATAATTAAACGTACACTAGACACCTCTGCAAAGGCAGTCTTCAGATAGTCGAACGGGGACTGTAACTCGAGAATCCCGAGTGTCGTTCCGTAAGCTCCAGTCTCTTATCTATAAAACAAGAGTTTAACCTCTATTATAGTTGATTAGTTAATCATTTTAATTAACACTTCCCTCTTTAAAAAATCATTTTAATATTCAAACTTCCGCCACATTTTAAACTTGTTTTCCAAACCCAAAGATATAAACATTCCCATATACCCTTAACAACACTCTATAAAACAGCTGGTAGAAATTAGACATGTTTCATATATTGGTTAGTGCAGTTCAAAATGGGGTATGTGGCACAATTTTTTTTAAATGTTGTGAGGGTATCTTTGGAATTTCTTTTTAACATATGAAAAGCATATTATCATAATCACAGCATGTTCTCACAATTAAAAATATTATATTTTTAAAAAATAAAATCGACAAAAAAATATTATTTCTTATTTTTGCTACAAGCACAAAAAAAACATCAGCCGCAAAACTATTTTTTTAAATACTTTAAAAAATATAATTCATTCCTTACTAATCCTTAAGAACAAATTAAAGTGATATGTTTAAAAATACAAATTTGTAGTAATTTCTTCAAATAGAGCTCAACTTACAATTTAAACATGATAAAACACGAAAAAAATCAACAATGAGATATACAAGTCCGAGGTTACATATTCAGGCAATTTTGTACCAAGTTTTAATATTTTTTTTAGTATTTTACTTAACGTTGATATACATAATGCTGGTGATGTTAAATCTAAAATAAACCTAATTTTATTTTTAGTGTAATAAATTATGTTTGGAGATTTTTGAGGAACATTGAAGAATTATAAGAATTTTTTGCGATAACTCTTTAAAATATTGTTCAATCATGTAAATCTATAAATTTGGTCTAAATCTCAGAGTTTCAACGGGATCCAATGCGACACAAAAATTATTAACTTAAAATATTACATTTAAAGTGTATATAACTCCGCATTAACGTACAGTAGCTTTAAATAAATGCTTGTGTTCCCGTGCTTATATATTTTAAATTGCTTTTTTTAATTATTCAGAAACTGAATGGTTCAATAATCTACATATTAGATTTTAATTAAATCATAGTCATTTGCTGTTGATGTCAAACGCACTACTCTAATGATTCAAAGCCTATCTGAACTTTCAAGTTCAGTACACTAATATACAATTCAGAATCAACTAATGATGCACGATTCACTACGATTGGGATATATCCATCTCAACGCATGATCGAGCTTGAGAACCAAATTGGGAGATTTAAAATACCGTTTTAACACTGCATCGTCCTTCCGTCAATGTTATTCTGATGAAATTACCCATCATTTAAATGGGTGTTACTAATGCAGTGTTAAATGTACAATGATATGCCTCTGTTTGTAAATGAAAAAACCCTTAAAATAAATATTCAACTAGTTTTAAATATTCAGTAAATGTCAAGTGTTGCACATGGGTATCAAAAATAGTAAGGCTGCATATGTTTTACAGGGTGCAGAAATCAAAAATAGCGAGATTGTAAGTGATCTGGGTGTATTAGTAAATAAGGATTTTAAAATGAGTCATCAATGTACAGCGGCTAGCAAAAAAGCTAATAGAATGTTGGGGTACATCAGAAAAAGTGTTTCATCAAAATCTAAGGATATTATCTTGCCATTGTACAGAGGTTTAGTAAGGACACATCTTGAGTATGGTGTACAGTTCTGGTCACCATATCTTAAAAAAGACATCGAATTGTTAGAGAAAATTCAGCACAGGGCTACTAAAATGGTTCAAGGGTTTTCAGGCATGAATTATGAAGATAGATTAAGAAATTTGAATATGTATACTCTGGAAGAGAGAAGGGTTAGGGGAGATTTGATTCAACTATTCAAATTTATCAAACAAGGAGATGTGGAAGGTTTAGATTTTAATATGAGTGATAGAACGAGAGGTCATGGGTTTAAGTTAAACAAATCTTATTTTAATCGGGAAGGGAGAAAACACTATTTCTATAATAGGGTAATAGACAAATGGAACAACTTTCCAGTGAATATTGTTAATTGTAAGTAACGGATTTTAACGGATTTTAGTAACGGAGAGTAACGGATTTTAGTAACGGAGAGTAACGGATTTTAAGAAGAAGTTAGATATGCACTGGGAGATAGTTAAGTGGTACTAGATGGACCAACCTTGTTGGGCATTGAGCCTGTTGTTGGTCGTCAATATTTGTATTTGTATATATGTGTGTGTGTCTCAAAGCCTATTCGAAACAAAAATTTTGATTACACAATTTATGAAAAACATTTTTTGACTGCTCTAATATTAAAAAGAATTGAATGGGTGAGATTAAAAAGGAAAATATTGCAATTGGATTCGGGTGGAATGTTTTCCTATTTAATCTCACCCATTCAATTAAAACTTCTCAATTCCTCAGAAAATTTACAACTGACCAATTGCGAACACGAATTTTCTAAATCATCAATCGAAAACCAAACGGAAAAGTTCAGATGTCTTTTCTTTTATATTTCTACTAACCAGACATTCCATACAATTCTATATTGGCAACAATCCACATAAAATTTCTGCTGTCGATTTAAAAACTTCTGAAGTAACTTATTTTCGGAATATATTTATAATAAGAGTGCCCTTGAATTTAAAAAAAACCTACGTATAAAAGGTTGAAATTTTAGGTATCAGTACTATTCATCCTGAGACTCGGATTTATAAAATTGAGTTTAGTTTTTTAAGTGATTTTGACAATTTAAAAATATTTAAAAAAAAACATCTTAAAAAAAATATTTACATGCTCCGTAAAGTGTCTTTGTAACTGTTTCAACAGCGCAGTGTACTTCGGAACAATAGGTGCCTAGTTCAAGTTCTGACGGGGGGCACTCGGTTTTTTCTAATGTATATGGTTTAATGGCTTTCCCCAGAATGAAGGATCAAAATCAGAAATGGTCACTAGTAGCCCACTGTGTATATCTCTAGTGCAACATTAATTCAATCTACCAACCAAAATCACAAATAAACCAATTTTCCCCGGATAAAGAGTCTAAAGAGACGTTAGCATTAGTTTTTATTTTACTAGTTCTCTTAGAAAAGTTATTCTACAAATTCGGTTTTGTTCAAGATAGCAATAAAGAAAAAGTACCCCTTAAAAAAAACACATTTTTTAAATTTTATGTATTGCCCCTAAACTAATTATTATTCACTAGCGATGGACTAGATAGGTTGTCTATTAATTATAAATAACGGTTAGCTAAAACTAAACGTGACTGAATAATAATTAACAGAAACACACAACACTTTTTTTGGAATTCTGAAAAACTCGTAGTTTGGATAGCATTAGAGTTAGTTATTGTTTTCAGAAAACTTTATTTTTTTGTCATTCATGTTGAGTTTTTTAATAATAGCCGTTATTTTGAAAGAAGATCGTTGTTTATGTCGCATGTAAAAGGAAGACTATTCTTGCACGCAAATACAAAAGGTTAATGTGATTAAAGATTTATCTTCTTCATAAATATTTAGTTTTTTTTTTCTTGGTATACGAGGAGAGTATAAAAAAAAAGTTTTATTTTGTTTCACCTAAGATTTGAATATAATTTGTAAAATTGCACAGTAAAGACACACACAGCACGATATGGCATACGAGTTTTAAAAATAAGTGGGATGAAGTAGTTTCTTAAAAAAATCAAAAAATATTTTTTATAAGCGTATAATAGTATTAGAGTATATATTTTTTACTACTGTGTAAACATATTGTTGGACGATAGTTAACTGTTGGTTGTTTAACTATACATAATAAACCATTATCTATACTTTATATACTTTATTTTATTAATGCTAAGCAACTTGTTTAAAATATAAGCGAAGTAGTTCGCTAAAAGTAATGTTTTATTATACCAATACGGCTAAATTTCCAATATCCTAACAATGACTTTATCTCAACGATTATATTGATGTAGGCATAAAAACACATGGCTGTATTTATAAAATAATTAAATTGTCACGTTTTGAAAACGTTGGAATAAGCAAAGATTTAGAAATGCTACAAAGTCGCCAGTAAAATATCCCGTCTTGCCAATATCTCCTATTTTGCCCGACTATGATTAGATAATATTGAACAAGTGGTTGTATTGGAGAACTTTGCATCCTCATTTACGCTTATTTGTCCAGCTGTTAAACACACTCCTTTGAAAAACTTATTCAAAATAAGTATCGAAACATTTAGAATTAGGCTTAATGATCTAACTTTAACTCAATGCTTTATTACCATGTTTTGTAATTTTTAAATGTTTTAATATTGAAACAAAAAAGGAATTATTAATAATTTTACCTGTCGAAATATCTCACACAACTTTTTTAAAATAAGTCACATTATTACATATTTCTAATAAGTTTTTATTAAAAAAATATAAGTAGTACTTCCATGTAAAAATTCCGATGCTGAGTTTTATTTATAGGTGTTAGAATGGTTCACCTTTGTATTTGTGGGCAAAGCATCTTCAGAAATGATAAGTCTACTACATGTGATATAGAAATTTCTTGCACTACTATGATGTGGCAACTTCAGACATATAAAACCAAATGCTATAGTTTCACTAGTAATTGACCAAAACTATTGTAATTATTTCGAGAAAAAGTGTATTGTTTATGTACTTGGGTGATTTTTATTTATATGTCGGTACCTCAGAGCGAGACCAGCGTACGTCATATTTGGGCAACTTTACAGGAGAAGAAAAAACTGATCCCCTATTCTCAACTATAGCTTTGGGCTTGGGCTTTTATAGCTCTCGCTAAATGTTTAAAAAATTGAGTAAATATTGATAACATGGCTCGATAGAAAACGAATTTTTAAAACATAATTCTCAATAAAACAATAATGACCAAATTTGGACTTAAGATCGCCCGTTTCTTACGTACAGATATTTACCAAAAGGTTTATAAGTTAAAATGCCTAACTAAGAGATTTTTTTAAAATAAATTCGGAAATTATTTTGAATTGTTAACCATACGAAAATAAAATACCTTATCTAAAGAAATTCTTTTAAATTTTTACAAAACAACTTACACATTTGATTTTACACACTGTTGTTCTCCAAGCGAAATAACAAATAAATCACATGTTGGAATCGCACGAATTGAAACAGAGAGAAAATTGTGTGATGTCAATGGGTAGATTTCTTTTGAATGCGGTACGACTATAAAACCATCGATTTTAATTAAACTCTCCTTCACTTCTTGTCGTATCCTTTAAAAATTAGCCTTCTGTAAAGGTTTTAACGGCACAACAAAGGTTTAATCTTCTATCCCGCCCCTACACACAGCGAGGATGGAAAGGATGTGTTTTTCCTTCTCTCCAAAACAAAAAAAAAGTTGCACACACGCACAAAAAAGTCCAATCCACGTACAAAAGTAATTAGAACTTCCGTTCGTCCTTTTGGAGGAGAGGTGCACTGAAACAATAGAATCTAATCTTTCCTCCCCGAGGGACCCGGAATTAGAGGAGGTCGAGTAACAAATGAAGACACAAAGAAACGGAAGAACACTCTCGCCTTCCTCGAATTCGTTGACATTTGAGGAAAGTACAAGGATGGCTGGATACGGCAAGATTATGGGGATAGAGAGATGGGGTTTTTTTTTTCGACATTGTACCATGTACTCAAGCTACTGACGTAACTACTTTATTTCTATTTTATGCAATGTTAGTCAGCAAGGGTACTGTACTATAAGAAGAAGAGTTGTTTGTTTAGTTACAAATCAAAAATATTATTGTATTCGTAGTGATGAATAATATTTAAATAATTAATAATGTTTGGAAAGGGGGTATAATGTACGTGGGGCAGGAGTGTGATTTTATGATCTTACATAAAATTAAAACATTAATGCCTTATTAAAGCAGTAAGGAATGTTGTATATTGTTTTGATAATTTATCAATGACGTAGGTATATTGAAAGGGTATTTAATTTTGAAGTGGTGTATTAATAATATAAAATCATTTCAATATATCTGTATTATCAAATTATACTGTTTAATGTATAGGCTCATCGTAAGTATTTTATTAACACATTTACAAGTTTGGAAGTTGTGGAAATTCTGCATTTTTACGTAATAAAAAGGTTTGTGAAATCAGTAAATTCGCACATTATAAATACTTACATTATATTACTATAGTGGTAAATTACAATACGTATTATTGTATCGCTTCCAGTAAAGATTTTTATTACGATATTATACAGTGCAATAACTAAAACTGTAATTAAGATTTCACTAGTAAAAGCTGTATTTAGAGTTAGTAGACCCCTAGACTGAATATGTGGTGCAGGCCTTTCCCACTATAAGGGGAGGGGGGAGTGTTCCCTCAGCAAAATGAGGGAGAGGGGGTCAGAATTTTTAAATTATATATTCCAGAAAGGTAAATTAAATTATTTTTAAGTATTATACAATACTACGTTTCAATACTATGTTTCAAAATGTCAACGGTTTCAAGGATGCCCAAGGTGCGTTGGCATTCTTAAACCTATGAAAGTGATAATAAAATATTGCAAGCATCTTTGAATTACCCTCAAATGGCTCTATACAAAATATAAAATAATCTTTCTAAAAAAAAAAGGAAAACCGACTTTAAGAAAAATGCGCTAAAAAGAAAAAAATAATTTTTAATTTCACGAATGAGTTAAAAAAATTGAATTATTGAATATCAATTTTATACTTAGTACAACTTTTTGAAATCGGCGCCAAAATTTAGGTATGATTTTTGTAAATTGGCACCAACTTCCAAAAGTTGTACTACGAATAAAATTGATATTCAATAATTCAATTTTTTCAACTCATTCGTAAAATTAAAAATTATTTTTTACTTTTTAGCGCATTTTTATTAAAGTCGTTTTTTTTTTTTTAGAAAGATTATTTTATTTTTCCCTTTTTAGTTTTTAATTTAGCAGGGGGCTTCGCCCCCTAGTCACCAAGAAATTCTAGTAGCAACTTGTGCTCAACAATGTATATTTTAAAACAATCCCTAACAAAGCTAATAAATGCATGTTAAACGAAATGTCATTGTTGTACAACTTCCATTAAACAATGAAAATATTTTGAAATATGATAAATTGTTTAAAAAAAATCCGGTTAATCGACATTTCCGGATATATAACAACCGGATTATTATTATTTTGAAGATTTTGCCTAAGTAGATTTTTCTCTATCCAACAAAAAAAGAATTTTCGAAATCGGACGAAATTTTTTTTAAAACGGTCCGGTTAATTGAGAAATCCGGATAGTTAAATACCGGATAACCGGATATTTTTTTTTCAAATTGCTCCCCTTTGAAATATCCCTTATCCAACAAAACAAAAAAAATGTCAAAATATCTGAAGCAAAATCGAAATCCCGCGCGCACATACATAAAAAAAAAATACATAAAGGTCGAATCTATAACCTCTCGACTTGGCGGGCGTTGGCGGTTTTAATTTAAAGTTTCTGGCGGTTTTATTTTGGAGGTTTTTTTTTAGTTATGGTGGGCGCGCTGGGCAGTCGGTTAAAAAATGTAAGAACAATAAAAACAGATGATTCCCCCAAAAAGTAAATAACGACATTGTAATTTCAAAAATTAAACAATCTCTTGTTAAGAAGCCATCCGCGCTTTGACCTTTCCAGAAGAGCTCATTTAAATTGTGACAATATACAAATATACACACAAGAACCAAAATTGAGCTGATATCAACGAAAAAGCATCGTAGTAAATTACTTTCGTTAAAAAAAAATTGATTATTGTTCCATCAAAAGTCAAGTTATTTAATTTCAAACAATCGCCAAAATTGGTGAAAATTGCAAATTCGATCGCTGATTGGCTAAAAAGAGATAGTGTTATTTCTGAGAGTGCAGGTAGCTTTGATAATGTAAATTATGTTAGCGACTTTATCACATATTTATAAAAAGCTAAATTAATTAAATTTAAAGCGGGGATTGCGTTCGATATTACAAGGCAGATGACAATTCCTTCGTTATTGATTTCAAATTATGCCTATTCAAAACTTAATTAGTTTTTAATATAAATAAAACAATTGAAAAAAATAATAATTAATACTAGAAATGAAAATGAATGTAGGGAGAAAAAAAAACCTGAATGGATTCTCGATTTTAGACAGATTTCTTGGAGCTAGATAATTAAATAATATTAAATTAGCAATAAATACTGTATGTAGAAATAAAAGCAATTCAATATCGTGCCTAGGAAACCAATTAAATATTTACTATCGTATTTGCTATATATCAAAAGAAAAAAAAATATTTAATTGAACTTAATTCATAATTAGTTTCGGAATGTTTCCTCAACATATTCGACTATTCGGTATCAATATATAGTATCTTTGTCAAAATCTATGGAATTTACGTATTGTATTCTTTTGAATAAATAAAGTCAGGATTCAAGCACCTAAAGATTAACATGTCAGTACTTCGATTATTCAAGTAGTATCACTGAAAAAAAGTTAATATTATAATGCATTTGTATGATTAATGATATTAAAAGCAATGTCCTGGTAGTTTGAAAATGTTTATATTTATCTGGCGGATCTATAAATAAAAATTCACCTTAAAAATATAACAATAGAGAAAAACAATGGGTACACCACATATATGGAATAATATAATTCGAACTTTACTTAGAAAACTTTTCCGAGTTCCGTGAATTGTTACAGTTTTCCAGTATTTAAGAGCATTAATATGTGTTTCGAAATAATCACTCTATGTATAGTAGGGCGGATCGAAAAAACATTTTTTTCGATATCTTTATTCTAATAGTGCGGAAAGGGTGACCAGTGTGGTCAATAGACAGGCTGTAAAATATTTTTTTGATCGGATAATATCTTCCGCCTCCTCATCGCACTTGAAATTTCGAAATTTGGGTAAAAAATGGCTTTTTTCGCTTATTATAGGAAAAATAATATTTTCCGAATAATATTCCCCCCCCCCCCCCCCTCTCCAGACAGGCCCACTTCTTTTTTTCATTATGTAATAGTAGAAAATTTCGATTTATGTAACATATGTTGTGTGATTATTTCAAAGGAGAGGGGGATCACTGCACGATATATTGATTTAGTGGTTGTTGTCTTTGAAGGCAAAAACTGTGCTAAGTTTTTTACCTACATTAAATCTTCCACGATTACAGAAAGAAAAAAATACTTACAGCTGACTAGATTACAGATATTTGAATTCATCCTTATGGTCAAATTCATTGGCGGATCCAGTGAGGGAGGACAGGGGCCCGTGCACCCCCTCCCAGACAGGTCCACTTCTCTTTTTCCTAATGTAATCGTGGAAGATTTAAATATAGGTAAAAAAACTTAGCACGGTTTTTGTCTACAAAATCAGAAAGTCAAGCATTAACAACCTTTGGGCAACAACCACTAAATCAATATGGTGTGCAGTGATCTCCCTCTCCTTTGAAATGATCACACGTCTTTACAAAAATCATATCACTGATTGTGATCAGAACGTTGTTCTAATGAATTCGTCTCTATTGTCAGCCCCACATAAACCTTAGAAGATGCCTATGTTACTAACTTCACATAACGTTCAACTGCCTGTACGTGAGATGGGAAGTGTAAGTCCCATTTCGAGTTAGTTTTATCTCTCACAATGGACTAAAATATGTCAGTGGATATATCATGGAGCATTGGAAGAGAAACCTAGGACACTATCGCATTCGCGCTGTATGACACAGCGAACAGAGTACTACGATTATATGTCAGTTCTCCACACGCATAGTTAAGTTTGTTATGAGAGTTTACACGTCAACATGGATCGACATAAAGTCTACACGTTCCTAAAACATGGTTATAAGCCTCTTTGGATAGCTATCTCTAGATCAAAATATATTAGTCAAAACTAAAAAATGTCGTTGATGCAGCAATTTATCGCCACCCATACTCCGCGCATCCTTAGAACCTTTTGCTGATAATGCTGATGGACAGAAAATCGTAGATTAGAGAGCTTGTTACATGGCTCATAATTAAGGTAAGAACGTCACCTTCTAAAGCTGATGTAGAGAGAGGGGTGTGCATTCATTTCTCCCAGCAAAGCTGAACTTTGAAACTGATAACTGTACTGAAATGATTGACTGGTCATCTACCACTGTTACTCCTCGTCCAATGCTCCGTTCACTGACATATTCTGGTTCATTTGGAGAGATAAAAACAACCCGAAATGGGACTTATCTCACACACTAGTAGTTGAACCATGTGTAAAGTTAGTAACAGTAACAGAAGCATTTGCTAAGGTTTATGTGGGGCTTACAATAGAGATGAATTCATTAGAACAAAATTCTTATAAAATTCAGTGATATAAGTTATGTTAAGATTTTGTGTGATTATTTCAAAGGAGTTGGAGATCACTGCACGATATATTGATTTAGTGGTTGTTGTACAAAGGTTGTTAATGATTGCCTACCTGATTTTGTAGACAAAAGCTGTAAAATAAAAAAAGTTTTTACCTACATTATATCTGCCACAATTACATAAGGAAAAAAGAGGTGGGCCTGTCCGAAGAGGGGGGGGGGGTGGCACGGGCCCCTGTGTCCCCCCTCACTGTATCCGCCAATGAATTCGACCATAAGAATGAATTAAAACATCTGTAATCTAGTCATCTGTAAGTGTATTTGTGTAAATGCATCTATTAAATAGTATTCGAACCGTATTTTTATCACATGAAAAAGTGCACTTTTTAACAAAAATAGTGGTAATTCAAGTGCGATGTGGAGGCAGAAGATATTATCTGATCGAAAAAATATTTTACAACGTGTTTATTGATCATATTAGACACCCTTTCCGTGCTATTAGGAAAACTATTTCGAAAAATATTATTTTTCCTATAATAAACGAAAAAAACATTTTTTACCCAAATTTCGAAATTTCAAGTGCGATGAGGAGGCAGAAGATATTATCCGATCAAAAAAATATTTTACAGCCTGTTTATTGACCACACTGGTCACCCTTTCCGCACTATTAGAATAACGATATCGAAAAAAATGTTTTTTCGACCCGCCCTAATTGTATAGGTTTTAAAATTATTTCGAAATTAGCATTAACAATTAAAATAATTTTTAAAACCAACTTATTTTTCACTTGCAATTTATTAAATTTGGTGATCAGAATATTTTAAGAGTAAAATAGCACCATATTATTAAAGTCGCATTCACTGAAGAGTAAAAGATTTCGGTTTCAACTACTGATTATGACTTCGGTAACAAATGATTTCTAAAAATATTAGAATTTTATTAAGATTTTTTTTTAAGTTTAAAATTACGGAAAGTTGAACTGAATAATTTTTTTAAAGTATGGGTTATGTAAATTTAATTAATTTTGTAATAAAAATATCTGCCGATTCTTGATAAGAGCCAAATTAAACGTCGATACACTTCTTCATTTAATAAAAGAATGCGCCTAATATTATAATTTTTTTAAGTAATTGAATTAAAATCGAAAATCTATAATTGATGTCAATGTTTGCTCAAAAAAATATTTTTAAAATTTTAAAACCAAATTTTTAATAATATACAATGATAGTTTGTTTATACAATGATAAACATTTTATAATTTTTTATTTTTGTAAAAAAAAAATTATCATATACTTATTTAGCGTTTAAGTATATTAGGTTTATCAGTTTTTAGAGCACTATTTCATATGGAGGTAAGGTGTTCTTCAACGAAATTAAATAAAACTGGTATCTTAAAATAAGATGGTTTGGTTAAATAACGTCGCACTAGAGCTGCACAGTGGGCTATTGGCGACGTTTCGGGGTGTATCTCGAAGGAAAGACCCGGGAACACATACACATTCACACACACATTCATTCATACCTGCACCTCGTTATTTTAGAACCATGGTCAGATGACGAGGAAACACCTGAACTGGCACCCAACGCCTTCAATAGACGTCGGGACTTTGGATCCCGATCAGATTTATCGTGCACCAGTCCCGTATACACGCCGTTAATTTTTGCGGATGTTCTGGACGACTTTTCTAGTATTTTTGTAGCGAAGCTGGCAACCCTCCGATCACAAGATCACTACTTTTTTACTTTTCTTTTGCCAAGGCCATCGCGCGGATTCGAACCACCAATCCTCGGATTAGTAGCTGAACGCCTTAACCGCACGGCCACGGAGGCCCTTAATATAAGATGAATAAACTATCTAAAATATCCTTTTCAAAATAAATTTAGATTAGATTGAAAGTACACACTACATAAAGTATAGTTATTTTAAATTTAAAAATTACTCTTTTCGAATTAGTGAAATTCGACAGTCAGATTCATATTTTTTCTAAACTTTTCTTAATCATTTAAGAGTTCCAAGGAAAAATGAACTAAATAAGAAACAGCACTCACTCAAATTGATTTTATGATTTGGGTTCTTTTAGAATTCCAATTACAAAAAAACTAACTTTGAAGGGTAATACTACAAATTATACCCATCCAATTTTTGATGAAAATTTAAATGCAGTTTTTGTTGAACATATACTTTCGTAAATAAACTCAACCCATGTTTTCTGAAAATTTGAGGGATATATAGATAAAAACATACTATCTAGTGACTTTTTTTAAAAAGTAAAGTATGAAGAATGTTTCATAAAAGATATACCATAGAAAGCTTTTCGTTTTCATCTAAGAAGTCAATAAAAATTGTATTTTTTTTACTAAAAGCAAATAAATAACCTTTAATATTGGCTCCATATCTCAATATCAATAAATCATCCCGTTTTTTTTTTAAATAAATGTTTTTGAGCCTTGATGATATGTTTGAAGAATGAAAATACTCGAGCTTGAGTTTTGATTTTACGTTCAGTTTCATCTGTTTTCGTTTAATCTTTGTATTTTAATATGTGAAATATAGAGAAATAACAGTATTGCCATGGAAGAAAAATTCTATTGTGAGTACTGTGTATTTATGTTTTTAGTTTAGTATGTACATTTTCAACCCATTGAAGCTAAAACAGTTTAACTGACTGTCGATGTGAACATCATTTAAAAGAACAAAAAAAAGCATAATGTAATAATAGATTACCATTTGTTCAATTTTGGTTAATAGAGAATCCTCCAAGAACCGCTTGACCGCTAAAATTGACAGTGGTGTTAAGGTAATAGGTATCATATGGCGTTTAGCTAATTTCTGTTCCTTTTCATGCGTGCGACCACATTGCAAGATTTTTATTGAAAATTTTAAAAGATAAAATTTTGTTATTCTAATGTCTTAGTGACTCTAAGAATGAAATCCATTATTCCACTTTTTATGAGTAACAAATTTCTTGAAGTTGAAACTAACGTTGTTTTCAGCGTACATTTTACCGAATGTTGATACAAAATTGAAGACCGGCTACTACTACTACTACAATTATTTTACTTGTTTAAAATGTATCCACTTTTTTCACGAGAAAATAACAGAAGACCACTTTTATACTTTTACATCAAGTAATGGCCGAAATTTATCAATTCGTTGTTTGTTGTTGAAAAACAAAAGGAAGACACTCTTTAGTTGCGTGTTCGGATGATTAATTAAGCTGTTTATTTAAAGTGGTTCTTCACCCGCGCTTGAAGGTAAACAAGGGGATACGTGGAATCTTGAGTAATGGCAAAATGCTACATTTCGTGATTGGGTACCATTCAATATACAAAAGAACAAAAAGGATCCACTTTCAACTTGCGTTTTTGGTAAGATTTATTCACTTATAAATCACCTATTGTGTATTGTTTTTACTACGGAATTCTTATACACATTGGGTCCGTTGAAAACAAATACATTTTGATAAAAATATATCTGTGGATTTCGAAATAAATACAAGATTTGAAGCAATATAATCAATTTATTTTCTATAAATAGTGCTTTTAGAAACTCATATTAAATGTTCTTGTATTCAATCTTTGAAAAAGATATAAAAATTGGAAAAATGAAAGAGTATTGAAGAGTATTTACGTATAAAACTTAATATCCATTATTTACGTATAAAACTTAATATTTATTATTTACATATAAAACATAATATCGTTTATTTACGTATAAAGCTTAATATCAATTATTTACGTATAAAACTTAATATGAATGATTTACTTATAAAACTTAATATAAATTATTTACGTATAAAACTTAATATAAATTATTTACGTATAAAACTTAATATAAATTATTTACGTATAAAACTTAATATAAATTATTTACGTATAAAACTTAATATCAATTATTTACGTATAAAACTTAATATCAATTATTTACGTATAAAGCTTAATATCAATTATTTACGTATAAAACTTAATATCAATTATTTACGTATAAAGCTTAATATCAATTATTTACGTATAAAACTTAATATCAATTATTTACGTATAAAGCTTAATATCAATTATTTACGTATAAAACTTAATTTAAATTATTTACGTATAAAACTTAATATTAAATATTCACTTATAAAACTTAATGTAAATTATTTATGTATAAAACTTAATATCAATTATTGACGTATAAAACTTAATATCAATTATTTACGTATAAAACTTAATATCAATTATTTACGTATAAAATTTAATATCAGCGACCACAGAGTAAATATTTTTGTAACTTTTAAAATTTTTTCCACCATTATCATCATCATGTCCGTAAACATAATTGCGAAGGATAACCTTTAATTCAATGTACCAACATAAAAAAGAATGTCAAACAGGGAAAGCTGAAACTGAGAACTAAACAAGAATTGTATTGTAATATCTTTGATGGATCACTTTCAGAAACACAATGGGTTTCTCATTAGATGAGATTGAGTGCGTTTAGTTGGGGAGGTGGGGTGCCACATTGGAATTTTGTGTTTTCTTGTTGGCGGCATTGAATCCACGCTGATGAAGATATCCGAAGTGGCTGTCAAATGCAATTTGATTAATGCGCTGTTTCAGGATGATCCGACAGGAGAACTTCAGCTGTTACTATGATGCACTAACAATGCAGGGTAAAAGGTCTTTTGTAATTTGTTGGTTAAGTTAAGTTAGCGAAAAATACTTAGAAATTTTTTCTTTATGTAAGTAAAGTCCTTTGAAAAAAATCTATTTGCGGATTTTTTTCATGTATGTGTCGTTTGTACTGAAACTATTATAAACACAATACGAAAATAGCTGTTTGGTCACGAGTTACTGGGAAACCCGTTAAAACATATCTTTTTTTAAATTAGTGGTCCCCGTCAGGATTCGAACCCGCGACCTGTTGCTCCGAAGTACTCCTCGGTACAGACCACGTTCTACCTAGATATTGGAAATAGTTATTTTTAGATGTTTCTCTTTGAAATATAATATTTTTTTCAATCTTTTTTTAAAAAAAACTGTTGACATATATTAGATGAACATACGTTTCTTTAGTGCTCCGAGATATCTCTTTCTTTTTATACATCAATTGTTAAGATTCGTCGCGTGTGCAAAACGTAAAACTAATTTATACTATCGAAATAATGAAACTAATAATACATGCAAAAATATTTTTTAAAAGGCCTATTTACAAGAACAATGTCATATTCTTTCAGGCTTTTTGTTTAGGCATACGGATAGATGAAACTCTGGATTGATAAAACTTGCTTTATAATAATGACTTTCGTATCCGGACTTGCATACTTGCATTTATATATTTGACGAAACTCTTTGCTCTTTTCAATGTTTATAATAAAAAAAAATGACATAATTTACAATGGCTTCGTTTTTCCAGTATAATTGCATTGTTCTGTAGGAGTAATTGTAAAGAATCAAATGAAATGGCGCGGACTGTAAAATATTACTGACTTAAAAAAAATCGAATATGAATTAGAAGATTTTAAACAGTAAATAATGAGAAAAAAAATCAAACATAGTGCCTGATACCTATTTAATACTAAGTAGTTACTTTTTAAATGCAGGACATTTCGAAAGCAATTTGAAAGGCTCATGTCGATAACGGTTTGGTAACTTATTTAAATTATCATTTGATTTTTAGTGAGAAGTGTACACAAGTGCTTACAATATTGATCCTTTTAATTAAAATATAAATAAACTCTATTTAAACTTACGATATTTTATATTTTACTTTCGAGACATATTTGAGGGCATGAATTATTATTAAACTTTATTTATAATAGCATTTAAGGGGGAGTGAGTAAACTCGTTTCTGTCTATTTTACGCATTTAATCTAAATTAAAATTTTTTCAAAAGTTACCGATAAATGAGGTAAATTGGTATAAATAAAAATAACAAATATTTCGTCATTTGGGAAAAGTTAACAAAATATTTTGTCATATATTACAAAAAATTTAATCTGAGCATATTTAACGAAACCATTTTTAACGGTGTGTCGTCCTTTATAATAGTTGTTTTGGGAACAGTAGACTTTGCTACCCCAAAAAATATTTAAAAATAACACATACGTGGTTTTTAATAACTTCAAGGAACATTCATACTTAACAAACAAATTTACAGACAGACAGACGAAATATCGAGCTAAACCAGGATCACGCTTAAGCTCTGTTAATTATATATTCCTTACCATTTCCTCAGCTTTATTTTAAAACGTTATTTTTCTTCTCGTATAACTCCGTATTACTAATATATTCCTTACCACTTCTGCAACTCAAAGTTTCGGCTGTCAAAAATGGTGCAAATCCCAAAAATCCAATTTGTATGTGTCAGAAAGGATTTTCCAACTGTTTTTGAACTTTTACACCGAAATCCTTGACACGGTTTGTAACAAAAGGAAACATATAGTATTTAGTTTTATTTTCATTCTGTGTTTTTTAAAGTGTGATAAGTTTCTCTTTCTTAACAATAAAAGAATGGTCATTTAATGTGTTTGTTATATTTTATAAACAGAATGCAAATTGTTTTAATTATTAAATTTATAAATATTCTGATTATCAAAAATGTCACCAATGGTAGCTCATGGGGTGGTTGGCCACGATTATAAATTAAGATTGTTTTTCTTCAGATGTTAAAATGGTTTAAGTTATATATTTTTATTTAAAATTTTTAAAAGCTTCCTTTGTCTTTTACCTGATAAATTACTGTTTATAGTCAAAAATTAGAATTATTTCCTGTCATTTTGATTTGAATAAATAAAAAGATATATTTTTCTATCAATTTTATTATGCGTTAACAGAGGAGATAAAAGCAGGTCTCAAAAGCTATTCTGACAAGGTTGTTTAAAATAACTATAACTAATTAGATTGCACCCTCTGACGGAGCTGAACGATTTAAGTCTTCTATCTATTTCCAGTTTTCCCAATAATACATATTAACTTTAAATTCATAAAAATAGTCGATGTTAAAATATTTGTCAAGCCAAAAGCGATGCGGTGTTCCTTGGAAGTTATATCTATTAAAATGATAAAAATTAAAAATATATATAATATACCTGTATTGAAGACATGAAGTATTTTTTTTTGCAGATAAAATAACTTGATATTTTTGTGCTTTCTTTAACCGCCCAGAATTTAAAAAACGTCAGAATATCGAAAATTATTCTGGTAAATTTTTATTCCGGTAAACTTTTTCGAGTTTATTATTCTCCTCACAAGCCTATATGACATCTACTATATCACTTTTAAGATAACCGTGCACGGTTAAACTAAATGCTTCGGTTTTATAATTAAATGAAGCACTCATGGATTATGATGGGAATATATGAAAATTAATAAATACTACACCAGATTATTTTGTAGATAAGTAGAGCTCCATTATCCGGACTTCAGTTCAGGGCCCGATTAAGGCATTGCAGAAAAGGAAGCCCGCCTTTAAATAGGGGCCCCATTGCTCTCAAATAGACCCTGGACCATCAAATAGAACTTTTAAATCCACTAATATATTTATCCATTATTGGCATTAAAACGAAACATATTAAAATATATTAAATGTTAGGAGGATTTGTTTGATTTGGGGGCCCTCCAAAAACGTAAAGTGCAAGCTTGGGCTTCACGGGCCTATTCGGTAATCAGGCCCTGCTTCAGTTATCCGGATCGCCAATTATACGAATCGCTTACAGAAAAAAAAATGTTAAAAAGTTATCCGTAAATTAGATGTAAGTAGTGAGAAGTTATCAGCAGACCCTAATTTTTTTGAACAATTCAAAATGGAAACCAAATCTTATGACGTCCAATGTTTATATAACACAGATCTGACAGACCTTATAGGGAAGGCTTTCCCAAGAACTTTCGCTTATAAAAGAGAATCAAGTGCTCCTGGTCATAATATCATTATAGATATTGTAACTCTGCTAAATTGTGCTAGGCTCTATGAAAAAAAATACCCATTCTGAAAATAGGCAAATAAAAACAACTGGTTTTCAAAAATGTGAAAACAAAATACGAAACAACTGACTACTAAATGATACACTTTAACGATATATATTTTTTAACAACACTTTAATACAGTATATAAATACAACATGTAAATGAAATTGTTTTCATGGTATTAAATTACATTACAAACTAAAGCAAAATTCGGGTTTTACTCAGAGATAACCTTTTATTCGTGAATTATCCAATTATCCGTATTTTTAATTATCCGGATGGGGTCTGGTCCCAATTAATCCGAATAACTGGAGTTCTAGTGTATCGTCTTTTTGGTCAATGTAGAATGGAAAGAGTGCGAAGGTTATGCAAAGATCTAACAAAGGTATACCCTTTCTCAAACTTGCGTGATATGAGTTTTTAATGTTATTTCCCAATGCCATTTTTGCATTCTAGAAAATGCCTCATACATATTCAGTAACCTACGAGCTTTCCGGTAATGTTACACGCCGCTAATAGAATTCGCAAATTCCCAAGACGAATTCGTTTGTTTAAGGAAATAAATTTTCGTATCTCATTTACTTATTTATATTTTAAAATTTTGATACTTTTGTTGATATATTGTCCTATTGAAACATATATTTTGATATTTACATCTTCCCTTGTTATTACAAAATCATATTATTTAATGTTTTTGTGTTTCATCCAGGCATGTTGTGCGAAATTCAAAATAGTATGTCTAAACAATAAATTTCGCTTCACCTTTGAAGATATTACTTGAAATATATTTATTCTATTAAAAATTACGATGACTGCAATCAAATTGAGTTAGTTACTTTATTAACAAAATTAAGTATTTTATCTCAATTTGGGGATTTCTTGTGTGTCCAAGAATGTCCCCCCCCCCCAAAAAAAAAAAAAATCTGTAAAATTCCCATTAAACGAATTTATTTTGGATTTTTTAAAAACTTTTTAAGGTAATGGACGCGACTAGAAATTTTTCAAAATTCATGACATTTTGTGTGTTTTTCTGCCCAAGTAGGTAACTTTTCCGGAGCACTTTAAAAGCAAATTAAAAAAAAAAATTCGGCAACCGTACATGTCATACTTTATAATGTGGCGTCCTAAATCAAACGCTCTCTGTTTTGACATATGTTGGGATTTGGTGTTTGAAAAGCAAATTAAAGGCAGAAATGCTGTTCCGTAGAGGATATTTTTGTTTTAATCATCTTTAGATGACATTTTGGGTTTTCTGAGACTCGCCATGCAATAAAAGGTAACAACTATATATCATTTTTAAACACTGAATCTGTGCTCTACAATGGATTTCAAGGTAGTTTTATAAGAAAAGTACACAAACAAATAATATTAAAGTATCTATCGTTCATTTTCAACGTAATTTTATTGCCAAATGTCATTTCCTAAACTTTAATATCACCCAAAAGTCAATAAGTTGTACAACATTATATTCCATTCTTCCATCATTATATTCCATTCTTCCATTAAAGATCCAAAATATTGTGTTATCTCAATGATGCCATCTTCCTGAGTGAAATATTCCCTCTTTATTTAATCTGATAAGAAAAAATTATCGTCTGAAAAATGTGTACCCCGAGTTCGAAAATTCCCTACGGTCCTGTGCATTGAGGGATGACGCCGTCGTTATGAAGCAGCATCCATCAAAATCAGAATGAAAAAATTGATACTTTTCCATATCAAGGGATATCGTACATTCCAATTTTTCCCAGAAATTTTTCAAGTGCAAATCAGTTGGTAGGATCTTCAGATAGCAAGTTTTTAAACTGTTGCCTTATTATCGGTTTGTTTCTACACTCGTTATTTTATTTAGGTAGAGTTTATTTCTTTTGAAGCATAATAATGTAGTTAATAGTTAATATACTACACATAGTATAGTCCATGTACATGTTGCAACCCCTTCATAATTGAAATGAGGCCTTTATGCTGCATGGTTTTAGATAGAATGATAAATTTTTAGTTTTGTATGAAGTTCTAGAGTTCAATCCTAGGTGTACAACCGAAGTATTGCCATGTAGAGCAGAAAGTGCACTCGTGACTCAAATGTCCTACAGTTGTCGTGGTGTAAAAGTTTGGAAAGAGGGTGACAGCTCAGGAGTTGACTAGTCATACGCCCGTGGTTAAAAATTTCGAGGCAATATCCTTGTGCTTTTAATTTTGGATCCCGAACAATCACCAATAATCGATTGTACAACTTTAATGCAACATTAATATGCAACCTGTTTTCATATTTCTGTTTAAAATATCTTAAATTGTAATAATAAAAATAATTTATTCACACGATAATTCGATGCTATTTATACATTTATGCCTTACTCAGAATTCGCAAGCGCTCCCTTGGCTAAAGATGCCTACAACTAAACTCTTGGTTTCAATTAACCCATTTCCATCAATAATACCAATCTTCTGCGCCTGTGCACAAAACAGTCTTGGGGAACAGAACTCGTTCCAGTTAAACCGATGAGCTAAAATAATATAAACACTGGAGTGATTAGGGGGAAATGTATTCTACCGTGGAGCACGGATAAATGCAATACCGAAGCTTGTATGGCACGTTATGTGGTCGTATGCTTAGTCTACTCTCCAGTTCTTATTTAGCTCAGTGGTGTAAAATTTCGGGAAATGGATCATGCCTGGATTATGTTAAAGGACTATTTGTTGCCGTGCAGGCTCAAAAGGTTGTAATGCGGTCGTCCTAGCTTAATTATCACTCCAGAGATTTTTTAGGTTAGTGAGTTAAACTGAAAAAATATTTTTTTAATTTATATAATAAAGCATTTACATTGCGGCGGCATAGTTTGTTAGGTGAGGCCACGCGATGGTTGACTCCATATCAGAAGGTTTAAATTTAATGTTGTTGAACAAATTGATGATAGCCATAGTAGTTATATAACAAAGAAGATTTAATGATGTAATTATAAAAGTTATTAATTTACATTTAATGGTTATTACTATGGCATTACAGTTAGGTGAAGAGCACGAGAGATGTGCTGCTTTGGGTTCAATGGAATGACTGGGAATAAATTTCTTTCAGTCTGTGTTCACATGATTTTGGCCGACCCCTGTGTGGGCCTCCTGTGCTGGAGCGATCTGATTGGCTCTTGGTGTCAACAGTGTCTAAGTGGAAATTCTTTCCATGAATTGTACGGAAGAGAAAGAGAGTTTGTTGAACTCCAGACGCTGCAACATTTATAAATATTAATAATTAATTTAATTTCTAATATTTTAAATATTCAGTTATATTTATCTTTCATAAGAATGTGAAAAAGATAATCAAAAATTAAACAAGCATGGACTCCATATGCCATCTACTTTTTTTCTCATACGCGCTTATATAGACAGCGCAAATTTCATGTTAACTAGGCCTATAACTAGGCTCACGTGAAGTTAGTTATACCCTTGCCGTCATAAGACAGAAGGCCCTAACTCTAAAAAGCAAAAATGTACAGAAAACATGAAAAACCAAATTTATCATCTGCATCAAAGTTTTAATACCTTAAAAGATTTTTATTGTCAAAGTAGTTGTTTGCACATACACATATTTATTTTGGGGATAGGTATATTTTCTGTTACCTTGTAAGTTTACCGTGTTTTTCTATGTACAACTCACCATGGATTTAAGGCCTTTTAATATTTATTTATCATACAGAACCTTCTTTTATCGAAAAAAGTCTCGAACTGGATTTATAGCAAATTTAAATTTGATTGTATCTCGCCATTATATTTCAATTACGGATTTTTAATGTCATAAAAAGGTGTAGTTTTTAAAGACAAATCGGATAAGCTAAAAATGAATGTCTAAAAATGTGGAGTTTTATGACAACAGTTCTGTCAAAAAAAAAAGTTGGTTCTATTTTAGAAATTAACTAAAACCTTTAAAGATTATATTACAGCAACTTTCATAATATTTAAATTAGTAGTTTTAATATAAAGGCCAATATAAACGCGTATTTTCGCTTCTCGTTTTCATTTGAAAATGATATACACTCCAATAAGGAACTCTAAAAAAATCTTGAATCCGTTTAACTTGCGCATTCTGTATTTTTACGAATTTAAAAATTTCATGTTTTTGTACTGGAAACGTATGTTATTTCTAGTTATATTCCTGTCCTTTTTAGAACTTTTATCATGTCAAATATTCTCGTTTTGAAAGAGTGGTGAAATGTCCCGGTGCATAATATTAATATATACAGCTCACTGAAAATCAAAGTTGAAAATGGGTTTAAGTAGGATGAAGATGGCACTTAACTTCTAAGTACATTTAATGCTTCACTTCAAAAAGGAAAATATTTTTTTAGAGTTCTGGTTGAGTCCGCATTTTTTGTACTTTGCAATTTGTATATTTATACTGCATAAAAATAATTATTTTACATTAGAAGGGTACTGGAGATAAAGGCGCAATGTCGAGCTTTTGTCAAAAATGGTATTCTCGTACCATGTAGTAGCACCCGAAAGAAACTATTAAATTGTAGTTTCATTTTGGCAATAAAAGAGTTATGTCAAGTGGAAATGAAAGAAAAATTTTTGCTATACTGAAGGAAAAGAAGCGTTGTTAAAAATAAAAACCCGTTTTCTGAAAGAATCATTTTGCCTGGGACAGAGCCTTTATCCCCTGTACAGTTCATTTGTATTAAAAAATTATTTATATTTATTAAATTATAGAAAGAAAATTAATCTGCGAACATTTCGGAAACTAAAGATGCTAATTTGATGATGCATTATAAAATCATACATTGCTGTAAAAAATAGATTTTAAAATAGTTTTTTTTTATATGTTAGAAGATAAGTTTTTTTAATTAATTTTCTTTCTTCATAAAGAATATTTCCAATTGAAGCAAAAGTTAAAAAATTTCCGAGATAATTTCAGTATCTGTGTAACCAACCTTAAATTTAAATTGGTTGGTTACTAAACGTCGCACTAGGGCTGGACAGCGGGATATTTGCGATGATTCGGAGTCTATCTTGAATAAAAAACCCTGGAAAACTGTCTAGTATTTTTTAATCATGGTTAAATAACAAGGACAACACCTGAGTTGGCACTTGACACAACTTCAGTAGGTGTCAGTATATTTTATCAGATTTAACGCGTACCAGTCCCGTCGGTAGAAATTGTGAATATTCTTCAGACGCCTTTTGCAATTTAGAAACGAACCTGGCAACTCTCCAATCACGAAATAACTTCGGCTGACGCCAGATTCGAACTGCAATCCCCTGACTGCCAGCAGAATATTGTTTTACTGGGCTAGACGGGCCCCTGAAACTTAAGAAGCAACAAGAATAAAACGGTTAAATTAGAGTTAACAATAAGAGTTTTCGGATTTTCTTATCGACTTGTTAAAAAGGAATTTGATTTCTTACAACTTATCTTACTCTTTTACATAATTTGTTTTGTATGTACAGAGATATATTTTTACTTAGTGCACCTATTTAAAAAGTTATTATAAAAAAAGGGATAATTTTATTTGTTTTGTCCTGAATTTTATTTATTTGGCGTGTAGGTAACAACAGGTAACAGGTGTTCTATCCTGTTTAATTTCCGTCTGTTTGATCTCTCCCGTTGTCTGTACCGTATGGTCTCCTGGACACCATACGCGTCAGACAATGCGCATGACATGCAGCGCCGATTGAGAAAGAGTTAAATGATAGAGTGGTGCGATCTCATAGTGCTACCATCTTACAGATGTATCATAAAAATCACGCAGTTATCTAAAAAATATAAATATTTAAAAAAAACACGTTAATTTTTTTTATGTAATTATGACATAATCTTGTTTATTTCGTTTTAGTTAATCCCGTACCAAGATATGATATTTTCGCTTTTATTAAATAACAGAAGATTGCTCTTTAACAAGTTTTAACATTTTGTTTTCCTGATCAGTGTTTCCTTTTTTTATGATTCGGTGTTTCATAGGAATTGGTTATTTGAAGTATGAAACAATAATCCTAAACAGTATATTTTGAACCGTTTTAAACATAAAACCAGGCATTTTATTTATTGTCCGCTTAGAAGTAAAACATGTATATTTAAACGAAAGATCGACCAATCGTAGTTGGAGATTAAATAAAATCAATAAACTTCGAAATGTGAATGGCCTAGGTGCTGTACTATAAAGATGAAAAAACATTGACCTTGGATGGTAAATCTTTGGTTTAAATTATACATGGTTTTACATCTAAGCCGACGATATTAAAAGAAATATTTCAGCTTAATAAATCATTTCGTTTTGCTGTATTGCACTTACAATGCGTTTATCAAAGTAGATCAATTTATCATTTATCGCCATACATCATTTGATTGCTAATATTACAAATAAATGCTTCTCTTGAAATCCTTTCCTGCTGTTCCTTTTGCCTTAAACTAAAATCGACAATATAAGTAAGCAATAGCTCTTATCTTTTAAACAATGCAAGTTTCTTTCAAAATTTTAATTAAAAATAAGTGTGCATAATTTCAAACTTATACAATGGACGACGTGGTTGCAAAAACCACACAACTCCACTCTTTTTTTCCGATTTATACTTTTTGCTTATTTATATAAAGTAAAAATCCTCTATCGATTGGCACAAGAACCAGATTAGTTCTAAGCAATGGCTATGGAACCAGATTAGTTCTAAGCAATGGAGATTTAAAGAGCTGTACTTTTTTCTCATACGATGCAAGAAACTTAGTGTTTGTCGTCCGTCCCAGCAATTTTGAAAACTAAATCTGTCTGGTTCTTAAACCCGCCTCTTCAACTTCATATATTTATATTTTTAGTGTACACGACTTTAATATGTGAGCATGTTTACTTTTTTTTAATTTAAAATGCGTTTGTATTCATGTATTACTTATATTTTGCGTGCAGAATAAATTTCAATATTTCTTAAACAGAATAATATATTAAGTCTAGGTTTTATCTTTTTGGTTTTATCTTTTTCTTTCTAAAACATGTTTTTTTTTCATCAAAGAAAAAAATTTAATTAATACTAAAATTTAATAAAGGATGTCGCTCTAAACCTTCTTAATATTTAACTTTAAATAAGTGTTAGTGTTTTTTTTTGTTTAACTTTTCTTTGTTAACACACTGTGACTATCTAAATAAAGTATAAAAAATGTCATATCCACTCTACATAAAAAAAAATAGTATCGCCTAAGAAGGTATTACTTATAATATATTAAAATATACGTAGTTATTTTTCACTTTTTCGGTGAATAAATTTATGTGCACTGTTGAATAGTATTCTGAAATCTTTGCGGATTTCTCTGCAATGAACAAATCGAAGGGAAGATTAATAAATACCAAGTTGGTCCATTAAAAACAAAATATTTATATGTCCATCCAGACCTGGTAAAATTTAAGGCATAGTTGATGTTTCTAGAAATCATAAAAATGTAATAGCATATCAGTAATGTGTATGTTTATTTTTTTCCCAAACAAATATAATAATTAAAGTTAATATTTTATTTAAAGCTTAATAGTGTGTAATAAAAACACAAACTACTTTGTTTTTACTACGTGCTTTTATTTAGATAATATTTTTGCCCAGTCTGTTCCCGTTGCTTAATCACTTTTCTTACTTTCAAATTTTGAAACTCTTTCAAATGTCATATTGTCTTGAAACTTAGCATACTTGTTCTTTACCACCCTTTACCGTATTATATTAAAAAAAATACATGGATGTTCTGGACGACATTCTAGTATTTTGGTAGCGAAGTTGGCAACCCTCCGATCGCAATATCACTACTTTTTTTCTATTCTTAGCCTAGTCCGTCGCACAGGTTCGAACCAGGAACCCTCGGATTCCCAGCTGACGCCTTAATCCAATCGGCCACGGAGGCCTCTCGGAAAGGTGAGTCCTACTGCAGTACTCCCCATCCTTCTGGAAAGGGCCTTCGTGGCCGAGTGGATTAAGGTGTCAGCTGGGAATCCAAGGGTCCCCGGTTCAAAACCTTGCGATGGACTAGACTAAAGAATAGTAAAAAGTAGTGATATTGCGATCGGAGGGTTGCCAACTTCGCTACCAAAATACTAGAATGTCGTCCAGAACATCCACAAAAATTAACGGCGTGTATACGGGACTGGTGCACGATAAATCAGTCCCGACATCTATTGAAGGCATTGGGTGCCAGCTCAGGTGTTGTCCTCGTCATCTGACCATGGTTAAAAAATACGAGGCATCGTAACCGGCCCCCGAACCGTCGCCAATAGCCCACTCTGCAGCTCTAGTGCGACGTTAATTAACCAAACCAAACCAATCTTCTGGAAAGACACTGTGCATTCTATCATTAACATCATGTTCTATCCTCATATTTCATGTAACTGATTTTTAAGACGTTTCATGTTAAAATTGTAAAAAATAATCTGTAATATTCTTATTTGGCGTGTTTTTCTTTGATGAGCGCGTGGCCGTGTACAGTGACAAGTGTTGAACACCCTTAATGTCTGCTCTTCCCCAGATTACCAAATATCTACGCACTCGATGGGGATCGAACCCGTGCACCTTTCTGTAACCGTTTGGTTACCATAGGTCCGACGACATATCTGGGAAACAACCATTTCGCTCAATGTTGTATTTGCTTAAAAGGCCTCCGCGGCCGAGGGAATTAAGGCGTCATCTGGGAATCCGAGGATTCCTGGTTCGAACCTGTGCGACGGACTAGGCTAAGAATAGAAAAAAAGTAGTGATATTGCGATCGGAGGGTTGCCAACTTCGCTATCAAAATACTAGAATGTCGTCCAGAACATCCACAAAAAATTAAGAGCGTTTATACGGGACTGGTGCACGATAAATCTGATCGGGATTCTAAGTCCCGAAGTCTATTGTAGGCGTTGGGTGCCAGTTCAGGTGTTTCCTCGTAATCTGACCATGGTTCTCAAATAACGAGGTGCATGTATGAATGTATGTGTGAATGTGTATATGTTCCCGGGTCTTTCCTTTTTTTTTGAGATAGACCACGAACCGTTGCCAATACCCCAATGTGCATCTCTAGTGCGAAGCTAATTAACCAATCCAAAACAAACAAAACCTTCGAGATAGACCCCGAATCGTCGCCAATAGCCCACTGTGCAGCTCTAGTGCGACGTTATTTAACAAAACCAACCAAACCAAATCGAGTTTGTTCGCTAAATTAATGTCGCACTAATGCTATACAATAGGTTACTGGCGACGATTCGGTTTTTTTTTTTGTAAACTGCCTAGTTAAAAGTAAAAAAGTGGTTTGGTTTTGGTTTGATTTTGGTTAATTAACGTCGCACTAGAGCTACACAGTGAGCTATTGGCGACGGTTCGGGGCCTATCTCGAAGGAAAGACTCGGGAACGATGCCTCGTAATTTTGAACCATGGTCAGATGACGAATAAAAAAGTGGAAAGCCTGCTAACAAAAATTATGCTTATACATCATCGCCCAGGAGAACGAAACACACGGTGTACTAGCGTGAGACAACGACAAATGGACCATTGGAACACTAAAGTATTTAAATAAAAGTGGGGTTTAGTATTATTTAAATGCTTTTAAATAAATATGCTTTCACTAAATGCACAAAAAATTAAAAACAACAAAAGAAACATTTGTTCAACCAAACAATTGTAAACACAACTAACGCCGAAAAAAAAACGCATTTAATTTTCTAGTTTTTGTTTATTTTTCTTGGTATTTATTTAATAGCCACATTGTTAGTGATATTAGTTTTGAATTTTTTTTTATTGTAGATTTTTTGTAAGTAAAATCGCAAAGTTTTTCAAAGTAGTTTCCTATATAGTTGAAAATATTTATATTTTCTACAAATAGTCATTACATAAAATTTATTAATACGATTTTTATAGTTTGATACTTAAAATTGTGCGTTTAAAAATATCATTAAATATTTTGTTCATGAAATCATTTTAAAATTGTTTTTACGTGTTCACCTATACGTATATTTTAGTTTCAAGCACCAATAATAGTTCCTTTACTTTTGCAATTTGCTGCCATTATTTATCCTTATTTCTCTACAACTGCCCATTTAAATCAAACTCGCATATTAATTGAATTTTAATGATGGAATACGTTGTGATTCTAGTTTAAATTCTAATCTATACATGTAAAGAAGAGTGTATGTGTGGGTATGTTTTTTATACAAATGTACAGTTTTATTCCAAGCTTAATGACATTTTCCAAACTTGACCTTCAAAACAAAAGAAAGGTCACCGTTTACATGAGATTTTGTAAATCTACCCAAAACCCCTTCCCACTCCATAAAGCAGAAATGGCTTTTTACTAAAACCACCAGGTGGCACCACAGTGAATCTGCCACTACTCTCCCGAGCAACTCCGAGCCATATAGCTAGCAAAAAAATAAATGCAAAATATCTTGTCACTAATATCTAAGTTTTGAAAATATTTTTCAGATTATAGATCAACACTAAGTTCTTAACAAAACATCCAAAACAGACCTTTATTTCTGGAGTTAAAGTGCATAGCTACAACTATTTACAAAATACACCAATCCTGTAAAGATATCAAGAAAGTTAAACCCCTTGTTCAAAATGTATCAAACCTGTAAACATATCGGATCAATATTTCGACATACTACTTGAATGAAATCTAATCCTGAAATCTATTTCCTATCCGTCTGTTCATTACATCCGCCCTAATAAGTAGCTTAATTTGGTGGATTCCGGTGGAATATAATAACGTCCACGTCTTTAATAGGGAATCAACTTTCAAAATGTAATTGACCATTGACGATACATACTGCAATGGTGAAACACAATAGTGTAAAAGTAAATGCGAAACGTAAACTTGATTCATTTATTTCGAAATATAGAAGATGATTTTATATTTCGCAGATGAAAGATTTCTTCGAAAATATTTTAAAAACGGTAAAATTTTATAGAAAATAGTTACATGTTTGGTATGAAGAGTCATTAATAAATAAGTTGTTTAAGAAAATTTATGATTTTTTTCTCAATTTTTAGTAATTGTTTTACTGGAATATATTTATTGGCATTATTTTAGAAATGGTCCCTTGTCTCTATGAACTCCCCCCCCCCCCCCGTCAAATGTTAATTTAAAATATTACATTTTACTTCTTTCAATGAGATATTAGTCCTGCACAAGGACGAAAAGGATTTCAAACATTTCATTAATTTTGATTTAAAGTAAGCAAAGCAATTGACGAGGTTAGTAAAAAAATCAATTGGTTTATATTGGGATATTTTCCAGAGCAAAAAAAAGTACGTTATTTTTTTCCCGATTTTATTATGCACAATAAATTAAGTCATTTCAAATACATAAGTTCCAAATACATATTTTAAATTTAATCAAATTTTAATTAAATTGAAAATATAAACATTCCTAATGCATTGAATTGAACTATGTTCTTTGAAATGTCTTCAAATATAAACTTTCGCCAAGTCTATTGGGACTTAATGTCTGGTTGCGATACCACAATGATGCATTGGTTAGGAAAACGAAGAAAAAAGAAACTTTTCTGAAGAATCTGATGCTCCTATTGCTTGCCAGCAAGAGTTTTATGATCGACTATTCCAAACACTACCCTTTTCATAAAAATTCTTCTCTGGACTACATGCATATGGTTCTTTATAAGTTTTTGTTGCTAACAATTCTATACAAAGAATTCCATATCGAAATGAATAGTTAATGAGAAAATAATTTAATGTACTAGGTAGTCACAAATTGTTCAGCAATGGACGGTGTTTGGCTGTTTTTAACTTCACATAATAAACCGTTATGTTTGCAATAATTTTACCACTTTGCTTGATTCTACTAAAGCTAAGCGACTTGTTTAAATTATAAGCGAAGTTAGTTGGATAAAAGTAACGTTTTACTATCCCAATACAGCTAAATATCATATAGCTAAACAATTACGATCGTCCTCTATATCTCCGATTCAAATGAATTTCAAAAATATTATTTTTTTATTAGTCTCCTAATATTTAATTCCATAAACATATATAAAAAGCAGAGCAATGTGTGTTCTGTAAGTTTTGATTCAGTAACCCATAGTTAAAAGACAAAAACAGTGGTTTAGTGAATTAGCGTTTATTATTTATCAAGACACTCAATGAACGGACTTTAATAGTATATATTTAGACAGTTTATTAGCTTAGATGTGAACGTAATAAATGATTCACTCTTTATATATCGTGGTTACAAGGTTTTTAAAATACAAAATTAAGGATTTCGAAATTTCTTAATACTAGATTTAATCAAGTCTAGTCAGGAAATTCTTGTTTCAACTAAAGAGCCGCTGTAATATTTTTCATGAAATTTACACGTCATAGATTTTTGTTTTTACGTGTACAATTAGAATTTCATGTAGTTCGGTCCGGCATTGTATATTGTAATATTGCATCTATCGCCGGTGTCTCGTCTCTGGCACCGGTTTTGCTGGCTTGAGAAAAAGCAGCCTAAAGGGTCTACATCAAACGAAGTGAACCGTAACGAAAAAATTAAATTTTAATTCACTTATAACTTTGTCATTTACTAACAACAGAAACCTTATAATCAATGCAAGAAAGTTACTTTTGTACCAATAAACGCAAATTAAAAGTTTTTTTAAGCGATTAAATTTCATACCAAATCTCTAAATTTTATTGTTTTAAATATGCGCCCTCATAAAATAGTGCGTCTTTAAGTCTCCAAAATAAACGACGTGCGTGTTATTTTTTTTCTCTGTTCTTTAAAATGACAGAGATCAAAATTTTCTTGCGTTTAAAAACGATAATTTCTATTAAAGTTGAGTTTAACAAACTAAATTGGAAGTTATTTTTGTCATATAAAAGCAACCAGTATGTTAATGATGTGAAACTTTCTTCAGATAGTAATCCTCACAACTCCTGATTGTTTTCTGTTTTACAACTGTGATAAAGCACTAAATAAATGTTTGTTATATTGAGATTAATATTTAGCTTCGCGCATAACTTTTTTAATTATGCACCTTAAACGTAAAAACAACATGGTAGAGAATACATATTTAGAAAGAACAGAAACGAGATGTAACTGTTACATAAAAGGAACATAAATATAATGCATGCTCATCAAATGAGTGTAAAGAGGCTAAAATTTTCGAAATTACATTGCTGAAAACTATTTAAAACCTTCCTTTTAAACTAATCATGTATTTCAGTATGTGTTATGTTGCAAACTAGACATGGGTATTGATTGCAGCTTATAATCAATGCTTAGTTTTTCCACCTGCCCCGTTTACCTTTATTCTACACATACAAATCATTACGCATACTAACAAATAAATTTCGAAAGAAATTTCTAATTTTTGTGCTTGAAAATAAAGTAAATATCGTAGCCTTGAAAAAAAATAACTGCAATGAAATTAATTGTACTGCGTAAAAACAGCTTCAGTTGAAGAATATTTTGAGAGAGTATAATTAATGACCTTTAATTACTTTTCTAACAGGAAATCAAATTAATTACAGGGCAGAAGCACACTATTTTTTCAAGTTAAAAAAGTCCATCCGCACAATGGAAGAGAGCAACAAAATCACAGAAATTAAAATAGAATTATTGGATAATTAATTAACCAGACAGGATTTTAAAACGATCCATCTAAACACAAATTCACAGATGAAACGCCCTTGACGTCAGGGTACTAGTTAAAATCCAATTTAATGGCATCGCAGAGACTCTACGTCTATCACACAACTAAGGTTTAATAGTTTAAATATTAATTATTACAATTTTTCCGGAAGACTAGCCAAACATGATTAGATAATTTCAGGACTTACAAGCATACTTAACAGAATGGTGAATAACGTAAAGTTAAATATTTTTTTAATTTCAATTTAACTATATAAAAATATAGAGTAAAAATTTTTTTGTGATTGTTTCATAATTAAATGTCAGGTATTCGCTTTTTATGCACATGATAAAGTCCTTTTTAGACTTCAACCTTATAACGTACAGAGAGAACCCATACCGGAAGGTTATTCAAATGCACACTTTTATACGAACAAAGTGTGACTGTTAGAATTTTTAAACTTTTTTGCACCAACTTAGATTTTTCTAAACTTTTCGTTTAAAAAAATTCGGTCATGTCAGAAAGCAGAAAAAAAACTCTATAACGATCGTAAAGGCGAATCCTACCGGTAACGCTGAACACTCTAAGGTTAGCAGTGGTGTTTCCTCTAGGCCAGTGGTTCCCAAACTATTTTGGTCGTGGAACCCCAAAATTGGTTGCCAATGATCGCGGAACCCTGAATATTTTTTAATCAACGACTTTTCGAAATTTAATATCTGATATTAAATAAAACAATTATTATTTTGGTATTTCAAATTTTATTGAATTAAGCAAAACTCAAAAAAAAGACAATTCATCATAGAAGTAATTAATAAAAATGCAAAACATAAACTAAAATAAATGGAAAATCTTTAATGTGAAGAATGCACCTGCTTCCAAAGAAGCAGGTGCATTCCATGATTCTCTTAAAATTGGGCGTTAGGTTTGAGAACTGAACTCGCATATCTGGTGCAGAATCAAGTCTTTTGCGATATTTGGTTTTTGTCGCAACATATTTTGAAAACCCAGCTTCACACAAATAAGTGGTTGCAAACGGCAATAGAATTCGAATAGCCTGTTTTGCTAAATTTGGATATTCATCGAAAATGTGAATATATTAAACACCATTCTTATTTTTTTTTTAAATCAAATAAAATTTGTCACGCGGAACAACTGAATTTTTTCGTGGAACCCCAGGGTTCTACGGAATCCACTATGGGAACCACTGCTCTAGGCTGTTAGGAAAATAGCAAGTTTATATAGTGATTTTCACTCTAACGTAGTTTACTTTATATTTACAATAGATATATTTAATTATTTAATTTAAAATTTTAAATATTTCATTATATATCTTTAAATTCTCCAACGATTTACATATTAAAACTATTTCAATACGTTCGTATTTTGTAATTAAAAATTATGTACATTAACCGGAAGCTGTACAAATGCTAAACATTGTTTAAATCAATTAGAAAATCGACTTTTATATATAGCCTACCTTTTAAAGTACTTGCAAGAAGCATACATCCTAGGCCACATTCATTTCCAAAAAGGGAATTTTCGTTTAAGTGATTCAAATATAAATATTCGTAAAAGGAGTTGAGGTTGGAATCGAAATAGAATTAATAGCTGTCTATGGTATAGTATTTGACGAGTTGGGGTAGTGACGAATTTAAAAAAGGGAGGCAGAGGGACTGTAGTTCGAAGTGACGAAATCGAAGGGAGGCGAATTTTGTTTAAATATTATTATTAAAAAAATACCAATCGTATTTAAAAGTATTTTCTTTTAAATTATAATAATTTATTTTAAAAGTAAGGGTATTTTTTCTGTATACAAGGAATCCATAAAATAAGTTCTGTTTAGAGGCATTTGTGGCTAAATCTAATGAACGGAATTGCACCAAATGTCATATTAAGGATATTGAAGGCATGGAATGCATACTTCCGTAAAAACAAATAATACAAAATCCCCAATACCAGGACTCTGGAGCCATCCGAGCTTAAACCAGACATAATATAAATAAAAAAAAGTTGCGATAGAGACACATAAATTAATTTCATGATCAAATTAAATAGAAATATCCTTCCAATATTTACCCAAAATAATATAGACTATTTTCAATGTGCTGACTTTTCTTGTGTGAAATAAAATGTACCCGATGTGCGTCTTATTATGATGAATAAAAGTTTATTTCCTTTGAGTTTAATCCATAAATTCACTTATGTGTGTTGGAATTTGATTTGATTTAATGTTTGATTTGATGTGCTTGATTGTCGTTCAAGAAATGTTAACTGTAACCGTTACTTATATTTTGACATTTTCTTTCTTTTTGCTAATTGTTGTACTATATATATTTCTGCTGTGATGTGTTTAATGAAGAAAAAGGAGTTTTAGTACTTAATCATGTTGATTTGACGGGTCGTAATTATTCAAATCTTAACCTCCAAGTGTGTATATAACATATATAATACTCGTTTTCTGCTTGGACAGCACCAAAATCTACCTATCAATGGTTTTTAGTACTAATTTCTTTTTACCGAAGTCTTCTCCCATACCTTCAAAACCCTTGTATGAAATATTTCCGTTCATTAGTTTTAGTTGTAGGATGCCTCTAAACAGGAGAACTTATTTTATGGCCACCCTTTATTTAATGAGTTTAATTTCTATGACTAGAATATTACTAAATAAAAAAAAGGACGACGTATTATACGTTTCCCCTACAAATCGGTTAAATTACGGCAGAATGTTGAACCATTTATTAAAAAAAAAAATTGTTAATAATTGTTAGGAAAAATTTATGTTAATGACTCTAATTGAAGACGCGGGCGGTAGAACCGGACATCTCCAGCTTTTCAAATTGTTCAGGAAGGAAGAAAAACATTTTAAGCATACTTAACGTTTCTCAATACTTATTAAATGCGGCTAAAACATTAAAAATATACTTTACTCTATCACAGAACGGTTTTAGTTTTTCAACATTTTGCTTGTTTTTTTTATTGAAAAAAAAATAATGTAGCTGTTTGAATTTTGTGCCAATAATTCTGGCTTAACAATAAAATTCCTGTAGATACTTCTCCAAAATCATCGTCAATGTATCAAATAATATTCGTTTCATTTAAGGATTGCATAATAAACTACATGCATAGTCTAGTTTTGAATGATACCCCTTTAATGTTATCTCGAATGTGTAACGCACCTTTTAGCTGGTTCAACAAACAATACACCTTCAACCTTCGAGCATAGGTTGAAGGTAAATTGTTTGTTGAACCAGCTAAAAGGTGTTGTAGAGCGTAGTAGTAGAGCAAATATGACGTAATAATCGTGAAACTAACATCGCAGACATAATGGCCTCAGACACGTGACTTCTTTTCAAAATTATGAATTAAAAAATATTCGCGAATGGCTGATGAATTGGGAAATGTGTAACAGTGAAAATTTATGAATGTAATGACGTAATTAACACGTGTCTGAGGCCATACACGTTGGTTTCACTTTGATGTTAGCGAGATTATAACGTTATGTTTTCTCTACTTAGAAGGATCCATGCTCGAAGCCTTCAACAAACGAGTTTTGGAAAACAAATGTCTGATGCAATACGGAAAGCGATCCCACTAACATTTAACCAAACGTTTAACTAATTCACTTCAAAAACAAGACCTGGATCTGTGCTGTCGTACAGCGTATCATACAACAGTATAGCTACTTTTTGTATATATCTCTATAGCCATTGCTTACAGCTGTCTGGTTCTTGAACCAATTGACAGGGGATTTTTCTTTATGAAAATAAAACAAAAAATGTAAATAAAGTGGAGTTGTCTTGTTTTTCCAACCACGTTTTCAATTATAATTATAATATAAAAGGGGACGGCTTAATTTGTGTAGCCCACAGGCGACAATTTTACGAATCCGCCATTGGGGTGGGAACAGTGTAAAACGAAAATGAATCCGAAATTCCATGACGGATTTATTTCTTACAAAATGGTATAGTTTATTATTCTAATTACCAAATGAAAATATCAGTTTCGTCTGATCAATTATACAACTCTTCTTTAGAATATATGTGAGAAGTTATAAGTAAAGCATTGCACGTATGCCTTTGTATTTATCTGTTGCCATTCTATTTATCTCGAAAAGTTTTAGATTACTCGTGCAAAACCCCTAGAGGGATCTTATGAATCTATAAGTACAATTTCAAGCACTGAATTTTGTATTCGATTTATGCTCTGCAATTCGATTCGAAACCGGAATTTTGCATGTAAATAGCGTCATCTTTCTAGACAAAATTTTTAAAATGCATAGAATCTTGGTTTGTGTCTATTTCTCTGCTATTTCGAATTTTGGGTTATGGAACGTCTTTGTTTTATAAAAAATATTTTTTAATGCTACTGTTAAACTACTTTTTATTTAAAAATTGTGTGCCATGCTTTGAAGAATTTTTTTAAAAAATTTCTTTAAAGTTACATAATTAAATGTGATTTAAATCACAAAAGTTTAAAAAACAAAATCAAAATCGATAGTCCGAGTAAAGGGGCTGGTACACGTTAAATATGTCGTGATGCATCTCCACGTTGGATGTTGTTAGGAAGTTTGAAGAGTGGGATACCAGCTCAGGTGTTGTTCTCGTCATTCATTTTCCGAATCTTTGCTTAGTGAAAGTTCTTAAAACGTAATCAGTTTTTTATTATATAGCTGAAGTGCGAAGGTTATTTTTCAACTATTATCAAAACTGAATAAGTTATTCAGAGTCAAGAGATGCATATTTTGAGAATTTTTTTTTTTCAATATTGAAGTGATTTGCGTGAAAATGCAAATATCTCATACGAAATTATAATCTCCTATACAGGTTCCAGTAATTTTAATTAGACAAAAAAAATTTAATTTAATTTTAAAAATTAAAATTAATTTTAAAAAATATTTTAACAAAGAAAGATTTTAAAAGTTCCTCCATTTTTAAATTTTTTAAAATATTTTAAAGTAGAGGTTGTTGTGGGCTTTTAAATTATCTGCATTGCTTAGAAAATTGGCTATGCAAGAACTTTTATAAACGTTCGTTTCTTTCGGATAGTTTAAATATATAGTAAAACCAAAAAAGAAATTAGTAATATAGTTTTTAATTAAAAAAAAAATGGACAAAGCATGATTTAAACGTTTGCTTCTCAAAACGATAAATTTTTATAAGAAATTCCATTTTTCCCAATATAATAGATCTCACGAAAAACGTGTTCTCCTCTATACATTTGAGCTGGAGAACATGAAATGTCTTTTTTCAACAGCCTTTTTCGTCCAGACGTCCGTGACACAGTTGGTTCCCTCCGAAATACCGGATCCAGCCAGTCTGGTGTCGGAATATTGGCGGACGTCAAGCGCGGCGTCTTCAGATGAAAAAAGTGAAGATATTTAAGGTGGCGAACATGTCCTCTCCTTAAATGTTAATGTACCTTAAAGATAACGAACTTGACCTCACATTTTTCATGTAAAAACGTCGCGCTCGACGTTCGTCAAGAATTTCGGCACCATAATAGTTGGATTGGAGGCAATAATCTGGAAACCCTGAAAGTTTTGAATTTCAACTTCTAAAAACCCCGAGTTGGGAAAATTTATGCCTGCAGAAAATTAATATTATTATCAAATCTTAGAGGAAAATCAATCAATCCAGTTTCATGGACGTCGTGATGGAAAAAACATTGGTTTGGTTGGATACCGTGTCTTTGAAGGAAATCGACTAATCCAGTGTCACGGACGTCAAGCGCGGCGTCTTCAGATAAAGAAAGCGACGAAATTTAAGATGGCAAACATGTCCTCTCCTTAAATGTTAATGTACCTCGAAGACGACGAACTTGACATCACGTTTTTTATGTGCAAACGCCGCGCTCGACGTTCGTCAAGAATTTCGGCACCATAATGGTTGGATTGGGGGCAATAATCTGGAAACCCTGAAAGTTTTGAATTTCAACTTCTAAAAACCCCGAGTTGGGAAAATTTATGCCTGCAGAAAATTAATATTATTAACAAATCTTAGTGGAAAATCAATCAATCCAGTTTCATCGACGTCGTGATGAAAAACATTGGTTTGGTTGGATACCGTGACTTTGAAGGAAATCGACCAATCCAGTGTCACTGACGTCAAGCGCGGCGTCTTCAGATGAAAAAGCGACAATATTTAAGATGGCGAACATGTCCTCTCCTTAAATGTTAATGTACCTTAAAGATAACGAACTTGACCACACATTTTTCATGTGCAAACGCCGTGGTCGACGTCCGTCAAGAATTTCGGCACCAGAATGGTTGAATTCAATATCTTATTAGAGGAAAATCAATCAATACAGTTTCATGGACGTCGTGATGAAAAATCATTGGTTTGGTTGGATACCGTGTCTTTGAAGGAAATCGACTAATCCAGTGTCTCGGACGTCGAGCGCGACGTCCGCAGATGATAAAAAGAGCGAAGTCACGTTCCCCACCTTTAACCAACTCTCCCAAACCGCCCACGCCTTGAGGCAAATCCCTCGCAGCCCCTAAACCACTCATCCAAGTCCCGATGCGAGACAGATCGGATTATCGGGGGGAATCGGAATCCGAATCCGAAATGTAATTATCGACCCCGGAAACCGGATTGTCCGGTATTTAATCCGGGGCAGCACCACTAACGGGCCGGATCAAGCGACGAGGCGTGAGGCGATTGCCGGGGACTGTTTATTAACCCATGTTTTTCTCCGGATGTACTGATGACGAGTTGCCTGTCCGGTCGACTCTGGATGGCCGAAGGGAAGCCACATTGCAATGCGATTTCTGGTATCGATTTTTGATATCCGGATCAGAGACTGGTAGTGTCATAAGATGGGGTAGTTTAAAAGTGATTTCTCATTTAAAGAGGTCTCTTCTGACCACTGCTCAAAGTTACAACAAGGCAGTGCTCCTGAATATTTCCTTCGGGACATATCCCGAACATTCACCAATAACCCATTGTGCAGCTCTAATGCGACTTTACACAAATTAATTTAAATACTCCTTTTTTCTTTGAAAACACTGACATCTACTTTGATTTTATTTATAAGCATTAATAACCGAGGTACGAACGTTAGAGTCTTCGAGCATGAATGGACTGTAGTAGAGCAAATATGACGTCATGATCGTGAGACCAACATCTCAGACCGAATGGCCTCAGACACGTGACTTCTTTTCAAAATTATGAACTAAAAAATACTCGCCATTGGCTGATGAATTGGGAAATGTGTAACACTGAAAATTTATGAATGGAATGACGTAATTAACACGTGTCTGAGGCCATACATGTTGGCCTCACTTTGATGCTAGCGATATTATAACATTATGTTTTCTCTACTATGAAGGATCCATGCTCGAAGGTTAGAGTAGTTACTGTATGTAGAAATGCAAATTTCGCGATGTCATCAGTCAATAAACTGTCAAGCCAATTTTTCCACAAATGTAAATATTAACATAAAATGTTTTGCTGTATTCAGCCGTTAAAAGTCTCTAACTTCATTGTTTTAATTCCTTTTTTTTTAGATTTTCCCATATATCCTTAAAAATGCACCCTTTTATGACAGGCTTGAATGATTTTTTAGCTGAAATTAAAATTTTTGTTTTATAATAAAAAAAACATTTTGAAAAACGAAAAACAGAATCAAATAATGTTTACGACTTGTTAAAAACGCATTTATTATTAAAACGCATTATCCATTTTTTGTTCCACCCCTACCTTTACTACCTTTTTTTCCACCTCTACCCTAAATGTACTTTATAATTTCTTTTAAAGGGATTTGCGATAGAGTTTCTTTAAAATGTGAATTGTTTACCCAAATTTAAAATTCCCAAAAGGAACTCAATACCTACACTATTAATATCACTGTTGGTAAAATTCTTAAACAGAAACATTTATTTTTATTATTTTCTCATTTCAACATTATCTATGATTGAGTGCCCCGATATATTCTAATATTCCCCAATTCATCTACAGATAAGTTAATTTACCATAAACGCAATTACATCTCCAAGAGAAGTCTTATTCCACATAGGATTTCAGGCGCATAATTAAGCATCCACAAGAAAAGAAAAGGTAATCTCTTTCGGCTTATCGCAGGATACCTGCCATAAATTTCAAATATTTCTCGCCAAATAAAGCGGAAATCTTGAAATGGCGAAGGCGGCGTGTGAAAGCTCCATCAAACTACAATATTTGGAGACTTAAGAGAAATTTTAATTTAGAATTAAGAATTTCGTTAAATATTATTTCACGTTTGGTGTCTTTTGGGAGTTAAATGTTTCGGAATTCATCAAGAGAGAATTGTATTGAAAGAAGTAAACCATAATTAACATATTTTGGTTTGTCGTTACGTGCCTATTGAATAATGATATATTGTAGATACTTGTTTAACAAGGGATGTAATAAAAAGGGATGGGATGTTATAAATTGTAAAAAGGGATGTTATTTATATATATATATATATATATATATATATATATATATATATATATATATATATATATATATATATATATATATATAAGATGTGCTCGTGTTTCGCTTTTTGAAAGGGGCAAGGCAAGTATATTTTTTACGTCATTTTTGCTCCGCCTTACTATGGGTTTTTGATCATTCTCATTGGCTGTGTGTTTCAAGTATTGCTACTTAGGTTCGATCCCCGGTTGGGTAACAACTGGTGATTTAATTTTTAATTAGCAAAATAATGCAAATATCTGTAAATAATTGTGTTCAGGTAGCTGTTCAGATAATACGCTTAATTTATTAAGCAACTCTTTTGCAATTTTTACAAACTAAATACAATCCTTAAAATATAATTTAAACTCTTAAAATTTAGCAAATTCTAAATAAATTTAGCAAACATCACTTTTAAATAGTTCACAAAAAAACGAATAGATGGCAGCAAGTCACAAACCATTGGTTCAAATTGTTTTCGGATAATTTTATTAACTAAACCACTCTACAAATCGATTCAAATTGTTTTTTTGAAGAAAATTTTAACTGTTTTCTTTTAAATAAATTCATGATTAGTTAAAAACAACATTTCTTGTTAAATTAAGTAGACTCCTAAAAATACTGTACAAACGAGAGCATTAGACACGCCCACAGAAGGCGGAGGAAAGCGTCACTATGACGTCAAAAATATACTTTTCCCCGCCCTCCTCTAGATAGCGCGAGAACGAGCACACCTTTGATATATAGTCTCCACTATCCTTGATGAGGCACGTTCTATATGACATATTTCACTGTATGTCTCATCCCCACCATTTCCATGTTGTCACGACACTGAATGTTTGCAGTAAACTCATTGGTGGTCTGAAGTCACTCCACAAACATGTAAGGAACGCAAAACGTGGGATATTTCTCTTCATAAATATAGATAGTAACTTGAATTTTGATATAGAAATCTTTATGGAACTGGTAAAATATTTCGGACGTTATTTTCGAACTAATCCAACTATTTGTTTTTTTTGGATATCTAACAATAAATAGAATCTACTGCAAATGCGATTAGTTAAATTCCGTTGAATTTCTATTCGTTTACTGATTAATACGAATTGCTAAATATATTGTTAAATATAATTAACAATAATAATTAAAATTAAGATAGTTAATTGTATATCACTGAAATGAAAATAAAATTATACAAAAATAAATTTACTTTAGTTTAATAATATTTAAATTTGTAAAATAGAAATATAGTATTAATTGATCTTTGTATTTTTAATTAATGCTTCTAACATAAAAGTTAAGAACTTAAAACTTATTTGTTGTGTATTTAGAATTGGTAGGCGAATTTCTATTTGACTTGTATTCTATATGTGCCTATTGCACATTTTTTGTTGTTGTTGTTTTTTCGAATAATTAGGAAGGTAAAAGTTGATTGATTACTCTTTCATCTACCTTTTTGCCGTTATTCATGACACAACAGTTTGAAATTATATATCCTTTACTGGTAATTTTCTGTTTCATAATTGAATTAATATTAAAATCCCATGCGATATTTTATCGTATATTCAAAAGGTAGATAAGGACTAGACAAATTATAGAAGCCTCACTATCCGGTGCTCTCTCGTAACTGCAACCAAAATACATGACATTTTGCTAATGGTCTTACTTCTAGACTTAACCATAAAACATCTTAAAATATTTTCTGAAATCAAAACTTAAATTACTTGCCATTACGTTAGAAATTTGTTTTCGATGCTTACAAATATACCTGATGAAGTTTAAATTATAGATAAAACTTAAATATTTAAATATTTCCCAACTATAAATTTTTAAAAATAATTTTTGTAGTACACATTCGTTATTTGAACATATATTTGCCCTTTATCCATGTTGCCGTATATACGTTATCATGTATGGTAAAACTATATGTTTAAGATTCATTAAATGCCTGTCTTTAATTTTAAAATTTATAGTGCAACCCAGAGAATAAAAAAAAGCTACAGTTTCGATAAAGACCCAGAAATATTCCAACGACCATTAAAAATTCGGTACTTTCTTCGTATCTTGCTTGTAGCCATTTTAAAGGTACGGGGACAGAAACTGCAATGTCATTACAGCCTTCAAAGGATTTGAATTGCAAAAAGATTTGTGGTTTAACTTCAGCGGTCTAAAGTTAAGGAATATTATAGTTAGAGGAGAGTTGTGCGCTCGTTCTGGAAAGTAGGTGGAAGAAGTTTTAAGAACCTTAATCTTCATTTTTTTTTCTGCTGTCTGATAAAGCTTGTCTGGAAAAGTTTGATGATTTCGCTGGAGGGGGGGGGGGGGTCTTTTTTTTATTTCCGTCGCCATTTCTTTATCAGGGATTATTCGAAAATTTTAGCACTTGCATAAATATGACGGGGAAAAATTTTGTTATTATTGTTATGTTTGCGGTATGTTTATCTTGGTTTTTTTTATTAGCTATTTTTTGTAAAATGAATTTTGATGAATAATGTATTGGCTGAGCGTGTTTTCTTCCGACATTTTAAAATGATGCATTCGTATTAAGGAAATTATATTATTTAACTGTTATTTTAAACTTTTTTGGGATGTATTTCTTAAAATTTTCTTACTAATGTGGCTACCTAAATCACCGATGATCAAGGAATTTCAAAATTGTAAAGTTGTTTTCTTCATTTTCTTCATGTGTGTTTAAATGATATATTTATTTGCTAAAAAATTTCAATTTACTTTATTATATTTAAAGATATAGGTTTGAAAGTATATTTTAAACCAATAATTTGAAAAAATATTGTAAAATTGAGAGTTTTATTACAGTTAAAAATTGGATGCAATATACTGAAGAATGTTAATTTACCAACTACAAAAATTAAATATAATTTGATAAAATATAATAAAGTAAAAATATATCCTATTTTATTCTTTTATTTTTAAACTTCTTGAAATATAGTCAGCTATTGAAAAAAGTTTTTGTGGTTCTAGATACTCTGATTCTGATGTATAAATGATTATTTCGTTCGAGTTAAAACGCTGAATAAATGTCTATAAATGTGTCTAAGAATAATATTTTTTGGTTTTCTGTTGATGGACAACACCAAATTCCCCCTAACGCTTGGGCCTTCAGTTGCCCAGTTGATCAAAGGATTGCTAGTTCGAGCCCGTGCGGTGGATTTGACAAAAGAAAAGTAAAAAAAATAACGATCTCGCTATCGGAGGGTTGCCAGCTTCCCTACAAAAATACTAGAAAGTAGTCCAGAACATCCAACAAATTATTCTGGCGTATATACGGACTGGTGCACGATAAATCTGATTGGGCTCCAATGTCCTGACGCCTATTGAGGTTGCGTCGGGTGCCAGCTGAGGTGTTGTCCTCGTCACCTGACCATGGTTCAAAATTACGAGGCATTGTTCCCAAGTGGTTCCTTCGGGATAGGCCGCAAACCGTCGCCAATAACTGTGCAGCTCAAGTGCTACATTAATTAACCAAACCAACCAAACCCTTAACGTTGATATTTGGTAGTAATTTTGTTTTGTTTTATAGAAATCTTTACGCTATGCCTTCTTTATCCTTAATATCTAATTTATTACCACCATGATCAAAGACGATTAAGGAATGTTTGAAATTGTGAAGTTTCTGTCACTGTATGGGAATTTATCTGTTCAATAATTGGTTTTTAATAATTATCAAATATCTTTATTTTTAAAAATAATTCGGTCTTTGAAAGTAAACTTTCAAATACCTTTTATTAGTTAAAAATTACATGCATTATAATAAAGAACGTCGACGTTTTAAAACTAAAAAATACATTTTCGCCTTTAATTTTAAAGTTTTTTTTAAATATCTGAATATAACTGTATCAAGTAACATTCACAAGAAATTATATTTTTTGTAAAATACACATATAAGATTTTAATTTTATTAAAGACGAATTAATTTAAGTTTGAAGATTAAAAATATATACTTTAATAAAAGCATAAATCAATCCAAAAATACATTTTAATAATAATCAGAATACAATTGATTTATACTTCGACTATTTTCTTATTTTTTCACACTGTCAAATAAGTTATATGTACATTTTGTTGCTGCATGTAAAACTTGTATTTTTGAAGCAGAGAAAGTTACTGGTTTTCGGGTAGTCCAATATTCCAGAAACAATGTTTTCTTTAGCGTCATTCGAATAAAACCGGATACTTGTCTTTCCTATAAAAAAAAAAATCGTTTTCTTTTACTCCCAAGTTTTCGATTACAGGCAAATTTATTTTTTTATTCCAAATGTTAAAGGATATCGTTTCAATCTGAGAGTTTGGAACGAAGATCTATTTATACGTTTCCAGTAACACTTCCTAATTCTATTATTAAAGACAATATGTGTGACAGTGTCGAAGCACGGACAGAGGAGCTTTACGCGAAACATCATTTCAGAATATTAGAGAAATATATATTTATAACCAACGAAAACTTAGCCGGCCAGAAGAATATACACTAGCTGTTGCGTCTTACTCAATGACCCATCCACGCCCATACGTGCATTGCTTTATTTCAATACTCTACCTCCAGATGCGCCTAATGCATCGAATGATTCCAAATTTATCTCAACTCGTGCTATTTATAGCGAACTCGAAGTGTTATAAATGAGTCTCTCTAAATTGCGCCTCCTAAAGCTGATTTTACTAAAGTTTTACTTCATAACTAAAAATTAAGGTGACAATTAGATTATAACTAACATTTTTTAAATAATTGCATATTTAAAAATTCAATTTCGAAATTTGTTTTTTACACTTTTACATTTTACAATTAACTATTTTCCTGTTATAAACGGTTACTCAAGTTTAACAAATGCTTTATTACAATTCATTGAGTGTTTTGTGAAATACATAGGAATAAAGAGTAAAATATTGAGAGAAAAAAATCACAACATATTTTTTTCCCTTTCGCAAATTTTGTGAAAAATAAACGAATATATATATATATTTTGGCAAATATTTATTAGAAGCTTATTTAAAGAAGCAAATTTGTGTAAAAAATTGTAATTGTTTAGAAAATATTGGAAATACATTTTATTACTTACATTAATGTTTTTATATAATAGAAATATATGTTTTTGTTTAATTTTGTTTATTGAAATGTTTTAAATATGCCATTTTTTTATTTTGAAAAAAAAAGAAATAGTTTATTCCGCCATTTTTTATAATTATTTCGAAATGAAATGAACTTTATTTTGATTTTAAATGATCCTTAATTAGAAAAATCTTCACTATTTAGTCATTAGCTTTTCTTGATTTTGGTGCATGGCGTTGTAACAAATTTGAGATTAAACTGCCAATACCATAATAACTCGTAGCTGCTATTACTATTTTACCATACTATAATAACCCATAGCTAATTTCTAAAACTTAATTTTTTGTAAAATTGAAAGAAAAACGCGTGATATTCTGAGAGGAGTTAGGGGATGTTTTGATGATAATATTTAATTATTTATACTGTTATGGTAGAATACCGTTAGACTGGAAGTTAGCAAATATTACTCCACTTTTTAAAAAGGGCTTAAAATGTGAACCGGGGAATTATCGACCAGTTAGCTTGACTTCCGTCATTTGCAAAATATTTGAAACTTTATTAAAAAATCATGTAATGAACTTTATAGAGACAGGGGGATTGCTCTCAAGTATTCATGGGTTGATGTTTGGAAACAAACACAACTCGCCTGTGATTGGTCAAAAATTTCGCTTCTTCAAACACTTCCGGTTTAGCGTTTCCGATGATTATTTACGTTGTTGTTTTCACTTGCAGAATAAGATGACTAGTTTATATTTAAAAAAATTATAGCTTTTAGCTCAAATGCGATATGAGGAAAAACTTCGAGTATGCGGGGAAATTGAAATTCCAGATCCTCTGGACATGGATTTGCGAGAAAGTGTGTTTGCGGATGACACAAGCAAATGGCCGGATCTCAATTTCGGCGACATTTATATGTACCTCGTTGAGAGGGTTTGCTGGTATACCAAGGAACAATTCAAAAGTTATAAGATGCTAGATGCATTAGTTTTCCAGAATGTGGTTAATTTGTGATAAGTAGCTGGTTTTAAAAGACAACCACATAGACATTGGGAAATTTTTAGGATACGACAGTCTGTAGTTCATCGGCAGTATTTGTACACACTCGCATACAAATCATCTTGATATTTTTTAAAGTAATTCGAACCATAATTAAACCAACATCCAGGATCATTAAAAACTTGTGAAGAGCTCAATTTTTTTTTAAGGTGTTCGATAATTCAAGTATATGCAAGATATTCAGAGATTAAGAATGATATAATATTCAAATAGGATTAAAAACTTTTTGGTATTTTCATTTTCAACACCTAGTATGTTTTAAAAGGTGAAACTAGTCGATTGATTGAAGTAAATGAGAAAATTCATTGTCTGAAAATTGCGTTAATAAGCAATAATGTGTTTTTTAAAGATAAACTATTTAAATCAATATTCAGATTCTTATTAAAAATTGATTCATTTTTGTATTGAATAATGAATATTTCATTAATTTATTGGTTAAACAAAAAGTCAATTTAATTGAAAATAAAGCAGACATATCTGCTTTCAGCTTTGCTATCTAACATTAGACTAAAATGTGAAAAGAATTTAAATTTACATATATATTAAAATTATAAACACCAAATCTATAAAAAAAAAAGTAATGACAAATTTACATACATTTTCTGTAATATTGCATACATTGATATGTAAAACTTTCAGAAATAGGATTGGATAGTAATCGGGCGAAAGTTATTAAAATACGTTATTAAGTAGGATTGCTTTATAAAAGCAATATGAGGAAAGTGCCTATATATATTTTTTTTTTCAGTAAATTGTTTGTTGCGCACCAGTGTGAGTTTCGAATTCAAATACTAATAAAAGAAGATATTTCCGAAATGTAGGGGGATTTTTTAGAAGCAATGTGGATTCCCGAAATTTATCAGGATTGCTTTTTAAAATAATGGAAATTAAGAAGTACGTAAAAATGTTCTTTTCCGGAAATTGTTTATTGCACACTTTATATGTATGTTTTTCTCCAGTGTGAAATTTCGAATTCAAATACTAAAATAAGATATTTCCGAAATTTAGTAGGATTGCGTTTTTAAAACAATGGGGATAAAAGGAAGTGCTTAAAAAAAGGTTATTTTTCTTAAATTGTTTGTTGTTGCGCACTTTTTGCATAGTATGAGGTTTTTTTCCAGTGTGAGTTTCGAATTCAAACACTAATAAAACAAGATATTTCCGAAATGTAGAGGGATTTTCTTAAAAGCTATGTGGATTCGCGAAATTTAGCAGGATTGCTTTTTAAAAACAATGGAAATAAGGTAAGTGCGTAAAAAGGTTCTTTTCCGTAAATTGTTTGTTACACACTTTGTATGTGTACTGGTACGTATGATGTTTTTCTCCAGTGTGAAATTTCGAATTCAAATACTAAAACAAGATATTTCCAAAATTTAGTGGGATTGCTTTTTAAAAACAATGGGGGTAAAATGAAGTGCTTAAAAAAGGTTATTTTTCTTAAATTGTTTGTTGCGCACTTTTTTGCGTGTCCAGCCGATATGGCATTCGGTCCAGCACGTAAAGAACATTGTGGAACGGAACAACAACTTCGCCTCTCTTTCTTGCTGAGTACAATTTATGCATTATGCTATAAATTCTTATAAAAGAAAATGATTATGCGAGATCGTTTAGCGTTGGTTATGATTACAAACACTCTAACCGGAAGTATACGAAGAAGCGTCACCGAACTTCCGATTAGCAGCGCCATCTATTCAACACTTCTCAGTTCAACCCATGAATACAGTATGGGTTTAGATATGTTACTAATCTATTACAATTTTATGATGGAGTTACTAAAGATTTGGATGGTGGAAACAGTGTGTATATAGTTTATATCGATTTTCAGAAAGCGTTTGACAAGGTTCCGCATGAAGCTCTGCTGTATAAGTTAGATAGGATTGGGATTCGGGGCAATATTCTTGAATGGATAAGAAACTGGCTAACAGGTAGAAAGCAGAGAGTACAAATTAAGGGAAAATACTCTCGATGGGTAGAAGTCAAAAGCGGAGTTCCACAGGGTTCTGTATTAGGGCCATTGTTGTTCATTATTTTTATTGATGATATTAGTAAGAACGTTGCAAGTAGAGTTAGCATCTTTGCAGACGACTTAAAAATTATGGGCACGGTAAATAGCATAGAACAGGTAGAGCAATTGCAGGTCGATTTAACTAAAATGTCAGAATGGGCTGTTTGTTGGGGTATGTCATTTAATATTAAAAAAATGTCAGGTCTTGCACATGGGACTTAAAAATAAAAAGGCTTCTTATTATCTGCAAAGTTCTGAGATTAGTGCCAGTGACATTGTTAGTGATCTTGGCGTTTCGGTAAGTAGGGATTTTAAATGGGGACACCATTGTGGGACAGCCAGTAAGAAGGCGAATAGAATGCTGGGATTTATTAAAAGAAATGTATCATCTAAATCTAAGGACGTAATTTTACCACTATATAGGAGTTTGGCTAGGCCGCATCTAGAGTATGCAGTACAATTCTGGTCACCTTATCTCAAAAAGGATATTGATTTATTAGAACGGGTTCAACATAGAGCTACAAAAATGATTCAGGGTACTTCAGGAATGAATTATGAAGAAAGGCTTAGAACTCTAAATTAGTACTCTCTCTCTCTTTTTAAAAATGTATGCCTTAATATAGTTCGGTTCCGGTAAAATGATTTATCTGAGGACACATTTTTTATATGTTTTCGGTAAGCCGATTGGTCAGCTTGCCCAAACCTGTTTTTTGATTAGCTAAGACCAACTCTTGGAGACGTTGCTTATCCGCCAATTAATAGGAGCCATACTAAGCCAACAGCTAGAAAATCTTCTATTTTTAAGCTCATAGTAAAGTAAGCTAAGACTTTTTGTATTGTAGTCAACGAATTACACTTAATTATACTAATTATCTGAAATAGAGATAAAAAATATTACATATTATTAGTAACCTTTAACTTCTAGTTATTAGGCCCGCGATGACCTTGTCGGAAGAAATCCGAGTTCATAATCGGAGGGTTGCGAATTTGACTGTCATCATTCGCCAAGCATCCACTGGGGTTGAGGGAACTGATAAATGTTACATTGGTCATGGTAGAGAAGTTTAAAGAGTGGGGTGCCATCTAATGTATTACCCTTAGACGTCTGACCATGGTTCAAAATGTTTTTTTTTTCATGTTTTTTTTTCTTTGGGAGTGGTTCCGAACCATCATCAATAATTATGTAAATTTAATGCAACGTTAATGCAACTAACCAATCTACTTGTTTTTAAATTCTGATTTTAATTCAAGTACAGAATTTTCAAAACTGAATACAAATCATATTTTCTCCTTTTTAAATATAAAGTAACAACATTATAAAGAACCATTTACAACTTTCAAATAAAAGTTATAGTTTACATTAGAAAATAAATCCCCAACCATTCCTATAAAATTCTCTTTTTTTTGCATTTTCTAGGTTAAGGGGGTCCGATACCTTCGAATTTTTTTTCTTTATTTTTATACTTGTACAATCCAATTTTTTTTCTCTTTCTAAATATGCATAAAAACCATTTTAAGACGCTCAATTTTTTTTTTTAAATTGCACATTTATTTTTAAATTAAAATTTTAGTAAATTTTTTAACAATTTTAAAATTCCTACTCCTTTTTTGTTTTTCAATATTTTGAAGCAATTTTTTTTATTTAAGATCTTGAATAATATGTAAATAGATGTACGCATTCAAATTTTGATTCAGATACATCACTTTAAAAAAATAAAATATATTAGAAATTTTGGAAAAAAAATTGACGAAAAAAAATAAAATTCCATTTTAAGTGGTTTTAAAAAACAAATTATGGTAAAAATAGGAAATATGAATGCATACATCTATTTAAAATATATTTATCTCGCTATACACACAAAAATTATGATTTTAAGTATAATAGTAAAAAAGCCTTAGCATTTTTAGTGTTCATTAAATTTCAAAACCACGAACAGAGATATTTGCTTTTAAAGTTTACATATGATACAACTATGTTATAGGAACACATCATTAAAACATTCATAACTAAAAAAGTAATAGGAATTTTTTGAAGCAGTTTTTTGTGAGTTATTAAGATAAGTTTGAATATTATTTTTTAAATATAAAAAAAATGACTTTTTTTGCGAATTTTGGGTATCGGACCCCCTTAAATATAAAGTAACAACATTATAAAGAACCATTTACAACTTTCAAATAAAGTTATAGTTTACATTAGAAAATAAATCCCCAACCATTCCTATAAAATTCTCTTTTTTTTGCATTTTCTAGGTTAAAGAAAAGGATGGAAATCCAGTTGTTCCAACTAGATAAGAAGTATTGGATCCGTTTTCTTGAACAGGCAAAATCACTTTGTGGTCAAACCAATCACATATCTTTTCCGTGGATATTTTCAAGAAACACAGAGAACTCTATTCTCTGGAGAGTTTCGGAGCACATTTTAAAGTAAGACGTTTTTATAAGGAATTTTTCACGGTTATTTTATAGTAACAGTTCATAATTTGAAACTAGTTTGCAATTACAACTTGATAATTTACGTCAACATTTTTATAGCTCAAGACGAAACAAATTAGTAAAATATTAAAGACAATTGCTTAATTATGTTTTGTAAGTATTTATGAAAACAAATTGATGAACACAAATTTAAAAGACATATGCAAAAAAAATTGCGCAAAATTCCCAGAAAAGTTATGCAGTTAGTAACAATTAAATTTCTATTTGACTTTTAAAAAACTATGCTTCTAAACGTTTACTTATAAAAATTGGTTGTGACTGTGCTGGAACATGGCTAGAAGGATTTTATGATAAACACTTCAGCATATTATAGAAATAAGGAGTGGTCGTTCTAAACCCTTGAAAAAGGAAAATAAACAAATTGATTCGTCTGATTCCGCAACCCCTATCCGCCTTATTTGAAGATTGAATATGGATCGAATGGGTCAGAATGGGTCACCATAACAGCATAAAATGTTATATTTTCCCTGATACCCAATGTAGCTGTTTCCAGAGGCATATCAGTCACGCGCAATCCACACACAATACTCCACTTTTTGAGTTTTGTTTCAATGGCACCATCTGTTTGCTTAGCTACATTTGAGTATCGCAAATAAAAGCAGTTATATCCAAAAATTATATTTTGGTAGGGGGGGAGGGGGGGGACTTTGACTTCAATTTTAAAATGTAATGAATAAATATCCTTTATTTAATAATACAAATTCCAAAGAGAAGTTATTCAAGCAAAAGTAGCTATATCCGCTCTATGCACGCTTTATACAGATGTAAAAGCAGTTGTATATCCAGCAAACGTGAACGTCAGGGCTTCGAAGATCAAAGTTTCTGATTAGATAGAATGTGGATATATCGGTTTCTGCTGCTGGAAGAAAAATAAATAAAGCGGTGAATACGTTTGAAAAACCAGTTAAATCAATATTCCATTCGTAAAACGAGTGAAAAAAATTTAAATGTCTTTTATTAATTATTTAGTAATAAGAGAAGTTACATAGTTTAATAAAGAATACCTTGGTAACGCTTCTTCATTTTTACAAAAATAATATTACTGTATTAACAGTAGTTAAGTTTTATCAGTTCTTCGCTATTTCATCAAAAAATCTTTTAAGTGCAATAGCTCCTTTTGCATCTAGTTTATTCATTTGAACTGTATGGTATCAAAAACAAGTGTTTGATGCAACAAAACAAATTTAGCTCGCTCTTGTATCATTTTAAACTAATTAATCTCAATATTATTAAGTAACGTTTCATTTTTTTCTGTTTTTTTATGTTTAGCTTTCTATATTTCACGTGATCAAAGAAATGCTATTTTTGTCAGATATGATCTAAGCATGAATAAGATATTCCTTATCTATAAAAAGCTTGTTTCACTATTAGATGACAAAAGTAGCACTAAATTTCTAGATCGTTTAATTCTGCTGAAATCATTACAGAATGATAATTTGAAATTCATATTTCTTTGTTCGTTACCATAAAGGGGAAAAATGTTTCAGAAGTATTTCTTAAATATGTAAATAAAATTAAATAATTATAATATTTTATTTGGAAAGGGGAAAATCTCATTATGCAATCTATTCATTTATATTGAATTGCGATTGTAATATCAACTATTATCAATATTTTAATTTAAAATTAGGAATTTCATAATTAAATACAGTTTGCCAAAAAAATTATTAATTTTTTCATTTATTGGTTGCGTTTGATTTCATTTACTTTCTTAAGTTGCTGACGACAATTTCACTACGTTTCAAAATATATTGATTAAATAAAATATATCTTCGACTTTTTTTAGGATTTGTAAAAATATATACATACTTTAAAAACAATAAAACTATTTATTCGCCTTTTTAAATTTAATTTCTTTAGCATATATATGGTATTTGTATCTTTATAATATATTTTCGTGCGTAAAACCTAGTGTAGCAAATTATATAAATGCCCCTTTTATTTATTGCTTTAAACTTTTTAATATATAAACAGAGCAGGTAACAAAAATCTTGTTTGATTAAAATTCAAAGTATTAAAAAATTAATAATATGAAGCGGACTTAAATATTTCTTTAACAAGATTTTAATGAAAATTTGCTTCTAATATGCGTTAAAAGATATGACATAGTATCTTTATGCGCATTATCACTCTTGGAATTAACTGACTATTTACCCAAGTATCCATGAGGAACAAACATTCAAAACGTTTTTCTTCATAGTAAGGTAATAAGCATATTCCAAAATGTTTGCGAATTAAATTCAATGAAATTAAATATGTTTTAGACGAAAACAATAGGTAACTTTGATGCAAAATTTATGGGATTTTCATTAGCCAAATTTTCAAAAATTTGTATAAAACATTTTTTGAATGTTTACTCTTCAAATATACTACATGCCAAACTATATATTATACATACTACATGTCAGTCATCTATACTATATAATATAAATCACAATGCCAGATAAAGCCGATAAAATTTTGAATCTCCCCACAGCTCTTTTTTATCCATGGCCAATAATTCGAAATTTTTTGTCCCCGGTTTGCCATTTGAAACTTCTTTCCTACCACTGGTATCTGTTATCCGTTTATTGAGCAAATGATTTCCTGCTCGAATCGGACAACGGAGATTAAATTGTTTGTTGGATTCGATCCCCTAACTGGAGAAAGACAAAAATCAAACACAAAAAAAAGTTCAATTCGCCAGAATTCCTTGAATTCCAGCCCATCGTGGGATAAATAGTAGATGAGAGGTGGGTCCTTGATTTTGATTCGATGAGGTAACTTGTTCTGTTCGAATCAAAATGTTGTAAAGAATTCATAGGGAAAATGCCTGATGTAATCAAACGCATGGCAAGGTTTGAATTGAAGACAGATTGAATAACCTATCCATTTGGGGTTAATAACGCTATTGTTGTTTTCGTTCAACAACTTTTGGGAAAAGAATGAGTTGAACTTAATATTTTTTAGTTATATAAAATTTAGTTAAAATATTTAAAAGGATTTATTATGATAATAAATTTAATTATTATATAGAGTGTATGATAATTTTTTTTCAATTTTGACACGCAGCAACGCATTTGGCCGTGGCGATCCACTATGTGGCCAAGTTGGCCAGATAGTTGTAAATATAATTCTTATACACCCTGTATTTTAAACTTTGCAAACTAATCTAAAAAATAAATTGTGAAAAAAAAATTCAAAATTGAAAATTAATTGAAAAGGAAATTCTTATGTTAATGTAGTTTATTTAGGGATATATATAATAATGATATATTGACTATAGTGTTATATTGAAGCCTCGTTAAAGTCATTTTATATTAAGAGTTATTAATTATCTTTGTTTCAACATTTTTAGATTAAAAAAAAACACAGGAAAAACAATAATTCAAAAAAAAATTATGTAATAATACAAATCAAATTATAAATAAATAGAATAATAAATGAAGATTATTAAAATACAAATGCAACGTTAAAATACGCAATAAAAAGCAATAAATGAAGATTACATAAACTGAAATTGTTGTTCATTAAGTAATATTAACTATTATTTTATTATAAAAAAAATTCTAAAATCTACAGTTGGATCAATTACAAACTTTCAGCGTGTCGTGACTACAATAGAAAACTGCGTGAAATAGCTTTTAAGAAAGTAAACAGTATTTTTTTTAATTAGCAGTGATAGTATAGTTATCACAACGTAGAAATTTGAATCGGGTGGGTCACAATATGGATAGACTCCATGTCCATCTGATGGCTCACTGTATGGAGATAATTAGTGCGTATTGAATCTGTGACAGCTCTAAAATACAAACGTTAGAATTAACTTGAAAATTTAGAGAATGGGGTTTCATATAAAGTGCTAACCTAAACATTTGAAAGTTTTTCATAATTAATAAGCAGTGTTTACAAGTATTTGCGTCTAGATAGAGTCCTAACTGTTTCCAATATACCTCTAGTGTGACGTTAAGTAACCGACTTACTAAGAATATTGCACAAAATGTGATTTATCAAATGAATAAAGACGTATAGTTATTTATTATTAATAAAAAAATATATTAATGCTTTAACTCTTAACCTTTTTCAATAAACGTTGATGAAAATATCAATGAAGGTGATAATTCCATACAATCAATATAATAATGAATATTAAAAACGAATTATTATTATTAACAGCTCAATAGGTAGCTAACCAAACCCACGCACAATCCGAAAATACTTATAATACCTCCGGATCAGGATTAAAAGGTAATGCAGCCCATTACCCTCCATCAGGATTTGGCTGTCAAACCCGAAAATAGTTTGAGCACAATGGCGTTGACCAATCCATCACATCCAAATCCGTTTCATGCCGCGAATTCATTTTCGTTAGAGGAATTTTTCCCTGCATCTTCGGTCCATCTTTATTAAGACTTCGCGACAAGACGCGGAATTGGGAGAACAGGAACTCTTTATTACAGGTGGGCGTTAATGGTCAGTTAATATACGGGGTTCACGATGAGCACATCTGTTGTACTCTAACATTCAATCTGCAATCAGCACTAAGCTAGAATATAATTTAATTATAAGCACTACAGCTAGGACAAATCGTCGCCAACCACTTCAAAAATACATTAATTGTTACATTTAAAAAAAAAAAATTCATACTTACTTACGGACCTCCAGTTGCCCAGTAGATTAAGGCGTGCAGCTAGTAATGAGAGGACTGCTAGTTCGAACCCGTGCCATGGACTTAACAAAGAAAAGTAAAAAGTTGAAATTTCTAATTATAAGCGAGTAGTTCTTGGCGACGTTTTCGGGCGATTCACTTCTCAATCGGAAAATGGGATTATTGTTTACAAATATGAAAGGATAGGAATTTGCGGGATAGGTTCGGATGATCACGTGACTTCCGGGCATAGGAATTTCTGTGATTGGTTTAAAGAATGACGTGTATTTATGCTGGATGAATTGAAAATGATAATTATTCTATTCGAATAGAATTCGGATTAAGTGAGCAGAGGAACGGATAAATGCTTTTTTGTTGTTGTGTCTGATAGGAAGAAAGAGTGCTTGCTTGCTGTTATAAAAGAGTGGATTGTTCAATGTACAACGATAATATCGGACTGTTGGTCCAGCTACAATTGCTTAGGAGACGAAGGTTTTGCAGCATTTGCGGGTCAACCATAGTCTGACGTTTGTTAACCATGATACAGGTGCCCATACTAACAGTATAGAGGGTACTTGGAGCGATCCTTAAAAGGAACGTGCCTTATTAAAGATAAATTTGATTGTTACCTGCAGGAGTATATGTGGAGGAGGTGGAATAACATCGAAATACAAAAAAAGTTTACGGCTTTTCTTAAGGCCATTTCTTCCGTCTATCCTCCACGAACACATGATTAATCATTGTCTGGTGAGTACTTTTTCCTTCAAATTTTAAATTGCATGCTGCTTTTGCAATTGTTTTTAAATGTTCTTCGGTTTAAGTGTTCTTTGTTAAAAGTACGCCTTTGTGCTTAAGAGTGTTGTCGAAATGCCCCAAACGACTGCCCGAAAGATTGCTTGTAAGCACCATGCTCGACTGCCTGGATGTGTAGCTCTAATGCGATGTTAATTAACCAAAGCAAACCTTCGAGATAAATTCTGAACTGTCGCCATTAGCCCATTGTGGAGCTCAATTCAGACGTTATTTCATTCAGTCGTGCAGACCTAATAGAAATCCTTTGAAATTAATTTTGTACCGTCACCGATAGCCTCTTACACAGTAGAAGTCATCCGGTCAATCATCCAACTGTGGTTCGAAAATAACACGCAACGCTTGAGTTGTTAACTGTAATTGTGTGTTTCACACCGAAAGCAACCCTAAATATCAGAAAAAAGACGCGTGCGCAACGCATCGGGTCGTTGGGGACCACTTCAAAACAAAGCCAAATCCGCTATCGGAGGCAAGTCTATACCAAATAAAAAAATAGCGGTCTTGCGATCGGTGGGTTCCAAGCTTCGCTACAAAAATACTAGAAAGTCGTCCAGATCCAGAACATCCAACAAATTATATTGGCGGGTATACGGGACTGGCGTAAGATAAATCTGATCGGGGTCCAATGTTCTGACGCCTATGGAGGTTGCGTCAGGTGAGAACTCGGGTGTTGTCCTCGTCATTTGACCATGGTTCGAAAATACGAGGCATCGTTATCTGGTCTTTCCTTCGAGATATGCCCCGAACCGACGCCAATAGTCCACTGTGTAGCTCTAGTGCGATGTAAACTAACCACACCAAACCAAACCATACTTACAAGAAAAAGAAGATAAAAGGAAAAGAAAAAAAGTTGTTAACATTTCTGTGACGTCACGTGAGACGTCATATCCAAGGACGAATATTTTCTCAACCATTCTTCCGAATTGTATGCATCGGTGCGGAACGGTATAATACATTATCGCACAATGACAGTCATCGCTCCAGTGCTTATAGTTATATTTTATTCTAGCTCAGCGGCAATCAGTTAGTTTGTTTCTTGTTAGTGTAACATTTAATGTGGTACAGTGTTCTCCGTGGGTGAAGTTATGTTCTATTTTGATTAGCAGATAAATACTGTTATCTGTTATCATTCACGCCTAAATAAGTGGGTTTAATAACTCGCTGTTTAACTCGCATAACTATAAACTTATTAACCCATAAGTTTTTTGCATTTGTAATAAAATTAAGATCACTGTATGTGAACATCAGTGGAATATCTCCGCTCTCATCTGTCTTACGTTACTGTGAAACAAGAAGAGTATAAGTGCTTAACCTGTATATCAGAATATGAATATGACCATGGCTTATCTCTAAAACTACTTGATTGATTCTAATAAATGAGATTTAATATTATTTGTCATGACTTTAATTTATAATTCATAAACTTGTAGCATATGTTGTGATGAATACCATAATTTTTTTAACGCTTTGCGAACAAGAAAAATATTAAAGTTATAAAATTGTTTTTCTGCATAATAAATAAATTTATACTTCCAACACATTTTCCACTTTATATAAAAAAAAATTATATTAGTAGAGAGAACGTTTATTAAAATCCGTATATTTATCTTTCCTTATTAAATCCTTATTAATTAAAAAATACACTTTCTCTTTTTCATTAATTAAATTATACGATTTTTTTCTCAGTTGATTCCCCAAAATCCATTCATTCCGGATAATACAATACGAAAAACACGGCGATAAAATTATATTCTCCTATACTTTCAGAGCAACATACCATTCTGAAACACCTGTAAACCATTGTTATTATCTTACAGTCCCTCTTGTATTAACCCTCTGACGCTCAAGGCCATACATATACATATATATATATATATATATATATATATAATCTCCCAGGATCTCAAGTTTTTCTAATCATGCACCCGATTTTTTAATTCTATAAAAATTTTCAATTTTCAATATTTTTTTTTAATTCAAAGATTTGTAGTACGACTTAAAAGTTTTTTACAATTAATTAAAACAAATTAAATAATATAAATAGCATGTCCAGAAAAAAACATTTACCTATAAAAAAAAAGTGAAAACAACTTTACAATTGCAAAAACGTCTTAAACGTCAGTGGGTTAATTAAATTATACCTTTTTTCGTCTCAATTGATTCTCCAAAACCCACCCATTCCAAATAATAAAACGCGAAAAATACGGACGAAAAATTGTATTTCCATGCTCTTTCAGAGCAATATTCTGAAATACCTGACAATCATTGATATCCCCCCCTCCCCCCATACCTTTCCCGAAAAAGCATTTATATTGATTTTAACAAATCAAAAATTGTCTCGCGATTCTTCAAAAAGGATGCACAAAACCGGGATTTCTCCCTCCCTCCCGCACAGGACCGATTACTCTTCGTCTTGCGATGGTGACAGGGAACGTCGTTTCGTGTTACCACGTCCTGTGATTCTTCCCGCGTTTATCTGCACTAGGGGAGTGTGATTGTCGAGGACAACCCCCATTACGAGCTCCAATATCAGAATGTTCCGCCGTCTTTGTGCTGCTCTAGAGAGCTATGATAAGAAGAAGCTTTTACGTACTCGCTTGGAGATCGAATCTACAGAGAGGATTTTATTTTTATTTGGTAGGGTAAGAAAATACATGTGGGTCCAAACCAAAAGTAACTGGCACATTTTAAAATTTAATTTAAGTTCAAGTAATTGGTTTAAGACAATACCGTTTGAACTCAAATGTTCATCATTATGAATTAAGCAAATAAAAATTTTAGTTGCACACTTTGCCGCTGAGGGCGCTACTTGTTTTTATGTTTAGTTTATACGTGCATTTCTGGTGGTTTTCAGATTAGTTTTGGACGCATTTTAAAATTTAATTTAAATTCAAGTAATTGGTATATGACAATACCGTTTGAACTCAAATATTCCTCATGATGAATTAAGCAAATAATAATTTTAGTTTCACACTTTGCCGTTGAGGGCGCTACTTGTTTTTATGTTTAGTTTATACATGCATTTCTTGGTGGTTTTCAGATTAGTTTTGGACGCATTTTAACATTTTATTTAAATTCAAGTAATTGGTTTAAGATAAGGTTTGAACTCAAATGTACCTCATGATGAATTAAGAAAATAAAAAATTTAGTTCCAAACTTTGCCACTGAGGGCAACTTGTTCCTGTGTTTTGTTTATACATGTGTTTGTAGTGGTTTTCAGAAGTTTAGTTTTGAAGCAGCATTGCAGAAATGACACTTTACACCGAAAACGCTTATTTTACGTCGGTTGGTACTCTGAAACCAAATCCATAATTACTATTAAAATTAATACTCTGAAACTGATTATAATAAATGGAATTATATGTAACTGTATTCTTAAATTTCTATGCTTTTTATCTGATGTTTTTAAGCAACTTTTGGTAACATTTGGAGAGAATAATTAGACACTTAAAAAACAACTTTGCATCATCAGAAACTTTAGTTCAAACTGCATTTTTTTTCATCATTTCAATTATTTTATATTAAATTTTAAAATGTGTCACGGTCTTTTGATTCATCCTGCATATTTTCACACTTTTTTGTTTTTAATTATTTTTTATATTCAAAAACATATTTGAAAAATTAATATTGGTGTCTATAAAAAAATTATTTTTGTAATATTATATACATAGCCCTAACGGAAAAACGATTTTTTCATCCGTGGATTGAAAACGAAAGATGACAACATGTTTTACTTGGAGATCCAGAGGCTATTCTAAGCAAAATTTACGACTGTCCAATTGTTAAAAGAAAAATTCCGACAATTTGTTCGAAAAATTTGCGACTGCCCAATTGTTGCCCAACTTTTTTGGGAATTAACTTGGAAGGTTTTCGCATAATTTTTAATGTGGTATGGAAGATAAATTTGCTATGATTTTTTTAAACAGTAGATTTGTTATAAGAAAAAATCATTTTTCACGACTGTCCATTTCAAGTATACAAATTCCCATTCTTTTATTTGCGATTGCCCAATTAAGACCACGACGTTTGAACAGTTCCAGTGGGGATATTAACTTAGGTCTCTTGGAACAAAACACTTTATAGGAAAACAAATTCATGATCGAAAGTTTGCGAGATTGAATCCCTTAACCCGAATAAAAATGTGTTCTTCGGTAGTTGAGTGTTTGCTTGACAAGTTTTTCCTCTGTACTTCGGCTAAGGTTAAATATTGTAGAACAGTAAAGAAACAATCGAAATAATTAAAAATATCCCACAGAAATTGCAGCGTCAAAATAATCACTGATCTTCTATTTTGATATGTTCATAAATTTCTAATATATATATATATATATATATATATATTTACTCAATCAATTCAAGTTATTTATATAACAAATGCATTATTATTGCTAATCCTTAAAGTAATGTAGCTTTCCGTAAAGCGCAGAAATCACACTCGGCTCTCTGCCAAGTTAATCACTTCAATTGAAATTTTAATGTTGACGTCAATATTTTCTCTCATTCCCTCACTATTAAAAGTCTTAAGTGGGCTTTTAATTCCAAGTTTGAAGATGCGTGAAATTATATCCTTTTATGTCCAATAATATAATTCAACAAGAATTATCAATGCATATTTAATTTAAATTATAAATCAGCTTTAGTGTTTGTGCTCTTATATACGATCATAAACTTCCGATTTAACCACTATTAGGAGCCTTATCAACAAGGTTATATGGGTTTCTTTGTTTTTACATCATTATATATTTGACTTTATTAATTTACAAAGGCCACTCGATTATTCTATATTTAATAATAAATATATTGCGTGTAACTAAGTATACTTAGTATATGGGGAAATATCACATTTACGCAAAAAGCATATAGTTCGTTAGACAAATATTTACATGAAATGGAGCAAAACTCAAATATATTTTTAATATGGTATTTAGTTTTAAAATTGTATTATCTTAATATTAACATCCTTAAAAAGGTAAAATTCCAGGAAAATGTTCATTAAGATGAGCTACATCACTCTCAGAAAAGACACTCGCATGTTTGAGCATTCTACTATCGCTTAGGCTACTTTCGGCAATTTTAACAATCGTAATGGTGTTTAATCAACTGACTTTTGACGAAACCCGAATCTTCAAATTTTTAACGAAAGTAATTTATTCCGTTTCGGTGGTATCAGCTCATTCGGTTATAATTAATTGCCACAATTCAAAAGAGCTGTCCTGGCTCGGTCGATATCGTGCGTAATTTCGGACCAAGAGATCACTGGTTCGAGTCGAGCTGTCGATTTTTATTTTAAATCGTTCTCGTTTTTGGCGAAATAAATTTTGTGTCAAAAACGACAAAATGAATGTCCTCAATTTGACTAAATACTCAATCGAAACATTTAGCAGGCGTCTGTTGTGTCGAAAATGACGGAGAAATCTTCAAAATTAAGCATGCATTTTTAACAGTAATAGACTAAAGGAATGTATACATTATTCACCTAATGAAAATGTTTGCAGAGTAAAATAGAATGTATAACAGAACATTTTCGAGACATTTGAACTGAAATAGGAAAGTCATAAATTTGTTTTAATTAGTTTGGTTTGGTTAATTAACGTTGCACTAGAGCTGCACAGTAGGCTATTGGCGACGGTTCGGGATCTATCTCGAAGGAAAGACCCGGGAACACATACACTTTCCCACACACATTCATAGATGCACCTCGTTATTTTAGAACCATGGTCAGATGACGAGGAAACACCTGAACTGGCACCCAAGGCAAACAGACGTCGGAACTTTGGACCCCGATCAGATTTATCGTGCACTAGTCCGCCGTTAATTTTTGCGGATGTTCTGGACGACTTTACTAGTATTTTGTAGCGAAGCTGGCAACCCTCCGAATACAAGATTACTACTTTTTTTTCTTGTTTATATTAAAACAATGTTCATTGTGGAAAGGAATTTTTTTACTGATACACTATTTATTGATTTGACTATGGACACCGTTTCACAACAGTTTTTTCATCTAACTCAACCTGCTACATTCATTTGTATTTTGATCTATATTCTTTTACTCATACCTCTGTATGTTTAAATATTTTTTATTCGGAAAATAAAGCCGATAATAATATATCACATTTTTGATTGAAAAACCCGTCTTACTCCCCGTTCCCGACAGTACAAACTCCTCCATCATTAATAAAACATAATAAAAATGCGTATAGATTAAGACTACCCCTGCAGCAAATACTAAGTCAGTCCCCGGACTATATTAGTATCCGAGGAACCATCAGTTAGGTCACACTACTATAACTCAAAATAGTTTGGCCTGTTATGCACCGGACTATCCATCACAGGAAATCCGTTAGTTGTCTCTCCTACCGAGATTTATTCTCCTAGGAGGAATTTTTCGCCCAACACCCCCCCGTCCATCATCATTAGCCGTGCATCGTGACACGACTCGACAAATCGCCGATCAAGGGTACAAAAAGTGTCAGCATGAGTCCATATGCTGTCGTGGGGAAATAATGGTCAGATAATGCCCAGAATTCACATTGAGTACCACTGTTAGCGTCATGTACTTAATTTGCACTTATATAGTCTATTCATGTTAGTGGGAATGTCATTGTCAAACAATGATTGCATTGCTGTATTGAGATATTAGTTAGGTCTGCAAATGGGATTTTAAAATGATATATCTTGGTTGGTATGGTACAGAACTCGAGAATGATAGTTCTTCCGTATCTGGTAATACGGTCCAGTCCTTCATAAAACATTAATAGGTCAGAAACTTAAATAAAAACAATGGGACGAGATTTTTTTATTTATTTTCTGCATAAATAATCATCCTTCTTTTCTTGAGCATTCATGTATGCAGGCTGGCCACAAATTGTTGAGCGATGGTCTTGTTTGGGTGTACCACTTTTAACTGAATTGGCATAAAAAAAAAACATTTATTTGTGCCCATTTACTTATATTTGAGACAAGTCGCTTAGCTATAATAATATCAAAGTAAAGCAAACAGACTGGTTTAGGATGTGTAGTAAAACAGTGAAACATATATCATTGCCCATAAATTAGTGACCACCCTGTATATTTCCAAATCTAGGGTTTTACAGTATGTGTAGCATATATTAAACCATCTATTAAGGTTTAAATTCTAGAAATCTGTAGCACAAAAAAACGTGCATTTCGTAAAATTGTAAAGAAGTGGTTATCCTAACCAGACCCATGACCACAGAGTCGTAGTTCAAATATCATCGTGAGATGGTTGTCAGTTTCGTTCCTCTGTATACTTCCGTCGTATATAGGGAGACTGCTGCATGTTAAATTTGTCGTCATCCAAACTCCACATGCCTATGTTCAGTGTGGTATACCAGTGCAGGTGTTGCTCTAAATATTATTCAAAATTACAATGCAGTGTTATAGTCTTTTCTTCGGAACAGATCTCGAACCGTCGCTAAAGCCCATTGTGTACTTCTAGTTGATTTTAATTTAACCAAACAAACAATCTGAAATCTGTAGCATTGAAAAGTTTATTTCATATATTGCATCATGCTATTCTTCATTCCATTTGCGTACTTGTGTACACTTTGGACTGAGATTGTCTAGATCAACTTCCATTAGAGAGTTCAGTAACAATTCTCCTTCATTCCTTTGAACTACTCTAGGGAGACAATAGCACAAAAGACGATTTACTTTATTTCTATGCAATCGAAGGCAATGTTTGGGACTATTTGAGTCCTTTTGTCAAATTACAACTCTGAAATTTCCCTCGACAAATTTTGCTTCGAATGCGAAGAAGAACCCGATTTCGATAAAATTTCGCATTTGAATTGCCTTAAAATTAGGTTATTATTTTGAACTGAATAGTATGCAAAACTATTTTTATCGTTATTATTGTTGTCAGTATTACATAATTTGAAAGGTGTGACATGCTCAAAAGGTGACCGATCTGTCGCGAGCTCGTGATGGTAGGATTGCCAGCAATCGTGCCTCGTAATCCGCAATAAACATCGGCCGTGTGTATAAGAACTAATGTCCGTTAAATCCGTCATGTTCGAAATGAGCTGAGGCATATGACAGATCCGCCGGGTGCCAGTTCAAGTGTTGCCCTCACCATCTGACCTTGGTTGAAAATTACGGGAGTGTTCCCAGGTCTTTACTTCGTATAGATCCTGAACCATTCCCAATAACCCATTGCATAACTCTAGTGCGACGTTATTTTAACAAATCTCCCCAACATTGAGAAATAGGTATGTTAAGTAACAATGACTCCTCTTTGCTCCACCATACAGTCTTTCATTTATATAAAGTTCGAAAAAGTAGATAACGTGAAATTTACTTTTCCTTCCCATCCCCTGAAAACCTTTTATCTTAATAAAACCATGCAAAAAAAAACCTCCTTTGCTTTTCTTTGGAGTCTCTAAATATCCAAAAGAGAGTACTTCAATATTCCCACCACACAACCTGGAGGGAAAATTACGTAACCATCCAGTGGAGCATGCTAGTTAAACACACCGAATGGATGCAGTCCGACGTCATCAACTCAAAACGGGATGTAGCAGACGAGTGAGGCACAAATACAATTCGATTGTTACGAAGGAAGTTTCATTTTACGTGATGTAAACAAAAGGTAGTGATGTATCTTTTTTTCCCATTGGTTTGGGTAGAAAGCAAATGGGTTTTAGGAGGAAATAGTTTAGTCCCATTTCGTAGGGGAAGGGTAGGCACAGTGGACACGCTAAGAATTTTTTTTTTCAATAAATAAAAACTGAAAAACATAATGAAAAGTCGGCATAAGTTAGTTTTGTTATTTAGATTTATGCAAAAAAAAATATTGTAATCCCCTAACTTTATCAAATGGCTTCTTAGCCCGACAAAACTGGTCAAAGTGGCTTTCCACTATGCCCGATATAAAATAACTTTTTGACATCCTTTAAAAAAATATGAATGCACATTTTTTACATAAAACCAATATTGTCATTCAATAAAAAGGTTGTGCAATATTTTAAAGCATTTCAAATTTCTTTTCAAAGCATTTTTAGTGTTTAAAAAATGGTTAAAATTTGTTTTAGCTATTGTATTGTTATTCAATTATTTACACACATGACAGAAGCATCGTGTACCCAACGTAGATAGCTTGAACACCTGATCCATCCTTTATTTTCTCTGGAAATAGTGGCCATGTCCACTTTGACCTCGTTGACACCGTGACATAAATGCGACTCTATAGGCAATGTTCCCTGGTATTTCCTTCGAAATAAATCTCGAAACGTCGCCAACAGCCCATTGTTCAGCTGTAGTGCGATATTAATTCAACCAACCAAAAAGGTCAAAGAAAATATATGTCAATTGACAGCGAAAAATGTGTACAAATTAAAACTATGACAACGAAGTTAAGTTCAGCAGTCTATAGTGACATTAATACATCCGCTTTTTAAGTGAAAATGTTTGTAAATAATAATTTGTTATTGATGTTAAGTTAAACAAATTTCGTTGCCGAAAACTATATTTCGTCACAAAAAAAACTTCTTGAAAGGCCGCGACACATAAAATTCCCCGACTGCCGGATAATGCAGAAACTTAAAGAGGAAAGATATACTTAAATATTGAGTATTTGGAAATATGGTGGATAAAAGAAAATCGAAATCCAAATAGGAAAACTGGAAATGTGGGATGTAAAAAGTTATATTCGCACGTGGGAAAGTTTGTCCTGTCACCAAGAATCCAGCAGAAACTATTCCGGATGGTTTAAAGACCACCCCTCTTTTTTATAGCTGCATTTACTGCAATCAAATATCACAGTAAAAAAATTGTCTGAATTCAACGACTGGTAGCAAACAATAGCAGTTTCAGATCTCTATCGATTTCTCTATCATTTGAAATATCAAAGTACTTTAAACTTCAGGGATGTTTTTAGTGTGTTTTGAGTTTAGGAAAAACAGAGCAATATTTTTCTTGTTTAACAATTGACCCTAAAGTTTTAATGGTTATTTATAATGTTTATTTATAATGTTAATGTTATTACCTATGTATGAATTTAAAGTTTGTCAGAATTTTGGTAAATTTCCAATTTACAATCTAAAAGGTTATAAGATATTAGCTTATATCGCACAATATAAAATATCAAGTACAAATATATTTTTTCTTCTAACAAATTATATCAAGATTGAAATAAATCACATTTTATTACCCCAAGTTGAATATTTCCTATGCTGGTAATAAAAGATAAAATTGTTTATTTACTCAGGTTTTCTTTAAAATGTCAAGAGTGCCTGTTATAATGACTTAATATTCCAAAAAGTGTTTTAAATTATAAAACCTAGTGTATCTTCGCACTTACAATATATTTTATACTTTAAAAAGTATTTTCTGGAATAGGTTCAAGATTTCATATCCATTCCCTGAATGTACTTATACCTAAATACTAAATGTATCTATTATCACCTTCTAAAACAAGACCTGTATAATTATATCTCATAGTCGGAGCATTGAATAGTTTTAAATAGACAATCGAAAAGTGGTTTAATACTTTTCTATTATCTTCGTTATTTAAAAGTAAAAAGAAGCAACTTTTTCACTTTTAAATAAAGACAATTCCTTCAAAAAACCAAATAAGCTTTAAATTTATCTGCAATCTTAAAATAAAATAAACGTTTACCGTTTAAAAAAAATTACGTACTAAATTCGTGAATAGCCCAAATGTTTGAGATTGTTTGTAATACGAATTCTAATTCATTTTCAAAATTAGTAAAGGTTGTGACTAACCGTTAAACATGCATATATCGTTAAAATTTTAGATATACTTAATACATCGGCATTTCAATAAAGTATAACATTAAATTTCACCTGCAGCAGATATACGATGTATTGATAATGCAAGGTCTGACCCGAAATATTTGTCTCACGAGTCCATCCGAACAGAACACGTGTCTTCGAAGTGGCAATTACCCAATGCTTTACATATGCAGTTTGAATGGATTCTCTGTATGAAGGGATAGGACTTATTCAATTATGCATTTATGGAAACGCGATGTCTAACTTCCCATTCGCTGTTCAAGCAGTAATTTCTCAAAGTGAAATTACATGGCACTGGAGAGGGAGTTTTGTGGAAAGTTTTACGCTTATTGATCTGAATTTAAATTACACACGCTGCCGAGGGAATGTGGTTACTTAAAGCAGTTGATGTTCCTTTTTTTTGTCTTGTTGCTTGGGAAATCGGTGAATCATTGTTTGTGGTGAGTTTGGTCAAGTGAAAGAATTCACATGTATTTTTTCGAACGAAGTTAAGGCACTAAGGTGTACTGGCCCTATTTGACCAATTTCCAAGTGCCAGTTTTTCAGCAAGGAGATTACCAATTGGATTTCCAATGCATTAAAAAAAGTGTGTGGGTCTGCGGATAACGTTTCTTTCATTCACTGATTTTTTTAAATGATTAGATCGAGACTGCTTTTATTTTGAATAAAATACAAATTGAAGTCTGATCATGCGACATCTAATTTTCTGGAAAGCTCAATTAACTGGATTTTTTTTTATTCTCTAACTTTATTATTTTTTTTAGAAGAAAGAATATTTCATTCCAACTTAACCCTGTGACTGCAATTCTCGTCCTGCTTGAAACTTGCACAAACGGACAATGTCATGGTACTTGTGTGATAATTGACTATTTGTAAGGTTTTAAAACATTATTTTCGATATATTCGACTTATAATATCACTTCAACCAACACTTCCCAAATTCAGAAATTAAATAGTCATTTTTGCAGAGCATGTGTCGAATTAATTTCTCGATCAAAGGGCTAAAGTTAAAATTTTACTACATTCCAATTATCTGGTACTGAAATATTTGGAATAATTTTTTTAATAGAACTTTCTCCCATCTTGATATTTTTTTATTGTATATCAAATACCCAATATAAATGTTAGATCATCTGGAAGTCCATCTAAAGGATCGCCATGTTGAAAAGACTATGTACCCCTTAAATCTATCAATACAAGTGACCTAAAGTTGCTCGCGTTGTAGAATTCGTAAAATGTGGTATCAGTTCAAGTGTGGTCCTGGTCACATGACTATGATTACAAAGTAAAAGGATGTGTACTCGGGTATTTCATTCCCTATGAATCCCCAACGATTGTCAATAATTCGTCTGTTTTGCTCTAATAATAACAGTTACCAACAACAAAATTCTCTCAATCCTATTATTTTTTATTTGCCGTCACTTGTTTGTCACATTCACTAGAAACCAGTTGTCACATAACCACACTCAATTTTTAAATTTAAAAGAGTAGTTTATGTTAAATTATTTTTCTAATATTTTAAGGTATGAATTCTAAATTTATTATTTATATTGAACTTAACTATGGTAAGTGAAATACAATGTTTTTCAGACACCGTTGACGATTGTTGTTTGTCATTAATTCTAATAACGTTATAAACTTTCAAATGGGCTGTCCTGAAAAAATTAGAGAATTGTAACTAACTACGTCTGTGTACTAATACATCGGCGTCTAAATCGCCTTGATAATACATTTTAACAGATTTGAATAATGTCCTGAGTACAATTTAATAATACTTCGATACAAATATTTCAAGTTTCTGTAAAAAAAAATAAGAGGGCAATTCGATAAAAACGTCCAAATTAATGTCGTCAAATATGATTTTAGTTTAAATCTGAAACCCTGTGCAGTACTTACGTCATGTTTTACGCGCATGCGCAAATACTTGCATAATATATTTTACAAGCATACGAAAATTGTTGCGTAATATAATTTACAAGTTTGCGCAAATCCGATTCTTAATTTAGTTAGTTTTCCAATTGCCAATTTGTTATTAGTTATTACGCTAATTCGACCATTCGCTATTTCTTAATTATTCATTATTTCATATATTTAGCAATTTAGTTATAAACCATCGGCAAAATGACTTTAAGTTAGTTTTTAATTCCGCGTCTCTTATTGGTTAAATTTACAACAAGAACTCAACTTATTGGTTAAATTTACAACAAGAACTCAACTTATTGGTTAAATTTTCACCCACTTCATCACGTGACATTGATATCTTGTGTGATGGAAATAAAAACCCTAAACACTCCCAGAGTTCTGTCAATGAAAATTAATATGGCGGATTGCACCTTTATTATTCACTTTTGCCCATATTTCAGATTTAAAATAAATGTGCTCTGGGAAAACAATTAAGGTTAACAACCAGTAAAAAAGGTTTAACTATTTTACTCGCACATATATAGAACAAAATTTTGCCCGATTTCAACCACAGGAACCTTTTTTCAAAGTATAATTTCATCATATTCCTGAACATCTTCAAACTACTTTTTCTCATACTGGAAAAGTTTTTTTGTAAGAACAAGTTGCCAGAAAAAAATATTTTACTACAATACATATTTTTAAAAAATAACTACCATCAAGTAATAATTAAATTAATGAACAAAAAATGCCTTTCATTACCACAAAAATCCATAAACTGATCACTTTTTTGCAATAATGTGTGACAATCTCGCCAAAAAATGTTGCCTAGTGTCTAATTAACGTGGCGTTTATTTTCTCCTTTGACGCATTATTTTTCTGAAATGTGTCAAACTCTTTTATGATTTTTTTTTATTTATTTAATATTAAGTTTAAGCAATTTTATTTTTTCGAGGGAAAAATAGTTGACATTAAGTAAGGGTTGACTGGGTAGGCAATTTTATGGAAGGGGCATTTTCAGTGTTTTTTTATCACCATTAAAGTTACCCTAACTTAAAATTTTATCCCTTATAAAATGCAATGATAAAACACATTTGAAATGAACAACTGTTACTAAAGTTCGGCTCTGCTTAAATGGCAGACGGGTCCATTTCAAAATCGGTAGAACCACAGCGATGCCAAGGATTGCCTTCCGAAGCGCTTGACGATTAAAAATTTCTTTGCTAAGTTTGAGGCGAGATTCTGGTTTGTTTATGTTTACAAACGTCACCGTCATGTGGTTTCGTGCTTTTGATTATTGTTCATGATCTCGTTTAATCGTTTTCCATCCATCATTAACAAAGCACCCATTCATTTGACAAACACCATTTTCATAAACACTAAAAACCTCATTATTGAAAAAATAATGCGGAAAACTGTTTTCAAATGTACAATTTTTAAAAGTTTAAAAAAATCTAAGTATAACATTGGTTTGGTTAATTAAATTCGTACTAGAGCTGCACAGTGGGCTATTGGCGACGGTACGAGGCCTATCTCTAAGGAAAGACCCGGGAACGATGCTTCGTATTTTTGAACCATGGTCAGATGACGAGGACAACATCTGAGCTGGCACCCAACGCCTTCAATAGACGTCGGGACTTTGGACCCCGATCATATTTATCGCGCACCAGTCCCGTATACACGCTAGTATAATTTATTGGATGTTCTGTACGACTTTCTATTATTTTTGTAGCGCAGCTGGCAACCCTCCGATCACAAGATCACTACTTTTTTACTTTTTTTTGTCAAGTCCATCGCACGGGTTCGAACCACCAGTCCTCGGATTAGTAGCTGAACGCCTTAACCGCTCGGCTACGGAGGCCTAGTATAACATTAGGAAAGCCCTTTAAAACTGTCTGTTTTTATGCACATATATATTAATAGTAAATTTTTATAAGGTAAATTTTTATAATGTAAACAATGTAAATAATTTAAATTTCAAAGGAAAAATAATTTTTTTACAAAAATGGTCAGTAAACTTGATTTTAATTCCCAAAATAACTTAATCCTGGATGAAATATGTTTATGGAAAAGTTACAAAGGTATATCAAGTTATCCTTCAATTCTCAAATGACAAATCCAACTAGCTTGAAAAACTTTATTTAAAATACCATGCATAAACAAAACACCAAAATCAACAATATAGCGCCAAATGTAGAAGTTATATCTCTAACGTGATTTACCATTTCCTCATTCGCTCTGTTTTCACATTTCGACTGTTCCGCCGTTCCAGACAGTTAGCTAGAGCTGAAGAATAACGGACTTACGGACACAAACACATTCCAAAACGAGTACCTTAGTTCTTTAAATAAATAATTATTTACAAAAAAAACTAGTTGTTTAGAGTAGCAAAACACCGCAAAACCTATTTAAAGTCGACGGCCCCCTAAAGCAACCGCTTGTATTATTTGGGCTTTAAGGGCGTCCCTGACCCCCAACATATTTTGTTTAATACTAGCTGAAATACACGTCGTTTTCCAGGCTTTACACTGAATGTTAACCGATATTTTCACATTGGCGCCATCTGTAGATTTTAGAATGAATTCATTTCTACTTTAAAAGGTGGAAAGGGTGAATGCGGTTTCGAAATCCCGTGTAAACAGTGACCTTCCTGTTGTTTTGGAGGACAAGTGTGTAAAATGTCATCAAGCTCGGGATAAAAGTGTAGATTTGTATAAAAAAAACGACAAACAAACCCACAAGCACCCTTCCTTGTGTATATATATAATAGAAAGTAAATAATAATTCCCATACGTCACTCTACATTCAACTTGCTCTGTCAAAATGTACTTACACTCGAACAATTTCCAGAGGCAATTAGCTGCTGACAGTGCGTTGTTTGGAAAGCTCGCTTGAATTTACCCCCAAGACCCGATTCCTGACTTTGACATGCAGCGCAAAATCTCCTTCCATTTCACTAGTTAAGAATAAATTCGGTATTCGAACACAACAATGGGGAGTCTAGCCGAACTGTATAGCGCAATTGCAACGAAGTTGGTGAAGTAGTCATTGCTTATTTAGTACACATTTGATGTGCAAACACTCAAAACGTGTTTTTTCCAAATTTTCTAGAAACTAGATTATTATTTCGTTGATATCGCATCGAAATTTCTATAGCACTAATATATTTTATTTATGTAAAACACATTTTATCCCATTGATATTAACTTGTTAAGAATGGTGTTGCAGACCGGCCCACTTGGGGGATGATTCACTGTGCTGAGAGGCCCCATTTGGGTTTGGAATGTGGCATCTTCCACTTGAGAAGTTTCGGTTCGATTTTCGGACAGAGAGAGCACTAGGCCGCCATTGAGTATGGTTGGATAAAAATCAGCTCCTCCACAAAAAGTATTGTTTGGGAATGTAAATAAAAACTAGTTAAGTTTTTAATAAGATGTCTCTTCTCCTTGAGTCTTCCGAACTACAGGAAATGCATCGAACCTGGTAGGTTTGCATTTGCATTTACAAAAAATGGAATCTGTATCCGTGAATTCACTGGGGAGAAATTTTCTGCGAAATCACCTTATTAAAGGGTCACGGTACCACTTAAAATTTTTTAAACTTTTTCAATCAAAATTGTAATGTATAATTTTAATTTATATAAAAGAACAATATTTTACACAAAAATTAAATATATATATTTTTTATTTAAACTTTTAAAGTTTTTTAAGCTTTAAAAAAAAACGCTAAAGCTTTATTAAATATTTATATTTTTCACCAAAATTTTTCTCAGAGACTTTGAATTATAATACATAAGAATAGGCAATAAAAATTTGTATACTGCTTGTATTTGGGGTTTGTATAAATGGTTATTCATTAAGGACACGAAATTTTTCCTTAAAACTTAAATTTTGTTCTTTAGTAATTTAAAAACAAATACTACTCAGTAATCTAATTTGCATGCCAATTTATAATATACACATATTTTACATAGTTTTTTTAAATAGATATTCACATATTTTACATAGCTTTTTTAAACAGATTTTCACATATTTTACATAGCTTTTTTTAAATAGATTTTCATATATTTTACATAACTTTTTTAAATAGATTTTCACATATTTTACATAGCTTTTTTAAATAGATTTTCACATCTTTTACATAGCTTTTTTAAATAGATATTCACATACTTTACATAGCTTTTTTAAATAGATTTTCATATATTTTACATAACTTTTTTAAATAGATTTTCACATATTTTACATAGCTTTTTTAAATAGATTTTCACATATTTTACATAGATATTCATATGTTTTAGATAGATATTTACGTATTTTACAAAGATATTCATATGTTTTAGATAGATATTTACGTATTTTACAAAGATATTCATATGTTTTACATAGATATTCACAAATTTTACATAGATATTCACATATTTTGCATAAAGATAATATTACATATTTATCTTTATTAATTTTTAGAAAAATAATTAAAACATATGGCAAAGACGTTTGGCAAATACATGGGCATTAAAACCAGCAAATAAAAAATATATAACAATTTTCACCTAAATTGATATTTTAGAAGTGGTCATGTCTTAATTTGATGCGTATTACTGGAGAGTAAAATTAAAAGGTAATTAAGGAAGCCCAAATCGAAAATGTTGTCATTAGGTTACACAACAAACGGATTGGTTGATTATGCAAATTAGACCGTAAGGAAATATTAGCATAGTCTGTAAAAACGCATAATAAATGGTGTAGAATATGCAATTTAATTGAAAGCATTTAAAGTTAAACGTAACCCGCTTCACTTCTTTTCGAACATGACCAAATTGATGTCAATCGTGTTGTTTTTCACAAAGTTATGATGTCGGATTGGATCTCTCTCCTAGCGCAACATGCTCTTTTTATTATGATACCACATGTAGATGATTTTAAAACATATTAAGTCAAAAATCCATTTTCTCAAACGAATTTATATAAAAATCTTTTGATGAAGTGTCGTAGACGGAGTTCGGGCTACTTTCGAAATTTATTCGATAAATAAATTTTATATTTTCCTATTAATTATTCATTTTATTACAATACATTTATACAATATTTATAAAATTTTATTATGACTTCCTTTTAATCGGCTGAACAGCGCGCCAACCAAAACTCCAAAATAAAACCGTCAGAAATTTTAAATTAAAACCGCCAAATTGGGCGCCAAGTCGAAAGATTATCAATTCGACCGTTATGTATTTTTTTTATATATGTTCGCGCAGGATTTCGGTTCTAATTCAGATATTTGCATAATTTTTTTTTGGATCGAAAATGTTTCACTTGGGAACAATTTGAAAAAATATCCGGTTATCCGGCATTTAGCTATCCGGAATTTTTAATTTACCGTACCGTTCCAAAAAAAATATTGTCCGATTTCGATTTTTTTTTTTTTTTTTTTTTTTTTTTTTTTTTTGATAGAGAAAAATCTGCGAAAAATAATTAGTTATCCTGCTGTTATATATCCGGAAACGTCGATTAACCGCAGTTTTTTTAAACAATTTATCCGATTACAAAATATTTTCTCTGTTTAACAGAAGTTGTACAACAATGGCATTTCGTTTACTCCGAATTAATTGGCATGGATAAGGATTGTTTTATGATACAAATTGTTGAGACAAAATGTAAGCACAAGTTGTTACTTGAATTTCTTGGTGAAAAATAGCAGGGGCATTCCCTCTGCTAAATTAAAAACTAAAAAGGGAAAAATAAAATATTTTCTAAAAAAAGGAAAACCGATTGTGTAATTGTGTAGTATACTTTATTCCCTACAAAATGGTATATTCAGTTTGCCCTACGATAAATAGAGGCCAAAAACCAAGAGCTGGTTCGTTTTTTCCCGCGACTGTATATTTATATACAGTCGCGACGAAATATTTATATACGGGTCATGCGAAATAATTATATATATATAGATTCAACACTTCTTTGTTAATAATATTATAACTAAAATGTGTTCATTGTTGAAGATTTCTTTGAAAACAAAGAAATATTTTTTTAAAAAATTTATCATTATTATTATTATATCGTAATAATGAAAACACACAACAATGTTTCACGATGTAACGATTTTTTTTCTTTTCGCCATTTGACGAAAAGTTTCTGCTAACGAAACTGCGAATTTCATATCGATAAATTGTATTGCTGGTATAGTATATACAGTTATTTATTATTGCGTACAATGGCTGGTACTCCTCTCAAATCAGAGGAAGAGTTGATGATTCTGTTCCGTCAAGGATTTCGGTCTCTTCACGAGGCCATGAAACCTAGCGTCTTGAACGCAGTTCCTTCTATGGAACGTGGCGACGGACCTTCCGTTGTTAGGAAGGAGGAAGCAGTTGCGGAGGGCACTCCGATATTAGGAGCCGAAGACGAGGCCATCAAAACCAGAGCCCGTTTTCTTGTCGCTTGCATCATCGCAAGAGCTCAGTCCATCTTGAGAACTAGAGCCCTCCGCCGTGAGATTGCATTCGATCTCGTACAACTGCGCAATATGGAATCCTTCACAGGAGGAGTCGTGAAGGGATTAAGCTCAGAATTGCCTGCGCGGCGATTCATCGCTATATGCGAGAGCAGCTCTCCCAAAGGCATCCGTCGAGAGCCTTCGAAGAAGCCGAACAGGCTCCGTAGGTTCGTCCGCGGGCTGTTCTGTTGCTGCCGTTGAACAACATCGGGCGGCAAGTGCATTAGGGCTACAGGCGACAGCACTCTAAACTAAACGCGCAGGTCTATTTCTACCTCCTGGGTCTGTGTGGAAATGAAATAGAAAATTCCTCTTTTCAATTGACGCCATCATAAAAGTATGGGCAAATGCGATGGTAAATTGTTTCAAAAAGATCATATTATTTTCAAGATAAACTTATCTTTCTGCCACTTGTAGGGCTAAACTTAATGTACCATTTCGTAGGGAATAAAATCTACTAAACGTTGATATACAAAAAAATTTGTATAGCGACTATATTCATATTAAAATCCGCACCAACTTTAAAATTTGCAATACCAACACCCAATTTTGACACAATATATAGAATCTACGACAAAATTTATCGTTGGAAATCAATTTTGTTAGTTATTTGGTCGAGTATTTTTTTAATAATGTGCATTGAAAGTTTAGAACTCGTAATGTTAAATGAAAATATTGAACTCTTAATCAAATCTCCCGAAATAACAATTTTTTTAACATGATATCAGTGTTACTTCTAAACGACCCAAACAAAATATCAAATGGATATTCTATCAAATGGATCATGTTAGGGGCCACACGCAAATTTAAAATCGACAGTTCTTAAAAGAATTCTTCGAAAATTTTGCTGTTTAGCAGAGCTGTGAAACCGTTGGCGTAAAATGTTTAATTCTTATCAATATTTTGCGTGATTGAAAACTTTTGAATGTCTATATGCAAATTATATAAATTCGAAAATAATGCCTATTAATAATGAATGAAAGGAAATTCAATGTTTCTTTGTGTGGTGCTAAAAAGCATTTCTACAAAAAAAAATTTACTCAGTCTTCTCTTGGCCTCTACACACTCATCGACACGACAATAGGGACAACTTCCGTCACCAGACCCAACCACCCAACGGTCGGGTGGTTGGGTCTGGCGAACCATCCAACTTCCAACTTTCTTTCGTTTTGCATCATTTAAACTCTTTTCATTCTACGTCTACTTTCTGGTGTTTAGATATATGCGGAGCAATTATGAAAGTTACTACACATCAAAAGCACTTTTTCTACATCGGACGGGGTGGTCGAGAATTCCAGATTGGTCGGAAGATGTGTAGGACGGGTGTCGGTGCGCGTGTAGGAGCCTTCATTTCGACTTGACAGTAGAATAATTTACTATTGTGTAGCGTGTTTTAATAAATTCAGTAATCAATAATAATGAAGTAGTCTGTTTGTGGATCGCAAAACACTTACTTCCTTTGCGTACAACAGGTTGAAAATTTAAATATGAGCACTATTAATCAGCAAGATATGCAAGTTCCGTTCTGTTTTTTTTTAAACCGGTTTTAACAATTTTAGAAATGTTGCACAAAGAAATATTTAAAAGCTCGTTTATTTATTCGCTGGAACCAGTTTAGAAGCCAACAGCCAATGAATAGGTGCCAAAAATATATATATATATATATATATATATATATATATATATATATATATATATATATATATATATATATATAATCTTTTTTTTTTTGTTTTCGTAGAATATCAAAAGGTATTACAGACATAAAATATTTGTGAATATAAGATAAGAAATATTTGTATATAGATCGTAATTAAAAATTTGATTACGTAGATAATATTTTTTAAGCTTACGATACTTTCACTCGGGTTCGACTGTAAATACAGTCGGAAATAAAACATAGTGTAGCTAAGCTACAAGTGCAGCCTAATGATAATATTTTTATGAATTGTCGAATGCGTTTACTTTTTGTTTATAAATATATAAAAATTTATATCTTTTTTTTGTTAAAAATATAAATATTTTCTTTAAAATAGAAACACATATCTACCACATCAATATTAATGTGAATTAAATAATTAAATTTTTTCAACTTGGAAGAAAAATTTAAAATTAGTTTTTAGCTAATTTTTTTAAAATTGGTTTTCCTTTTTTTTTCTTCTTTTTTTTAAAATAATTTTTAGATAATACTTATTTTAAAAAAAATTATGAGCTTCACTACTCATAAATGAGCAGCACTACCTTAACTTGTTGCGTAGAACTTAAATAAACCATATAACAACTAATGTGATTCTCCAAACTTACTGCAATATTTGTCTGAAACGAAACAATGTCTGGTAAAGTACGACAGTTTTTAGATGTAAATTGTCATGCTGTTTACGGTTTTTAAGTGTATCAGCGATTTATCTAATTATTGCTATTTAGATAAATCGATAAAATATATTAATATGTAATTGGCAGAATAAAAACATTGATTTGAGTTATTTTGAAAATTTTGTTTGGGCCATCTCCGGCATCAAACTCTGTCTACACCACTACCGTGTTAATTTTGAGAACAAAACACCTGTTTTATATATAACTAACTCTTGCGCCTCACATTGCTGGATAACACGTTAAAGCATATACATTTAAAAATTAATTTTAAAAATGTTGTTCCTGCTGGGACTCGAACCCGTGACCTAGAGTTCCGAAGTCCGTCGTTCTACCGACTGAGAAATAAAAGCACGTTTCATATATATTTTTAAGATGTTTCTTTATGTAATATTTCTAAAATTGTTTAAGTCATTTAAAAAAACAAAATGGAATTTTACAAAAACCTAGCCTTAGGCGCACATCTTGAGGATGAACAGTATAGTATATAAATTTTTGCATTTTATACCCAGAGGAGGTAGATGTTTTGCGATCGACAGACTCTTTTTTTTATTAATATAAATGTGTTTTTAACAATATTTTCAACAACAGTGGTTTGTATTGCCATTTAAAATCTATATGATTGAAATTATTAATATTTCTCAAATATATTTCTAAAATTACACTAATAAGAAATAATTAAAAAATCTCCTCTACCGTTAATCACTTTAAGCATTTCGCTTGATTATCGCAAACAGAGTCATTCAAATATGGCATGCATCATTCCCGATTCCGTCAAAACAAGAAGATTCCGAACGACAATTAGCCTTCTGACACGTGTTTAGAAAACTCCAGAACCGAATCCTGACTTTGACAAGCCTTCTTCCATCTCAATTCCTAAGAATAAATTCGGGTTCGTCTGCTAAGAAAACAAGCTTTTGGTGGTCCAATCAGAGTTATAGGGGGAGCTGACGTCGTGCACCCCCCACCCTTTTCAGATCCATCTCACTTTTCGCTCTTCCTACTCCTTTCCGTGAGATGCGAGAGTTGACAAGACTTTTTTTCCGACGCCTTTTTTTTCTCGCACCGTCTTTTCTTCGGACGATTTGGTTGATGGTCGTGTTTTCCTTGGGTCTGCGGGAAAAGTTGATTGGTAAGATTTTGTTACTTTTTAAAAAATGTGTTAGTGCGTTTTATGTGTTGCTATATTAAAAAAATAGTGCGTAAGCTTGTTTGGGAAAAGTGTCTTTCTCTTTGTTAATTTTAGTTTCTGAATTTGGGGTTCTTTAAAATAATACCTCCATTTAAATTTTAATGCTATCGAAATTGTTATATTTTTCGGAAATAGTGTTAATGAAGTTGCTTAGTATGTTATGACTATTTTTCGTTTACTTCAGATAATTTATAAGGTTGTTTAAAAAGTATACTAAATATTCAAATTAAATTTCCCCTGAAGTTGTTCTGAATATTGGAATATTTTTAGTTGTTATATTAGCAAATATTCTTCAAATTTAAATAAATATATAACTAATGAGAAAAGTTATTTATAAATATTTTAGTACTAAAATATCATTCTTTGCATAAATTAAGTAACACTGACAAATGAAAACTGTTATGATGCGCCCAATGAATATTTATTTTTTTATTGTGTGAATACCTAGATATATAATTGAGTAGTAATAATTTAGTTAATATAATGTTAATATTTCAATTTCTAAATAGATCAAACATTGTGAAATGCAATGCTTTTTTACATTAAATATCTAAATACATTTGCAATTATTTTTTAAATAAATTCCTTTATTTAATAAATATGCTTTTGTTCATAAGGACATAGTTTAGTAACATAATTTGATCTTTCATGCTTAGTCTGTAACATGTGTACTAAGAGGTTTTAATTAAAAAATTTACTTTATATTTTTATTTTGAGGGATTAAATTGGATATCTTAGTATATCAACAAGATTTAAATTGTATGCTTTTGTATTAAAAATATCACATCAAAAATGATATTTATCTTGGGTTATATTTGTTTCATGTTGGATTATATTTATTCTAATCTATCTGTTTATTGCTGCATTTACATAATAAAAAATCGGGTAGGCACAGTAGGTTGGTTTCGTGAATACTTTGTACGTGACCCCTGCTCGGTAGGGTGCATCAAACGCCCCATGTTTTTAGAAATTTCATGGAAATTGTCTGTCTCTATGTTATTTTTGTTCGAAATGCTAAAAAAGTTATATACGTAGAATTTCGTAAAAATTGAATAACATCTATGTGGTCCTCAAGTCCCTGGAATGTACAACAAAAACGAAAATTCTGAAAAAAAAGCATTGTGCGTAAAAAAAATATATAATAATGTACACTTTAATAAAATAATGCAATTTAGATTGTTTTGTGATATAATAAAAGAATATATAATCATATACTATTAACTTTCTAATATCAATTTAATTCGTACAAGTACACTCAATTTAAACTATAGTCAATTTCGGCCGGTTTCGCAGATTTCTCTGTTTTTGTCGATCTTGTTCGACGACCTGTAGAACACGTTGGTGTCTTCATGTTTTGCTGATTCTATGAAATCAGTACTTAGCTTCACCCCTCATTCTGCACAGTCGTTGATAACATTCAATGCTTGCAACTTTGTGAGTGTGTGGTGGAGGATACAGAACTTGAACATTCTAAAACATCTTCTATTAAAAAATTTGAGTCTAGTTCAAATAGATAAAATAAAATCCAAGAATCCCTTTCAACTGAATTAGAAATAGTTGTATTTACAGTGAGATTTTTGGGAAATTTGGGTTTTTCAAAATCCATACCATATCTACCTTGAAATTTAAAAGCAGTATCAGTGGAATTTAGTTTTGTAGCTAGCATTGCATCAGCGATAGCTTTTCGTTCTTGTGGTGGAACTCTGTTGCTCCAAAGGACAAGTGGAACCATCTCTTCTGTAAGATACTAGCAGTAATGGTTTTCAAAAGCATAAATTGCACTTTCAGATATGATGGGATGGACAACCTTGTACGTTATAAGAGAACATAGCATTTGTAGGACATTCCAAATAGCATTTATGGCAGAATCACAAGTTAACCACCAGGTGCGGTAGGTGAGAGTGGCAAAGTCACAGTTTGACATGTTTTTGCGCCGGTAGGTAGTTGCTGATGCTGCTCAAGAAGACAAATTTTAATCGTGTATAACAGTTTGGCCATCCAACATGCTTTGTGCAAAGCTCCTGGTCGGTTTAATTTTACTGCTTGTGTAATATTGGGAAAATCAAGGTATATTAAACAAAGCTTTGTGAATTCCATATAATCATCTCTGTATTTTCCAGTATCGATGGCACATTTTGCTGCATGGATTGCACTAGCTCCAAGATCATTAACTATGCTTCTCGCTTGCACATTCACTGACTTTGGGTCATATGGTTCAAATCCACCATCATCTTGATCAAAATTGTTACAAAATAGTTTAAATAAGGTTATACCTAGTAACTTAGAAGCCTTGACCTTTAAGTCATCAAAACATGAGACAAAATGACTTCTCTGATATGAAGGCGGCAAGCTGACCAAAGAAGTTTATGTCCCAATTTATTTTGCTCTCTGACACAAGCAGCAGTAACATGGCCTGTGTTGGAAGAAGTCGTGTCAAATATCATGTTCATAATTGTTTGTACATTGCTAAGAAGTCAGTTGCTCATATGTTAAGTCGGCAATGATTGAATCGCATTTACTATTAGTTCCTTGGGGATATGCAGGCACACCAAGAATCTTTTGCTGATGAACGTTTTTTTATTTTGTACTTATTGGACATTGCTGTTGAAAGTTTTTTATTCCAATGCAGAGTTGTATATTTAAGAAAGCACCACTCTTACTTGCAAGCTGTTGAAAATTTCATTGCAACTTGCCTATTCTTGTTCTGTCTGCTGTTGCGTAAGATGCTGCAATTGTACCTCCTCCTAGTTTTGTAATGTTTTTGTATATGCTGCCTGTTGCCCTGGACTCATAGCTAGTTGAAACAATATTAGGTTTCTGCATAATGTCGTATGGGATGAATAAACTCGTTCCCGTTCTTTTATATCGATGATGACTTTGAGTACTTCTTGAGAGTCCTTCAAAATCAAAGTTTTTTTTACATAATTTGTGTCACTTCGTTCATCAAAATCATCAGTAGATCTAAAAATATAATTTAATATTAAATTGGAACTAATTTTTTTATTCACTTTACTTTTATTTTTAATCTTTTAGAATTAAAAGTATAAAATCGATTCAGAACAAAAGTAGTAAATCCGTTAAAAATGAAAACCATAAGTTGAAATAAACAGGAAATGTACTTTACTGTAAATTGTAAACAAAGCTAAATTTGTCACTAGTCACCTGAAATCAATGAAGAATGAAGTCACCTGAATTTACTGTTAATATAGTTTATTAATATTAAAAATTTATATGATCCATATTTTACTTCATTATAATCATTTTTCTTAAAATATCATAAAATAATAGTTAAAAAAATATTAAATTAATTAAGTATAAAAAATGCTGAATTTGGAGATTTTACTCGAAAAAAACAAAATTTCAAGGTTGTTGAGGACCCCCTAAAAGTGTTTATAAATCGAAAATATTTGGTATGTCAACTTTTTATGGCTAATGGAACATTTTTAGATTGGGGACAAAGTGATTTTTTTCTAGAGGGGCGTTTGATGCACCCTACTGCTCGGCCAGCTCCTTCCCGCGTTTTGGGTAAGCTCTAGATTTCTCCTCACTTGTCATAAGTTAAACTTCTTGGTACCAATTTGTTCGTTTTGAACTCTTCTTTCGACCTCTTTAAATTTCCTATGCCACAACGAACCTTAGAATGATGATTTGGCTCCATAGTGACATCTTTGACAAATCGACACTTTCCACTCTGCATAATTTTCACACAAATGGTTTACACAGCCCACTAGTAAAATTGCATTTGTCAAATTCATCGTTATCTTTAATTGAAACACTCACTTACCACGATTTGCTGATTAGAACTGAAGTTACAGCTGTTTAACAGGGTTGAGTATGCCCAATATTTGACCCCCCACCCCCCACACACACACACTTGGCGCAAAGGTCAGAAAGAGGAGTGGATTAATAACCAACCTGGTCGACGTTACCAACTTCCGTGTACATTTAGGTCATTTACCCACATAGGTTGATTCTCTCTAGAGTTATGGAGCTTTGAAATATCGACACTTTCGTTTCCGCTCAAAGTTTCTGCCAATGACTGGTGTACCCAACCCAATTTTAAAGACATTTTCACGTCAAAAAATGCTTTGTTCATAATTTCTTAAAATATGATATCAAGCAACTAATTAGCTGTAAATTATTAACACTGTCACAATGTCATACTCAATTCGTTTCCGAAGCAATGCGAGGCGGCAGTATGTGACCAGGTTCATTCTCTTCGTAAGCACGCAATCAAATACTTATATCTCAACAAATATTATCCAGCAAAGTTTTCAAACTTTTTTTACAGAAAACTAAAGATAGAATTCCATTTCAGACCGAATAGATTCGTGATGTCCAACATATTGCTCTTATCTTTACCTTTCTGCTCAGTAAAAGAATCAGTTTATCGATATAAAAGTAAATGTCAAACATAGAATTAAATTGCACTTTTCAACGGATAGAATTCCTACTATGTCCTCAAATCGTTTTGTTGAGAACTGCATGTCAGCACGTCCCCAATATAAACACTGAGTGTAAACATAAACATACGCCTTTAGTACCACTGATGCCATCTTTACTAAGAAATTTTCATAAATCATATTTAGTATAAAAATATAAGTTATACAAAATTGACAAATAAGTGCCCTTTTATTTTCACTCAGTTAGAAACAAGTTTATTTTTTAATATGTGTATTAAAATTGTCTTTTAAAAAAAGAATTTCATACAAATATTTAACTTCTTGACGTGAATATGTTGTACGAGTACAACAGTCATTCGCAAAAGCTTGGGCGACATGAAACATGTTGATATTCCAAAGACCAGAGTAATCAGCCTATGAGAATAAATGATATATCATCGTCTATAAGAAGGTGGACCGCGTTGATCAGGTTTGCTATTAATCCACTCTGTCCTTTGACCTTTGTTTTGCGTGGGCGGCCAATTTTTGGGCCTTTTTTTACCGCTGTTTCAATCTTAATTAACGATTCATGGCGAGTCTAAATTGGAGAAAGACGAGTTCTAAAATTCCATTTAACTTGTGGACAGTAAACCATCTGTGGTAAAAAGTTGAAATATAAATCAAAACTTATATATGTTTAAAGTAATACAATATAGGGTCAGAAAACTATTTGGTCAAAGCTAGTTGTTATTTGTATCTTTTTAGAGCACGTGGTTAGAATCAAGACATTTATTTTAAACCTTTGCACTCCGTTGGCGCCGCTCAGGCGGCAACATAACGACTCGTTCTTTTGGTTCCCTGTTCTTTAAAATAAACGAGAACAGCATGATCTTGTGTTTAAAAAACAACTATATTTTTTTCAATTCATTCTTTTGCAGATCCAAAACAGGTTAGGTTTATTTTTTTATAAGCATAACAAATTCTAGGCAAAAGTACATAAGGATGAGTAACTGTTCCGTAGAATGAGTTCTTGGAGTGCAGAGGGTTAAGCCTTTGAAGTCGAGGAACACGTTTAATATTTACGTTCTTTTTATAGAACAGTTAATTTCAGCTCCTGTTCTTTTTAAATAAAAATTCTTCAGCTTGTTCTTTTTACATTTAAGGTGATAATTATCAAAAAATAAAAAAGTTATACGTAAAGATGAATATTAATTTCTGTACAACAAACATATATTTAGTGGTCCGTAAAATGTGTTCAATATTTTTTAAAAAAAGACGGGATTGTGAGAAATTTAAACTTGAAAAAAGTTTTAGATCACCTGCATACTTTGTGCTTTTAGATGACACATATAATTTCTATAAAAATGTGTGAGAGAATAATTTTTTAAACACAATAATTTGTTTTTTCTTTTTCATTTAGTAAACCAGAGAAAAAAATAACAGGTCGTTATTTTGGTGACTTAAAGGCGACACTCGAGTTCAAATGTTTAATAAAACATTTTCGACGGAATTTTTTTTTATGTTCAAGAACATGCCGTTTTTATTTTATTTGAAAAACAGGGAACAGAAGAACATGTTGTTATTTTGGTGACTGAAAATCACCTCTCGAACGCAAATAATTAAAACTTTAGCTTAGTGATTTATCTTAAGCACAACGCAAATCATATCTATTTGGAATTTAAAACCAAGACGTTTAACTAAAGAGTCGTATCCATTAGTGGATATTAATTTTTAAAGAAAACCGCTATGCGAATAGAGACTTAATAGCTAAGATATTTCAAAATATCGCATTTAACGCACATTAAAATCTTTACAGAAAGTGCAAGTTTTCGACTTCAATAAATCACGACTAGCAAACGTACGCTTCTTAAACTCTTATCTAAAAGTGTGTAGTGTGTCAAGTTTACTAACTCTAAAATCCTTTACCCGATATGTGAACTTGCTGAAGTGTGTAATTCGCTTAATAATTTTTCGGCTATACTTGCACTTACATATCAAGTATGAGGATTTACGAGAAAATTTAAATCACGAATGTTTGATCCAGTGACTGGCTCATAAAGTTAATGACCTATGGATAAGAGATGGTTGAAGCAGGGAAATTTAAGACTTACGTTTTCAAACCCGGAGATATGTGCAAGAGCGAATTTCATGGTGAAAGCACGCCTGCATGGGCAGGAAGCGTGCGGAATGGGTACTTCATAAATTTCAAAAATTATAAATGCGTAAAATTAGGATACTAGATTAACTATATATCGATGGCACAATCGTTGTATGTCCATTTTTGTAAACTTTCGGAAAACGCAAAAAGAATATTTCGAGCTTGGTAGAAAAGAATGAATATTTTTTTTTTAAATTGTTCCAGAAATTTATTATTTTGAATTGACATGCAATGCTTGTACAGAAGTAAAGAACTATACTCCACATTTACATTGATACCAGTATATCATTTTTGCCAAAAATGACCACAACATTAGCCATAGACATACAAATATAGTCACACACGTAATCGATATTTTATTTACTTTAAGGAGATCCAAGCCCCAAATTACAAAACAATTTGCTATTTTTTTTTGGCATAAAACGAAACATATTTAAGAAGGTGTGTACAAAATTTCAAAGCAGTTGAACAAATAGAAAAGAAATTTTCATGAAGTATAAGGATTTATCACAACTATTGTGCGGTTCTTTGCAACCAACTTGTTTGAATATTCACACAAACATTTCACAGATAAGCGGTTCTTTTGGATTAGTCTGCCAACATAGTTTGACGATTTTTTTTTTGTAAGAATTGATTTTCCCTTCCTCCAGCCCCGATAAAAGTGAGTAATTTTTACTAACATTCGCAAGTCATAGTATTTAGAATTCATAGTCTCGTAAGATTCAATTTCAAGTAGAAAGCTTCGCCATGGGTGTCACAAACTTGAGGAACTTCTGTGGTACCAGGGAAGAGTTCTTGTCTCAGATAGCTAATTTTGGAGAATGCTTTTTTTTATTAAAATTCAGGTTATATTAACACCAAAGGAAAGTATAATACATTAATTTAAACAAAAATGTTTAAATAAGGAAAATAGCACTGACATAATTAGCATTGTGTTGAAAAAGGGTAATAAGTTAATGGCTCATTGATTTGCAAAGTGTCATTTTAAGAAACTGGATAAATTTTTCCGGTTGGTATCACAGGATTTTCTATGCATAATACATCATTGACAGGCATCAATAACACATCTGCCTTTCTTGGATAAGAAAATTATGATGATGGTCCAGCTGGATGAAGGAATGTTACCTTTACTTCATTAAGTTTTTCATTTTTCTCAAGCATATAAGCTAGCCATCCTTTCTTGCCATATACAACAGTAAAGTTTCTATTCGTGTCTGTTAATTTGAGTGTATGGTAATCTTACAATTACTTGTGATGAGAAAATTTTTCATATGTATAATTGATATGCTTAAGTCAATAGATATGAAGGCATGATAGTGTTGAGTTCCTTGTATGTAAATGATCGTTTAAGAATGTATCGGCCTATACATAATCCTCCTCTGTTATAAAAGGGAAGTTAATTGTAGAAATATTTTCAATTTATCATTCATAAAGCTGTATCCATATTTGGTTTTCGCAAGGTCTTATCCTAGCAACCAATTTCTTAACAATGCCGCCAACTCCATCACTTGGTTAAATCGAGTTTATCTGTATTTGCATAATAGAACATTATTTTTGCCTGTCTACTTCGCATATATTTTAAACAAACCGCTTAGCTATATAGTAGCAACAAATTAGTTCAAGTATAGCAAAACGAATAGCTTAATAATTGTAATTAAACAGCCAAACGACCATCGTAAAAACAATTTCTGACCGTCCTGTTTTCAGTCGTAACTTTCAAGTAAGTTTGGATAAGTAACTTTCAAGTAAGTTTGGATAAGTAACTCATCAAGTAGGGTATTATTAAAGACCATTTTCACATTCTACAAAATCATAGATTTCACTTTTTCATTGGATATATTTTCCCAATCCAGTATTAGAGAATTTATTATTTGCTCACAGCCACAACTCATCGTCCTAATAGAATCTTCAGACTACGTGTCTGCTGCAAAGACATTTTATCACTGGCGATAGGATATTAACGTTCTTCCTAGAAAACAGTTCCTCATTGTTCTTATTTAATTAAAAAAAAAACGTTCTTTAACCTACTTTTTTTTAGAATTGTTGATTTTTTTAGAATTGTGGCGGCTCATGTGGTGTCTTCGCCATGTAAATATGGTTCAAAATTAGAAAGCAATGCTACCGGGTGTTTTTAATGTGCATATCCCAAACCGTCCCCAAAAGTAACTCCAGTGCAACATTATTTTACCCAATCATACTGTATTATTCCGAATCTTTTTATAACCATTCGATAGGCTCCATTTAAATGTAGCTCAAATATATCAAACAGCTCGATATATAAAAAAAATAAGGAGCGCGTGCACAAAAAACGGGAGCACGTGAACAATAAACGAGAGCATGTGCACAATAAAGTTTAGGGAAAAATCGAGTGTGGCTGCGTCGGAGTACGACCAGAAGAGTTTTACGTGAAACGTCATTTAAGCATATCATAGTAAATGAATTTAGTCGCCAACACAAGGAAAATAAACTAGATGTTCTGCCTGACGTCTCGGATTTTCATCGATGGCAAGTACAGATTTTGCTTTATTTAGAGATTTTATACACCTCGACGCTTAATTTCCTATCAAAAGCGACCACATTTATGTCAATCGTGCTATTTGTGAAGAAGTTATAGTGCCGAAATTGATCACCCTATAATAGCGTTACAGGATTTCTATACTGATACCCCATGTAGCTTATTTGAAAGATTTTTCACCCAAAAAACGTAAATGTGTCTTCATATTATCCTCCATTAGCGTAAGAAAAGTTCAGAAAGAAACAATTTAGTTAAAGATTAGGTTTTGTTCCAACCCAATAACACCCCGTTCTCGTTAATTCGAAAGAACGGGTGAAAAAGAACGGAATGCTCTTTTCCCACACACTTTTATTCCATTTCAACAGCCGTCATTTGAGGAAACCTCTCCGTTCCTTAACGGTCGCTTCTTCAAGAAATCCTTAAAGAAGTTACGAGTCAGACACAGATGGTAATTTCTTTAGATAGTAATCTACTCTTTGGAGGGTTGGAAAGTTTCCCGAGTTTTAGAGTCGAGTGGTGGCAGTTTTTCTCTGTGGAAAAGAGTTTCTGTATTCGACCGAATGTTAATTGAATTCGGTGAAGTCGGGTGGTTGCTTGATTTATTAATATGTACAGCCAAAAAGATTAGTCGATCTAAGTGGGAATGAAGGTGGTTCTGTTTATTAAGTAATTTCTTTCAATTTCCCAAAGGTCTAAAAATAAGACTCTTAAACTTGTGCGTGTGTTGAACAGAGTGAAATAATTTTGCTATGGAATGAAAAGTGTCATCAAAATTTGTCACATAGTTGATAAGTTAAACTCAAAATCTTCATAAATGGGGTGAAGATGAAGGTTTTATAAAGATTATTTGAAACAACATTACAGGTTTCATGAAGGTTCAATGCTCAAATATAAAGCATTGAAATTCTTGAATGCATGTTTTTATTAAAAGTTTTATACAGACAAATTAAATTCTTTGAAAATATGGAAGTGTTATAAATGTATTTGGAACAATATGCAGAACTCATGAAGACTTTTCATAGGTTTATCAAGGTTTTGATGGGGGTTTTATGTTAATTTATTTTTTGCTGTATAAATTCTAACAAAACATATTTATTTTGAGTATGTCTAAACTAAAAAAAATCGTACTGTTCAGTATTTTTAACACGATTACAAATATTTAAATTTAATAATTTTCAGAAAATTATATTTAACTAACATAAAAAAAGTATGCTTATTTCTCTTGAAATAAGCATACTTTTCTAAACTAAACTATAAAAATCTTAAATTTGTCTTTTGAATATGTTTTAATTTGACTAAGTACAAACTGGATTTCCAATTTACCTAGTTACAAACTATTTTAATCGTAACTATTCTTAGACTATATTATGGAAATGATTGAATAAAGGATTCAATTAATGAAACAAAAATATTCATTGAGTCTTAAAGATATATTTTTTAAGTTCCAAACTTTCTTTTTAAGCAAAGAGTTTGGTGTTGGAATGATTGAATGTTTTTTGTGAGTTCTGCTTCACATTGGAAACCGTTTTTTTAAACAAAATGTAATTTAAAAAAGAAGTTGGGAATAAGAAAAAACGATAATGATTATAGTAACAATAGTTTTTTTCATACGTACTTTTTTTTAATTTATTGATATCTCACAAAAAACATTCCTATCAAATGTAGTTAAAAAAACTTTTATCAGTCGTTAAAAAAAGGCGTCAAAAAAGAGAATTCAAAAATAAATATTCTCTTAGACTTATTTTAAACCAAATATTTAATCGTAGTTATTTTTTTTAAAAAAATCAATCTAAATCTTTGAATTTAATTGCTTTTTTTCTAAAACGTCTGCCTCATAAAAAATATGTTTTATATCCAATAATTTAGATAGGGGAAAAGTTCACTCTTCATGATTATTTCAAACAATATATATTAAAGGGAGTTATAGAAATTACTATAACAATTGTATAGCTTTCTAAAGTGATACATGCTATGTTTAAGATAATAAAATAATCTTTCTGAAAAAAATAAAACCGACTTTAAGAAAATGCCTTAAAAAGTAAAAAAAAAAAAATTCATTTTACGAACAAGTTAAAAAAAATTGAATTATTTAATATAAATTTTATACTTATTAAGACTTATTGAAATCGACGCTAAAATTTAGGTATGATTTTTGTAAATTGGCACCAACTGCAAAAAGTTGTAATAAGCATCAAATTGATATGAAATAATTCAATTTTTTCAACTCGTTAGTAAAATTAAAAATTATTTTTACTTTTTAGTGCATTTTCTGAAAGCCTGGTTTTTTTTTTCTTAGAAAAATTATTTTATTTTCTCCTTTTTAGTTTTAAATTTAGTAGAGAGCTTCGCCTCCTGCTATTATTCATCAAGAAATACAACTAACAACTTGTGCTCACATTTTGTCTGCACATTGTATATCGTAAAACAATCCTTATCCATGTCAATAAATTCTGTGTGAATGACATGTTATTGTTGTACGAGCTTTATTCAACAACGAAAATATTTTGAAATGGGATAAATTGTTGAAAAATACTCCTGTTAATCTATATTTCCAGATATATAACTGCCGGATAACCATTTTTTTCTCCAGTTTTTGCTAAGTGGATTTTTCTTTATCCAACAAAAAAAAATTCGAAATCAGACAACATTTTTTTTTTCAAACCGTCCGGTTAATTGAGAATTCCGGAGAGTTGAATACTGTTATGGTTAAAACCATAATTGGTTAATTTTTAATTCCTCTTTTATTTAATTTAATTTCAGACTCCCCTAATTGTATTAATTAATTTATGTAATATTGATGTATCCTATTTAATTGTCAAACTTGTACTTGGGAACCTGCACTTTTGATTCCATTTAAGCCCAAACGTAGATTTCCCCCTTTTTCATAACCCCCTAAGAGCTTTTTAGTTGTAAATGGGGTGATAACCCCTGTCTGGAGTCTTTTCCACCCTTTTGGGTCCCCACATCGGCCTCTCCTCCTGTATCATGTTACACATCTGGGGTCTGGTATGTGAGTTGAGTTCGTGTTTTTGAGACCGTTTTACGTACTGGTCTGGAATTGTGTTTAACTGTAACCGAAGTTGTAATTTTAAATTCTCTGATTGGCTGAGAGGAAAATTGATGTGCTAGTTTTGAGGGATCTGGCAAGGAGGTTTTGGCGATTTATTGGTAAGCGCACCTTTTGACGGGACTTTTTAACGCATCTTTCGAAGCCTCAAGACGTACAGGAGTGTAGCTCCCGTCTTATAAACGCGGACCGTGTGTCCTTTTTCAAAACCCGATGGGTTAATCTCGTGCAATAGCCGCCGATGCTGATGCGGGGTTAGAAGAATTATTTAACCGCCGCCACCAACCTCAACGATGCTCGAGAGTCGCCCATTCCAATAGATGTTGCCGGGTTAACTGCAATAACCCCAGCCACCCATCGACGTAGCACCCAGAGGGATGTTCCCGTCCTCTGCCGTTGCCTCTGATGTCAGCCCTGGACGCCTCCCCCATCACCCGTCAGGCCCGTGATCCTCGCCCAGAGAAGGTCCCATCCACCAACCACCTCTGAACTGGATTTCTCTGCTGGACGACCACCACTGGCTGACGCCTTTTGACCGACCACCTCTGAAGCTGACATCGGAGTTGACACTCCGTCGAAGGATGTGCCAAGTACCACCCCCCTTTTCGTCCACCTCCCAATCTTGGACACTTAGTGTGGCCGTAGCGGCTTGGCCTTGTTTTCTGTTTTTTTATGGGGCACTCGTATTGTATTCGCCTTGACCTCCTGCCACATCTCTCTCGACGAAATCAGCTGAAGGTAGTAGTTTTTAATTTTAGTTTACCCTCCCCCTTTTAATTTATTTAGTTTTAACTTGTTTGGCTTTTTGTAAGGTTTTTTTAGTGTTCCGTTCCCTTTTTAATTTTAGTGTTTTAATAAATTAATTTTCTTTTGGTCACAATTTTTAGTCTTGTGTTTATTTTTGTTCAAAACTATACGATCACGCCAGGTAAATTCTTAAATTAAACAACGATTAATATTATCGTTCTTCTTTCCTTTCTTTTCTTTGTTTGTTAGGATTTTTTGTAACCCGTAACAGTAACTACAACAATACCGAGTATCATATACCGGATAACCGGATATTTTTTTCCTAAAGGTGCCCAAGTGAAACATTTCCCATCCAACAAAATAATTGTCCAAATATCTAAATTTGAACCGAAATCTTGTGCGAACATATATAAATATATATATTTAAAGGTCGAATTGATAACCTACCTCCTCAGCGCGCGATTTGGCGGTTTAAATTTAAAGTTTCTGGCGGTTTTATTTTGGAGTTGTGGTTGGCGCACTGGGCAGTCGTTTAAAAATTATTCTTTTAAATTGACCTAAAGATTATATATACAAACCAATTAGAAAAGTATGTTCCTTTAAATAGTTTATTTGTTTTTATTCATGTTTGGTTGCCGAGCATGTGGTGGCGCAGGCGACATTGTAAAGTACTTACGACCGGAAGGTCGAGATTCGAGTCTTAACTTTGTCAATGCAGCGAGTTTGCAATCGGAGAGTTAACAGATTTGTCTCTGAGAATCCGCAACAAAACGTCATCCGTGTGTATGGGGCTAGTTTATGCGAAATCGGTCACATAGTTCAAACGTCCACACTCCAGCAAGGTTTGCTGCTTTTAGGGGGAGATCAGTTGTCCGGCGGTAAAGTATTCGCTTCATCGGTGGGTTGAGAGTTCGATTATCATATTGGACAGTGTAGTTACCTCGTGTTCGAAGGGTTGTTAGTTTCTTTCCTCATCGCCTGAAAAAATATTCAATGTTTACAGAAGACTGGTGCATTAGAGGCTGGTGGTCAGGGGCGGACAGGCACTCAAAAACGGCCCGGGAAAATTTTGAATTTCGGCCACCAAAAAACATTTTGAAACTCATGTCTGTTATTAAAATAATGAGCCCATAATTTGAAAACAAAATAATAAATAATATCAACATTTAACTGTATATAAAGTTTATTAATATCTTTTAAAATTTATTAAAATATTTGGAAAACTGTTAAAAGATTAAAAGATTTATTAAAAAATTTCAATATGTATTAAAAGATTTTAGAACTTTATAAACGATTTTAAAATTTATTAATATTTTAGTTGATAATTAATATTTTTAATTATCATATTGGAATTTTTTATACGTTTGGAAGATTTTTAAGACGAAGACACCAACGGTCCTGTTCAATCAAAATTCTTTCTTCTTTCATCCGAGAAACACTGGTCAAACGGAGGAAGTGGGGGCTGGGCCATGCGGCCTCTCCTTTACACTTTTACCTTTCGACTTCTTAGAGATACCATGGCTTCCTGTTATCAAATTTGCAAAATTATTAAAAAACCTGTATTGGCTTTTAATAAATTATTTTTTAAATATTTTTTTACTTTTCAAGAAATCACCGGCCACAATTTAAAAATATTAACCGGCCACGCGGGAAAATTCCAGATAAACTCTATGGCCATGGCCAGTCCGCCACTGCTGGTGGTCCAATAACTCCCACATGTCCAGGTTGCGTGGGTGTCAGTTCAGGTGGTCTTCCTCGTCTGACCACTGTTCAAAGTTACGGGGCAATGCTTCCTGGTCTTTCCTTCGTGATAGACCCAGAATTGTGCTCTTTTGTAGCTCAAGTGAGAAACCAATTCAAGTAACCATGTTGACAAATGTCACGATATACACAAACGCATGAAGCAAATAAATTTATAAAAAAAATCAAATAGGGCTTTTAACCACAGTTGTAGTGATTTTAAAAAAATCAACAGATTTTTTTTACTTCACTGATTTAAATCAATTTATTTCAGATACGAAAAATTAGCTGTTTTCTATAATAATAAAATAAAGTATTTGTGAGGGGATTGCAAAAACACCTGCTTTCTCTGCGTATAAGAGGCTAAAAATTTATATATAGGTACTATTTCCACTCAAGATGTGCACCCGAGCATCAGCATTTTAAAGATCTATTTAGTTTTTTTTAAACGAATTTATAACGGTTTTAGAAGTCATATTTTTAAATTTCCTTATCAAAATGACAACGTTGTTGAAAAGTTGTAAGTTGCTGAGAACAATAAAATACTTTTAAACAATAAATATGCTTATTCTTATGAATAACTGACACAAATATTTCTTTATTATATCCTAGCGCTCTTATATTAAACAATATGATTGAAACTGTTTAGAAAGTGAAACTATTTTTATAGCTTGATTAATTAGGTATTTTTTACGTATGCAATATCATAAGGTTTCAAATAAAATACGTTAAAAATAACGTTGTTACTAATAAGAAAATCGGGAATTTACAGAATTCTGTATTAAATCAAATTAATCTATATTTTTAGATAAAAAAAATTCTCTCAACTCTTATTCTTAAAATCATAATTTAAAAAACTTCACTGCCGTTGTCTAATAGGATGGAAGTCGGTTATTGCCTTTTACGTGTTATTTTGAAGAACGTATCACGCGCCTGTGCGTGACCGGCAGGGAACATGTTAAAAGCCTTTAGGTGCGGATACTCCTTAATCGTTTTCTTTTAAGTAATAAGCTCTCTCTGACTTTGTTTTCAGACACTAAAAAATAACATAAACACGAAACACTAAAAGACTTAAGACTGGTATGCGATCAAAATTTATGAAAACCGTACACGGATCTCAAGGGATGAGAATTCAAACTGTTCCATTAAAGGATTACAACCATCAAAACAACGAAAAAGAATCTTTATTCCCATTAATACCCTCACTTTTAGACTTCTAACAAATATGACTTGAAATAAATTGTTTTTATCAGACCATAATGGTGTAAGACTCTATATTTTGCAGTAGGCAAGTTTTATGAATGGAAGAACAGCTTTTTAAAGATTTCACGCCGCTTTCTGTTTGTTGTTCGTCGCGATAACAAATACTTCGAAAAAACTGTGATGATAAATGGATTTTAGAGTTGAAAATTCATTATCGCATCACAAAGTTATGAAGATAATGCACGAAGCATTTATTAAAAACCTACATCGAAAACTTTCATTGGATATTGACGTTAGTTTTGAATTGCTTCCGAAATTTTCAAAGCAATTCCGAAAACTTTCTTTGGCATTATCCAATAAATTCATTATTTGCCAACTTCAATTTTTGAAGATGTCCTTTGTCCTTCGTTTCAGTCCCGTTATATACTTTTATTTTATCAATGCGAATTGGAGGTGGTTGGATTTATAAAATACAAGCGTAGAGTATAGAGGTAAAAGCTACTTTAATAAATGTCTGTTGTGCAGAAAACTCTTTTCCATTGTATTTTTAAAATCGTCGCACTAGTGCTACATAGTGGGTTATTGGTATCGATTCGGATTCCTTCTGAAAACAAATCATTTTTTTAATCTATCAATATTGAATTCTATGACGACCAATGTATTAATCAAATTTAAAATAATGATGTTAGATTTTCCCTTCGAGCATGGATCTAGTAGAGAAATCATAACGTTATAATCTCGCTAACATCAAAGTGTGGCCAACATGGCTACAGACGTGTGGTTTATTACGTCATCCATTCATAATTTTTTTCTAGTTCATTCATAAAAATATCCTGTACTTCATGAATTAAAACATTTACCATTATTTCCAAATCAAAAGTCAATCGAGAACAATTTTTCATTCACAAATTTTGAAAGGAAGTCGCGTGTTTGGAGCCACCCGGTCTGAGATATTGGTTTCACGATTATGACGTCATATTCGCTCTACTACAGTCCATTCATGCTCGAAGGATTTTCCAAATATCTTTTTTGCTGGTTATTTGACATAAGACAATTAGTTATCTTACCACAATAAGGACCGCCCTTATGCGTGTGCGATGCATGCCACCGCGCTTTTGAAGGAAAATCAAAGCTCCTCAAAGAAAAACGCGCAAAATAAAAAAAATATATATATAATGAATTTTTTATTTTTTAAAAAAACTTTTGACACGGAACGTGTTAAAAATCAGTTACAGAAATATCAGTGAAGAAATACCATGTTAATGATATAACGTACAATAAAGAACGTACCATGCCCTTCTGGAAGGATTAAGAGTAGTGATGGAAGGATTCATCTTTACAATCATGTGGAGATTTTTCCTTTCTTCGATAGGACAAAAAGTTTTCAGAAAGTCTTGAGTTGGCGATAAAAAACAGTTAAAAAATTCCTACTTTGATATTTTTATGTACAGAAATGCTTCCGGAAGAACTTTGGTATATACGGTCTACCTGTAATATCTTAGATGGATCCATTCCGTGGCAAATATCACGAATGACATGAATGTGGTCTCGTTCTATAGAAAATTTGACTTGTAGATAAAATAATATAAAAATCGAAATAATAGACTTTTTACGTAATTCTAATAAATATTCTATTGATATGCAGACGCATCAAATATGATAAAAAAATTCGATTGGCTTTTCAAAAATTTGCAAACTTATTCATACATTACATTTCATTCAAACTTATTCATAAATTTGTGTAGAGGTTAAAAAGAGGCCCGCTACTAAGTTCTCAGCGGGCCTCGAGGCTGCTAAGGGCGGCCTTGACCAAATCGTACTCGCAATATTACAAGATATGTGTTTAAAATTATTATGTATTCCTGTCCCACTTATTTAGATTCAAGGTCACCCCCCTTCAGCTCTGCCAATGTAAAATAAATGACGGCAACCCCGACCACTATTTGTTCGAGTGCCCGCTGACGGCTGAATTTCATTTAACAAAACCTAGTGAAAATCTGAGAGAACAGTGGCTATCAAATATTATAAAAAATCATATATCAATTAATAAAATAATACAATGTATTAAGATATCTCAGAGTATCTGCTCCGAGATCAACAGGGAGGTGAGGCCCCAAATAGATCAAAATTTGCATGAGGAAGAGGAGAGTGAGTCAGATAGCGATAACTCAGATGTTTAAAGAGAATTTTTTAATGGAAACCATCGAGGGACTCGCCCTTGGTGATTATTGTACTGATGTATGTTGGTTAAATTGATGATATGGTGCTAATTTATTGATATATTGAATTCGAAGCTAGAAAGTCCCCCATTTTTACTTTATGATTTGGGTGCAATTAACTCCAAGTGTTTGGCTAATGTGTTTATATGTTTATTTAAGATTTTAATTCTTTAAAAAGTTGATTTTGTTACCACGCACATAGAGTGCAGCAGTGGATGTATTGTTTCATTCCTTTACAAGTTTTTATGTAACCGCGCACAATGAGTGCATAGCGGATGTAATGTTTTTGCCTTAAATAGTTTAATAGACGTTTGGGCTGCCCGAGTGTTGGGCAACCATCATCCCGGCCCGCACTGTATGCTCCAAAGGCTTTATTGTCTGAGTTGGTGCGGGTCAGGGTCTAAAATAAAAAATAAAAAAATTATTATGTATAAGTGTGTGAGAAAGAATATTCTAACTTTTTGTCTAAGTACAGTAGAAATCGAATTATCCGGATCAATTGGAACCAGATCCCATTCGGATAATCAAATATATTTATAATTGGTTATTATTACGGTTATTTCTTAGTAAAAAGTTTTAATTTGTATGTAATGTAATTTAATGACTATTAAAAACAATATCAATCTGCGATAAGAAACACTTAAATTGTGGATTTTGCTGATTTTTTTTCTCAACACGACCCGGATTCTTACAATTGACGATCCACTTTGTTTGATCTGGTTAACTGGTGTTCGGATAATTAAGAGTTCTATATTTCCAAGTTAGCTCATTCATAAAGACTGTCTTGTAGTTCCTTCTTTTACTATTGTATTATAAATGAGTCTTGTGTTTCTAATTTAATTCCAAGTTTTCAAAGCTTTCTGAATAAGAATAGGGTATGATTTTTCTTCACTTCTAAATCCTTCGAAACCATGAATGAGTGGGTTCCTATCCAAAACCAACTTTTCCGTGAGATTCCACATTAAAATTGTAAAAATCAATATTTAATCTTGGGATCTTTGAAGGCGTGAAAATCTGAATATTTAAATGCATTATCGAAATTAAATTTTCTCACAATGCTTTTGCATTTACAGAACTACTGTCGTGAAGTTTATGGTCCACTTATTTTTTAGTCATAATATGAAAATGCTTTATCATCTGAAGAATTTTTTAGAATTATTTGGATAAACATAAATCTAGAGTTGTTTCGCTAATGTTGACTTACATTTTATGAAAAATAGACTAAAGAAAGTTTTATTTCCTTGGCAAAATTTTGCTGTCAGAAAATTCGGCATTTCTGTGCATTTTACGGTTTTCCAAGTCCAAAACAGTTGGCTATTTGCTATTTTCTATGGAAATTTGGCAGCAAAGCTTAGCTTCAAAAAAAAAACTTTTGAAATGTGGAATCATTTGATTTTTTTTAAAATTGCAGGAAAATTACTATAATGAATTACAAGATTACTCATCGTGTTTTCTGAAATGGCGGGATTTCTGAACAAGAAAATTTAGAAAATTCTGAATGGGCGCAAAAAAAAAGCTAAAAATTCCAACTACAATCTTTTGCAGCCAGAAGTCTTTCTTGCAGGAATTCTAGATGTACGTGCTAAGGTTAAGTTATTTAAACTATTACATTTAACTGTTACCTATACAGGTCACAATATAAACAGCCTATAAAATAAACTTATGTACTGTAAAATAAACGAAAACAGCATCGTACTGTGAATTGTCTATTTCTCCACTGAAACCCACACAGATTATTGTTTTTATCAGCCAGAAGTTGTTTTTCAGGAATACATAGTTTGGGGGGGGGGGGGGGGGGGGACGGAAACCAAGTTAACTGTTCCGTAAAAATCTCAATTTCGTGCGAAAGGTAAAGTAAATATCGTCATAATTCAACTGAAAAGATGTTACTCCGGAAAAGAAATCTAAAGAAACACTTGAATACTTGATGCGGGTAATAAAAATAGTACGCTTTTACAACACTTAATTTTTATTTGTAAATTTTAAAAATCGTGTTTCGGGCACAATGCCCTGCACTATATTTCCAACAACGGTATTTTTTCTTAAACTTCACATTTCCTGCTAACCCATGATACTTTTCTAAATTGCGGGAACAAGTGTGCTGGAAAATATGTGAAATATTTCGTACGTTTTCTGATGTTACGTGTCTGAATTTAAAAATAAAATCCTTTTTCTGTGTACGTAAATTCTATTTTGTTTACATGTTTTAAAGAAGTCGGGAAAAGTGGTTGTCTGCCAAGTTAAATCTGCTTTACGTTGGCTTTTATTTGTGTATGGATATTTACAACTTATCCATATAAATATTCGTGTTGCTACATATTTTTAAAAGTTACACATCCACATTAAGCATTAAGTTCTGTTGTAGGTAATTTGCTATTATTAATATAATTTAATTTCCTAAGATTTTCTATTTTGGATTTTAAAAGCGATTAAGCATATGTAAAACTATAGAATAAAACAGTGTTTTCGTATTTTTTTATAAAAAAAATATTTGCTAGCTTTTTACAAAATATACTATGCAAGCTGTTGAACATATACAAGAAGAACAGTATGATTCAAACAGGGAATTTTAAATAAAATAAAATCTATTAATATACAAATGCAACGTTAAAATTACGCAATCAAAATACATATGTTCTAAATATTTTCGGAAGATACATCTCCCTTCATCAACAGAAATGAAAACGGCTGTGTGCACAACAAAATGAATATAAATTCAGAATTAAAAGTGTTGCCAAAGAACAAAATAATATCTCAATTTGTTGGAATTAACTATTGTGTGCCAAGCGAGAAATATCGAAACCGTAAAGGTTTCATTGATAATCGAATCAATACTGCTAAAAATAGGAAACGCTTCCAAGAAGTCGAGTTCGACTGGAAATTTGAGTTGGCAAATTAAATGTGGGTTGAAAAATTAAATACATGATTATGTTCCCAAGAGTGCCAGTCAATGGCGGACTTCTTTATTTCTTGTTTGACAGTATGTGATTGGTGCTTTCATCCTATTTTAAAGTTGCATTTGTATTTTAATATTATTAATGCAATGCTCTATAATATGAATAATCTATAATATGAATAATAATGCTTAAAGCAAACACATCGTATAACTAATTTTATATACCTTTTTAAAAGAATTTGTCTTTTAAAGTGATAAATCTAATATACAACGCGTGTATCTGATATAAAAGTCATCCTAACCAATACTGGTTATATACTAGACTCTAGTGGATTCCAGACATTCACAGATGGAGATTCCTCAAATCTAACCGCAATCTTTGATTAAATACATGGCTTCCAGATATCTGGTGTTGCTCACGTTATTATCATCTCATATTAGAAGAGAAGGTTGTTATTCGCCAGAGAACTTTCAGTTCATTGAATTGGAAAAAGGCAGAGAGGACTTAAGGAGACGGGATTTATTAAGAAGTACCAGGTTGCAGAATTATTTTCTGCTATTTAAACTCTGGAAATATGTAATTGGGCAATTGATCAATAAACTAAGTTGCTGGCTCCGATATTTACTTGTTGTTCAAATATCGAGAGAAGGAAGCGTAGTTGTATATTACTGTTGTAAGAATAATTGTTTTTACTTTATGTAAATTTATAAATAGATTTTTCTTGTCTGTTTAAATTTTTGTTATAGTTGCTTTACATTTTTAAACGACAAACATGCAATGACATGCACAGTTTCAGTTAAAAAAGTTTGTTTTTATAAACGATTGTTCTGTGAAAATCTTTGAACAACCTTTGAATTATTTTTTTCTTTCACTGCGTGCTATGGATTATTTCACACTTCTTAACAAGAGCTCTTGTAGCTTTAAGCAATATTTATTTTTTTCTTATAGTTCTGTCGAATTAATCCAATATTTCAATACTTTTAAACAACTTCATTTTTATATTTTAAAATTGAAGAACAATTTTATTAACTCCTTTCAATAACTCCTTCAATGTAATAAAGTATAGATTTAAAATAAATAAATGTATTGTTTTTTCCAACATCCCCTTCTGCGATAAAAAAATATTTTTCAAAAGGGATGGTATGAAAACTTTATATATGAAAACTCATGAATGAACACTTTAAAGTTAACAGAATTATTTGTATTTATTCATTTAGCAACAAACTTAAACTCATATAATAACATGTTCAGTGATTATTTTTATAATATTTGTTTGAATAATCGTCGAAATAGAATTGCGCAAGAGGGTATTGGCGACGGTTCCGGGATCTATCCCGAAGTAAAAATTCGATTTGTCAAACGTCAAAATTATTTGAATATAATTACTATGCTCGGGGACAACCTAAGTTGAGCCTAAATCAATTGAATATTTATACATATCATAGCTTCCGCTTCAGGTACAACTTAGGTTGTCCCCGAGTATAGAGTAAAACAATTAAACTATTTCTATTTATCTAAATATACCACTTTTAGTGAAATAATAACTCAAAATGAATCATAACATAAATAATCGAGCACAGACGTATATAAGATAATGCATAAATAAAATCTCACAGTTTAACCACTATTAAATACAGAATACTTATTGTATAAACCTTCGTATCGAAACAAAACAAGTTGTGTGGAAACAAAGGGGGAAAAGAGGAAGATAAAAAAAAGTGTTCTTAATCAAAGACCCTAAAAGTAATTAAACAGTGTGGTCAGTAACAAATTGGTGGTTTAGTCGCAAGATATTGATTGACCATCACTTCAAATTCCCTGGGAGCTTACTTTTTCTTTGTAAGGCAACGGTAACTTAGGGAACTTATAAGTCAATTCATCTAGTGGTTAATCCTGCGAAAGTGATAAAGTGACACTTGCAAAAACTAGAACTTCTTGTCCCAGCGTACATTCACTAGGTGAAGAAGCACTGTGAAGTTATCGATAACTAAGTGACTAGTAGAAGGAGTCATTTGTTATTTTGACCGAATTACTACAGACTCTCATTGTTATCACCATTATTAAAATCTCCACCCGAATATTTCGAATAATCTAATATATAAAGCTGAAATTTCCAAAATCTGTCCGGATGTTGGTTTGTTGGTTTGTTTGTTTGTTTGTTTGTCAGTACTTTATAGGCTCCGTAAATACAAAACGCAGAGCTTTGAAATTCACAGAATAATTAGTTCAAAAAATAAGAATTTTAACGCGACTATTTTCAAGTCTCTACGATGTTCCATTCGAATGTTATGAAATTTTTTAGCATACGTCATCAAAGTTTCACGAAGTGGCAACAGTAAAATCAGTTAAAATCAACGGAGAAAAGCGAAAATATAATATAAAAAATTATAAACCAATTAGAATGCCGATCTTTTCACGGAATACTCCATAACTACAAAACGTAGCTTTATAAAATTTACAGAGTACTTTACATGAAAAATTAGAATTTTTTTTTAATAATTTTTAAGTTTTTACGATGTTTCAATCGTATGTTATAACTATTTTAATGTATTCCATTGACTTAACATGAATGAAAATATCGTTTGCAATTTAAAATAAAATTGTTCGTTATTGACACTATAAAATTACGTCATAGGTTTTGTTTGATTTAATAATTATTGACAAACGTCTGCACATTGGGCTTTTTGTTACAATACGGATTAATTCAAAAATTAAAAGAACTAGAAATTTACCTAGGTAAATGGTTTAGAATTTTTTTAAAATGTTATAATTGTATTATCTCTTTTGTTTTGTTTGTATACAAGTTAATTGTAACTAAATTTCATTATATCAGATCGAACTTTTAGAACAATTCTGCCAAAATGCGAGTAATTTCTGTATAAACGTCCATTTTATTTATTTGAAAAATATTTTATGCAAGTATTTTTTTTAATTGTACGAAGCTTAGTTTCACTGTGAATTTTCAACTCTATATGACTTTTTAATGTTATTAAAGAATAAAATTCGACAGCTACCAAATGATAATTGAGAAATAAATATGTTATTTAATGTGCAATGAATATTTTCTTTTAAAACATTTAATGGCGATCATTAAGAATTAAATGTTCTGAATTATTGTTCTGAATGAATGTTCTGAATTATTGTTCTGAATTATTGTTCTGAATGAATGTTCTGAATTATTGTTCTGAATAATTGTTCTGAATTATTGTTCTGAATAATTGTTCTGAATTATTGTTCTGAATGAATGTTCTGAATGATTGAAAGTACATGGTAAGTACAAGGTGAGATTATAATATGCTGTACCGTTTGCTAAATTATCGCCAAGTTATAACAGTTTATTCTTAGGATAAAGTGCGTTCTTGGCTTTAATTTGCTGTGGAAACTTAGTAAATATTTATATGACAGGTATTTTTCGATGCAAATGCAATAACAATAGTATCACAAAATAAAAAAATTAGGAAAAATGGTTTAACAAAAGGAGTAAATACCAAATTTTTAATACATTGATGCGGAAATAAAAAAAATCTTAAAATTAAAATAGGTGGTTATTCACAGTAATAATAGCATTGATGGAATTTCTTTAAAACATGGGCATTTGGACATAGTAAAAGACAGTTGTGTAGTATATTAAAACATACTATTTTTGGTTGAGTATTTATGCCAGCAGGCTATTAATTTTATTCTCACTTTTATTAAGAATTTGAGGCAGTTTATTCACAAAAAGCGTTTGGGTTTATTCTGGCTGTAATTTACATTTTTATGTTCTGTATTACTGAGGTTAATTACTAATTAGGTACACAAGTTGTTGGTCAAAGATATTGCAAAGATATAGCCTAAACGATACATTGGAACGGGCATTTGGAAATTGTCAAATCATAATTAGAATACTAGCAAAAAGGAAATTCGGAATGTTTTGAAAGTTAAATCATGAGGGATCATGATCAAATTTCTGAAATTGGTCATCTTCAAAAAATTCTGCTATCTGATATTGCTGCATTTTTTTACTTCCATACGGCTTCAGAATATTTCAATATTGAGATTGATTCAGAAGTTTCATTAAAATTCACGATAAACTAGACATTTTTGGATTTTTATCGGTGTATTAGCAACCAAATAGTAGTATATATTTTTAAATTTTTAACTTCTAATTTATTAAACACTAGCAATATGGCCCGGCGTTGCTCGTGGTCACTTTGCGCAATGAGAGCTGCGCGATTTTGTCTTGTTAGCATAGCCATCGCATATCACTCTCTGTGCACTGTGAAAAATAAATTTTATCCAAATACAGATTTATTAAATTAGTTTGAGTATTTTTTGAGATACTTAAATCTATTTCTATGTTCACGACTTTACATGCTATTGCGACTACTATTTAAACTGATTTTTTTGTAAAATGTTTCTTTTTGTGAAATAAATATTCCTGAATTTTTTTCATTGCATATTTTTTTTATAAAAATTTACCATTTAGTGACAATAAACCCATGTAGTAAACTGCACATTCATTAGTTTTAATATTGGCGACGCAATAATATATCAAAGTAAAAATATTGCATTCTTCCAAATCGAAATAATGTATCGTATATGGTGAAGTTTTTTTTCTTCTTTTGTGCCAATTGGCGACCGGAGTCTATATAGACGTCTTTCAACATAACTTCATACGGGTCAATATTTACGGATAATATTTCTTATAAAAAATTAATTATCAAATATTCATTTTTGAATACTAATAATATGTTTTTGTGGTGATAATTTAAAAATAAGATACATGGAGGTATAAATATAGAAAACCTTAAGTTAAACTTTTAGGGTGGACCATTTCAACATCATTGTAATATTCCACTCCGTAACAAATAGCACTATTGTCATAAAGTTAAGTTGTTTGGAACATGAATACACATGGCGTCAGTCGAAAGGGCTGGTTTATCTTCCTCCTTCAGTTGGCGAGGTTTTTATTAACGACATTAATTTTGTTATTTATACCCTAATTTCGCCATTGTGATGATAGTTTTAAATATAGGACCTCTATTTTAGCTCATTTGGCAACATTTTTATTCAATTGGAGAACATTTGTATTCATTTGGCGACATTTTTAATTTATTTGGCAACATTTTTAATTCATTTGGCAATATTTGGCGATATTTTTAATTCATTTGGCAATATTTTTAATTCATTTGGCGATATTTGACGACATTTTAAATTTATTTGGCGATATTTTTAATTCATCAGGCGACATTTTTAATTCATTTGGCAACATTTTTAATTTATTTGGCAATATTTGGCGAATTTTTAATTCTTTTGGCGATATTTTTAATTCATCTGGCGACATTTTTAATTCATTTCGCAACATTTTTAATTCATTTGGCAATATTTGGCGTCATTTTTAATTTATTTGGCGATATTTTTAATTCATCTGGCGACATTTTTAATTCATTTCGCAACATTTTTAATTCATTTGGCGATATTTTTAATTTATCTGGCGACATTTTTAATTCATTTCGCAACATTTTTAATTCATTTAGCAATATTTGGCGTCATTTTTAATTTATTTGGCGATATTTTTAATTCATCTGGCGACATTTTTAATTCATTTCGCAACATTTTTAATTCATTTGGCAATATTTTTAATTCATTTGGCGATATTTTTAATTTATCTGGCGACATTTTTAATTCATTTGGCGATATTTTTAATTCATCTGGCGACATTTTTTATTCATTTCGCAACATTTTTAATTCATTTGGCAATATTTGGCGACATTTTTAATTTATTTGGCGATATTTTTTATTCACATGGCGACATTTTTAATTCATTTCGCAATATTTTTAATTCATTTGGAAATATTTTTAATTCATTTGGCAATATTTGGCGATATTTTTAATTCATTTGGCAATATTTTAATTAATTTGGCAATATTTGGCGACATTTTTTGGTGATATTTTTAATTCATCTGGCGACATTTTTAATTCATTTAACAACATATTTAATTCATTTGGCAATATTTGGCGACATTTTTAATTCATTTGGCGATATTTTTAATTCATCTGGTGACATTTTTTATTCATTTGGCGACATATTTAATTCATTTGGCAATATTTTTAATTCATTTGGCGATATTTTTAATTCATCTGGCGACATTTACTCATCAGCCAATCAAAATGAATCGTTTATCCCAGTATTGTCTAAAAATATTTTTGGTCGCCCCAAGGTGATTTTTAACAATAATGTTATGAAGGGAAGATCGAGATGTAAATTTCCCATAGGCGTAATGTTAGAGAAAATGGAAAAAGTTCTATAACTTTTGAATGGTTACAGATATCCACATGAAACAAAGTGCAGATTTTAAACTAAGAAAAGTTTGTTCACATGGTGCAAGTTTCAGAAAAATCCGTGCAGTAGTTTTTGAGTTAAATCCGGACAAACAGACAGACAGACAGACAGACAGACTGACAGACAAAAAAATTTTAAATGTGATTTTCGGAATCAGCGTATTCTAATTCGTGGAGAAAACTCAAAATGAGGGGTTTTGTTCGATTCCACTGACAGACACTCCATTCTTATATATAAGTATTGATAAAAATATTTTTAATTATAAAAAAAAAACTTTGTCACTTTTTAAAGAGGAATTCTAAAATGGTATATGCGATTATTCCATGGAGGAGGGTAAATGTATAAATTTTCAGTTATTTGTCATTATTTTATTTATTTCCGTGCGAAGAACGGGTACTTTTGCTAGTTTTATATAATCTGCGAAATTAATCTTCGACAAAAAGTGATGTTTATCTTATTCCATTAATAAATTAAATATTTTTAATTTTTTAAATGTTTTTTCTAACACACTGTCCAAAAAATGAAAATTCATGGAGAATATACATGACTTTTTTAGAGATTAAAATATTGCAGGATAAATAAAAATACGTGTAGCAGATGCCTTTTTTTATTGGTTTAATAGAAACCACGTGATTTTATTGACCAATTACAGAGGCATATGCTACACATGCTTTTTTTTAGCTTGTGGCATTTTAATCTCGACACCAGGTCACGCTTGATGTCCATTGAAATTAACATATTCGAGAACGCGGTTTTATTTGAATGAAAGAAATATCAACAATAATAAGACTAGGTCGCTAGGAATGATAGAACTAGAACAGTGGTTCTCAACTTTAAATAGCTACGGACCAAAATCTAATATTTAACAAGTTGCGGATCACCGTGTCTAATATTTGAGAAGTCGCGAATCACCAAGTCTAATATTTGACAAGTCGCGGATCATCGAGTCTAATATTTTACAAGTCGGGACCACTTACTCCTTGGGACCACCATTTTTTAATATTATTAAAACATACTTCTGTACTTACTGAATATAATTTAAGTACTAAATACAATATAGGTAATGGCGTATTTTTTTGTAAACACATTTATTAATTAGAATATAAGACTTTAACTGAAAATGCAAAATAGTGATAATATGTATCTATGTAATACTTATAATATGCATATGATATTTGGATTTGTTCACCAAGGAACACTCCGTCCAAGATGCAAATTGTAGGATTCAGAGCAATGTTTTTCTTTTCAAAACTAGATTATTCATTCATGTAATATATCAGTAGCTCACGCTCCACGAAGCACCATGATCAAAGCTCCACGATTGACAATGGAGACATTCGAAAGAAACGCGATAGTTTCTTCAACAAAATACATTGAACACACTTTTGAATCCATTGATAATGCAAGCAAACACACCATCAACAAATTCAAACAACTGTAGAAAGAATTAAGATGCAGATACAATAATGTTTCTTTTATAGAAAGTAAATTGGTTGTTAAAGGAAAATATTTTTAAACATCGCCTGTTTTTTTTAATAAAACATTTTATTTTTTTAAAATTGGTCATAAAGCTCCACGAACCAATTTGGATCGCCTTGCGGATCACGAGTTAGGAACCACTGAACTAGAAAGAGAAAAATATAATTCGTTTATTTTTCGAAGATAAATTTATCTTCGATTGCTGGAAAATCATTTGATTGCAATTTTTACATCATATTCATTTGATATTATCTTTTGATTTATTCACCATTAAAAAACATTTCAGTCTCTTTTTGTATGCTTTTGAGAGTTCCCTTACCTGAAAAAAACGTCGATGGATGACAGAAGTTAGCAGGAACATACAGGGTGGTCACAAATTGTTGGACGATAGTCAGTGGTTGTCTGTTAAATTACAAATAATAAATTATTATTTTTACAATAATTTAACTACTTTGTTTTCTACTACTAAAGCTAAGCGAAATATTTTAAATATAAATAAAGTAATTTAGCAAAAATGTTTTATGGTGTTTTATTATGCCAATGCAGTTAAATGTGATAAAACTAAGCAATGACCATCACCCAACTTTTTGTGACCACCCTCTATGATCTTCATGTTAAGGCAACTTTTACAATATTAACACATTATATAACTACATATTCGATATAACCCCATTCCATTTCCAGAAAGAAATACAAATTTTAGGGTAAACAACCTTTTTTCCTTGGCCTAGAAATGGACAAATGAACAGTAATTGAGGAAAGAAATGTCAAACGGAGAAATTTATCTGCTAAGTAATCAGGGTTTTCTTTTTATACGAGTCAATCAGAGAATATGCGTTTCAAGGAAACACGTATATGTACTTTGAGAAGCAGTACCCTACCAACATAATTCATTTAGTTGATTTAAGAAAGCAATGCCCTATTTCGATATTGCTACTGCGCAAAGACTTAATTAAGATTGCCCGATTTCGTCACGTATAACTACATATTCCAATCAAATCAAGTAACTCTGTAAAATAAATATCCAAACTATTTTATATACTTAAGTTTTTAATCAAAAAACAAAATAAACAAAGATTTTAAATATAAAATCTTATTTAAAGTTTTCCTTTCTAAATGCCATACTCGGTTGGAAAAGCTCTTATAAGTAAATAAGGATACAGTTACAGTTAAGTAGGTGTAAATTTTAATTATACGCTTTTATTCTCAAGAAAGCCACTTTATCTGCATTATCAGATTGTTTGCCATAATGATGCGATTTCTCTTCAACTGTACCTTATTTAATAGAAATGCTAGGCGTACTAATTTCATCTCTTGATAAATCTATTTGCTGAATGCTTTTGAAAATGAGAGTATATAAGTGTAGGGTTTTATAATTTCCAACATAATCTGACACCTCTTTATATTCTTCACCAGTGTCGCATCATCTAATTAATTATTTGCAATTGTGGTTTATAAGACATGTAGACTTCTTAACACATTATAAATACGAAAGTTGATACATAATAATTAATTTACATTGTTGATGTGTATATCATAATTATTTTCTAATACCCTCTATTTAGTATGAAATAATATCACTATTGTTTTGTATTCGAAATTCGAATTCTTTCATTTGTGAGATTACGTTAAAAAAATTATATATATGTAATGCAATGTATAACTTATTCCGGAAGAAATATATTTTTCTGAAACGAATTTTTTTAGCACATACTAAAATATTAAGTAAAATATTAATATAGACAATTGTGTTGTATTATAAATATATAACATTTAAATGTAAGCATATATATGCCATTTTCATTTCCATTGCTCATTTTATTATGCAATACTATTTTATCATACAAACAACTTTAAATATTTTTTAACCAAAAAAAAACTTTTTTTTTCATATAAATTAGATAAACTAATGTATTTTACTAGCTTTGTGATACTGTGTTTCTTAGAACCCGTTAGACTGTATACATCTCCAATTTCCGAAAATAAAATTTATGGTCTGGATGTCACAAATGTCTTCTTTAGATAGGGAAATAGCGAATAAAAAGGAGAATAAAATGAGTTCTTAATAGGATAGTAACTGGACTTTTTTGTAGAGACATTTACTCTTCCTTTCACTGACGAAAACCGATTATGGCGATTACATAATCTTTTGTGACGTGTTTAGTATGTATACCATTGACTGCGCTATTTTAACATTATAACATTTTTATTACCTGTTCATATGGGGTATAATTGTTTTAATACCTCAAACTTTTAATAAAGGTTAATCAAAATCGCAGTTTTGGTTAAATAATTTTATAATATACCAATCAAACAAGTATATTTTAAGATTTAATGTTTTGAGAAAAACAAAGGTTTATAACTTTTCAACCAATTTCATATATACTAATCACAAGCTTATTTACAATTATTTAAATGTATTTTCGAAATTCTACTTTTAAAAAATATATTTTTAATAATTGGACTTTAGCAAAAGTTGCTTTTTAATTAATTTAAAAATACTAAGCAGTACTACTCAAATTTTCCAGTTTGATTGATCCGGCAATTGAGAAACATATTTTTTCAATTTGTTATAATACTTTTTCCATCATGTGAAATGCTTTCTTTCAGTGGAAGAAATTTTTTGGGTAATCTTTTCTTTTGGTAATATTAACATTTTAATCATCAAGATTACAGAAAATAATTTCACTAGGAACTATCTTTTTATAAAAGGATCTAAAAAGGATTATAGTCTTTTTTTATATTTTAATACGATAAAAAAATCTAAATAAGTAGTTAATATACCAAATGAAATATACATTAATTGATTAATACATTAATTAATTAATACATTACTTGAATTATACATTACTTGATTAATACATTAAGTGATTAATACGTTAATTGATTAATACGTTAATTGATTAATGCGTTAATTGATTAATACGTTAATTGATTAATACATTAATTGATTAATACATTAATTGATTAATACATTAATTGATTAATACTTTAATTGAATAATACATTAATTGAATTAAATTGTTTTTCGCCTGTCCTTATTTTGAAACAGTAGCTACATGTAAGTATTTTTTAAGAAATAAATTATTGCTGTCATCTCAAATTCATTAAAGTTTTTTTATTTATTTTTTTAGCCCTGTATATATAGTTAAAAGTTTTTTTAAGTAAAATAAAACTAACATTTTCAAAACATAAAAAATGCTTCTATGGTACTTGTAAGAAATTACTATTTTCTCTCTATTTTAAAAAAAAGTAAGCCCTAGGGGGGAAAAAGTAAGTACTAGGGGGAATTTTCAGTTCTTTCAATGTTATTCAGATCGTATCTCAAAATGTAAAAGTCTTAAAATTACGAAATTAAATGAATTTGTTAAGAAATGTTTGATAAATAAGAAGAATATATTTTTGTTTCAATACTGTTATTAGTTTATAAGTTATTTAATATTAAAGTCGTCGTTGATAAAATTTCGCTTACAACTAATTTTGTCCGTCGAGTTTCTGAAACACTATTAAGAGGAGAGATCCAATTTTTTTAGGGAGTGTACAAATAGGTTTGAACTGAAAATCCAAGTAAGCATTTTTTAAAATTCGAATTAGTTTTGGATTTATAAATTTTTGAAACATTTAAACACGCTCCACGCTTTGAAGTTTTTTCACCCTCATTTTTGAAACGTGATTTCTAAATTGCTATAAGTCATTTAAAATTACATATTCTCTTATTCAAAAAAATATATTAATGTTTGTTAAAACTTCTTCTTTCTTATGTTATAAAGATTGTATTTCTATCTTTACAATTAAATTAGATATGGTCAATTAAGATTGGTATAAAAAATAGCGAAGAAGGATAAAAATGTCGGATATTTCGAGAAAATTTTAATTTGCGACTTTTTGTCTCATTGTTCCGCTTGCATCTCAAAAAGTAAATGTCCTAAAATTATGAAATTATGCCAGTTTATTAAGAAATGTTTGGGTAATAAGATGAATATGTTCTTTTTTCAATACGATCAGTATATTAGACGTTATTTTATGTTAAAGTCATGATATTAGAAAATTTTGAAAACAATTCATACATTTTTGGATACTTGTCTTCCAATTTTCAACAAAAAAAATAAATAAAAAATTAGGGATATAGATTAAACTATTGGCTACAAATGATCCAGAGCGTTTGTGAAATTTCGATTTAGTTTTGTAGTTATAAATTTTTAAATAATTGACGAACTGTCTGAAATAATCGTCAATTATACGGGTAAAATTTTAACTGATAAATTAAAACTGCTCTAAATAGTTCAAAAGTATACTTTTTTCCCGTTAAAAAAATATAGTTATGTTCGTAAAATCTTTCTTTCTTGAATGGTATCAATACTGAAATTCTATCTTAAAAAATAAATTAGATGTAACTATTTATGTGAAGTACTATAAATATTATTAAAAGATACTCCGGAAGGAAATGCCAACATTGGCAAAATGCCAACGTGTATTTGGCTGCCAACGGCGAATTATTATTAGCGCCAATTCTCAATTATCTTACTTTATATAAATATAAGTTGGCGATTAAGCTTATTTATTCTTGGCGCGTTTATGCTGTTGTTTGTTTACACATGTTTCGCTTTTCAATGAGCACAATTGCGTTGAAGCAGTTCTATAGTTTAGTTTTTCCAGTTATGGGGGGGGGATTGGGGGGGGAGCATCCCCCCCCCCCCCCTCTGTAAACTTGAAACCTTAAAAGTTGGGAATTTCGAGTTTTAAAAATCTCTGAGTTGGGAAAATTTCTGCCTCAGGCAAATTAATATTATTAGCAAAGGAAAGCGACGGACTACTAGAAATTGCCCAACTTTTATTAAGATGAAACTTAAATTAGACCTCAAAACGGATCACTGCATTGGAACATGCGTGCGACAAATCAATACTTTCGAAAGAACTGTTTAAAGTTACCTATAAAAAAGCTGAAAATTTCTTATAAGTTGGAACTGGGAATTTTTTTAGCACTGTTGTGTTGTGCAATTTCGAATAGGTAGGTGTGGTCTGGTTAAATAACGTCACACTAGAGCTGCACATTGAACTACTGGCGTTGGTTCGAGCAAAGCGCCCTTGATTTGTTATTGGTACGTATTTACTTACTACATCAAGGACGCTTTGGTTCGTAGGCCTTTCTCAAAGAAAAGACCCGGGAACGATGCCTCATATTGTTAACAGTGGTCAGATAACGAGGACAACACTTCAGCTGGTACCCGATGTCCTTAGGTTGGGAATTTTGAATCGTTCAAGTTCGGAATTTCGGATCGTTAAGTTGGGAAATTTCTTGTCTCAACATACTAAAAATAAATTTGTGTGACGGCACTGCCAGTAATAATTTATATAACTAAAAAAAAGTATTGTTGTTAGGACACATTGTCATTGCCTACAGTGTATGAAGCCGGTATTGGTTTGCGAAGCAAACTAAAGAGGATTGCGTAGCAATCCTCTGGGGGTTGGTGGAGCGTTAGCGGAGCAGGGGGCGGAGCCCCCTAGTTTTTAAAAAAAATCCTATTTTACCTTAATATATGTGCTTTCTAACACAGAAAATGTATAATTAAAATCAGTGAAGCAATTCTCAGGTGATTGACGAACAAACTTACAGATGAATAGTTTAGGGGAAAATAAAAAAACGGAAGGCTGTCTATTTGACCAAGGAGTTTTTTTGCTATTGATTATTTCTCGCCAAGTGATTTGTTTTGTTTCCCTTGGAGACCGGAATAGTATTATGGAATATTTTTAGGTTGTACCTTGGGTGTGCCAGTAAAAATTGCATAATAATCGAAAGGATAAGTGGATGAAGGAGGGATGTAACAAAAAGTAAATTTTAAGTTATTTGACCTGAATATTTAATTTCGATTAATAATAATTAAGTCTTTAAGATTTAATTTCACTTTTTTTGTTTGCGGCTTCATGACACTAGTATCTCTGTTAATAAAGCTTCTACAGTGCTGTTGCCAGTGTCAAAATATAGGCCAATGCATACCTCCTTCATCTATGACAATAACCCATTTTTTTTAACTAATACATAAATCTTCGACTACTTACCTCTCTAATCCTTTCAGTCGTTATCGGGTGCCTGACAAACACGGATTTAAATTTTAAAAATCTGCTATTTTACTGAGAGTATAACCCAAAGCGAATATTTTGCTAAAATCAATATTCTATGCTGAAAAAACTCTTTAAATCTAAAGCAGGAGGAACTACCGAAAATCAACTCTACTAAAACAATTGTTAAAAAAATACAGATAAATGTGATGCAAATACTAATTAAACTTTATTACAGTATAAAAAATATTTTATTCTTCCTACTGAAGGTTAATCATAATATTCGCATATTCTATTAACATTATAAATTTCAATATATACTTTGTACTTCATTCGAACAAAGAATTGAACTCTACATTACATTATCATTAAGAACTATATTTTATAAACTTCAAATGATGACATCATTTAACTATGACCGTAATTAATACAAATATAAATAGTATATTTACAGGGAATGAATATTTTCTGATATTAGACATAAAAACGGATTTAAAGCAGAAGGAACAACTGAAAATCAAATCTACTAAAAAATCAAGTCAATTCTAATTTCTATAATTAATTATAAAAATAATATCACATAACAAGTAATCACAACTTCCCTTCAATAAAATACTTCATAATTACCCCCCCCCCCCCCCCTCCCAAGCCATTAAGAATTATGTAACCATAAAAATTACTCCATGTAGTATTTTTTTTAATTTTTTTTTATTTTCTAGTTATCACCATTATAAGTTAAGCCCCATATAAATACCTGAATCGTGCTCAGTAACGGAACGGGATATCAATTCCACTGCATTAAACAGCAAAAAGCAATTCATAATTTGTAGACTCCATTTTTAAAGTCTTTGAAGTGTGACGATGATTATTCAAAGTATTTCAAAAGAATCTTTTCTTTTGGAAATAGTTTTTGATTTTATATGGCTTTTATTATTTCAATCATTGATTTTTTTTCCGTGAGTAGCTGGAAAACAAATGAAGTTTTGTTTTAATGTATTCTAAAAATTACTTATCTATAAAAAACACAATTTTTTTTTGTGATTTTTGGAATTTAACTGATTGTGATTTCTGGAAGTTCATTAGCATTTTGGATTCGATTGGGCATTAACCGAACATTTTTTTTACTTTTAAATATGTTAACGTGCTAACTTTATTTTTAAAGTAATAGTTTTCGGTAATTTAATTAACTAAGTTAAGGCAATAGTTAAGTTAGTTAATTATATTACAAATTCTGCCTCGCATTTTTATTTTACCTTTTATTTTGAAGTTCAACTAATTAGAATTCTTTAGATTCTAGTTACCACGCCATAGGTAGGAGTTCGAATGGCGGTAATTCATGGATGAAATTTCATGTAATTGGATTCGTAACCAATTTGACTTTGTACGCAGTTGAATTTTTGATGCCTGTAAAACAATGAAATGGCGAAAGTTATTTAACATCCAATATTTTTCCATCAAATCTAATATTTCCAAATATAAAGTTAAATGCGAATTAGATATTTGAATAGTTAAATCTTATAGATAAAATTAAGCACAACACTGTTAAAAATAGGTGCTCCTTTTTTTAAAAAATATTTATCATTTTTGAAGAAACATTGGTCTACGAAGTTCTCAGATTAAATATTACTTCAAGCTAAGGGAATGTATTTCCTCGTTTTTCTGTAAATTTATTTCGTTAATAACGAAGACAACTACTAACAAAAATCGATGGCACGACTCGAACTTGGGATTTCTCATTCTGAAGTCACGCGCGCTATCAATCGAGCTCGAAAGGCTCGTTTTGGATCGTGCAATATATATGTAAGAGCCGAAATTAAAACCTAATAAGCTGATACCACTGAATAAGAATAAGTTATTTTCGTTAAAAATTTGACGATTCTTGTTTCGTTAAAAGTCTCGTGTTTCAATAACGAAATTCCTTCACGATTGTTTGATGCTAAAAAAAATCACAGCGTTATTTCCGAGAGACCATAATTACATTTAGATTTTTTTCATGATGTAATCAACAAAAACTTACACTTCATTAATAAAGGGTAACTATATTAGTTGACTTTTTTTATTAAATTAATATAACCGTGGGTAGAAATACTTTCCTATGCAGAAGCTGCTGTGTGATATTCTTTTGCGATAATTAAAAAAAGAAAATACATTATAATGGAAAGAACAAAGAGCGTACTCGTGTCTAAATAATTCCTTTATATTAAAATTAAAATGTGTGGGAAACTTTAATGTACAGTAGTTTGTCAACCGTAATTCTTTATTTTATAAAGTTAAACACGTCAAGGGAAAAAAAAATCTTCTAAAATAGAACTTATAAAGATTGATACAGCAGTTTGATTAAAATATATATCAATCGATATATTTAGGAAACATAATTACAAACTATCTTTAGTATCGACACCAATATTAGTTCAAAAAATTTATGTATCAGTAATATCGAATCAATTACATCGATATATTTTATCGTTTGACGTAGTATCAAATGAAATTTTATTGGTATCATAAGCTTTGAAATTTCTTTTCATATGTTGATGATCCCAAATCATCGGAATTTAACGTTAATATTTGTTTACTTTAGTATACAAAAGTACTTTTTTTATACAAAAGGGATGGGATAGCCTTATTGGTACGGTGACAGGTTGTTTAAATGGATCAGCCTTTTTTTAGATTTTAATTTAAAACGATCGAATTCGTTGATTAGTATTAGTTATTTTCCAGTAATAAGAATATAATGACTATTGCATTGTTCCAAGTTGATAGGATATTTGATGTATGTTGGATCGGATGATGATTTTATTGAATAATCGTTTTCAATGAGGAAAATAAATACTTATTGTTTTAGAAGGAATATATTATTTGCCTTCATTTTATAAACGGAATTATTTCCTCTTTTTCAGTTAACCGCATTTCTTAACGTGTAAAGAAAAATTTCAACTTCAAGATCTCAATCAAATAGGTAAATCCACTCCGAGCGGCTGCAAATTAACAAAATTGTACAGTTGATTTCTCAGTAGAAAGGTTTAATATATATTTTATTTGCATTATTATTTTTGAAATATTGTTAATTTTTAGAAATATGGCTTTTAATTTATACCCAAGTACAATAGATTTTTAAATAATGAAAATTAAGGTATTCAGGGGAATTTAAAAATTGTGTAAATAGCTGGAAACAATGAAGATCTCATGATGGAAAAGTTCCGGTACAGCCGATCGATGGTTAACAAAAAAGTACAATGTTTTCAACTTCTTTTTATGGAATAATTTTAGTGAATCAGAGTTTTATTTTAAATCAGTACCACTTAAGAAGAACTTAATTTAAAAAAAAATACCCTCTAGTGCGGAAATTAAAATCGACATTTCATTTTTTTCGATTGCAAATCAAATATTTAGTTTTTTAAAACAGATTAGGAAAAAGTATATAGCCTCATTAAAAGTGGCTCATTGAGAAATATGCTCTCGTACTTCTAGTTTAAATGACTAATTTCCATAACAACGGGTTTTTAAACATAGCAGTCTGAAGAGCGAAAAAAGGGTACATCTTTTTAAACAAAGAAGAAATGTATGCATGCCTGATCTCTATGCAAATCAGGCTTTTTTTTTAAAGTGCTTATGTAAAGTTAACTTTATGTCCATTTTTTTTATATTTTCTTGTTTTTCCGTGTTCACATTTCCGCTCGCACTTAGATCCATGTTATCAAGTGTGCAATTAATGTAAATTACTATTTATTTATCAATGCCAATTTAATAGTTCATAATTCTCGAAAACTTTTTTTTTTAAAGGATACGACACTGAGTTTCTTTTTCTAGTACTGTGGAGGGCCATCAATAAAAACTAATTAAACATTTAATTAGTATAAATGATCTTATAGTTTGCTGAAGCTTAATAGAAATGCAAATACATATACTAGAAGAACTGAAATAAACTGAACTTTTATATGCATATATCACAAATCAAACTTACTTTACAATGTACTAAGCAACGTCGAAGGGTTATGGGTTATGATATCTCGATTTTGATAGTAGAATTCTTTTTTGATCAGAGGGTTGCTTGTTTCGTTCCTTGTCGTCCATAAAAGAAACATCCGCCGTGTATAGGTCCAAACCTCATCATGCTTACATATGTGTGATGAAGGGTTCCAGCTCGGATGTTGTCCTCGTCATCTAACCTTGATTCAAAATTAAGAGACAGTTCCCGGATCCTTTTAAACAATATTTCATTTTAGCGAAGTAATTTAACAACTTCTAATTTTTAAACAAAATCCTAGAATATTAATTTATGTAAATTTTTATCTTGAAACGAAACTTGTATCTCTCATTCCAAATATTATAAATAAGTGATTACAACAAATTAAATCGTTGAAAAGTTAGTTTTATATTTCGCGGGGTGATAGCTACAACTAGATAACTAGTTTGTAATTCCTAGTTGTTGTACTCACCCCACGGTTCTATATAAATGTTAAAAAAAATTCAATGAGGCTGTTTTGTTTTCATTTTTGGTATTTGACTGTTTATATAAAGTTTAGTGCGTATATTTCTATGCATAAAATTATTCATTTACATTTTATTATCCTTACTAATATTTTTTAATTTCTACATACATCAAATCATATGCAAATCTTTTTGGTAAAAACACAAAAAAATATTTTTTTTCTTTCCTTTTAGAGTAAAGAAATCTGCTCGAGCTATAAATATTATTAGATAACCAAAGTGTTTGGCATCAAAAACGTATGTCGAGGCCGTTTTATCTTGTAGCAAATTCAATTAAACTACAAAATATTTAAAAATCCTATAAAATATTAAAAGGTCACAAGCATTAAAATTACTTTATTAACTAGGTAGCTTAAATAATTTTATTTACTTTATTAGATAAGTAGCCACACGTTATATTCAACATATGAATTTCAACATTATCTATTTTTTTTATTTATCAAAATATAAAAATTCCTCTTCTAAACTTTAGTAAAAGTTCCTATTTAAATACGCCAAAAACGAATTCCGTCTCACTTAAAAAAGCAATGTTGTTTGAATGGAAATCAATTACTTTGAGCCGGCCCAATTGCCAAGAGTTACGGCATTTGGCTTGCAAAAAAGAAATTTGCGAATTCGAATCAGCTTAAGAATTTGCTAAAAGTTCAGATGTAGAGTTCTCGCCAGATTTCAGACAACTAACTCAGAAGAGTCGTCTGAAATTATCCTGAATTTCCACCAGCGTGTATATAGGGACTGGCGCACGTTAAATCTGTCTGGAGACCCTAATGTCTCTATTGAGGTTGCGTTGGGAGTCAGCTGAGGTATTGTCCTCGCCATCTGATAACCGTTCAAAAATACGAGGCAGTGTACCCGGACCTCGAACCGTCTCCAATAACCCACTGTGCACAACTCTAGTGCAACGTTAATTCAACTAACCAGTTACTTTAATAAAAAAAAAACATAATACCTTATAAATATAAAAATAAATCAAATTAATTACCTTAAAAATTTCCACAAACAAATCCTCTAAATCTAAGAACAGTAATGATTAATTACCAATCAATTAATCATCTGGGAACATAAATCCCAACATTATAATACGCATTTTTCTATTCAGATTTGGAACATAGTTTTTGTTAATTCTCTTGAAAGAATTTTCGATAATATCAATGAGTTCAAAATCAATTCACCGGATATTTTTCAGTTGCTATTTAAATAAACTACTTATACAAAAATAAAAACCTTGTCATGGTTTCATTCATTTGCTAATTACTAGTTAAGTCTGTTTCGGATAATTAAGGATATCTTTGAGAGCATTTTCTGCTAATATGCACTTGTATTTATCTGTTGTCATTGCACCGAGAAATTAATCATGAATATTTGCGGTTTAGTGAACTTTTTAGTAGATTTATATCCGGATGAGATGATTCCATTAGAAATATAAAAATATAATTATCTTTCAAATTCTTGTATACATTTGAGTCGTAGCAATGAAAGAATAGTTCTCATTAATTCCCATTAGAACTTATTTCAATATTAAGGTACTTTAATTGGTTTTTTTCCGTAATTAGGTTATTTGTAATTGTATTTGTCAATGAAAATACAATACAGAATTCACCTAAAGAAAGGTGTACATACACACTATAAAAAACGAAAATCGGCCAAAAATTCCAAAATATTTTTTTGGTTCTATAGTATTCCCCAAATCAGTATCTTTCAGATGATACCAAGATTAAATAAATATTCCAAAAACTTTTTTATTTACAAAGAGTTATTCTATGGCCGCGCTTGCAATGGCAATATGTTTTGTAAACTTTACACTCAATTTCTGAAGAATTGTATTTTTAACATATGTCCCTTCATTCGAAACATGATAACTCAAGTTTGCTTAAACATTTTGAAAAAAATATTTTTTCATTCAAATTTATATTAGTTGTAAGATGTTATGACCCTTCATCATAATTTTAAATAGAATTTTAAAGTTGAAAATTTGAATAAAAAAGTGGTTTTTTGGGGACTGTCGAGGTAAAAAATTATTTAAAAAATAACTTTAAATGCTATCAACTGTTTGGAGGATCATAACACTAAGAAAGATACTGCGAGTAATTTCCAACAAAAATTATGCTTCTGGATTAATTACAACTTGCGTAATCACGTTTGAAAAAACATGCTAATTAACATATAAAATGCTAATTAGCTAATTATAATTTTAATTTATTTAGGTTTTTTTTATAATGATTCATCACTATTTTTAAGGTGTTTTCCTACATGAAAAAACTAGATTTTTAAATTCATAATTTTAAAAAAATGTTCAAGTGTATACGTACACCTTTCCAAGCCTTTACAAGCGGACTGGGACAACATGCGTCCATAGACAATAGAGATCTAGTGGTAGGCTTGGGATACTTTCGAAGGTGACGTCTCTCTAATAGTTTCTACATATCGTCTTCAGTTGCGCTTTTCAGCATTTTGACACCTGAATGGCCATACCCCGAATCTGCGTGCTTTGAGGGAAAATTTTTAACAATCCCTCAGTCAGACAGTTACGCGCCCAATTCCCCTATTGTAAGTCACGTTTCCTTCCGCAAAGCATTGAGAACTATTTATCCTGCTCCCAAAGCGGAATTCCTTCTTCCTTAACACTTTTAGGAAATAGCTCAGAGCCAGTGAAACTTTTCTGTTATGGAACCCATGTGAAAAGGAACTTTTCTCTAGTAATGGTTAATTCTATGATAATCTGTTTTATCTATTCTTTTTTTATTTTATGAAAGTTTCTAAAAAAAATTAAATTTTTTTAGAAATTTATCTTGCACTGATAAGAAAGCAAAAAATTTGTTTTTTCCATGGCAGTTTTACAACGCTGTACTTCTTTAATAGGGGACTTTAATTAGGAATTCAGATTTTTTTTTGCGTATTGCTTAAAGTGTTATAAGTGAAAAATGTGCTTTAACTGTTGAACATTTTGGACAATTTCAACTTGGTCTTTACTGCCTTAATATTAAGGACACTTAAAAACTATTTGCATGACAATTTTAATGTATTTCTTTAGAAATAGTTTCAGGCTATAGTTAAAAGAACAAAATCGAACAATAGTGAAGGTTTTATTAATCTCTAATTGTAACTTTAAATTTGCTATCATATTCCATACACATCACTACTAATTTGAATACTAAATTCGAATGTAGAGACATTATTCCTTCTTTAAAAATTGTGATGACATTAAACCACGCAAACTAAAGACAAAATCAAGTTTTCTCTTGACATTCAAATTTCAACGAACAGAAAACAATACTGGCTTAACTCAATTTTTCACATATTGAAATAAAAAATAAAATTTATAAGTAAATGCTAAAAAGTATTTATTAAACATATATGCGAGCGATTGTAAAATTAAAAGTTATATTACCATCTTAATCATTAAACTTATTTTGAATTTTATCTTTAAAAATTTTAAATATATAATACTTTTATCATAAAGTACTACATGGGCAGTTTGACAACTAAGTCCAAACACAAAAATTGTCGATATTAAAGCGTTAGTTTGTAACTCGTCATGGCTATAATCTTAAGGAGAATGACATCTAACTCATTATTGGGCAACCTATTAAACCACTTTACCAAATAATAGATCTAACTGCCTCATCATTAAAAAAGGTGTTATTTAATTTTCGAATTGTTATTAACTGTACAACTTGGCGTAGTCAAACTGCACATATTGTAAGAGAGATAAATAAAATAATTTTTTGTTGTATTGAATTGAAACCAATACTGAAACTTGTAACCTGTAGATGAATTACAAACAACACTATTAATTTTTTGTTCATAAAATATTTTACAAATCATTCTTTGCACAATATATGCCGATAAAATAGGTTGATCAATTTAAACCTATCTATTTAACAAATGAATTTTTAGATTCCTTTTGAAGAATCTAAAACCACTTTAAGAGTGCTTTTCCGAAGAAAGCTCATTAAAGCTCTAATTAAAATGTTCTCGAGTTGCGGCTCTGGTGAGGAGTTCTTTTACTGAAAAGTTGAAGAGTCTAATGTTTCCTTAAGGGAACTGGATAGCTTGAAGGAGACGAGATGTAATTACTCCTTAATTGAATAGAAGACTTGTCAAGTGGACATAATAAAGGGAGTCTCAGAACTTTCAAGACGGATAATCTCAAATATAATTCCATAAGACGATTGTGATTGTGGGAAAAGTATTCAACAGATTATGATTAGTGCTGGCTTTTGAGAAAGGAAATAATGAGAACTTATAATTTATGTTCTAACAAAACAATGATTATGGGCCATTCCACGATATTTGTTCATGATTTGTCCCTTCGGCAACTTTTTGTAAATTATTTTATTATATATGTATATATTAATTAACTTAAAATAACACAATTTTTAAAAAATAAATAAACTGTAAACTAACTAAACACACTGAAAAAAATGGGTTTATTTTATGTTAATTAACACAAAATAAAATAATAACAAAAAGCAAATCCCGGACAAATACAATGGAATGGCATGATAAAACATGAGCTGATTAAAGAAGAACTTAAAAAAGACCAGTTAGTATGTTAACGAATTTGTAAACCCAAAGAGAGAGAGAGTTCGCTGAGATTGAACTCTGTCATTCCAATCAAAGATTATTTTTGAAAAAAAAATTAATCCAAAGTATTATTTTAAATGATCTTACTAATCTGGAAAGTTTACATTATTGAGTTTAAAGTTCTTTAAGAATCTTCTTTACATCAATATTAATGTTGTAGAAATATGTGTTTCTATTTTACAGAAAATACTTATATTTTTAACAAAAAAAGATTTTTTTTTAAATATATATTTAAAAACAAAAAGTAAACACTTTTGTCAATTCATAAAAAATTATCATTAAGCTGTATTTGTATCAACACTATGTTTTGTTTCCGAACGTATTGCAAGTCGAACCCGAGTGAACGCATCGTGAACTGTTAAAACATATTGTGTCTGTAACCAATTTTTTAATTAAAAACTATATTGAAATATTTCTTATCTTATATTCACAAATATTTTGTTTCTGCAATACCTTTTAATATTCTACCAAAACAAAACAAGATATATATAGTATGGCACCGATTAATTGGGCGTAGGCCTTTCAGCTGGTTCCAACGAATCTATAAACGAGCTTTAAGATGTTTATTTATGCAACATTTCAAAAATTGTTTAAATCATTTAAAAAACATAGCAGAACTTTACAATCCGAGCTGCAGGTGCATATCTTGATGAATATTTTCGACCTGTTATACGCAGCAGAAATAAGTGTTTTGCGTTCCCCAAACAGACACTTTACTTCATTATTATTGACTAGCTGAAATACCCGTTCTACGCACGGAAAGGAAATAAGTTACAAAATAGAAACAAATACAATATTTATAAGTGAAATAAATAATATTCCTAAATTGTCACCCATCAGGGAAAACCAAATAAAATATTAAAAGTTCCAATTTATTTGGCGACTTTTTGGCGACATTTAGTCATCAGCCAATCAGAATGCTCCTCATAGTTTGCATACTATTAAAATTTTCCATTGTTTCAATCTTGAAATATTGCATTGTTACATGTTAATCCTATGGGAAGGTTTTTAAAAAATTATTATATTGGCAGTTCGAGTTCGAATTTTTATAAATCCTTTCACAGTGCACCCCTAGGGCCGAGGATGAATCTGTGTTCTAAATTACAGCATTCTTTGTCTTTTGGATCCGTAGATACCAAAACTAACGTCGCTACTTACATCAAAAAAGAGGTTTCACACCGCCTTTATTACGTTCGATCGGAGCAAAAATAACTTACTTTTCCTATTTAAGGTATAAGGAACAACTTTGCCAAAGTTCTTCTCCATAGGTATACGGTAAGTTGGAAAATTAGTGATGAGTGAATGAGTGGGGTTTTTCGCATTTATATATATAGATTACTGAGCCAGTCTAAATTAAAGCACTTCACACACCGATACCTTTCCTACACATGTTCCAAACAAACCGGGATTCTCGACAACCCAACGATATAGAAGAAATGCTTGTGGGGCGTAGTAACTTTCAGAATAGTATATATCTAAACATCAGAAAGTTGATGTAGAAGGAAAAGAGTTTAAAGGATGTAGAATGAAAGAAAGTTGGAAGTAGAATGGTTCGCCAGGCCCAACCACCCGACCGTCGCGACGGTCAGGTGGTTGGGTCTGGTGATATTTACATTTAACGACACGACACCGATAAATCGTATACCGTTTCCGTGATACGATATCGTGAAACGCAAAATATACATACGAAGCCTGGGCACTTTTTCAATAGCCGATACGATAATGATATTGTCGTTACCAATCGGACGATACAATTTATCGGAACGTTTTATCGTGGGCACGCGCCTTCCCTACTTCATCGTGACGAAATTTTGTCTTTGTTTTGGTAAAACGTTTTTGTCGTTTGCTGCGCTTTTTTTTCTAAAGTTTAATTGTCGGCATGGCTTTTAAATTTTATATTGTAAACTTGTGTGAATGGATGGAAAGAAAGACCTTGCTTTTCGGATTAGTGGCGACGGTTGTGGCTAAAAGTGGGGGGGGGGGGGGGTAGAGGGCAAAATAAAAACAAGGAGTGTATGTACAGGGATTCAATAAAACTTAAAAAAACTTCTTCAAAGTGTCTAACTTTTATAATTTCCTGCACCCAGAAGCGTTTTGTTCTCTCTCTCCTTTTCATTCTTCCCAAATACAGCAAATACCACAATCGCAATTTGTTTTAGTGTATAATTTGTTGCGGTGCGCCATATCGGGAACGAGAACATGTACGCCGTCGACTAAGGACGACCGCGAAATGAATGTAAAAAATGTCTTTTTCGGCGAACGATATCGGAGCAATGAAAAACTGACCACCAGACGATACAATAAAACGTTGTGTCGTCCCTTCGCGATCGTTCACGATTTATCGGTGTCGTGTCGTTAAATGTAAATTCGGCCTTACAGTTAGGCTGTCGTGTCGATGCGTGCGTAGAGGCCAAGAGAAGAATGAGTAATCTTTTTTGTAGAAATGCTTTTTAGCACCACAGAAAGAAACTTTGTATTTATCTTCATTCATTATAGGCATTTTTTTCGAGTTTTCATAAAATTCACAAGTTATTAATCACGCAAAATATCGATAAGAAATTAAACATTTTATGCCAACGGTTTCACAGCGCTGCTAAATAGCAAAATTGTCAAAGATTTCTTTTAAGAACTGTCGATTTTAAATTTGCGTGTGGTCCCTAACATGATCAAGTTGATGGAAATTTCATATAGCAAAGAATGAAACCACGAAATTTTCTATATATATGTAACACGTTTTTCTAAATCAATTTCTATCAAAATATAGCATGGTTGCTATTCATATTTTTTAATATTAATATCCTAATTTAAATAAAATTTTACACTTTATATAAAAGTAATGGAAGTTAGTGTATTTTGCTTGTGTCATTTAGAAGTAACACCGATAAAAATATCATGTTAATTAAATTGTTATTTCGGGAGATATGATTAAAAGTTTAAAATATTAATTTAACTTTAGGAGTTCTAAATTTTTGATACTCATAATTAAATAAAGTACTTGACCAAATAACTTACAAATTGATATCCAACGATAAATTTTGTCGTATATTCTATATAGTGAGTCAAAATTGGGTGTTGTTATTGCAAATTTTAAAGTTGGTGCGGATTTTAAAATGAAGATAGTCCCTATGCAAATTTTTTGTATATCAATGTGTAGTAGACTTTATTTTCTACCAAATAATATATTAAGTTTAGCCCTACAATATATAGTGGCTAAAAAATAGAGGGTGGTTCGTCTTTTCCGCCTGTAGAGTGTGTATATTGTGTGTGTTTTTTCGATACTAACTTTTTGAAACAGGTTACCGTCTTCTTCTAATCGCACTTGCCCATACTTTTACGATGGCGTCGATTGAAAAGAGGAAACTTCTATTTCATTTCCACACAGACCCAGGAGGTAGAAATAGACCTGCGCGTTTAGTTTAGAGTGCTGTCGCCTGTAGCCCTAATGCACTTGCCGCCCGATGTTGTTCAACGGCGGCAGCAACAGAACAGCCCGCGGACGAACCTACGGAGCCTGTTCGGCTTCTTCGGAGGCTCTCGACGGATGCCTTTGGGAGAGCTGCTCTCGCATATAGCGATGAATCGCCGCGCAGGCAATTCTGAGCTTAATCCCTTAACAACTCCTCCTGTGAAGGATTCCATATTGCGCAGTTGTACGAGATCGAATGCAATCTCACGGCGGAGGGCTCTAGTTCTCAAGATGGACTGAGCTCTTGCGATGATGCAAGCGACAAGAAAACGGGCTCTGGTTTTGATGGCCTCGTCTTCGGCTCCTAATATCGGAGCGCCCTCCGCAACTGCTTCCTCCTTCCTAACAACGGAAGGTCCGTCACCACGCTCCATAGAAGGAACGGCGTCCAAGACGCTAGGTTTCATGGCCTCGTGAAGAGCCCGAAATCCTTGACGGAACAGAATCTTCAACTCTTCCTCTGATTTGAGGGGAGTACCAGCCATTTTACGCAATAATAAATAATTGTATATACTATACCAGCAATACAAATCCTCAATTGATATTCGCAGTTTCGTTAGCAGAAACTTTTCATCAAATGGCGAAAAGAAAAAAATTCGTTACCTTTGTTGTCGTGAAACATTGTTGCGTGTTTTCATTATTACGATATTATAATAATAATGATATAAAATTGTTTAAAATATTTCTTTGTTTTAAAAGAAATCTCCAACAATGAAGCATTTTAGTTACGTATAATAATAGTATTAACAAAGAAGTGTTGAATCTATATATTTAATTATTTCACATGACCCGTATATAATTATGTTCCTATAACTATGTACAGTCGTAGAAAAAAAACGAACCAGCTGTTGGTTTTTGGCCGCTATTTATCGTAGGGCTAAACCTAATATATTTTTTTAGGGAATAAAGTATACTACACAATTATATGCGAAACATTTGCATAGGGGTTGCATTCATATTAAAATACGCTCTAACTTTATAATTTTCAATAGCAACACCTACTTTCGATAACGCAGAAATGTTTTTCATCCTCAAAATAATCCAGATTTAAATTTTCGCTAATTTCTTACAGTTATAAGCGGAGATATTAAATAATATGTATCGCTCGCATTTGAATTGCAACCTCTATATTGAACAAAGAAATATTTGGTCTACGAAATGAAAGACGCTGGTAGAAAGTTTTGGCAGCAACCGAAGGTTTTCTGTTTCACTCTCGAATTTATTTTACGTCGTCTAATGAATTTTTAGTAATTTTCTAAAATTAGTTAACATTAGTTATAATCTGTTCTGCTTCTGGTCTACTCAATTATCCTTGATTTACGTATTTTATAGAACTATATTTTAGGCCACAAATTTAAATTTCCATTTATATAGACTATCAAATAATAATTTGTAAGTTAATTTGTTACCAAAAAAAGTTTAACTTAAAATTGTTCAACTTTTTCTGGAATATCAGAACAAAAATAACACGTTGTTTGGCCCCTCGTTGCAGGAGAACCCGTTAAAATTTACGCATAATAAAAGAATCTTTCTTAAAAAAAGGAAAACCGATTTGAAGAAAAATGCGCTTAAAAGTAAAAAATAATTTTTAATTTTACGAACGCATTGAAAATATGGAATTATTTAATGCAATTTTATACTTATTACAACTTTTTAAAATCGGCCCCAAAATTTAGGTATGATTTTTGTAAATTGGCACCAACTTAAAAAAGTTGTAATAAGTATAGAATTGACATTAAATAATTCCATATTTTCAATGCGTTCGTAAAATAAAAATTATTTTTAATTTTTAGCGCATTTTTCTTCAAGTGGGTTTTCCTTTTTTTTTTAAGAAAGATTATTTTATTTTTCCTTTTTAGTTTTTAATTTAGCGGGGGGCTTCGCAATATTATTCATCAAGAAATTCAAGTAACAACTTGTGCTCAACAATGTATGTTGTAAAACAATTCCTATCAATGCTGGTTAAACTAAGTGTAATTGTTGTAAACTTCTGTGTAACAATGAAAATATTATGAAATCAGAAAAGTTGTTTAAAAAAACTCCTGTTAATTGGCATTTTGGATATTTAACAGCCGGATAACCGATATTTGCCTAAGTGGATTTTTATCTATCCAACAAAAAAAGAATTTTCGAAATCGGGCAATAATTTTTTTTAAAACGGTCCAGTTAATTGAAAATTCCGGATAGTTAAATGCCGGACAACCGAATATTTTTTTTAAATTGCTCCCCTTTGAAACATCAACTATCAAACAACAACGAAAATTGTGCAAATATCTGAATTAGAACCAAAGTTCTGCGCGAACATACATTAAAAAAAAAATTTAAAAAATACATAAAGGTCAAATCTATAACCTCACGACTTGGCGCGCGATTTGGCAGTTTTAATTTAAAATTTCTGACGGTTTTATTTCGTAGTTTTGGTTGGCGCGCTGTTCAGTCGGTTAAAAAATATTGAATTGCCCCCTTCGGGACTTCAACCCGTGATAAAACGTCCCAAAGGCCAGTGCGCAATCGTCTAAGCGTCAAAGGAACGACATGGGTCTTGGGTATATTTTAGGAATATATAAACGAGTATATTTTCAACAATCAATAAACGAGTTCGAACGAATTGATCAAAAGCCTGTAAACGACGTGACGTCATAGCGGCCATTTAGCCTCAGTCGAACTATTCTGCTTCCAAATTAATACCCGAATGAGTGATGATATCGTGAGTATGATATCGTGATTTTGATGATTTGGTGACCCGATGCATATGATATCGTGATTTTAGAAGAAAAATCGAAATCGAAACATCCGCTGATTTTGATGTAATTTTCGTTGGTACCAGTTGATTAAAACAGGTTTCCACCAACTTTTGTTAAGACTAATACTAATTTTAACATTATGTGTGATATGATTAACATAGGCTTCAAAGTATCATTTATCAAAGATCTGATAACATCTTCAAATTTGTTGAACGAAATGTTCTTATATCTGGTGTAAGGATTTAAAAGAGTCGGATGCAATGAAATCTAACATAACTGAAAGTAACATAATGCAGTCATTTAGCCTATTTCATACTCCATAGATGTAGTCCATACTCAACGTAAACGTCTCGTATTTTTTCAGTTATCCACTTAAAAATGACTTAAGATCATATATATTAAAAAAGATTTCTAGAAATTATTTTATTTGAAATTGAATAGAATGAGAAGGAATGGAATATTCGAAATAATATACAACCCACTCTAACTGAAACTATTATTTATTTTTACAGCAGAGAATAAACCAATATAATGCATTTTCGATTCTTATCATTTAACTGATGCGCTTCTAGTACAAAGGTCTCAGACGTTGATGTCACAACAAAAGTTTTCTAGATATTCATATCTTTTGTATTCTATTTATCACTCAGCAGTTTTTGAACCATCTCTTTGGGAACGTCATCAATTCAAAAATGTGTACACTCAAATAATATTTTGATGCATACGCGCAAACTAAATAGTACACTGAGTTTTCCATCACAGCCTATGAAATTATTCTTTGAGCTGGTTTCAACCGGATATGAAAATTCGGACAGAAAAGAAAATAATAGATATCAAACTTTAGAAGTAATCTCAGGGAATCTCAAATGGTGGATGTGTTTGATAGCAGCAGGAAAGACCGAGCTTTGATTTTAGCTGGATTTCCCGCCTTCCTGGGTTTCCGTTATAGAAAATTTAAATAAATACTCGAAAATGAATTGAAGCGGAAGTTGCAAACTAAATCGAATAGGAAGTTTAAATTATTTATTTGCTTTTGCTGTGACACTTTGAAATTCAGTTTTCAATTTTCGGTGGGCCCTCAGTGAATCGTTTCCAATTAATTTTCCATTTCCCGAAGAATGAAATTTTCTAAAGAGTGTTTTCCCAAAAGACTATTTTTTGGAATGGCAACAAATAGACTCGTGTTGAATTAATTCCATAACGGTTTTCGAAATTGCAGATATCTAATCTGCATTTCCCTAAACATTTATTTGTATTATATGTTTCAATGATTCGATAGAATGTTTTGAATAAAAATATTGACTTTATTTTTTTAAATTAGAATACGCTTATTTTTTTTTAAAAAAAACTCACTAAATTAAATTAGATTTAAATTAATAATTTTTTGTATTCCCTCGAATTAATTTTTCAAAACTAATTCGCTTACAGTTTATAAAACTAATTATATGGATTGACATATCATGTTTAATGAGTTTTTCAAATAAGATTTAGAACACTTTTCGTGCCCATTCTCTCAAAAGCATATTAAGTTAACCTTTCGCAAAAATATGTATTTGAATCAAAATTATAATAGTTTTTGACTAAATTGAATGTCAAACAAAATATTCAAATCGTTTAGGCTAAAACAATAATAATAATATGGAGGCTGCGTCTATTGAAACTGCTGCATCGTTTGGAGGCCTCCGTGGCCGAGCGGTTAAAGGCGTCAGCTGGGAATTCGAAGATTCGTGGTTCGATCCTAGGCGATGAACTTGACAAAGAAAAGTTAAAAAAATAGTGATCTTGTGATCGGAGGGTTGCCAGCTTCACTACAAAATACTAGAAAAGTCGTCCAAAACATCCGCAAAAATTAACGGCGTGTATACGGGACTGGTGCACGATAAATCTGATCAGTGTCCAAAGTCCCGACGTCTATTGAAGGCGTTGGGTGCCAGTTCAGGTGTGTCCTCGTCATCTGACCATGATTTCAAAATAACGAGGTGCATGTATGGATGTGTGTGTGAATGTGTATGTGTTCCCGGGTCTTTCCTTTTCGAGATAGACCCCGAACCGTCACCAAAAGCCCACTGTGCAGATCTGATGCGACGTTTATTAACCAAAACCAAAGCTGCATCGTTTGAAGCGTGTAACATCAAACTTAAGCGAGTGGCACCTTTTTGGGTTCCGAACATACCGCTTTACACTTTCTAAAGGTATGTCTCGTTAAAAAAAATTAGATTTGCGAGCGTGTAATGGAAGCAATCCCGCAAACAGTCTTCTGCAGTTAACGTTTTCATTGTGCAGCATTTCGCCCTACCCACCTTTCATCCAAAACTGATTTTAAAGACGCTATATGTCTAAACAGTACTTTTTTCTATATTTCATGTAAAGTAATATAAATATAAAAAACCTAATGTATACGTATATCCTAAATAGTTTCTAGACAAAAAAAAATCTTACAAGGGGGGAAAAAAACTGTCACTCGATCTACATTCTTCGTAATACAAAGAGGATTTTTTTCCTAAATGCTTTGAGTAAACGTGGCCTAGTTTTTTCCGGGAAATACATCATTCAATTCCGTCCACGTACCGTACATTTGACAGACGCAAATAAAGAAGTTAGAGTAGGTTATGGATTAAGTAAAGAAATCTTATGAACAATTTTCCTATTAATGTGGTTATGATTAAATGAGTAAAGTTTGCAACTATCTTACTAGAAGTTTCTAAAGGGTGGTTATTCGCATTGCATTTGAAATAAGTAAACGATAGAAATTCAAAAAGATTCAAAATAAGTTCAGGAATTAGAAAATATACAAGTATTTTTTTAATAAATTAAGCCTTTTGGGGACTGTTCCTTTTCCCCTACTGAATTCCAGAAAAGTTCACTCGCAAAGAAATTGGCAATCATTAAACACGGTTATATAAAAAGTTCCTTTACTTTATTTAAAAATTTCTTCAAAACTTATTTCTCTTAAAGTTTTAGAGAAAATGAAAATTTGAGTTATGCGAGAATTCGTGATTGTCATTTAAACATATAAATTTAATTGTACATTTGAATCTAATTTTCAATTCAATGAAGAAAGTTAACGTAAATTATTACAATAATAAATGCAAGTTTAATTATATAATGATAATAACGATTAGATACAAGATTTTAAAAATATATGGACAAAACTATATCAATTCGAATTACCCTTTTTCTTGACCATTTAAAAAAAGTATTGACCGATTAATTGTCATAAAGGTGAAAAAATATCCCTTTAAAATGGAGGTATCCTTTAAAAATAGTTTTAGCGACTAAAATAATTATCAAAACCGCAAAAAGAGAATAACTCTAACTGCAATTTTTTTTATATCCCATCCAATAACATGTTGAATGAAATAGCTTAGTAGCATCTTTCAATTCTTTTTTATTTTAAAACTTAATTAATTTCCTTTAAAAAATTGGTGCGGATTTTAATATGAAGATAGTCCCTATGCAATTTTTTGGTATATCAATATGTAGTAGACTTTATTTCCTACCAAATGATTTATTTAGTGTAGTCCTACAATATATAGTCGCTAAAAAATAAGGAGTGGTTCGTCTTTTTCGCCCAACTAAACCTTTAGAGTGTGTATATTGTGTGTGTGTTTTCTATATTATCTTTTTGAAACAAATTACCATCTTCCTCTAATCGCACTTGTCCATACTTTTACGATGGCGTCGATTGAAAAGAGGAAACTTCTATTTCATTTCCACACAGACCCAGGAGGTAGAAATAGACCTGCGCGTTTAGTTTAGAGTGCTGTCGCCTGTAGCCCTAATGCACTTGCCGCCCGATGTTGTTCAACGGCGGCAGCAACAGAACAGCCCGCGGACGAACCTACGGAGCCTGTTCGGCTTCTTCGGAGGCTCTCGACGGACGCCTTCGGGAGAGCTGCTCTCGCATATAGCGATGAATCGCCGCGCAGGCAATTCTGAGCTTAATCCCTTCACGACTCCTCCTGTGAAGGATTCCATATTGCGTAGTTGTACGAGATCGAATGCAATCTCACGGCGGAGGGCTCTAGTTCTCAAGATGGACTGAGCTCTTGCGATGATGCAAGCGACAAGAAAACGGGCTCTGGTTTTGATGGCCTCGTCTTCGGCTCCTAATAGCGGAGCGCCCTCCGCAACTGCTTCCTCCTTCCTAACAACGGAAGGTCCGTCACCATGTTCCATAGAAGGAACGGCGTCCAAGACGCTAGGTCTCATGGCCTCGTGAAAAGACCGAAATCCTTGACGGAACAGAATCATCAACTCTTCCTCTGATTTGAGAGGAGTACCAGCCATTGTACGCAATAATAAATAACTGTATATACTATACCAGCAATACAATTTATCGATATGAAATTCGCAGTTTCGTTAGCAGAAACTTTTCATCAAATGGCGAAAAGAAAAAAAATCGTTACCTTTGTTGTCGTGAAACATTGTTGTGTGTTTTCATTATTACAATATAATAATAATAATACAAAATTGTTTAAAATATTTCTTTGTTTTTAAAAAATCTCCAACAATGAAGCATTTTAATCATAATAATAGTATTAACAAAGAAATGTTGAATCTATATATTTAATTATTTCACATGACCCGTATATAAATATGTTGCTATAACTATGTACAGTCGTTGGAAAAAAAAAACCAACCCTTGGTTTTTGGCCGCTATTTATTGTTGGGCTATACCTAATATACAATTTTGTAGGGAATAAAGTATACTACACAATAATATGCAAAAAATTTCCTTAGGGGCTGCATTCATATTAAAATACACTTCAACTTTAAAATTTTCAATAGCAACACCTACTTTCGATAACGCAGAAATGTTTTTTATCCTCAAAATAATCCAATTTTAAATTTTCGTTAATTTCCTACAGTTATATGCGGAGATATTAAATAATATGTATCGCTCGCATTTGAAGGGCAACCTCCATATTGAACAAAGTAATATTTGGTCTACGAAATGAAAGACGCTGGTAAAAAGTTTTGGCAGCAACCGAAGGTTCTCAGTTTCGCTCTCGAATTTATGTTACGTCGTCTGATGAATTTTTAGTAATTTTCTAAAATTCGTTAACATTTGATATAATCTGTTTTGCTTCTGGTCTACTCAATTATCCTTGATTTACATATTTTATAGAACTATATTTTGGGCCACAAATTTAAATTTCCATTTATATAGACTATCAAATAATAATTTGTAAGTTAATTTGTTACCAAAAAAAGTTTAACAATTTTACTTAAAATTGTTCAACTTTTTCCAGAATATCAGAAAAAAAATTACTAGTTGTTTGGCCCCGCGTTGCTGGAGAACACGTTAAAACTTACACATAAAAAATATTGAATTGCCCCCTTCGGGACTTCAACCCGTGATATAACGTACAAAGACCAGTGCGCTATCGACTAAGCGGCAAAGGAACGATATTGGTCTTGGATATATTTAAGGAATATATAAACGAGCACATTTTCAACGAATCTGTAAACGAGTTCGAACAAATTGACCAATGGGCTTATCAAAATCCTGTAAACGACGTGACGTCATAGCGGCCATATAGCCACAATCGAACTATTCTGCTTCTAAATTAATACCCGAATGAGTTCCGTGATTTTAGAAGAAAAACCGAAATCGCAACATCCGCTGATTTTGATGTAATTTTCGTTGGTACCAGTTGATTTTAAAACAGGTTTCCACCTACTTTCTTAAGTCTAATACTAATTATCTAGAATATGTGATGGGATTGACATAGACTTCAAAACCTGTAACCGTCAAAAATAAAAAATTAGACTTAATCGGATTCATTTATCAAAGATCTGATTCAAATTTTTTGACCGAAATGTTCTTATATCTGATGTAAAGTTATAAAAGAGTCGAATGCAATAAAACCTAATAAAAATAACATGAATCCAGTCATTTATCATATTTCATACACCATAGATGTTGTCCATACTCAACGTAAACGTCTTTTCTTTAACATCTATTCTTTAAGTCATCCACTTAAAAAATGACTTTGGATCATATATTAAAAATTATTTCTATAAACTGTTTTATTTGAAATTGAATAGAATGAGAAGGAATGGAATATTCGAAATAATGCACAATCCTCTCTAACTGAAACTATTATTTTTTTCACAGCAGAAAATAAACTAATATAATGCATTTTCGATTCTTACCATTCAACTGATACGCTTCTAGTGTAAAGGTCTCAGGCGTTGATGTCCCAACAAAAGTCTTCAAGATATTCATATCTTTTGTATTCTGTTTATCACTCAGCAGTTTTTGAACCATCTCTTTGGGAACGTCATCAATTCAAAAATGTGTACACTCAAATAATATTTTGATGCATACGCGCAAACTAAATAGTACACTGAGTTTTCCATCACAGCCTATGAAATTATTCTTTGAGCTGTTTTCAACCGGATATGAAAATTCGGACAGAAAAGAAAATAATAGATATCAAACTTTAGAAGTAATCTCAGGGAATCTCAAATGGTGGTGTGTATGATAGCAGCAGGAAAGACCGAGCTTCGATTTTAACTGGATTTCCCGCCTTCATGGGTTTCCGTTATAGAAAATTTATATAAATACTCGAAAATGAATTGAAGCGGAAGTTGCAAACTAAATCGAATAGGAAGTTTAAATTATTTATTTGCTTTTGCTGTGACACATTGAAATTCAGTTTTCAATTTTCGGTGAGCCCTCAGTGAATCGTTTCCAATTAATTTTCCATTTCCCGAAAATTACATTTTCTAAAGAGTGTTTTCCCAAAAGGCTATTTTTTAGAATGGCAACAAATAGACACGTTTTGAATTCCATAATGGTTTTCGAAATTGCAGAAATCTAATCTGCATTTCCCTAAACATTTATCTGCATTATATGTTTCAATGACTCGATTCAATGTTTTGAATAAAAATATTGAGACTTTTTTTTTAATTAGAATATGCTTAATTATAACTTTTGGTTGAGGAAACTCACTAAAATTAAATTAGTTTTAATTTAATTATTTTTTGTATTAACTCAAATTAATTTGTAAAAACTAATTCATTAACAGTTTATACAACTAATTTTATGGATCGACATATTGTGTTAATTGAGTTTTTTTTAATAAGATTTAGAACAATTTTTGTGCCCGTTCACACAAAAGCATTAAGTTAAAATTTCATAAAAATATGTATTTGCATCAAAGTTATTATAGTTTTTGACTAAATTGAATGTCAAACAATATATTCAAATCATTTAAACTAAATAAAATAATCTTTCTTGAAAAAAGGAAATCCGACTTTAAGGAAAATGCGCTAAAAAGTAAAAAATAATTTTTAATTTTACGAATAATTTGAAAAAATTAAATTATTGAATATCAATTTTATAATTATTACAACTTTTTGAAATCGGCGCCAAAATTTAGGTATGATTTTCGTAAAATGGCACCAACTTCAAAAGGTTATACTAAGTATAAAATTGATATTCAATAATTCAATTTCTACAACTTATTCGTAAAATTAAAAATTATTTTTTACTTTTTAACGCATTTTCCTTAAAGTTGGTTGTCCTTTTTTCTAGAAAGATTATTTTATTTTTCCCTTTTTAGTTTTTAATTTAGCAGAGGGCTTCGCCCCCTATTATTATTCATCACGAAACCCAAATAGCAACTTGTGCTGAACTATGTATATTGTAAAACAATCCCAATCAATGCCAATAAATGCTTATTAAACGAAATGTCATTGTTGTACAACTTCTGTTAAACAATGAAAATTTTCTGAAATCGGATAAATTGTTTAAAAAAAGCTCCGGTTAATCGATATTTCTGGATTTATAAAAGCCGGATAGCCGATTATTTTTTGTTGCAGATTTTGCATAATTGGATTTTTCTCTATCCAACATAAAAGAATTTTCAAAATCGGACAATATTTTTTTTTAATAAAGTCCGGTTAATTGAAAATTCCGGATAGTTAAATACCGGGTAACCGGATATTTTTTCAAACTGCTTCCAAGTGAAACATCCTCTATCCAACAAAATAAAAATTGTGCAAATTTCTAAATTAGAACCGAAATTCTTTGCGAACATACATAAAAAAAAATACATAATGGTCGAATTGATAACCTCTCGACATGGCGCTATTTGGCGTTTTGAATTTAAACTTTCTGGCTGTTTTATTTTGGAGTGCTGGTTGGCCCTCTGTTCAGTCGGTTAAAAATAATAATATGCAGGATGCGTCTATTGAGACGTCTACATCGTTTGAGACGTGTAACATCACACTCAAGTGAGTGGCACCTTTTTGTGTTCCGTACAAACCGCTTTACACTTTCTACGGTATGTCTCGCTAAAAAAACGACATTTGCGAGCGCCTAATGGAAGCAATCCCGCAAACAGTCTTCTGCAGTTCACGTTTTCGTTATGCATAATTTCATTATGGATCACTTCGCCTTGCGCATTTCTTATCCAGAACTGATTTTAAAGACGTTATCCTCCAAAACAATGCTTTTTTTTCTATATGTCATGTAGATTAACATAAATATTTAAAAAAAACATAATCTATACGTATATCCTAAATTGTTTCTAGACAAAAAATTATCACAAGGGGGAAAAAAAACTGTCACTCGATCTACATTCTTCGTAATACAAAGAGGAATTTTTTCCTAAATGCTTTGGGTAAACGTGGCCTAGTTTTTTCCGGGAAATACATCATTCAATTCCGTCCACGTACCGTACATTTGACAGACGCAAATAAAGAAGTTAGAGTAGGTTATGGATTAAGTAAAGAAATCTTATGAACAATTTTCCTATTAATGTGGTTATGATTAAATGAGTAAGGTTTGTAACTATCTTACTGGAAGTTCCAAAAGGGTGGTTGTTCGCATTGCGTTAGAAATAGGCAAACGATGGAAATTCAAAAAGATTCAAAATTTGTTTTAAAAAATTTAATTAGAAAATATTACTGCAATTATTTTCCACTAAATTAACCCTTTTGTGGACTCCTCTAATGAATTTCAGAAAAGTTAATTCACAAAGAAGTTGGCAATCTTTAAACATGGTTATTTAAAAAGCTCATTGCTTTATTTTCAAAATTCTTCAAAACTCCAAAGTTTTAGGGATAATGAAAATTTGAGTTATGCGAGAATTCGTGATTTCCATTTATAGATATTAACGTAGTTGTACATTTGAATCTAATTTTAAATTCAGTGAAGAAAATGAATAGAAATTATTTTAATAAAAAAAATTTAAATTTAATTATATAATGGTGATAATGATTAGATACAAGATTTAAACAATATATGAAAAAAAACTATTTCAATCGGAATTACCCTTTATCTTAATCATTTAAAAAAGTGTTGACCGATTAATTATCATAAAATCGAAAACATATCCCTTAAAAATTGAAGTATCCATTAAAAATAGTTTTTTAGCGACTAAAATAATTATCAAAACCAGAAACAGAGAATTTTTAATAACATATACAATAATGTTAAATAAAATAACCTAGTAGTATCTTTCATTTTTTTCTGATTTAAAAACTTAATTAATTTCTTTAAAATGTTTCGAAGTTACTTGAAATACTACTGCCGACCGAACTTCTTTTTATCAGTTATTTGACATGGTAAACACTCCATAACGAAGCCGCTGGGAAAAGCTGGGTTTGAATAAAACAGCCCCCATTCACATACTATAACAACATTGTTGAACATGTTCCGGAAAACTGCAACTAAACGAACTTTGTTTCTAAAAACGAAATGTGTCCGTAACCTCCTTCACTTGCAGACGTTGAGCGCTTGATGGATATTGATGGACGACTTGGCTGAAGATCAACCACACTTATTGCTGCTATAGAGACACTTGACAAACTCGCAAGGAAATGACTCGTTAAATGAATATACATCATAATTAAATGGTGTCCTTACAGAATGCAAATGAATATTCTGACGTGAATGCGTCTTTGGATTAGGTCCGCGTACTCCGGTCATTGGCATAAACTTGCGCAAAGTAAAGTGTTGAAATTTTAAAGCCCCATAACACCAAAGAGCAGGCACGTAGGTATAGATTTTTCATGGGGGTGGTTCAGTGACTGAGTAACTTACCCCCCCCCCTTTTTTTTTTAAACTTATTAATTTTTATTCAAGTAAACAGGAATACGCTGGCATATAAGTATCGAAATAGCTACATTTGTCATTTATTTTTCATGAAATCGTTACCAAAATTAGTCATTAACTATTTTTAAAATTAGTAAATATCACTCCTTAATTATGAAATAAATTTAAAGAACAAATTTAAATTTTGAGATTCCTTGTTTGAAATAGTATATGAATCCCGTTTTAAAATCTTTCCCCTTCTTCGCCGAAATTCAAATGCTATATAATGAAATACGATGACGTCATGTTACGCTTAATTTTAAATAAAAAATAACCTCAAAACATGTTTTTGAAGGCTTTCAAAAATTATTTTCCGGGTTACCAGGTTTTCCCTCATGCAACTCAACAAAAAGTATTATAATAGAAATTTAAATTTTACTAGATTTTTAAAGTATTTTTATGATTTTATAGTAATTTGATTTTTCTTTTTTTTTTCTTGACTTTTAATGGGAGGGGTTTGAACCCCATGAAACACCCCCTTACCTACGTGCCAGCTAAAGAGAATAGGCCAATGGCAATAAATGACCTTTCATCATGTAGAGAAAAGTAGGATGTGTCAACCAGTCTGGTCATTAATCCACCTCTCCCTCTGACCATTGTATCGCGTGAAGCCTTTTGTATTCCATCATACGCTGACTTGTTCAACCAGTGCCTCTTCAGTTATAATAGACGGGTCGGGGCGAGTGCGTGCTTAAATTGAAGCGACAGACGAGTTCTGCAATTCATTTAACTAGTTAACAGTTCAAGGGTGAAAATTGTGCCAAATAGAAAGGGATAATTTTCTAAAGCAAAAATATGACACTAAAATTTATTTGCAACCTAGGAAAATTAAAACATGTTGAAATACAAATGAAGAAGAACTAAATGATACACAAATCTAAATTTATGACACGTGCGAGTAATCCAGAGCTTACCCCGAAGACGAAAGAAGGAGCAGGCGAAGCAGGCTCGCGTGCAAAGTATTCATTGACCGAACCTTGCTTTAAAATAGGGATTGCAACCATTAGGTTTTTCTTCTTCAGGAGATCGGCATGATTTTTTTTACCGTCAATTTGTAAAATGAGACTGGGGTTCATATTTTGGTCGCAGCATACGTTCGTCTATCATTTTTTTCGTACATGGATAATGAGCGCATGCAAAGCTCACACGCGCGTTCGATCAGTTTGGCAATCTGAAACACTATTCCGCATTAATTGGCCATTACGTTCTCCCAACTTGAACTATTCTTCATCATTATTTCGAGTTCTTTCGCAATTCCGTTTTGTAACCTGTATCAAAAGTATAAAGAATATATATGTGTAACCTGTTTCAAGGACAATAAATAAGTTGCACCAGTAATTTCTTTCAAAAACAGATTCATAATGATACTCGAGTTACATTAATCAAATATATAACAGTGTAGATTCTGGTTATTATTACTTTGGCTATTCATGTTACTAAATTAGTTACAGTATTTGTTTTGGGCTCTATAACTGTTTTCAGCCTTAACTGAATGAATATTAACTCGCAAGTTACAAATTAAAATATAATACTAGAAGTTATTTTAATAATTTTTCATTGATCATTACAGCATTAAGATGTTTTGAAATATTTAAAAAAAATATATAATAGTAGAGGTTCAAATTCTGCATTGCTCTTTTCGCAGTGTAATATGAGCATGGTGTTTATTCTGTGTCTGCTGTTCAATTAAATATATTTTCTTTTCTTTGTAATTACAAAAGCTGCTAACGTTTTCATTCTTATTTAGTGTAAGTTTCAATGAAAATATTAACTTTATTTTTAATTTAATGCGCCATTTCTGTTTTTGTTTTGAAATAGCAGCGTAATTTTTATTCTTATTAACAACTTGCAAATATATTTCATTTTGAGGAATATATACAATGATATCAAAACGTGGATGGCTTGGCCCCCAAGTTGTAAAAGTCACAAAAAAGGAGAAAATGAACTAACACAATTTTTTATTACTAGGCAGCTAAATATTTTATTTAACGAAGTAGTATGGGCAAGTCAAGTTGTCAAGTTAGTTAGTCAAGGCAAGTTGCAAACTTTAAACGCTCTAGTATCGAAACTCTCTTTTTACACTTCTAACTCTTGGCAAAGAAGCAGTTCAATACTTTTTTTGATGTATTTAATAAAGTTTGGTACATTTTAGTTTAACTTATTAAACAATCGCAATATCAAACTGTCAACTCAAACATAGCTATTTTTTTAAAGTGTACTCCCATCGTTTTTTTATTATTTAGCAACCTTCATATAAACTTATAAAGCAAATGTATCAAGTATCAACAATACCTTCTATTGAGTTAACTGAGTAACTTAGTATCCAGATGAGCCCCGAGTAACTTACTCTTTAGTTGCAAGCAAATTGTACAAACTAAGTAACAAATTACTTTTCAGTTGCAAGCACTTTTTCAGTTGGAAGCATCGAGCATTTCAAGACCCCCTCCACAATAATTCCTAAGTTCTTATTTATATTGAGCAGGGTGAAAAAATAATTTTCCTCTCCAGCTCCATAATTTTTTTATATATATTTAAGGTGTACCAGAAAGCATCTCCATTTTCAACAAAAGCATATATACAGAGAGATCACGGAACACACCCTTTCTCTTTAACTGCCAATAACTTCGTGGGGGGGGGGGGGACTTGCAAGAACTGCAGAAGCATACAAAATGGCTCAATGGGCGCGCCTTCACAGTCTACAGCACTACAGCCGTAGGATAATCGAACAGTGAAAAATACTTTGTAATTCTTATTCTTATTTTGGGTGAGCCCAGGCCCCAGACGCAGGGCTGTCACGCATTAGACATTGGCAAAGCTCATAAGAAAGCCGTAATGGGTAGTCCTTTCCTAAATTTTAACAATTCAGTCACAAACTCGAGGATGCCAACTGCTTTGTCCATCTATAGTTTCTTCTGTCATTTCAAACTCGCGGTACTGGATTGTAAATATCCTTTCCTAATTCCTTTGTATACATGTTGCAATATATGTTTTGTTTAAGTTCATTTTCCAATTGAATATTTAAAAAAATATGTAGGCATTTTTATTGTAATGTGACTATTAACAAGTTCTTCAACAGGTAACATATATTTCATTATTATCAATGAATATATATAAGAATAGAGTTTATGTCTGTGGATTCGAACAAAATAACTCAATTTAAGTTTTTTGCTAGAATTTTGATACACTGATTCAGAAAATCACATAATTTTTTTTGTCTGTTTCCTTGTCTGTTTTTACGGTTTTAACTCAAAAACGAATGAATTTTTATGAAACTTGCACCATTTTATCAATAATCCAGTGGCGGCTCGTCCACTACAGCAAGTACAGCCAGGCTGCACCTAAATTCAATATTTTAAAACTAAAATCAGAGATATTTTACTAATTTTCTTTGTGGAAAATAGGGGGGGGGGGGATTCACATGATTTCGGCTGCACTAACATTTTCGACCACGGGCCGCCACTGCAATAAGCCTCCTATCTGTAATGTAGATATCTGTAACCGTTCTAAAATTATAAAACTTTTATATTTTTCCATACTATTCGTATTGGAAATTTACATTGTAGATCTTCCCTTCAAAACGTTATTGTTAAAAGCCTTCTTGGCGTCCAAAAATAATTTGGATCAATACTGGCTGCCTTCTACTATTTAATCTCCCAACTTGAAGCTCATAATTAAAGCACATCTAAGCATATGCACATTTGCACTTTGTTTCTTGTGGATATCTCCAACCGTTCAAAAAGTATAGAAATATTTTCAATTTTTCCCTAGACATTACTAAAAGAATTTATTTTGTGTATCTTATCTATTCGAAACTGCGTTGTTTAGATTAGTTATGAACAAATTAGTATTATTAATATTGAAAACGTCGATAGCAATGTATAGGAATCAGTCGTTAACAAAAACATCTCCAATCGAAGGAGGAATGTACACCAGCTGTTCCGTCAGACACTATGAATTGCTTTGTTTCAAGTTCTTAAACAGATCGTTGCCATGTTAGAAGTACATCGGTGCCTTCTACCATTGGTTCAAACGCGCCAATTTTGTTAACCTACCACCTTTATCATGCTAAACACCGGGATTATTTTTAGGATGACTAGTTATTTAGTGTATTTAAACGTTGAACTGAAGCTACACAATGGGCTGTTAGTGATCATTCGGGATGGACTTTGTAAAATCGAGGATTTTGTACTACTATTATTAATTTTTACTATTATATCAGTTGACATATGGATAGAGTGATTGTTTAAAAGGTTAAATATATAAGACGGGTACAAATCATAGAGTAATGATACAAACAGAGGAATAAAAATGCTGATTTCCGTGTGTCCATCATTCAAACCACGTGATATGTGGAAATGCCAATTCATTCATGCGCCAATATTATTTGGCAGGCCTTGGCGACTTTCAGAACTAAACGAGATCGAAGTATTGTAATATGGTTTTGTGTTTAATTTTGTATTTAAATATAGTTTTTTTTTTTGAACGAGTGGCACAATTTAAGGGAGTTTAGCAGATATGTTAAGGAGATTTTTCTTACTTTGTAGTTTTGAAATAATTGCATTACGTTTTTATGTAAAAAAATTTACCATAAGCGAAGTTCTTTCAATTGTTATTTTGTATACTTCAATAAAAAAATATCAACAATAAAACCTGAGAAATATAACGAGTTTCGCTTCTTCGAGTATTGAACACAAATAAAATATTTTCGTTTCGTTAATGAAGAGGAAATAATTTAACGCATATTGTTTGAAAATAAGTAAATACGTACATATATGTTAAGAAGTTGAATACGGACAGAACTCCTTATCACCAAAAGAGAAGAAAGTGCGCCAAATTTGAAACTCCTGCAGATGTCTGAACGCCAAATGTGGCAGCGCTATAACCACGTGATGTGAGTTTTTTCTTTTCAATGTTGACACCGCGGCCTTACGAGAGTCTGGTATTGAAGGCGTTCTCTATTTAATATTACAACTCTCTGGTACAAATACTTCGAACTTATTTTAAATTATAAAAAAAATACTGAACAGAAAAATATGATTAGAGTTCAATTTTTGAAAAATATGCAATGCATTGAATATTATTGAAAAATATGTAATTAATGAATAATTGTTTAAACGGGCAAGTACATACAAATACTTCGAACTTTTATTAAATTATCAAAAATATTGTACACGAAAAAACGATGAGAGTCCACTTTTAAAAAAATAAGCAATTATTGATTTTACAGTTGAATACAGTGATTGTTTAAACAGTTAAGTAGATACAAAAAAATTCGAATTTCTATTAAATTATAAAAAAAAAATACTGAACAATAAAAACCGATGGGAGTCCACTTTTTGAAAAATTATACAATTATTGAATTAATAGTTGGATATAGTGATTGTTTAAATGAGTGAGTGTTACAAATATTCGGATATTCGTTTCAGACATAACAAAATAATTGAAAGAAAAAAAGACAAGGGTCCACTTTTGAAAAATATTACCTATGTTTAAAAGTTTAGGAATAGCTCAAGAATATTTTATACAGGTAACATAAAAAGAAATAAAATCAAGGCTCATAGAATAATTACTAACCAGCTAAAATTAACGACAAAAACATCTAAATACTCGCTGTGTAATAACTGAAAACAAACACATTAATACTGCAAAAGTTATTTTATAATCAGCGAGATAATAGTTTATTTATAAAATATTTTATTAATACATTTCTATTTAAACCGCAGATACAGTAGCAACATAACCTCGGTAAACTGGAAATCCGAGAATTATCAGGGATTTTTTTTAATTCTAGAAATATCAGTGAACTGATATTTCGATAATTTCAAAATTTCACAAAAAAAGTCAGGGAAATTTTCAAATTTGGATCACTAAAACTGCAATTATTATCGCCTATTATACGTAGTTTTTAGTTACGTATATATATTTCCTTTTAATTCTGAAAAAGAATAATAATAATAAAAAAAAGAATACAAAAAGTATTGCCGTTCGGGCGTCATGCGCAATTTCGTTGTTGGTGGAAACTAGAACTACGGTTGGAGGAAGAAACGAAAACAAAGCACGATTGGACTTTGGATTGTAACACCATCTGCGCCTTTCTGACATGCCCGTACCTCAGCAGCTTTCCACGCTGAGTTGGGTATGGCTTGGGTATTTATATTAAAAAAAAAAAAAAAAAACGTGCGCGGCTAACAAATATGCGATTTATTAAAGATTGGAAACATATAAAACATATAAAACATTAAAATTATCTACGATAGAAATAATTTGAAAAACTTGCTAAAATCCCCAATTTGTTTATGAAGAAACAAATTCTTTTCGAGCTATACAGAAGAGATAATTATGGAAATATTTCACTGCTTCTGAACTGCTTTTTGCATTCTCTGCTTCCAGAAAACATGTGTAATTACTATTATTGCCTGTCTGTCTTGTATTAATTTGTGTTATATCCATAAATTATTACTTTAACTGAATATAAATATTTCTCATAATTTTTCATTTATAATGCAAATATTTATTGTACTATTATAACGTTGATCGTTTGTTTCTATACCAGTGGTGGCCCGTGGTCAAAAATGTTAGTGCAGCCGAAAACATGTAACCCCCCCCCCACCCACCCCCCTTCGCCTTTTTCACAACCATACACGAACGGACATTCTTTAAAATTTATTACTCAAACTCAAATCAAAGTTTCCTTTCAACTTTTATGAAAGATAACATGTAAAAATAATAGAAAACACTTACTTATTTTTTGAAAATAAAATCAATACTCCTATCAAACTTGCGAATCGGTCAATTTTAATATTAATTTAAGTAAAGAAACAACAACACACGTGCAAACTTATCGAAAACTATTTCCGTTTGGTTTGGAGAGATTCTTCGAAATTATCGTTTTCCTCCACCCCGCCTCGCCGATTCAGGAATGAACCAATTATTTATTCGAAATCCCTAATACAGCTAATTTGAAAAAATCCTTTTGCGCTACGTTTGTGTCGTCACATCCTCCATTTTAGCGTGCTGGGGAAGTCATACTACGTAAGGTTGCCATGGCAACGATGCAGCCGATTTCGAACTTTGATTGAATGGAGTTTTTGTTTTTTCTTGTCCTGAATTTGTGCATTACGGAAACACGTTTGCTATTTATCGGAGATTTTTTTTACTTAGAGTTGAAATTACATCTTCATTTCCAATTCTAATCTTCATTTAAGAAAATTAGTAAAATATATAATTTTAGTTTTAAAATATAATAAAATTATGTGCAGCCCGGCTGTACTTGCTGTAGTGCACGAGCCGCCACTGTTCTATACAAAGCAGGCACTGAAACATTTCTTAATGTAATTGTAATATCTGGGACATTTTTGTGGACATCATGGACATCGTGGAATTTATTTCCTGGATTTTGTTGCCACTCTGGCAAACGATATTGCTGGAATATTTTATTCTATGTCGAAATTAATAAAATACATGAAAAACAGTAAAAATAACCGAAAATCAAAGAAAGGCGACCCTTTTCTAAATTGTAAGAGGAATAGCTGTTTTTCTCGGAAAGTGAATTTTGTCAGTTTACCTATTAAGTATTCCATTCGGCGGACTTATTACATGGTTATCGTTTACTAAATTAACAATGATTTGAGGAAAGTCGTAAAAACTACTCTCTCGTTTCGAGAAACTAATTTATTGGATTCGTACATGTATTCTGATTGGGGCCACGTATACCCTGAAATCGACTACAAGAAAAAGGAATTACGTGTTTCGACCTACCAAATTAATACAATTACACATTATCAATACATTCTACGCAGTAAGGAAAAAATCTTCTGGCTATTGTATCGCTTTTTGGAGTTTCTCGATAATTGTATTGCTATTTTTATCTTTAGAACAATAAAATGGAATTAATATCAATTACATAAAAATAATAAATTATCGAAGAAAATTTATTTCTTGAGTTTTACGAGATTTGTCCGGAATTTTACACCAGATAATCTTTAGTTTTTCATCGATATTACACTTAACTTTAATTTTTTTAAAAATGTACTGTGTTGCAATGTTTTATGGAATCTATTGTATTTAAGTATAATTTAAGAGCTATCACTTAAAAGGAATTTTTTTTAAAGAGATCTGATAAAAATGTAATTTAAGTGAAAACGATATGAGTGTTCAGCTGTTTGTTTAACTTATGATACAATACCAATATCATTTACTCAATATTTTTGTGTTATTTAAATTCTCAAAAACTAATAATGATAAATCCTAAAGATGATATACTTAGATTTTTTTTTTAAATAATTATCATATTGTAGAGGAGATTGGTGAACGTTAAATTTGCTGTGATCCATAAGGTTGTCGTGATGGGAGAGTTTCGAGAGTAAGATGCTATCTAGATGTCGTCTTTTGTCATTTGAACGCAGTTCAAAAATCTTTACTTTCATTTGAGATTAATTGTGAACTACCACCAATAGTTCATGTGTGTAGGTACGGTGCGATGTTAATCCAACCTACACCGATCAATTTCAGAACTTTCTGTTGAGAATGACAGTAGAACAAAAATGTAATTTGTGATTTTAAATCACAGTAAGTTTACGATTTAACATTTTAGTATGTAACCTAATGTGTTATGCTGTGGTAGTTAAAAGTTTCGGATAGGTATAATACAAGATGTTCATAAATGTGTTGGATGATAAGTATAACCATTATTTTTGCACTGCATTAAATATTTTGTTTGTTGCTGCTAAAGATAAAATACTTGTTTAAAATATAAGTGAAATAGTCTGGCAAAAATTATGTTTTAATATGCCAATACAGTTAAATGTGATACAGCCAAACAATGATCGTCGCCGAACAATGTCGCCGTATGTCGCAAAAACGCGAAATGTTCTATAGAAAAATTTCAGAAAATATACCACAAATACAATTGTTAGTAATAAACATAATAATTAAGTTTAATCTGTACCACTAAATAAATTAATTTTATAACTTAAAATCCATGCTGTAAATTATTTATATTTTTTTTATTTCTTATGCATGAACGTTCAGTTCTTCTCAAATTAAATGCAAAAAAATTAACCCTCTATTTAATTAGGTGAGGTAGCTGCCAAGTGGTACATGTCACAAAAATCCTAAAAATAAACTAACAGCAGCTCTCTCTATTCCACTAGATTTATATTTTTTGCAAATTGTGTGGGTTCTAGTTCAATAGTTTGCCAAATAATGAGTTAAATTTCATCACACTTAACAATATATCCAAGGCGAATTGCAAACTTTAATCACTCTTCTATCGGAACTCTGTTTTGGGACTTACTACAATTGACAAGTAACCATCCCAATTAAATAATTTAGTAATTTTCTCTCTCAGAACATGGTTTATTTATAAGACTTGTTTATTTATAAGCCATAATTTTCTCTCTCAGAACATGGTTTATTTATAAGACATGTTTATTTATAAGCCGTAATTTTCTCTCTCAGAACATGGTTTATTTATAAGACTTGTTTATTTAAAAGCCTGCTTGATCAACCTTAAAATAGTAAAGTGGAGGTTACATTCATTCTAATTTAGGCACATAGTATGCCCTCTGCACTTTCAAAAATCCGGCCACTGCATTTGGAAAATTGAGGATTTTGGATCAGAAACAAAAAAAAATATTCGGAAATCAATTCAAGTTGCAAATATTTCCAGCAATGTTTGCCGTAAGAAGCAATAATTGTCGCGTCAATTTTTAAGGTAACTCACGGCATTGGCGCTGCTGCCTTGGCTTATTTCAAGCACTTGATTTAGGTATAAAATTATACAATTTTATTTTAGCACACGGGTAAAAAATAAAACAATACACTGAAAGTAAGATATTTTAAGGTATTTTTGATCAGTTTATCTTTTACTTACACACTTTAACAATGTTCTGTGCAACACAAAGATAGATTTTAAGCCTTTATAGAGGAATTATATCACACGAGAAGCTTTTATTCTCCCTTAACTGTGATATACTCTCCATGCAGGAAATGCTGGACTAGCAATCGCTTTATAAGGAAGCATAAAACTTGGAAGAGATAAATTTCCGGGGAAACGCAGTCTTCAATCTCTTTTAGAAACGCGAATATCGGTAAAATTCGAGAAAGAAAAAATGCCCAAGTTCAATAAAAATGCAGCAGAAGTAACGTTCTGATATAAAAGCCTAGAAATTTGGCTCTTAAAAGATGTTTATAATCTTGATATTGGCAGTTAGACTTTATCGGTAATTTTTATATATAGGTAGTATATTTCTATTTATAAAAATATATTGTGTAAGAAATAGGTTTGTTTAAATTTAAGGTTTGGTTGCTTAAAGGGTGAATAACATTTAGTTTTATTGATTTATCCTATTAGAATTGAAATACATATAAAAAATGTAATCTTCTTATGGGTAACTTGACATTTTTAACAGTTTGGTCATTTTTAAAGCTCTTCCATATGTATTTCATGTCGTTTTTAACTAAGTGATGTCAATATGAAACGGGTGTCATTTTATAAAAAGTTTATTTTATATTTTTTGAATTAATTATTTTGTACAGATACTGTAGGAAATCAATGACCATTTTCCTATCACCCCTGCTTTTCTATAACAGAACAACAACGCATCATGTACTTTCGTTTGAACACTACAATTTAACGCAATGTAAAGAAGTATTTTCGACTCTTCCTTTTAACTCACACTTTGATCTGGTACTGGTATTTTTTTTATTTATTATTAATATTATTTTCATTATTATTACGTATTAGTATTATGTGTTGGTATTATTTATTAATATAATTTATTAGTACTATGTATTAATATAATGTATTCGTACTATGTATTAATATAATTTATTAGTACTATGTATTAATATAATGTATTAGTACTATGTATAATTATAACTTATTACTATAATGTATTAGTATTATTAATTTGTATAATTTATTAATGTGATATATTAGTATTATTTATTTGTATTATTTATTATTTATCTATTCCATCGCAACCAACATCATTTCAAAATAATTTTTATAAAAAAACACTCAATTTTTTTTTGTGTTTACAAAAGCCCTCTTATATTCCAAGGCTCATTATCTAGGTCATTTATATTTACAATCCCTTTTAAAAAAAATCCCAAGATTTTATAAAACTTTTATTATCTATATTTCAGAAAACAAACTCTTGACACATACACAACCACTCAAACAACACAAACACTCTGACAAAATCAACTGTAGTAAAATAAAATCAGAAAAAAATTCTCTTTCACACCCCCCAAATGGCATCATCCGCACTCTTTCTGTTGATTCTTTTCCACTCCGTCGGATTTACTGCCGAATTCAAAGTTTTTCGCATCCAGTTTTTACAAGTTTCTCGGAAGAATACCCAACACAGAGGAATCTCCACAGACCAGAGCAAGTGTCTGTCCGTCCTTGAGGGATCACTGGGGCAGTTTTATGACAGCCCGGTGTCAGGAGTCCGTGTATCTCCCATGTCTCACAGAAGTGATATATGTGTGTGTGCGGGAATATAAAACGGAAATGGGCTGTCGCTTGAACTGTGGACTCTGAAATTCGACGCTGACAACAAAAGTTGTTTCTTGTTTGTTCGAGATTTTTTTGGATTTTGTTGGGGTTCTATTTTTTTTTTTGCTCCAATTTTAGGGAAATAGCTTCATATTTGTCGAAGAAACCCCACGGGGTAATAAAAAAAAAGTTGTTTTATTATAAAAGTTTTGCCTACGGAATTGTGTTGTATTGTAAAATGTCTAATAAGCAGGGCCTGATTACCTAATAGGCCCATAAAGCCCAGGCTTATACTTTATATATTTCAGGGGCACCTCCAAATAACATTTTATTTAAATATTTAACACCCCGAACATAGGTTGCTACTAAATTAATCTTTAAAAAATTGCATCACATATTTTATTTTTTGAAAAAAACTTGCAACTTGTATTAAATTTGTTCGAATATATAAAAAATAACAAAAACATACAGAATATTAGGAATAATCAACTCAATACTTATTAATATATTTTATTATATTATTTATAATGTGTTTCATTTTAATGGCAATCAGGAGCAAGGATTGTAGTGCATGCAAAAGCACGATTGGATGTTCCAGGGTCTATTTGCTAGTATTGGAGACCCCATTTTAAGTCGAGCTTCCGTTAGTTCAATATCTTATTCGGGCTCTGCCAATAAGCTCTAAGAAGTGATAGTAATACCGTTAAAAATACTGCAGGTGAACAGAGAATATTAAATTATTAAGGCGAATCGGTGCTTTACGAAACTTTTATACAGGGTGTCCATTAATGCTCTTTCATACTTTAACTTTTCAACACCGACTGCTATAGTCATTAAAATGGTACCAGGGTATAGTAAAGTGACTATTTGCTATACAATGAGATAGCTTACAGGCGGCTGCTAGTGGAAATTTATTGAACTAACGTGCTTATCTCTAAATTTAGAAGACATACATGAAAATGATTTTACGCGTTCTATTAATTTTTTTCATGTTCAAAAAGTGTCTTTTCGTGCTGCTCTCTAGAACTTCATAATTGACTATTTACATGTACGTATATAATTTTAGTTTTCTCAGCTTGGCGAAATTTGGCTCTTATGCCATTAAACGCCAACAAACCAACCTATAATTTTAGGCGAATTCACGCGATAAGTCCGTAAATTTCCAATAAGTGACGTTGTAAGCGGTATTACTGTATAGCGCATAGTCACTTTACAACATCTAAACATTATTTGACTATAGCTGTAGGCGTTCAAAGCTCAAAAGGGTGATTTAAAGGAAAGACTTTCATGGACACATTACATTTAAAAAAAAAAAATTGTGCAGTAATATAAATTATTTGAATTAAAACAATTTTTAGGTAAGTAGCATCGCGCAAGATACAGATTAAATTATATCTTTCTATTACCGTATTATTATTTTTTAACTTTATCTTATATCCTGGGCATACAGAAAACACAAAATATCCGCCAAAGTTGCCGATCCCTGGAGATTTCGTACTTGCTTTTACTGGCTTCTCTCAATGGGACTGCCAATACTCCAGTGGGACTTTCAATATTTTATGAGGTAATTAAAGTACCGGAGAAGTAAAAGGGATGCTTAAGCTCTTCTTCTCTAATTGACTCAATGGGACTTCTGCTGCAAGAGTTTAGGGACCGCTGGAGTTCAGTTTCTCATTTTACGGGACCGATTACTTTGTTACGTAGAACTGACATTTTACGAATTGTTTAGTCATTATTTTAAAAAGTTTTTTTTCTGTAGAATAATAATAAATGTGGATGTTATTTATGCAAATTTGGATGACTTCTTCAGATGTGTAATTTTTATTTGCATAAAACAAAGCAAGCAAATAATTGTGTTAATTCTCTATGTGATTTAACTTGGTCGGGAAAAATTCTTTTGTTGTGACAAATGAGGGGCGAAAATTCAAAACGTATTTTGTTCAAAATTTGTAAAAATTAGATATTATAACATCACCGAATTCACCTTTGAAATTTCTATCGAACTAAAACACACTTTTCCATATAAAATTAACTTGCAAATATTAAACTATTCAATACACTTAAGAATAAATAATACATATTCTTATGAATCACACTAATGTAACAAAACACGTTAGGATTATTTGTTCTTCAAATATGTCTTTTCAAACCTTGCTTAAGCGTGTTTGAAATGTTAGTTCAGCTGTAAATATCGCCTTGCTAATATCTAGCACAAGTGTATAAACTATTATATATTAATGTTTTTATAAAGAAACAGCTATGTAACACAAGTATAATTAATAGCAAAAGAATTATCTTATTGGTAATAAATATGTGATATTTTTATGAAACTTGTAAAAAATCCATATTTCAATAACTTATTCCCTAAAAATAATTCCTTTATAAATATTTCTTGAAACCAAATCATTATTTGAAAGCCATGTCTATTTAATCAAACACTTTTTTTCCAACTATAAAAAACATTTTTTTTTAATAAAAGTATAATTTTAGAACAGACACACACTCCTATTTAATCACTTCATAGAAAAATTAATAATTTCATTAAATATGTGTGACGTTTCCACCAATAATTTCATTAAATATCTGGCGCCATGAATATTATTTACAAAATAAAAATTTAATACCTTTACAAGCAACTGCCATGAAAATCAGTCACAAAAAATATTTTGCATATTGGTTGATTCTAATTTTCTTATTTTTAAATATTATTCAAAGCGAAATGCCCCCTCAATTATTTATAATCCTCATGAATATATGCAACATTGTACAAACATCTACTAAGTTAGTCAATTTATGAACCAATTCATTTCAAAAGCATTACTTAACAGCTTTATTGCCAAGCAAAGCCATGGCGACTCAAATCAGTTCCCAACCCTTGACAACGCCATCAGGACTTCGCCAAATATGCCATTTCCCTCCACGAAGGCATTTACGCAGCAAATATCAATATCACCTGCTGGCGATTACTTAATTGATTAATTAATCGTCCATTAGCAATCGAACATTTCTCTGAGTGGCGTATTCTTGCTAATGGAGTTGTCTTGGTGCAAAAGAAATCGACGAGGACCAAACAATGGGAAATTCCATTACTTGGAGCCACAATCTCGCTGCTTCTCGGCAACTGGGAACGGTGATCTGGAGACATTGGATTGTAGTGAAAGGCTTGCTTAATCTTGAGAAATAAATTGGAGTATGAGGATGGCATATAGCTGGTGATAATTATATATTTGCCGTTACTTCAGATAGGAGTGTGCATGAATATTGATGGTTTTCAAGAAAATGAAGAATGCTTTATGGAAATTGTTACATTACCATACCAATGTGTTTCTAATTTATGAAATTATTAAGTATTGAAAAATAAAAATAAAGTTATTTACTAACAGGCCATTTTATTTAGCTTTACTTAGGGAAAATAGTCAGAATAAAAACCTTCTTTAAGATTGTGAAGTTGAAGGTTTTATGCGGGAAAACTGGAGTTTGAATCTTTAAATGTTTTTGTTTTAAATTACTTCGAAAATCCTGTAAATAAAACTTAAAAAAAAACTGCAAAAAAAGTTTACATTTTTCATGCAGTAAAACTATTGATGGGAAATGGAGATTTTTTTCTGTTTTTTTTATGCAGAAAAAAATTAAAAATAATGTAGTTTTTTTTGTTTCAAATTCCTAGCAAACTTTTCAAATTCACAATGTTGATTCGTTCTGAATTTTTTTTATTGGGTATTGAACTTGAATTGTAGAAAAGAAATATCATTATTTTGTTCATCAAAAAACATTATTTTGTTCATCCTGAAAAACAGGAGATGTCCGGTTCTTACATCCTTCAATTGTAAATTGTTTTTCCAACCATGCAATTACAAATATTTTCTTTAACCTTTTTTTAAAAAATTTTAATCTTAAATATTTTTTAAAGAAGTAGTTTTGTTGATTTACACAAACCAATATATTTTTTAAATTTCTGAAATGGAGTATTTTATGAAGTTAAAGAATATATACATTGCTGGTAAGCTGTTTATTCCATAACGTGATATCATATCTATGATTATCAGTGAGATCATATCTAAGATTATCAGAAGATATCCGTTTCCGACTAACTACCTTAAAGGTTTTTTTATTAGGTCTCCAACTTAAGTGCAGTTTTAAGCAGTTAAGTCACCCATCAGGTTTTTTTTTTCATGGAAATATTTTGCTTTAATATGACGTGCTAGAAGTTTGTTTGACAAGTCAGAGCCGAGACTTGTTGTTTATGCTTATCAATGCAGCATTCGATTTTCATATTTCCATAATATTTCTAACGTCTTATCGAACGAACCACCACTTTCAAGTTAATAGTTTTGATTCAAAAATAACATAATTTGTTATTGAATATTTTAAAACCGGAATTTGTATATTTTTTTTTCGTTCGCTTCTAAATATTGATAGTTGGACAAGTTCGTATTTTAATTCCTTTAACGTTCATGTATGTCATCCTTCTTTTAAAATAGAACTATTCTAATCAAATAATTATGTGATTTATAACTGTTACTGAGCTTCAAATTTTTGTAGAGGTGATAATCATTTTAAACATCACTTTCTGTATTTTTCGTTTTATTTGGATAAGTTTTTATTAATCTTTTAACCGGGAAATTAATTCCTCACATGCGTTGCCAAAAAGGAAAATTTTATTTCTGAAATTGGGAAGTCTCAGCTGAAGTGATACGAGTCAAATACATCGAAAATAAATGTTTTATAGCAGTACAATTAGTCAACTGCCACATAAATACAATGACGAACCCAACTCATAGAGTAATGATACAAATAGAGGAATAAAAATGCTGATTTCCGTGTGTCCATCATTGAAACCACGTGATATGTGGAAATGCCAATTCATTCATGCGCCAATATTACTTGGCAGGCCTTGGCGACTTTAAGAACTAAACGAGATCGAAGTATTGTAATATGGTTTTGTGTTTAATTTTGTATTTAAATATAGTTTTTTTTAATGAGTGGCACAATTTAAGGGAGTTTAACAGATATATTAAGGAGATTTTTCTTACTTTGTAGTTTTGAAATAATTTCATTACGTTTTTATGTAAAAAATTTACCATAAGCGAAGTTCTTTCAATTGTTATTTTGTATACTTCAATAAGAAAATATGAACAATAAAACCTGAGAAATATAAAGAGTTTCGCTTATTCGAGTATTGAACACAAATAAAATATTTTCCTTTCGTTAATGAAGAGGAAATATTTAGCGCATATTGTTTGAAAATAAGTAAATACGTACATATATGTTCAGAAGTTGAATACGGACAGAACTCCTTATCACCAAAAGAGAAGAAAGTGCGCCAAATTTGAAACTCCTGCAGATGTCTGAACGCCAAATGTGGCAGTGCTATTACCACGTGATGTGAGTTTTTCTTTTCAATGTTGACACCGCGGCCTTACGAGAGTCTGGTATTGAGGGCGCTCTTTATTTAATATTACAACTCTCTGGCCCAACTCGTTATTGTCCATTTGGGCCAGTTTCAAGCAGGACGAGTGGTATTCGTTATTTTAGGACAAAAATTAAAGTCAACTCACTGAAAGTTAATGATATTTATTCTCAAATAATATCAAACTTCTTCGATGTATTGGTTAAAAAGGGAATCATTGACACATCGCTAACAACCAAATTATCTATTTAAAAACCAACTTACTAAATTATAACAAAGGAATTAGTTAAGGTTCTTATTTGAGTCTATAAAAATATGAATACATCAAAAATTAAATTAGAGATCAAATTTGAAGAATATTTTTTGTATCGCAATGCGACTAAATTTTTTGTTTAAAATATAACTTGTTTGTCAGTTTAGTTACAAATTTTATGAAATAATAGAAAATTGTGTAGTTTCTAATAAGTTATAATCATTGTAATTAAAACACTTTTGTTATGTTTGTCTAAAAGTAATTCGGAACATATTTCCGGACGAATCTTCCACAAAATTTTAGTTACCATTTGAATAGTAAATTAAATGTAGTTTTACTTTTTTTTAATTAGATAGATTTTATTATTAAATCCATATATGATTATTTAGAATTAATTAAATATTTATTTATAATACTACATTTTATTTGCGACTTCATGCATAAATCTCAACTGCTAATGGCAAAGATATTCTAATTATTATCATTTTAGTAATTACTTAGTAAATAAACGAAATGTTCTAAACGTTGAAGGGACATTTAATTTTCGATAAAATATATTTAAAACATAATCTCACAGCATTGGGTTATTCGTGTGTATAGAGAAAATAATAATAAAAAATTCGCCCAAAATAAAACGGTGGAATACTCTGAGTATTTTATCTAACGAGTATCCTTAAAAGTATGGTCATTAAATTGCATCGGCTAAACGTGAAATATACATATATGAAACTAAATACTAAATTTTTAGACACTGCCTTAAAACCGATTAATATAATAAGAATATATAAAGTTCAGTTCTATTTATATTTGTTAGTTTAAACCACATCTCGTTTACCGTAACTATACCAATAAAACTTTGGTAAAGTATCGATTGAAAGTGAATTGCTTCTTTTAAGTATAATTACTCATGCAAACTATTCTCTTTCCTAAATCCTTCTAACGACAAAGGACAACATTTCATTCTCCGTCGATCACAACGTGGTAATTTTTGAACATTTTCACGTTTTCTATTCACCCCCGATGAATGGTGCCATTCGGTTTTAACTATTCCTTCACACGGAACTTTTATTGGCCTCGTTTTAACAAATGCCTGTTAAGTAAGAAGGGAGATTTAGAAATATGGCACGCCAGCGTACTTTGTATGAATAAGGAAACGGAGCAAGTGAGAAATACACAGGGTGATCGCACATTATTGGGGGATGGTCATAGTTTGGCTGTTTAACTACATAAACCATTCTTTTCGGTATGCTTTAACTACTTCGTTCGTTTCTACTAAAGTCGTCCAAAACATCCACAAAAATTAACGGTGTGTATACGGGACTGGTACACGATAAATCTTATCGGGGTCCAATGTCCCGACGTCTATTGAAGGCGTTGGGTGCCAGCTCAGGTGTTGTCCTCGTCATCTCACCATGGTTCAAAAATACGACGCATCGTTCCCGGGTCTTTCACTCGAGATAGGCACCGAACCGTCGCCAATAGCCCACTGTGCAGCTCTAGTGCGACGGTAATTAACCAAACCAACCGTTTCTACTAAAACTAAGCGACTTGATTAAAATATTAGTAAAGTAGTTGGGCGAAAATGAGGTTTTTTATGCCAATGCAACTAAATGCGATGCAGTCAAACAATGATCATCGCCCAGCAACTCGCGGCTAACCTGTATTTTCAATTAAATATTTCCTTGCATATAAAAAAACACTTCGATAATTTCTATAAATCCTGTATTTCATATAAAAATAAACAATTTTTAAAAGCAAATACACTTCCTGATAAAGCATCGAACTAATATACGGTACATGAAATTCTGGGGATACTAGAAAATCGCATTACAAAGATTCTTTTCACCAAACTTTTCAAAGACCTTTTAGAATTCTTAAGTTCCAAAGGGGATCTGGATATTTTTGATACATTTTTTGAAAGAAATCGTCTTAAAAGGCCAGATTGTGTGCTCTTCTGTTGAATCAAGAATAAAAATGCTTCTGCAATAATTCATTTTTTTTACTAGAATACATAGACAATATAAGTGCATGTTTATTTAGAAAACTCTTCGAAATTCTATTGATTTGCTCATTAACAATTTCTCCTTTGTAAATTACTTAAAATAAATAAAATTTCATTCTGATATGCCCCAAACGAAAAAAAAAGTTATGACTTACGGCTTCCTCACCATTGTTGATAGCCATATTTTTATTTTGCATTTCGTAAAAAAAATGCATTCTTGACTAATGCTGCCTCCAAGCGGTACATTTAAGTAAACTGTAAAAAATATTGACTTATTATCAAGTTGAAAATGTTATTCAATAATTAACATGTTTTTAGTTTGTGTAATAATGTAAATATGTTATATTTTTTAGTTATATATTAATTTTTTTCCATTATTATTGCATTTACATTTTTTAGGGTACGAGAGTGTGGTTTGAGAAAATGTGAGAGAAAATGATTAGCAAGATTTACAGTTTTGTTAAAGCAAATAAAAAAAGCTAGCAGCACACTTCGCTAATAGATGGCGCAACTTGTTCCTATGTTTGACTTATGTGTATTTCTTGTGGTTTTGGAATAGTTTTGATAGTAATACGCAGATAAAGATTGTTTACAGATATTGTGCAGCCAAATATATTGTGTAGTAGATTGCACAAAACAGATACTTTATAACTACTTGTGGCAAAATAAATAATCTGTAAATAATTGCCCTGAATTTTTTATGCCTTTATTAGATGTTTTAAAAGTACAACGCCAGCTACAGACACATTTTTTTTTATTTGCTTCAACAATAAATTTTCCTATATAAGAAGCATTTTAGTCTAAACGGCACTCTTATACACCGATAAATTGATTTTTATATCAATTTTAAAATTTACATGTTTCTTTACTTTTGTTCTATATTGTAATTGCCCATTATCTAAGATATCTACTTCTACAAGTGGATATATATTTTTAATCCTTATATAATTTTAAAATATGATAATACATGTTTTTGTTATCATCAAAACTAAAATTGCTCACTTTATTTCAGGTGGAGAATGCGTTTCAGGATGAATATTTGAAGCAAGTCAAGAGTGTTTAAAATTTTTTATTTGAAAGTCAATTGAAATTGGAATAAAAAATATGGCATAAGGCACTGTACCTTTTATAGTAGAGAACTGCCTTTGCATATCCACTATTCTATCCCATAATTCATATGATACAAAATATTAAAATACTATCGGAATGGAATGCATATAAATCCCTCAATTTTCCAACACTTACTTAATGAGGTTATAGTAAAAAAACATATTTAAAACAATGTGATATGAAACCCAAAAACGGATGGCCAGAAGCTAACAATTGCTGAATTATGCCAATAATGTGTTAGTTATTCTTTAAAATGAGTATTGGGAACTTGACATTATTAAATACTCATATATCGTTTTAAAGCAAGTATATTAAATATAATAATATTATATTATTTATATTTAAGAAGTATAAAGGATAAAAAAGAATAAATATAAACAATAAAATTTAAAAAGGAATATTTTAGCAATATCCGAAATTCTCTGATTTTAGAAGAAATTTAATTCAATTAACTCTAATATATACGTTTGTTATTTATAGACAATTATGTTTAGATTTAATATCTAGAAGTTAAAATAAAAATTAAGAGTCAAGTTATTCAATTTGATAATGCTACACTTTAATAAATCTTATTCATAAAAATGTTAATATATTTTTATATACGCTAATTCCTCTAATCATAAAATAAACGAAAATATAATTTCTATTTTCCTTTGAATCGTTACGAGTAATTGTTTGCATTAAAGTTATTTATTTGGAGATCAATAAATCGTTTGATTTATTTATTACCAGCATAGACGTTGAGATTATTATTATTAATATTTTAAGGACTTTAAAATAAAGCCTTTCATTGTTATTCTTGGAAAAGCACAAAACCGAATCAAATTCGAATTATGCAAAATTCAAAAACAGCTGCTTCATAAAGAATCTCATCCCAGAAGAACACCAAGAGAAAATTCTGCAGTTATTTAAAACGAGAGAAAACTTGAAATGGCATCGATAAATGAAAGCGATGTCAACATTGAGAGCGTGAGTCAAGAATTAAAATGCTCCCTGGAATATGGAAACCTAACTCAATATTTCAAAGGTGATAAAAGTTCTTCGCTCTATTCTAATCTCACAATTTCTTCTAAATGTTTATCTGTTTTGTGATGGCATGTTTTTGAAGATTTCTTTTGAAAGGATTTAGTAAAACGTCTAACGAAATATTTCTTTTACATCCATTTTAGAAAAATTTTAAGAGATTGAAGTTCTGTTAAAAACTTATTTTTGAAGTTTTGAGTTTTGATGCGTTGGGTCGGTAATCTTAGTTTCCGAAAAACGGCTCAAAGTTTTTACGGCTTTGATATTGTTTTGTTTGCATAAATATTTCCGTTTATTTCTTATATAAGCTTTAAAAAAATGATTTTCAATTACATGAGGATTCGATTTTACAGTGTTTTGCATTGCGGAAATAACATTTCACTTTTATTGATAAAAACTTCAAAGGTATGGCATATTTTTTTAAAATTTTTATACAGAAAAAAAAGCATTTCTGTATAATATAAAACTTCAAAGTAAAAAAAAAATACAGTCAATATTTTTTTATTAATTTATTATTAATAGAGCTAATTCCAAGGTTAATTTATAATGTTCAGATATTTTACAATATGCTTAATAAATTATACATTTCTCCATTACCTATAAAAATACCTTGCCTTTTAAATACTTAATGTCAAAACTAAACTGACTAAATAACTGAAAAACATCGATTTAAAATTTTCTTTCCTTAAAAAATATTTATTGTAGTGTTTTCAAAAACAATTTTACATATTGATAAAATTTGTATTAAATACGAGATGTTGCACATCAATATTCTGATTTTATTTAATGATTTGATTTCCCCGTATTTTGATAAAAAAAATATTTGTTCTTTCAACCAACAAAAGCTTTTAGGCGTAAATAAATTTTTCTGAAGTCTTTCCGGGATTCTAGTAGTATTTTTTTCATTCAAGGACATATTAGATTGCTCCTTTAGCCTAACATAAGGCTTCAATTGAGTTTCTTTCATGTTGTGCAAAGTACGCATACCACAAGGTAACTTTGCTCCACTTAAAAGATATCAAATAAAAATGCAAAAATGATATGCAAATTTTTAAGTTGTATTCTGTTGCATTATATAAACACTAAAGAATAAAAAAGATATATCTAAGTAAATTTTTATTTTAATCGCATACTCCAAAAATAAACTTTATAAAAAAAAATAATGGAAAAGGGGAGCAAAAAGTAGACCTAACTTATGGTATTTATTAAATTCGAAATTGTCAAAAAAATTAAAAATTTGATGACAGTTTCTACAATTCCATTTGACTAGTGGACATTGGCTAGTTTAAACCATTCAAATGAAATTTTATGGAATAGAATGTGACGATACGATTTGTTGCCGATTTCACTATGAAGCCAAAATATCACATTAAAGTTCAATTTTGGCTTAATAAACTTAAACAGATTGAAAGAGCAATTCGAGACTAACAAAAATATACCGATATATCAAGAAGTATAAACTTATGATAGCGGGGAATACCGAAGACACAAGACGAAGCAAGCCGCAAGAAGTGTTCACGAACCGAACCTTACTATGCAATAACTACTGTTATCCCCTATTTTTTTTTTAATATTTCTTTACAAAATAGTCACCTGGAGGCATAGAGTCAATTCATTCTCTTTTAAAAGAATCCCCTTCCGAAAATTTTACGTTTTCTTTTACCCTCATTAATCTCGTAAAAAAAATATTTATCTTATATTCATTAAAGCAACTCCCTGAACTAGAATCTGAAGACTTTTTGCAACACACAGCGAAAAATTATTACAACTCGCATAATCTTTAATTTCCATGCAGATAGGATTAAAAGTCACGGTGCAAGAACTGCATTAACCCTCTTTAATGTTATCATAAGATGGCGCCTAGCGTGTATCACACCAACGTGCAGGGTTAATCCAATTAGGATGGAGGACAAAGAATTTCAGATTTTATGAAATAAAGTCTATGGATTTTGTTTAATGAAATGAACAATATGTTCCTAATGCAATTTAGGAAACAAAAATAAATGAGTAAAAACCTCTTTTTATTCTCTATTGACGGCCCATCGCAGCGCAAATATTTAAAAAAATCGATTATTTTTAGAATTCGATTTTTACTGACCTATAAATATATGTGAAGTGTGCATTACTGTACCATCATCGCAATACATTTTTTGAGAGAAGGGAGCAAAAAGATATTTTCATTACTACTTCCCATGGAAAGGAATGTGTATATTTTAGTTTGAAAATATATAATTTTTAATAGAAATTCATTTTTATTTGTCTGAAATGTATTTTTATCAGTGTTACCTAAATCATAAAGAGGGATTAAAGGAATGATCTAAGTTTAATTATTAGCTAATGTTACTACTTTTATATTAAATTCTGTAAACTAATTATATTTAAAAAACTTAATAATATTTAATTTTAAAGTTGGATTACAATGTCTAAAGCAATATTTTACTCCACACTACAGTTTTTAACAATAACATAAATAAAACTTTCATTTTTCTACTAGGTCAAACTTTACATTAATTATTTTGCATTTCAATAAAAAAAAGTATTTGGCATTTTCTTTTAATTAATATTTTATTATTATGCGATTTCGAAAATTAAAGGAAAAACTGTATTACTTAACCTGGTTCTAAAAATGCTTTTTATTTCTAATAAAATTGTACTCTAAATATTTATAAATATTAATATTTCAATTCCGTGGCTCCTGCTCAAAATTCAAATAAACTATTGTTGCTGATTTAAAATAAAGTAAACTCTTTCTTAAGTATCTCGCAGTGAGTATTAACTTTTTCTATGAAAAGTCTAGAATTCCTATCATCGAAGATATATGATTCTGCATTATAATTGAATGTAAATTATAAAAAAAAATTTGAAAGATAAATTCTTATAAATGTATTGGATAATTTCCGAGTTATGCCCATTATATCTAGTAAATTTTGAGAATAAAATACACATATTTAATACTTTCTCTAAACGTTTTTCAAAACAAAAGTTTTTGAATTATTTATCATTGCCGAGGAAGTATTAAACATTGCACATTTGTTCTTCACTATATATCGAGATAAATTCGCCAATAATCCGCCTTAAGGGAGAGTGCATTCAAATACACATGGAAGAAAATTCCTGCATTTTAGGTTTAATAAAGCAGCAACATATTTATGAAAAAATGTCACCTTGCTTTTTTTCTAGAGATTATAAAAGGAGTTGAACACATCTAAAAATAAGTATCTAAAAGCTTTGTTTTAGAAATAGACAACATTTAAAAAATTTCCTCTAATTTGTCAAATTGGATCATTAGTCATCTTATGGTGTGTCCCGTTTCAGATACCCAAGATCTGCACTGCAATGCAACGTGGGACGGACTCTCTTGTTGGCCGTCCGTCAAGGCCAGATCCATGGCCACGCTGCCATGCTTCTCGGAGTTCAATGGGGTGCTGTACGACACACTTGGTAAGATTTATCATTTTTCTTTGTTTCCGTAAGTAAGGTTATAAAGGAATTGGGATTGGTTCAACTGAAGATTCAACGTATAATGTTTTTTTTATGTTTATAATTATATGTAGGTTCAATAAAAGTTCAGAGGTTGTCCTTTTTTATCTAACCATGGTTCAAAGTTGCGAAGAGATATTTCTGGTATTCTTTACTTCGGGATAAATGTCATACCGTCCCCTGGGATCCGTAGCCCCGGAGTATCGTCGTCGGCTAGTAACCAGAGGGTTGCTAGTTCGAATACGGCAAGAGACTTGACAATAATGTTTGCAGTGAACTTGTGATCGGAGAATTACAATATGTTGTCTGAAATTACCTTCAATTTCTACTGCGTGTATACGGGACTGGTACACGTTAAATCTGATAAGGGCCCAATGTCCTGAAGCCTATTGAGGTTGTGTCGAGTGCCAGCTCAAGTGTCATCCTCGGAATCTGACCATGGTCCAAAAGTACGAGGCATTGTTTCCGGGTCTCATCTTCGAGGTAAACTCCGAACCATTGGCAGTAGCCCAATGTGCAGTTCTGGTGCGACGTCAATTAACCAAACCAACCCCGCCCCCTACTATAGCTCATTCTATAGCACTAGTACGAACTTATTTGAAGCAAGCAACTAACCCAACCGCCGCCAATAATCCCCTACGTTGATCTTGTGCGGTAGCCAATGTGAGTTGGGTATGAATTACGCATACTGTTAACGTTCGTGAATAATATGCCTTTATTTAACACGGCATTAGTGTACTTTCCCATGTGTCACGTCCCATTCGTATTTTCATTACGCAAACGATCATTTCCCATGAACTGAGTTGCAGGTTATAAATTACTTAAACCTCTAGTCGTATAGCTTGACTGATTTCATGTATTTGGAAAACATGCTGCAATTTCCATAAAGCCTATGTAAATAACAGCAGAAATTATTCCACGGCAACTTAATAGGTCGAAGTCTATAGAAACCGATTTCATAAACTAAATATAATTCCGACATCCATTCAGTTATTGACTCTTTACAATAAACGCAATTCAGTTCAGCAATCACGAAATAGAACATATTGACACTCCTTAAATCTCTTGGAGAATTCAATATCGCTTTCAATTTATTATAAATGACATGTAATTATATTCGTTGTTGACAGTAATTTATACGCATTATGTGAATGCGAATATAAATACATGACATTTCTATTTGTTGTTGACAGAAAACGCCACCCGTTCCTGTGGCGAGAATGGAACGTGGGCGGAGAGGTCGGACTACAACAGGTGTAAACCTCTGGAAGAGGAAGAAGCACATATGAAGGTAAGAGCTCCCATGTTCTTACTGCAGTGTATGGTAGCTTTCACACGTGTGGTTGTAAACCGGCTACAGAGAACTGGGTTAATTTACATTGTATCAAATAAACGCGTTCACGCATGATAATTAACTATACGATGGGAAATGATGTTCCGTTGGGAGATCTCAGTCTCCCTTGATAAAACTTTTACTTCAACGTGGAGATTAGATTGTGAACGGCCACTACTCCTACATGACCCGTACAACGAGGCGAGGCTATTTACTTTGCCTTGAGTCCAATTGACGCAGTCAGACAGAAGATTGTTAGCTGCTATGTGGTATTCAGCGAGAGGTGGCTGTTCAATTGACTCTCTGTAGGTTCTCACAATAATCACATTACTATAATGGCGGAAATCAAGCTGCTGTGTTATCATGTTATGTTAAATCAAGTTAGTGTGCTAGTCAAAGAATGAATTAAGCCAGCTGCCGAATTTGTGAAAGAGATTTAATTCAGATATAATCCAGTCTTGGTAAATTTTAGAGTAAAAGTTAGTATTCTAGGCAATATATAACTTTACTTGGTAAATGCATCATTGCGTACAAACATTTACATGTAAAATGTATTGTGTCAATAGCAGCCGGTACAGTATTTAGGTACGGTATAATTTTACGTCGTCCTTACAATAACTCTGAGAGTAGCAATCTAGGCATCCATGGCCCGGGTTTTGTCTCCTGCTCGCCCCCCTAAATGTTAAAGCTGAACATGGTATATTACAAAAGGCTAACCATGAACAAAACGTCCTTCTCTTCTGATTGACGTGTTAATTGTTTCATGTATAAAAAATGTTTAAGAAATGTTCATAAACAACTTGTTATTGACATAGAGAAACGATGACATAGAAGTATTTTCGTAACATTTACCTGCGAACTTTTTCTGACTAGCTTTGCAATGTAATAATGTCGACTCTTTGTGCGTTTGTTTTTTATAAAAGGACATGATTTTTATTTTTACTTGCAATTTTCAAAAGTGTTCTTTGTTCGTTGCAAGTCGAATTCATGCAAAATATCACTCAGAAGTGCAACAAAATATTTTTTTTAAACATACAATTTCTCAATGCTCCTAATTTTCAAATATTTCATCCAACGACTTGCATCATACAGTTTATTAGCAAGCCAAAATCCAAAAAAAAATATTGTAGAATTTTATTTCTTTTGCAAGAATCATGGAATAACAAAGAACCCTTGATTATAGTTCGAAAGAAAGTAGCTGAATAGATTTCAAAAACAGAAACGAATCAATTCAACTAATGAAAAATAACGAATAACATGTTTACTTCTTTTATAAAAGAAACGCAGATAATATGGATATTTCTAAACAGTTCATTATATTTCGGCATTTCATATACCAGGATACTAAATATCATTTGTTGCTACGCTTCATAATATCCCATATCGGAGTTGATCGGTACATTAGTTCTTGCTATCAATATGTGCGTAGAATGGGGGCATCACTGAACTGTGTCTTCAGAAGATTCGCATTTGTAGAGTCGTACAAGTTACGCCTCTTGACCACGGCGATACAAAAACTCCAAATGTTCAATAGAAGTATTTTCTTTTCTTTTGGAAGGGGGGGATATCATATTATTTTTGTTTAATTTGTTTGCCTACACAAAACATTTAAAATTAGAACTTGGACTCTGACTGTAACGCTAGAAAGCGATTTAAGACATAGACAATCTATTAATTAAAAACCAAAGGCAAATATATACAATAAGGCCGGTTTTTCACACACCAAGAAAACCTCTTCTGGTGACAGCACCGGCGCCGGATAACATTGCTTCCGGTGACGTCATCGGTTCCGTCCGGTTTTCCCGATGTGTGAAAAAAGCAGCCTAAGTATTTATGATTAAAATAAAAATGACAATGGGAAAGGACAAAACCCTATTTTACTAAACTAATAAAACTAACGTACAATTTTAATAGAGCGAATTCCGTCATATTAAACACTTAAATAGTCTTAACCAGTTTATTTAAAAAAAATTCAATTATGCCTATCACCTTCTGTTGTACGGTTTTTATCTCGACGCAAACAGACAATAATAAACAACAAAGATCTCAACAGAAAGATTTTTTTTAAGATCTATACAATTAAAGGTTTTTGTTTTAATGTCCTTCATAAAAACTTCAAAACACCTTCATAAAAACCTGCAAAAAACTTTCAATTTTTAATCATGAAGGGAAAATGCAGATATTTTAAAGGTTTTATGCAGGAAAAATAAAAACTTCAAAAAAACTGCAGTTTTTTGTTTTAATATCCTTTATAAAACCTTCAAAAAACCTTCAATTTGACAATTTTGATGAAGGTTTCATGCTGACTTGTTTTGCTGGGTAGTGTTAAATACAAATATTGACGACCAACAACAGGCTCCAAGGCCCAACAATGTTGGTCCAGCTAGTATATCCTAACTATCCCCCAATGAATATCTCACTTTCCAACCAAGTGAGAAACATAAAAATAATAAGTAGAATTGTGCTCTAAATCGTTTGGTTGCGAAGATATAGCCTTACAAAATTGTGATATTATTTTGTTATTCTCCGTACTTCTGCAGCTACATAATTTTCAATTGAACAAGGATTGCCGCCGGAATATTTAAATTAATTTAAATTCGTATAACCTTTTAGACGTTAGATAAAGTCATTGAAATAATAGCATGATTTGAATCGTACTGTAAACTGTAATTAGTGTCCAGACAACAGTGAATGCATAATTTAATTGGTGATAAAGCCTGTTAAAGCTCAAGTAACTTAATTTCTATTGAAGTATATTTCGCAGAATTCTAATATAGTTATTATTTGGATGTCAATGTTAAAGCCTTTCGAAATATTTAAGAGTAATTGCATAAACTATTAAGAAGCTATGAATGTTTAAATTATAGAACTTTTCCAATTTTACAGACACTCATATTTTGTTCATTTATTAATATTTATTTATAAGCAATAAAATTTATATTAATTAGCAATAAAATTTATATTAATAAGCAATAAAATTTATATTAATAAGCAATACAATTTATATTAATAAGCAATAAAATTTATGTTAATAAGCAATAAAATTTATATTAATAAGCAATAAAAGTTATTAAGGGTAATGTTTTGCAAAGTTAATTCATAAGACATCAAACGAAAAAAGTTGTTTTATTGTATTATCTTTAAAATAACACAACTTCAATTTCGATTAGAAATTAATTTAATAAATGTATACTTTTAAGTATTCAAAAACACAACAACCTTTTTCTACAAGTATGATTTTATCTTTTCGTAATTAGTTTTATAAAACCGAATATTTAACACTCATTATTCTGATTGCGATTTTTTTTGTCAATTTCAAGCACAATAACATTTCGTTAAATTAATACTATAAAACATTAAAAGTAGTATAAAACATTAACTGATACTACTTCAATACATGTTTGTTAAGATTTTTTTGTTTACTTTGTATAAACAGTTTTTCTTCATTTAATAACTAGGTTTTTTTAATGTGAATAAGTAATATTTAACCTAACAGCATTTTTGCGTAAGCTATGATATTCAAATAGAAAATAAGTGAAAACAGTTATTAAAAATAAAATTTCAGTCGTATATCCCAATTATTTTAAAAGTCAAGTATGATAATGGTTTAATTATAAATTTAATTGAGTTAAGCAGCTGGTTTTATCTCGAAATTTTTTTAAAAGGGGTTGGTTTTATTATTTATTAATTATAACTTTGTGAAAAGCTTTTATATACTTCTATTTCCTATAGAACTTTTTAATCTACATTGTTTGTCTACATCTATAGGATATAGTAATATATAATATATAACCATCTTTTATTGTCGCCCATAACATGTTAATTTTAAAAAGGATTTATTACTTGATCGTCAAAATTTAAACTATAATTTTCAATTTATAAATATCACAAAATTGCTCATTATCATTGAAACTTAGCAACATGAAAACCGAATAGTTAAACTTATCTCAAGTTTTTTTTTATAGTTTGATATGGCATATGTTATTTTTAAAGTAAGCATATTAAATTAGAGGACATCTCTTTCGGACCCACTCAATTCCAAACTTCTAAGCAACACAAATGGTTGGCTTTGCTTTGTGGTTCTCAATCTACGTTAAATAGTTTGTTATACACTATAAAATAAATGTGCTTAAAAAGAAGTACATGGACGTACTCGTTTTTCTTTGCGTACAGTTGCATGGTAAATGAGTGACTACGTACTCAAATTTATTAATTATAACTCATCTCGTACTCAAATTTATTTATTATAACTTTCACAAAAATGAGCAGTAGGGTTTAATATTGCTAATATCAGCTTCTTTTCAAGCCATCTAAACAAAGCGACCTGACAAACTTAAAATATTTGCTTAGAAGATGGTTTTCCAGATTATTTGAGGTCGATTGTTTAAATAGAAACTGAGTTATTACAACTCAATTGTATTACTTTCTATTCTTTTGCTACGCATTTTTAACATTACTTCTGTTTATAACTTCTTTACAACGCTGTGGTGGTACAACGGATATAGCCCTGGACTTCGGTGCGGACGATATCTGGTAAACGGATTAGGTTCGATTCCCGGCTAGGCTTGGAGGTAATTTTTGAAAGTGATTTCTGAAAGCAGCCTATGCAGGCAAGCAACTGCTTTTTCTTTTTTTAATTTTACTCATTTTTGAGTACATCTCTCTTTCAAAAATTAAATTTATGTATTCGGAGCTATGAGAAGCATCTACATTAATCAAAAATGAGTACATTTTACTTATTTTTAAGTACCTATTTCTTACAGTGTAGACAAGATGTGTAGTTCATGTACATAAACAATCTATCTAACTTACTCTATATCCAAATTATTTAAGCAGGTGGTTAGTAAAATTACGTTTTGAAATCCACCTTATAAATACCTAAAAACCCTTCTTAAAAATCAATATATTTTCATATAATTTACCACAACGTTGAATCCCAATGAGCCAATCACTAAATTCAGAAATGGCATAGGCTAAATTCACGCCAATCAACTACAAGTGACATGTAATTAAAGTCCAATCAGTGAGCTAGTTCTCTGATACGCAGCTCACCGGCATCTCTGATTGGATGATTATAATAAGTAGTTAGTAGAAGTGATTAATTGCATCTTATTTAAGGTAATCTTTAACCATTAAAGCACGGTAGAGAATTCTAATCTAATGGCATTTGCGATCCTATTATACATCAAAATCCTATTTGCAATAAATCTCTATTAAGCTATCGATTAAAATAATAAAATATGTTGATAATTCCTTCGCGAGGTTTGTTTCATCGTTTTTAACTAATAGTTTATTAAACCATTAAAGAAAACTTTTTTGATATAAAGTAAATTATCTGAAAGAAACTGGATGATTATATTTGCTTTATTTATTACGAGTGGCCGTGATGGGATTCATGTGAATTGGGGTTTATGACGTGAAGCGTCTATAAAATTCGTAACATTAAGTAATAAAATTAGTAATTAAATTAGTAACATGATATATAAGGATAAAATCTGTATGTTACGCTTTTAGTGTGGAATCCATTCAAACTCCACAACTCCATTACAAATAGCACGTTTGAGTATGCTGTACAGTTTTGGTCACCATATCGTAAAAATATATATAATGATTTGTTAGAGAAAGTTTAGCACAGGGCTATTAAAATGGTCAGGCATGGATTCATATATTTTAAAATTTCTTAAACTGTCTTCATGATAGTTTAAGTCATTTTAATATGTATACTCTGGAAAAGAGAAGGGTTAACGGCGATTTAATTCAACTGTTCAAATTTATTACACAGGGTGACATCGAGGGTTTTGCTTTTAATATAAGTGATATTGCCAGAAGTCAGGGTCAATATTAAACAAATCCCATTTTAATCGGGAAGGGAGAAAGCACTATTTCTATAATAACGTAATAGACAAGTGGAATGCCTTGCAAGGGAATATTGTTAATTATACAGGAGTAAAAAATTTAAGAAGAAGTTATATATTCATTGAAGAATAGTTCGGAGATACTAGGTGGACCAACCTTTTGTGACCTAACCCTGTTGTTGGTCGTCAGTATTTGTATTTGTATCAATTTTTGATAGGAAATTAAGCGCTGACGAGGTCAACATCTTAATATAAAGCAAAGTGCGAACAAGGCGTGGATGTTGACTAACGGTTTCAAATGACACAGCTTTTTTTTTTATTTTTTCTCTCGGCAACAAATCTCTAATTCTATAATTTGCTGAAATGGAGTTTAAAGTAAAACATATTTGGCCGTCCTCCGATACGGCCACATCCATTTTTTTAAAAACAATCAACATCCCGTAAAACAAAATAAACACTACCTATGTTGTCTTCTTATTTCTAGGTCTTATGGGACATTAAAGAAGCAGGGACCATTTATTATGTCGGTTATGGGATGTCCCTTCTGGCTCTTACGGCGGCTCTCACCATTTTCTTGCATTTCAAGTGAGTACCTTCTACAAGTACAACTTTCAAATAATAAGTTATTTTTCTGGCACAATCGTAAAATACGTTATCATAGAACAACTGCGAAAGGTTATGTTAACATTAATGCAAATACTTTAATAAAACTGACGATGATATATAATTTATTGTTACAATTCTTAGATTAAAAAGGGTGATTTCCTAAAATGTCTTCGATTATTCATAATTTAATTCATTGCTTGGTTATACTATCAAATTTTAAGAAGCAAATTTTGATGTAATTTTAAACGTTAAGCCTTTCTGGTAAACTTTTTTAAAACCAAGTATTGAAACCTTTATCATTTAATTGTTAATAAATAATAATTTTAATAATTTAATAATTTTAAAATTGATATATATTTTAGTAAAAAATCTTTTCACGATTATTTTTAATTTTATAAAAAAAAATCGTATTTTTAGAGTAAAGTTATTTTATTTAAGATAAGATGTAGGATTTCTTGAAATTTATTCTTTCAGGAGAAAATTTGAACGAATGTATTCTATTTTAAGTAATACATTTTAAGATTACTAAATTAGGTACTCAAGTAAAAAATTATTCTATTTAAGACCAAAATGCAAATATCCCAAATCCAGGAAATTCTTTTTAAGATATTTTTTAGATAATATACCCATACATAAATAATTACATGGCTCAGGATTAAAGTTGCAAAAAAAAAACTTCAGAAACATAAAAAAGGTTTTATGGAATATGAAAAAACAGCTTTTTTGGTATAAAATGTATGGATAGGTATTAAATAAAAACCATTGAAGCTCCTGTCATTGATATTAGATCTCTAAAATTTTATTATAGAACGATGATTGATCCTCGTACAAGACGAGAATGTTGGAAATATTTTCAATTCAGAAGCTCGAAAATAAGCTACCGAGTTCTTTTAGATCTCGTAAGAGAGAAGACATTGTGTTGGAAGAGTTAAATTTTAAGACACCATTGCACCTTCATTCCAGAATTAATATGACAGTTTTAATGTTACACAATATAATATTACAGTTTTAATGGGTTCATCGAAAAGGTAGACCTGGTTTCAATTATTCATAACTTGGTCCACAATCAACTGTTTAGTTGGGTTTTTCACAAAGTCATTTTATTACTGATATAATAAAAAAAATTATGGTAAACACTTTTTACATGTATCGTAAAAACGGGTTACTTTGGCCCTGGGATATTAGTTTGTCCCAAAGGAAAAAAAATTACTGAACCATACGTGCTATAAAAAAAGTGATTGCTGCAGGTTCGCACGTTTAAAATCATTGTCTTTTTTTTTGGGGGGGGGGGGCGAAATATACGCTTGCTATATGCATTTAATCAGAACATATATCAAGCGTATATTTTGTGAAAAACGACAAAAGACGATTTAAGCCAGGTCGAAATACTATTTAGGCATGCCCACTTTCAATAGAGTTCTAACATTCACCGCTGGGTAGGACAAAGTAACCCGTATGTGGGATAAAGTAACCCATTCATACGTTTAAAATCATTGTCTTTTTTTTTGGGGGGGGGGCGAAATATACGCTTGCTATATGCATTTAATCAGAACATATATCAAGCGTATATTTTGTGAAAAACGACAAAAGTTTCGTAAAATATGAGAATGAATTTTTAACAGTGCAAAGAGATCAATAACATTGTGATATTGTGTCAGACCTTGCAAGTGACCATCCGCATATTCATTGATTATTTGTGCCAATTTATTAACCCTTTGCACTCCGTTGGCACCGCTCAGGCGACAACATAAGAACCAGTTCTTTTAGTTCCCTGTTCTTTAAAATAAACGAGAACATCTTGATCTTGTGTTTAAAAAGCATTTGTTCAACTTGTTCTCTTCCAGAACAAAAATAGATTTTGATTTTTCCCCCTCAATGAGCATACAAAAATTCTAGGGAAAAGAACATAAAAGAGTAATAACTGTTCTGTAGAAAGAACGCAAAACGCAAAGTATTCTTGGAGTGCAAAATGGTTAAATAGAATGTTTTGTGTGTGTCGTGTAGGAATCTCCGCTGCCTGAGGAACAACATCCACACCAATCTCCTGGCCACGTACTTCTTCCTGGATCTCACTTGGATCATCACGGCCACAGCACAGTCATGGCCCACGGAAGAGGGCTCAAAGGTGAGCCACAACATCCGATATCTTCAATAACACGACACTGTTATATTATTGACCGTTCAACATTTCATCTGTTTGTTACGCAGTCACGACCAAACGCGTTGTTTGATGTTCTTCAAAATTAGCACGAATTTTCCTTCAAGTCATTAAAATGGATTTATATGTTTGACTTTTGTTTGGTCGCGAGGTCTACTGTTTTTACAACTACATGGTATGTATTGCAGAAACTGGTTGTATTTGACCAAGCGGACCAAGCGTCCTGTTTTAACTCGACGGTTCAACATTTCGTCTGTTATTTTTGTCTGTATGTAAATTTGTTTGTTACGCAGTCACGGTCAAACACATTGTTCGATTTTTTTCGAATTTGGCATAAATCTTCTTTGGAGTCGTTAAAAAGACGTACTTATGTAATTAAAAAAAAAAAAAATTTAGATTATTTTTATTCTCTTTCAAGATGTTCCCCGTTTTATTATTTGATTCAATTTCAATATAGTGGACGTTTTAGTAGTTATGTTTCATTTAAAGTTCGGCTCTTCCTTTATTATTTATTTTGGTCGCGAGGTCTCAAATTGCGCAACTCTGTATTTGCTGTGATAATAGCTTCAAAAAGCAATTCTCCAAGAACTGTCGTAGAGTTAAATCTTCTAAAATATATGGAAGTTTTATAAGAAACTACGTGAATAAAGGAACTATATTTATTAACCATCTTACATTTTCTGAGGTGTAAGAGTGATCGATATTTTAATTTAAATCTTTATGCTCCCAAGAAAATGTATAATTATACAAATGAAAATTAAAGTATATCCATTCATTAAAATATAAATTTGCCATTTTAGTATCGTTAAAGTGCTCTTTGAGAAAAACACTGTAAAAAAAGCATAAAAAAGCAAAAAATCAAAAGCTAAGCTAAACACAATACAAATAACAAGGTAATTGGATAAACTAAAATTTCGAAATCATTTTTAAAATATCCTTTTTTTTTATTCAAAGTAATCTTCTTAAACTCTATTATATGCAACCATAAGAAAAATACCTTAAATAGTTTAGATGATAAACTAGAAATTTAAATTGAACGTTGAGTAAATTCTAAGCATTAATTAAAGTAAAGCACATAAGTTTTAATTATTTAAAATGATTTTTTTTTATTGTAGATAATTTTAAAAACTTCAATTTGCGAATGCTTCAGGATTAGCATCTGATGATTTTTTTTAAATTGATTCGTTAACAGTTTATAATGCCGCTACAAGTAAAAACAAAATTAAATTATCTTATTATCTCATTTGCCGCGGTAATCCTATAAATCTTTCAAGCGCGTCATTTATGATTTAGGAATCTTTTTAATTTGACATAAGACGCTAAAGAGCGTTGCAGCATTTTTTTTCTCTCTATTTTTTCGTTTGCAGTAAAAAAATTGCTAAGGTACACAAGTTTTTTTATTATTATTATTATCTTAATTATGCAATTTCTAATTAACAAGTTAATTTTATAACATTCTAAAGAAGCCCTGCACTTATAATAACCTTGTCAATATCAATATTTAACTAATTCTTTAATTATAATATTAAAAGAAATAAATATTTTTTATACTTGGAATCGAATAATAAAATATGCTATAAGATTGCTTCCTCGCACCTGCCTCTTTTAAATTGCCCTAATTTGGCTCTTTGATATCTTGACCAATTAAAAAAAAATTAAATATTTTGCTTTTTTTTTTTTAAAGAGTAAAATGTTTATTTTTCAATTATAGTTTTAAAATTTACTATTAATATTATTAATAACCTTTTTAAAAAGTATAAAGGGTAAAATGTCTATTTTTCAAACATAGTTTCAAAATTTACTATTAAAAAAATAAACTTTGATAGGTTAAATGCGAATTAATATTTGTACTCACGTTTCGAAAAATCACTAAGTGTTGTTCAAAACCGAAAAAAAAACTTTATTATATCATTTTATAATTGGAATTATTTTAGTATTTGAAATTGGTTATTACTATAATCGTACACCGAAAATTTACAAAGTCTTTCGTTATATCTTTCGTTTTATTTTTCATAACCATTTTCTGATTATTTTTTTCGCCCACATCCCCCTATTATCGGGATCTGATTTTAAAAACGTTACACGTCAAAATAAAATCAATTATTTTTCTATTTTGTTAGTATATTTATTTTTATGCGTTTTGTCTCCATCAACGAAAATTTTGGCCAGTTTTGAGAGGTATTCTTACAAAAGGATAAATTACTCTACATTATCGTTTCGTATATTTATTTTTAAAAAATGCTAATATGGTTTTCATTTGGTATCCCTTTGATTTGGTTTGGTTTGGTTAACTAACGTCGCAATAGAGCTGCACAGTGGGCTATTGGCGACGGTTCGGGGTCTATCTCGAAGGAAAGACCCGGGAACACATACACATTCACACACACATTCATTCATACCTGCACCTCGTTATTTTAGAACCACGGTCAGATGACGAGGAAACACCTGAACTGGCACCCAACGCCTGCAATAGACGTCGGGACTTTGGACTCCGATCAGATTTATCGTGCACCAGTCCGTATACACGCCGTTAATTTTTGCGAATGTTCTGGACGACTTTTCTAGTATTTTGTAGCGAAGCAGGCAACCCTCCGATCACAAGATCACTACTTTTTACTTTTCTTTGTCAAGTCCATCACCTGGCATCGAACCGGGAACCTTCGCATTCCTAGCTGACGCCCTTAACCGCTCGGCCACGGAGGCCAAGGTATCCCTTTGGGAAAGAGAGTATATATAGAATAGCCCCCTGTTAGTCCCTATGCAAATCCGACCATGCATGGAATTACACAAGTATGCCAAGTTTCAAGTCGATATGATATTTGAAAGAGGTTGGATAAAATATGGAATGTTATTATATTAGTCGAAACTTGTAATATTGAGTGGCCTCTCAGCCACTGTGTCTCGTAAGCGAGCACAGTGTTGCCCGAGGAACACCGCGTGGAGGTGGGCCACTCTTCGTTCCTCAAGGGATGTCCTCTTCTCCCCCCCCCCTTTTTTAAACTTTTATTTCTAGTTATCCCTTTATAAAACTTTGGAAAAGAGGGCATCCCCCGAAGAGGAGCAATGGATGGTCGCGCTCCTCTTCTATGCAGTGGTGCCCGAATATGAAGGTATGTTTTTTACAGATTATTTTTCCACCGTAACACCAGAGAAATGCAGTTATTAAGCAGTGTATTAAAATAAGATAATTCTAATCAGAGCAAATATTTGGTTACAAAAAAGCTGAGTCTGGTCGCAATTTTGTCCATTTCTAACACCTGCAGATAATGGAAAATGTGTGAAATTAATTTCAAGGAATGATTTTGAAAAGGAAAGTCATCAACACTGCCTTACTTTAAAGAATCCAAAAAGTTTAGTGATAACTAAAAATAGTTTGTTAGTTTAGTATTTTTGCACCTGAAATTCATATATTACAATACATTTTAATGCTAAAAACATTATATATTTACTTTTGTAGAATTGGAATTATATTCAATTATACCCACAGTAATACATCAAGTCATCATAGGTATAATTACATTCCTAGTCAGGTTTTCCTTAACACAATCGTTTTTTTAATCAGAATCAGATGTTATATTTAGACAAAATCAGAGTTGTATCAGAGTTATTATCTAATTAAAACCCATTTGAGAACAAAGTCATCGCTCCCATTAGTACATTAAAATCATTATTCACTTCTCACTCTTCCATACTCACCACTTCTTCCATACTTACCTCCTCCTCCATACTCACCTCCTCCTCCATGTCCACCTCCATGTCCACCTCCATTTCCTCCTCCTCCTCGCTGCAAACCTCCATGCGGTCCTCTGCAAAGGACAGCTCCATCTCCTCCACACCCGAAAACAAAGTCCTGGAAAAAAGGAAATCTAATTATCGCACACCATTTTTTCGCAACCCTTCAGGCACTACAAATTTAAAGCATAGATTTATCATTTTAAATTACACTTGCATATAAATTCGTAAATTTAATATTATGCTCATGCATTTTTATTCATACAAATAATTGAGAGAAATATCTAATTCCAAAATATGTAATTCAATTTGTTTAAAATACAGATATTTCAAATATTCTAAACCATTCGGTAAAGCGACGTATCCATTCTACTCTGGGGCCTCTCGAAACAATTATTTATCTTCCCTCTCCACCTATTCATAATAATACACTTTTTTATCTCCCCTCCCTCAAAGATTGAACTATTTTCTCGACAAATTCAAGGGTTAATGAACAGCGGTGATCTGGTGCTTCTTTTTGTTCGTTAAAGCAGACATTACGTCATCCGATAGTTAATTATAAAAATACACAAACTTTAACAGTATAATCACTTCAATTTTACAATAGTATTAAGAATATTTGAATTCCATCGAAAGCCTTGTTTATCATGCATTGTTTAGTATTGAATGTATTTTCTTTTTTGAGAAGTATATATTTCGGCGAAAGAATTATCTCTACGGCATAAATGCTTAGAATCAGGATAAGCTGTCCCTAAGTATTAGTAGATTCTATTCATCTTCATAAACACATAATTATGATCGCACGTATGAAATCATATCGAACAATAATTAATACACTCTATTTCATGAGAATTACAAGTTATTTCAGTCTGAAATAACTGTTTTTAAGGCAATATACATTTTGTGAATTGATATATTTAAAGCCTTTTATTACTTTCTAATATGAAAATTAAAAAGAGACTGAAAAAATGAGATGTTGAGTGTGCTGTATCAATTAGTGAAATTCAACTTTTGTGTCGCCAATTCAATAATACTAAAGTACTGAAAAAGTAGATATGGTTACCATGAAAACCCGTATTTAGTATTATCGCCCATTTAAAATCTAGAAAATCTCTCGGCAACAGTAAGTATTTGCACGTATATATTAAGCTTTGCAAAACTTTGTACACTGGCTACATTCTACAAACTTTTCAACTAAAACAACAAATTTCTTAATATGTACCCTAAATTTGGCTTCTAACTGTAAGACTTCAAAGTATTGTATCGGTTCAAGCTAAAATTATTTAATTTTAATGTTAATGGCTTGTGTAGTTTTATATTTCATATATATATTAAATTGCTCGTAAGATTAATGAATTACATGTAAAAATATATTCAGACTACGAACGTTTGATATTTAAAAAATGTACACATTTCCTTATTTCGCCTAAATCTTTACTGTTTATCAGCCGTAAATGCAAATTAGTGACCAAATTTTAAAATGTTTATTTCGTAATTCAAACTATGTTTCCGATCATATTACCAAACCTCTGATTTGACTTTTTTAAACGATCATCGTGAAATAAAGTTTAAAATAACAGATAAAGCTTTATAAAATTTATTTGATAGCCTAAAATCGTACCTAATTTATCCAATTTATATCTAAATATTGAAATTTATATTCATATAGGATTTCTATCTAAATTATTTACGCACTGTTCGATATTAATGCCAGTTTCAACCAGTTATAACCACTTCCATGAAGTTATAACCACTTCAGACTAAGTGATTCTACGAATTCGATTAAAATGTATAATGATAAAGCGTTGGTGAACTGAAATACTGAAAATTGAATAGAAATTAGAAAAATAAACATTAAATTCTTACAGAAATCCACGCAGGATTGCCATTTCCGGATTGTGAAAGTTTTAATCGTTGAAAAATAGTATATCTCGTTAAAGTTTTGTCAAATAAGTTTCAGATAGCAATAGCACGTCTAAACTTCGTCACTGACAAACCAGAAAGAACGAAATCTTTTAGCATTGGCGAAGAAAACATTTGATCGCCATTGCTAATGACGTAATAGTCCAGGGTTTCAACAATTAACTATTCTTTCTATGGTAAATCAAATGGAATCAGGTTACCAAGTTTAAATGAAATCGCCTTGGCGAAAAATTTTGGTCGACATTTGGCCACTATTTTAAGACCGTTGCCATTCTTTTATAAATAATGTTTAAACTAACTGAATACTACTGTTAATAGCGATTTTATATTGCAAAAATTGTTTCAAAACTTTCCCAAATGTTGTATTTCCTCTTATTAAGGTATATGTTCTCTCATTATAACTACTAAAAAATTTTAATTAACATTTTTATTATTTTATTCAATACCAACAACAATTTGCGAAGCAAGAGCTGCGTTATTATTATTTAGTTGTTGTTATCATAGGTATCGCATTTCATTTTCTGTGCAATGTGAAAAATAAACTTTATCAAAATCAAGTTTTATTCTAGATTCTTTAAGTAGTTTTCGAGATCCCTAAACCTAGTCCTTTTTAATTTTTATGTAATCACGACTTTACCTGCTATTGCAAATACTATTTAAACTGATGTTTTTGTAAAATATTTTTTTTGTTATATAAAATTTCTAAAATTAATTATTAAAAAAGCCTTTGTGAATATTAGTCTTGTAATAAAATGGTGATAAAAATAATAATTCCGCAAAAATAAAAGAAAAACACTTGGAGATGTTGATTCAATGCTAATTGGTGTTGAAAACTTATATTATTTTAAAAGTTGCATTTTTTTGTATAACTAGGGGGCTCCGCCAACCCCCGGAGGATTGCTACGCAATCCTCTTTGGTATGCTTCGCAAACCAATGCAGGCTTCATACATTGTAGACAATGACAATGTGCCCTAGCAACAATACTTTTTTAATTAATAAATCATTAATGGAAAAGCTCAATTGTAGAATTGTTTATGCCATTGAAAAGCAAAACATGTTTCGCATAAATGCGCCAAGCATAAATGAGCCAATTTTACTCTGATCGCCAACTTTTATTTAAAACTACTAAATAGCCAAGAGGATTGGCGCTAAAAATAATTCGTCAATAAAATATATATTAAATTATAGGGAACTGGGTTGCCATATCCGTTGACGTTTCCAATTCCATCAACATTCGAAAAATATTTATAGTACTTCACATAAATAGTTACAATCTTGATACCATCCAAGAATGAAGAATTTTTCGAATATGACTATATTTTTGAACTACTTAGAGCAGTTTTAAATTTTTACTTTTGAAAAAATTTGCAAAATTGGCGATTATTTTAGACATTTCGTAAATTATTTAAAAATTTATAACTACAAAACTAAATCGAATTTTCAAAACCTCTCTGGATCATTTGTAGATAATAGTTTAAACTCTATCCTAAATTTTGTATTTATTTTTTTTTTGTTGAAAATTGGAAGGCAAGTATTCAAAAATGTATTACAAGGTGTTTTTTTTCAAAATTTTATGAAATTATAATTTTAACATCAAATAACGTATAAAATACTGATCGTATTGAAAAAGATATATTCACCTTATTTCTCAAATATTTCTTAACAAACTGGCACAATTTCATAATTTTACAACATTAACTTTTTGAGATGCGACCGGAACAATGAGCAAAAAAGTCGCATAATAAAATTTGCTCGAAGTTGGTACTTCACTAATTTTAATACTTTGCTTAATTAACAATATCTAATTTAATTGTAAAGATAGAAGTATAATCTTTATGACATCGGAAAGATGAAGTTTTAATAAACATTAATATATATTTTTTAATAAGAAAATATGTAATTTTAAATTACTTAGAGAAGTTTAAAAATCACGTAGCAAAAATAAGTGTGAAAAAACTTCAAATAAGTAGTAGAGCGCATTTAAATGTTTAAAAAATTTATAAATTCAAAATTAATTCGAATTTTAAAAAAATCTTACTTGAATTTCCAGTTCAGACCTATTCCTACATTCCCTAAATAAATTGGATTTTTCCTCTTAATAGTGTGGCAGAAACTCGACAGACAAAATTACTTGTAAGCGAAATTTTAGCAACGACGAATTTAACATTAAATATTTTCTAAATTAATAATCATATTGAAACAAAAATATATTTGTCTTATTTATCAAACATTTCTTAACAAGTTCACTTAATTTCGTAATTTTAGAATTTTTATTTTTTGAGATACGATCTGAATAACAGCGAAATAATTGAAAATTCCCCCTTGGGCTTACTTTTTTTTTTAAATAGAGAGAGGATATTATTTTATAGCCAGTATTAAGACAAATTAATATGAAGTTTACTGCATGTGTTGTTTGTCACTTTATTTCCTACCAAATGATATATTAACTGTAGCCCTACAATATATAGTGACTAAAAAACAAGGGATGGTTCGCCCAACTCTACCTGTATAATGTGTATATTATGTGTGTTTTTCCAATATTATCTTTTTGAAACAAGTTACCATCTTCTTAATCGCATTTGCCCATACTTTTACGATGGCGTCGATTGCAAAGAGAAAACTTCTATTTCATTTCCACACAGACCCAGGAGGTAGAAATAGACCTGCGCGTTTAGTTTAGAGTGCTGTCGCCTGTAGCCCTAATGCACTTGCCGCCCGATGTTGTTCAACGGCAGCAACAGAACAGCCCGCGGACGAACCTACGGAGCCTGTTCGGCTTCTTCGAAGGCTCTCGACGGATGCCTTCGGGAGAGCTGCTCTCGCATATCGCGATGAATCGCCGCTCAGGCAATTCTGAGCTTAATCCCTCAACAACTCCTCCTGTGAAGGATTCCATGGTGCGCAGTTGTTCGAGATCGAATGCAATCTCACGGCGGAGGGCTCTAGTTCTCAAGATGGACTGAGCTCTTGCGATGATGCAAGCGACAAGAAAACGGGCTCTGGTTTTGATGGCCTCGTCTTCGGCTCCTAATATCGGAGCGCCCTCCGCAACTGCTTCCTCCTTCCTAACAACGGAAGGTCCGTCGCCACGTTCCATAGAAGGAACGGCGTCCAAGACGCTAGGTTTCATGGCCTCGTGAATAGACCGAAATCCTTGACGAAACAGAATCTTCAACTCTTCCTCTGATTTGAGGGGAGTACCAGCCATTTTACGCAATAATAAATAATTGTATATACTATACCAGCAATACAATTTATCAATATGAAATTCGCAGTTTCGTTAGCAGAAACTTTTCATCAAATGGTGAAAAGAAAAAAGTTCGTTACCTTTGTTGTCGAGAAGCATTGTTGCGTGTTTTCATTATTACGATATAATAATAATAATAATAATAAATTATTTAAAATATTTCTTTGTTTTAAAAAAAAATCTCCAACAATGAAGCATTTTAGTTATAATAATAGTATTAACAAAAAAGTGTTGAATCTATCTATTTAATTATTTCCCATGGCCCATATATAAATCTTTTACTATAACTATGTACAGTCGTGGGAAAAAACGAACCAGCTCTTGGTTTTTGGTCACTATTTAATATAGGGCTAAACTTAATATAACATTTTGTAGGGAATAAAGTATACTACACAATGATATGTGAAACATTTGCATAGGGGGGCTGTATTCATATTAAAATACGCCCCAACTTTAAAATTTTCAATAGCTAACACCTACTTTTGATAACGCATAAATATTCTTCATCCTCAAAATTAACCAGATTTAAATTTTGGTTAACTTCCTACAAATAAATGTGGAGATATTAAATAATATGAATCGCTCACATTTTGAAGGGCTACCTGTTTTATTGAACAAAGAAATATGCAGACTACGAAATGAAGGACGCTGGTAAAAAGCTTTGGCAGCAGCCGAAGGTTCGTTTCACGGTCGGACTTACGTTACATCGTCTGATTATTTTTTCGTAATTTTCTAAAATTATTTCAAATTACATATCTGCTTTGCTTCTGGTCTACTCAAAATATCGCTCTTCTGACTTCCAAAGTAATACTCGAGTTTGTTCCTTGATTTCCAGTTGGTACCAGTTGTTTAAAACACGTGTCCACCAACTTTGATAAGACTAAAACTAATTAGAACATTGTATGCGATGTGATTAACATAGCCTTCAAAAATAAAAATTTAGACCTAATCGGATTCATTTATCAAAGATCTGATAACGTCTTCAAATTTGTCGAACGAAATGTTCTTATGTTTGATGTTAGGATTTAAAGGAGTCAGATGCAATGAAAAAGAATGAAAGTAACATAAATTCAGTCATTTAGCCAATTTCATATTTCACAGATGTAGTCCACAATCAACGCAAACATCTCATATTCTTTAAGTCATCCACTTAATAATCTTTCTTAAAAAAAGGAAAATTGACTTTAAGGGAAATGCGCTAGAAAGTTAAAAATAATTTTTAATTTTACGAACGCATTGAAAAATTTAATTATTTAATATCAATTTTATTTAACTCTTAACTTAATTAAAACTTTTTGAAATGGGCATCTAAATTTATGTATGATTTTTGTAAATTGGCACCAACTTCAAAAAGTTGTAATAAGTATAAACTTAAAATTAAATAATTAAAAAAAATTTAAATCGGTCGTAAAATTTAAAATTATTTTTTATTTTTAGCGCATTTACTTAAAAGTCGCTTTCCCTTTTTTTTAAAAGAGATTATTTTATTTTTTCCTTTTTAATTTTTAGTTTCAAAACTTCAGTTAATCGACATTTCCGGATATATAACAGCCGGATAACCAATTATTTTTTTAGCAGATTTGGTTAAATGGATTTTTCTCTATACAACAAAAAAATAACTTTCGAAATCGGAAAATATTTTTTTTTCAAACGTTCCGATAAATTGAGAAATTCGGATATGTACATCCGCGGAAAAAAAACGAACCACCGATTATTATTTCGTTAGTTTTTATAGTAGAGATAAAATTAATATACCATTTTGTAGGGAATAAAGTCTACTATACATTGATATACAAAAAATTTGCATAGGAAACTATCTTCATACTTGAATCAGCACCAACTTTAAAATTTTCAATAGAAACACCCACTTTTGATAGCGCAGAAATGTCCCCCCCCCCCCCTCCTCCCTCAAAATAATCTAAATATAAATTTTCGTTAATTTGCTACATTTATATGCAGAGATATTAGACGATATGTATCTATCTTATTTGAGGGGCTATTTCCACATTGGACAAAGTATTAGTGAGACTTCGAAATGAAGTACGCTGGTAGAAAATGAAAATTTAGAATTTTATGCCAACGCGATCACAGCGCTTTTAATTCTCAAAATTAGTAGATTTCTGTTAAGTTCTGCAGATTTTAAATTTGTGTATGAACCCTTAAATGATCATTTAATGCACATTTTAATATAGCCAAAAAACTACAAAGAGGAAAATCATGAAATTTTAGATATGCATATAAAACGTTTTTCTGAATCCATCACTATCAAAATATAGCATGGTTGCTATTCATAAATTTTATGAATATTAATATCCTAATTTAAATAACATTAAAATATATACATATAAGTAATGAAAATTAGTGTATTTTATTTGGGTTGTTTAGAAGTGACACAGATAAAAATATCAGCTTAATAAAATTAATATTTCGAAAGATATGATTAAAAGTTTAAGAAATTCATTTAACATTACGAGTTCTAAATTTTCGATATTCATAATTAAAAAACTACTTAACCAAATGATTTTCAAATTGATATTCAGCGATAAATTTTGTCGTAGATTCTAAATATTGAATCAAAACTGGGTGTTGTTATTTGAAATTTTAAAGTTGCTGCGGATTTTAATGTGAAGATAGTCCCTTATGCAAATATTTTATATATCAATGTGTAGTAGACTTTATTCCCTACTAAATGGTATATTAAGTTTAGCTCTACTATAAAAACTAACAAAATAATCATTGGTGGTTCGTTTTTTTTTCCCCGCTGTACATCCCGTATAACCGGATATTTTTTCCAAATGGCTCCCAAGTGAAACATCCCCTATCCAACAAAAAAAATTGTTTAAATATCTTATTCAGAACCGAAATATTGCTCGAACATACATAACTTTTTTTTTAAATACATAACATTCGAATTGATAACCTCTTTCCTTGGCGAGCGATTTGGCGGTTTTAATTTAAAGTTTCTGGCAGTGTGATTTTGGAGTTTTGGTTTTCGCGCTGTTCAGTCGGTAAAAAATACAAGAATGTTTCATTAAAATGGATATGGTCTCTGAAAACTGAATAAGTTATATTCAAAATTTTAATTTTTTGTAACTTGTTTTTTAACGGAGGAAAGGCTTTTATTCGTCGGCATCTTGTTTTTATTCAAGGAGAAAAATCCGCTATATACACGTTCCAACCCAAAGAGTATAAATATAATAGAGAGCGCTCTCCATGTCAGGCTCTGGCAAGGTCACATGTTCGACACCGATAAAAAACGGTCCTCATCACGTGGTTTTAGCGCTGCCACACCCTACAAGCAGAAGTTCCGAAATTTGCACAGTTTCTTCTTTTCGGCGATAGGGTGTTCCGTCGGTATTGAACTTCTAAACATAAGATATGTATGTATTTACTTATTTTCAAACAATGTGCATTAAATATTTTCCTTTCATTAACGAAAATATCCTTTTGTTTGTATTCAATGCTCTAAAAAACGAATGTCTTTATATTTCTAAGGTTTTATTGTTCATATTTTCTTATTGAAATATACAAAATAACAATTAAAAGAACTACGCTTATTGTGCATCTACATAAAAACAGACAAATATACAAGTAAAATACATAATTATATTTAAATTATAAATAACAAAAAAAACATGTTAAATTTCAACTATTTATTGAAGAATTTAAAGTAAGAAATGTAATCCCACCTCCCCCACACACAAAAATAAACTTTTTAAAAAATCTACGTGGGTTTTTTATTGTACAATTAGGATTAAATTGTTTTTTGTCCGAAAATAAGTAGTATTAATTCGTACTATTCTATATAAAGTCGTCCTTCCAAAAGACGCTTTTCAATAGCTCATTTTGCCAGAGCATAGTGCTCATAACCCGAATTAACGTTACACTATTTAAATATAAATATAATCTCCTACTTAATGTATATAAATTTTATATTTGACTAAATATCGTATTGTCATCAGTATTACGTAAGTATGTAAAGTTTCAAGGCTATACGTCATTTATAATATCATTAAAATTGAATTGTTAGATATGATACAAAAAAAATGCAGAGTATTATACAAAGTTAATAACAGACGCTCTGAATTCAATAACAGACGCTCTGAGTTTATACTTAAAAAGCAAACTCCTTGATTATTGTCGAAATTTTTTAAACAATTATTTACACACTGGTATTTTTTACTTTAACGAAATTTCCAAAATATTTTGGATAAATCCTCGTTAATACAAATTATAAAATTTATTTTATTGTCTAAAAATCAACTAATGAAAAGATAAAATAAACTATTGACCTTTAAATATCGTTGTTTTAGTGTTTAAGTTCCTAATTTTATTTTTTGTAATTCTCTAGTGTATTGTTTTGCTGCATGGCTAAGCCTTATTTTTAAATACTCAAACAATATAGATTTATAAGTAAAACTTTACGCTTGTCAATAGGGCTATCGTTTAAAATATGCTCGTCTAAGATATGAAAAATATTTAATGGTAATTTTATTCTATTTAATTCTAATTAAAATAAAAACAAAATATAAATGAAAGCTATTACAGAATTTTGTAATACAACTGCTATATATTATTTTTAGTAAATTCCGAAATGGCCTCTTTAATTTATATGTTAAATTCCTTTAAAGTACCATTCTTCAAGAAACGATAATTAAATAGAAAATTAAACACAAAACCATATTACAATACTTTCGATTTCATTTAGTTTTGAAAGTCGCCAAAGCATGCCAAGACACGCCAAGTAACACCGGCGCTCCATAACGTGTTCAGAAAGTATTAAAAACCTTACAAAAACAAAATTTAATATTTACGAAACATCGAATTTGCTACCTAAGGAAAATACGAGACAGTAGTCTAATTTCCTATAAATATTTACTCAATTGAAACAGATTATATTCATAAAAATTAAGAAAAGAATTCGTAAACCTCATGTTAAACAAAGTATTTTTGTTTATTTTACATGATTTTAAAATTTGGTTTGAAATAAAATGTTCAGAAAAACTTACCAATGGAAGGTATATGTACCTCCTTTGCAAAAATTTTCATTACATCCATAAGCGGCACATTTATGAACCATTTTCTGTTGTGTTTTGTTTGCAATCGACGTGAATCATCGCTGTTCCTATTGGAAATCTATTAGGAGGAAATAACTTTTTCGCGCGGGCGGGGGAATCTGGACACTGATCACGTGATTCGATGATGCACATGCGTAAATCGGCATTTTTATTCCTCTATTTTTATCATTACTCTATGTTCCAACCAATCACAAATCAAACTATCATTGACACTCATGTTCATGTTCGCTGGATGTAGTTGATTTTCCTTCTGCGAACTTCGTTTTTTTGAGTTTTTATAAGTAAATAACAATTTTTGCTCCGTTATTATATTTTAAAACTAGCTCAAGTGTACCCGGCTTTGCCCATAGTGTGACTACATTTTATATATGAATATATTTAGCTTATTTGGCGATACTTTTATTCATTTGGCAACATTTTCATTCGATTACAGAACTTTCTTTTATTTGGCGACATTACATTTTTTGGGGCAACATTTTTATTCATTTGGCGACGCTTTGGCGGTATATAGTTTACATAATATTAAAATATTACATTCTTCCAATCTAGAAATAGTGCATTGTAACATGTCCTTCGTGCTGATCCTATAGAAAAGTTTTTAAAAAATCGTTATTTTTGCAGTTAGGGTTCGAATTTTTAAAAATACTTTCTTAGTACACTCCTAGAGCCCCCAAGATGCACTTAGGTACCAAATTTCCTCTCTCTAGGACTTTTAGATCTGGAGATTTTGCGATTGGTGAGTCAGTGAATGGTATTTAGCTTTTATATACGTAGACAAAAGCCAAAGTTATAAAGCTTTTGGATGTAACCTGTTTTGAATCTGGGCTTCTCAATTATTTAATTCTCAGAGACACACGGCTATTGTTATTTCCATTCTTTATAATACGCTACAAACTTTTAAACCCATTCTGGACGGACATGATAAACGCACGCGCACTGTTGCAGGTGACTCTGGAATTGGTGGATATCAACATATGGTTTGTATAATACAATCACATATCCTTTTACAAAAGCTCGCGCTCTTTTATCTCATCCCCGTCGAATGCGCCTTAAACGGCTCTCCATGAATTATCACTTACCACATGTGTACACTAAAGCATAAAAAAAAATACAGTCAGTCTAAATTGCGACTAGAAAATCAACACTTTTAGCACAAACGACATAATGGAAACTTTATACAGGGTGCGGCAAGCTAACTTCCTTATTTCGTATTGCAATAAAACAAAAAGTAGTAAAGATGTCTTTTTATTTATTTTTTTATGGAAAAGTTACACATTTAAAGTTGTGGTTTACATAGTTTTAAAAATCATATGGGTTAAGTGACGCCCGCCATTATCGATACACTGGGTGAACCGAATACTGCTGTTTCTCATCACTCTTTCCAGCATATTGATGGGTATGTTGGCCGTTTCGCAGATCTTCCAGAGTTTGTGGGCAGTCAGTATAGACACAGTATTTTAAATACCCCCACAAAAAGAAATCACATTGGGCCAAATCGGGAGAACGCGCTAGCCCCTCTAAATCACCTCTCAGTGAGATGAGGCGCCCTGGGAAGTGATTTCGCAACACAGCCATTGATGCCCTTGGAACTATGGGCTGTTGCTCCGACCTGCTGAAACCATATTTCTCCTACGTCCATTTCATTAAGTCGTGGCAAAAAAAACTCTTCGAGCATGTTCACATAACGGTCTGAAGTAACTGTGACAGTCTGTTCATTTTCTGATGGGGCGTGCGTCTCCGCTTCTTTTTTTCTGCATAGAACCAGTTTCCCTGAACGTTGTCACCCACAAAAGAATAGATTTCCGGTCCGGGACAGGTCCCAAAGGCCCGATATTGAAGCGATTTCGGAAAGCGCTCTGGGTTGAAACCACCAAACTTCCGTTGGAAAAATAGGCCTCTACGGCAAATGCACGCTGTTCGTTAGCTACAACGCATGATGGCGACTGAACCACAAAGTCACAAAACTTTATGTTCTCCTCTCTCGAACAAGACCACGCCCACCGGCCTGGGGCTCCTGTAAGCTTCAGAGCACTTACTTCAAAAAAGGAAGTTAACTTGCCGCACCCTGTATTATGCGGATAAACTTAAAATGTTTTCCTGCATCTTCTATTTTTAGATTACATGCATATTGGTGATCTTCTTGACGTACCTGATGGTGACCAACTTCTTTTGGATGTTCGTGGAAGGTCTGTACCTGTACATTTTAGCCGTGAAGACTTTTTCGATAGAGGTCGTCAGAATACAAGTGTACGCTCTCATAGGATGGGGTGAGTATAAGTCTTTATCGTCCAGATTTTCTTCCTTTTCATGTTCTAGAAATTCGCTTCCGTTTTAACAAGTTTTTTAATATTTTTTAATTGATTATATTAAGTAGGAACAGTATCATAAATACGGGTTACTTTTTCCTATCCAGCGGAGAATATTAGAACTCTATGGATGGTAGGAATGTCTAACAACTCGTACTGCGGCTTGGCTTCAGTCGCCGGTTACTATGCGAATCTTAAACAATCCCTAGTAGACATGGTTCAGTCATTGTTTAGTTTGGAACAAAGTAATACCCCAAGGCCGAAGTAACCCGTAATTATGGTACTAAACATTTTTAGAAAAACGAGCTTGGTTGTTGCAGAACACAGTAAGAAGATGTTCACGTGAAAGGAAGTTTTAGAAAATTACATAAATAATTCGCCAACAAAACGAAGATAAACTTGCAATTATGTATGACGTCCCGTACGTGATTTGCTTTATTTAAAAATTTACATGCACAGATGTCCTAGTTTCCAATCGAATGTGACAAAATGTATGTCAGTTACCAAGGCGTTCTAGTATTGGAAAGGATTAATCTAAAACTGAGAACGATGTTTGTATCCTGATTTTAAAGACTTTTCACGTCAAGTAAAATTATCACCTGAAAAAAATAACACACTCCGTATTTTCCTAACTTTCAGTATTCCGCATTTTCCATTAAAACATTCAAATCCAAATAAGAATCATTTTTACTGGAGTCTAATTTTAAACTCTGTTGTTTGTTTACTACAAGCACTTGACTTATAAAAACACTTAAGGCTTTGAGGAAGCTTCACATTTTGCTAACTTCTAAAAATATTCAAAACAGCTGTTCGAATAGTTTGTGAAGTGACTTCAAGATAAGGGATATGTATAGCATCATCACCCTCTTTTTATTATAACTTTAAGTTATGAAACCTTGTCCCAAATGACACAATCTCGTACGGTATGTTCCTGTTGATGTTGAAAACTGAATTTTCAACTTCGACAATGGCGTCTTATTAATATTACCCAAATGAGAAGTACCCAAAAGGAAAGGGCACCTTTTCTAATTATAGCTGTCAATCCATCAGAAAAACACAAACAATCGAATAAATTGACGATCCATTAGACGTATCTGATACTTTTTAAATGACATACAAGCTGAAACAAAGTATAATTTTCAATTGAATTTTTGAAAAATAACTACCATTCTGATGTTAAGAAAAAGAAATCGTATTATTATCATGCACTATAAAAAAATATATTAATTAAGTGCTTGTACAAATGTCTTATATGCAAGATTTGAATTCACATCCTTATTAAATCTTATCTAAATAAATTAACACTCTTATATCCAAGTCGCCATTGTGTAACTCCAGTGCGCAGTTAATTCAACTGACTAGTCTTATTTCCAAAGTTATAACCAACATTAGAATTGAATTGACAAAAACATTAAATGTAGCTCTCTTTGTTCTGAAACTGACAACTGTAATATGAAAGTATAATACGTTTTATTGAACAGGTATTAGCTATTTTTCAATACAATGTCTGACAACATGTATACGTATTTTTAATTATCTCTATATTTTAAAAAAAAGTAAGCCCTAGGGGGAATTTTCAATTCTTTCAATGTTTTCAGATCGTATTTCAAAATGTAAAAGTCCTAAAATTACGAAATTAAGTGAATTTATTAAGAAATGTTTGATAAATAAGAAGAATATATTTATTTTCAATACTGTTATTAGTTTAAAAGTTATTTAATATTAAAGTCGTCGTTGATAAAATTTCGCTTACAAGTAATTTTATCGTCGAGTTTATGAAACACTATTGAGAGGAGAGATCCAATTTTTTTAGGAAGTGTACAAATAGGTTTGAACTGGAAATCCAAGTAAGCAGTTTTTAAAATTCGAATTAGTTTTGGATTTTTAATTTTTTTAAACATTTAAACACACTCCACTTTTTGAAGTTTTTTTACTCTCATTTTTAATACGTGATTTCTAAATTGCTTTAAAAATTGCTTAAAAATTTAAAATTACATATTTTCTTATTCAAAAAAATATATTAATGTTTGTTAAAACTTCTTCTTCTTTCCGATGTTATATAGATTATATTTATATCTTTACAATTAAATTAGATATGGTCAATTAAGATAGGTATAAAAAATAGCGAAGAAGGGAAAAATGTCGGATATTTCGAGCAAATTTTAATTTGCGACTTTTTGTCTCATTGTTCCGCATGCATCTAAAAAAGTAAATGTCCTAAAATTACGAAATTATGCCAATTTATTAAAAAAAAATTGGGAAATAAGGTGAACATATTTGTTTTTCAATACGATCAGTATATTAGACGTTATTTTATGTTACAGTCATAATTTTAGAAAATTTCGAAAACAATTCATACATTTTTGGATACTTGTCTTTCAATTTTCAACAGAAAAAAATTAAAAAATTAGGGATATAGATTAAACTATTGGCTACAAATGATCCAGAGCGTTTGTGAAAATTCGATTTAGTTTTGTACTTATAAATTTTTATATAATTGACGAAATGTCTGAAATAATCGTCAATTTTACGCATATTTCACAAGAGAAAAATTAAAACTGCTCTAAGTAGTTTAAAAATATACTTTTTAACAAAAAAAATATATAGTTACGTTTGCAAACTCCTCTTCTCTTGAATGGTATCAATACTGAAATTCTATCTTAAAAAATAAATTAGATGTAACTATTTATGTGAAGCGCCAATTCTCAATTATCTTACTTTATATATTGTAAATAAAAGTTGGCGATTAGGCTTATTTATACTTGGCGCGTTTATGCTGTTGTTTGTTTACACATGTTTCGCTTTTCAATGAGCAGAAACGTTTGAGTTGAAGCAGTTCTACAGTTCAGCTTTTCCAGTTATCAGGCCCACCACAACGGCGGCAGCGGGGAGGTGGGCCTCCCCTCAGTAAACTTGAAACCTTAAAAGTTGGGAATTTCGAGTTTTAAAAATCCCTGAGTTGCAAAAATTTATGCCTCAGGAAATTTATATTGCTAACAAATTAAAGCGACGGAAGACTAGAAATTGCCCAACTTGTATTAAAATGAAACTTAAATTAGACCACAAAACGGAACATTGCATTGGAACATGCGTGCAACAAATCAATACTTTCGAGAGAACAATTTAATATTACCTATAAAACAGCTGACAAATGTCTATAAGTTGGAACTATGAATTTTTTTAGCACTGTTGCGTTGTGAATTTCGAGAAAATTAAAAGTGTGGTTTAGTTAATAAAGTGTGGTTTAGTTAATAAACGTCGCACTAGAGCTGCACATTGAACTACTGATGTTGGTTCCAGCAAAACGTCATTGATTGGTTATTGGTACGTATTTACGTACTACATCAAGGACGCTTTGGTTCAAAGCCTTTCTCGAAGAAAAGACCCTGGAAAGATGCCTTATATTATTAACAATGGTCGGATAACGAGGACAAACACTTCAGCTGGTACCCGTCAACATCCGAAAAATAAATTTGTGTGACGGTACTGCCAGTAATAATTTATATAACTAAAAAAAGTTTTGTTCTTAGGACACATTTTCATTGTCTACAGTGTATGAAGCCGGTATTAGTTTGCGAAGCAAACTAATAAGGATTGCGCAGCAATCCTCCGGGGGTTGGCGGAGCGTTAGCGGAGCAGGGGGCGGAACCCTCTAGTTGTATAAAAATTATTATTACCTAAATGGAAGTTTAATAACCGCGCTTTATTAACGAAAATCTTATTTAAAATCAATTACATGAGCAAATTATAATTACATAAAATCATTATATGTCATAGGGTACGAGGATAAAAACAAGCTTCACTCACAAATATTACTCTTTTGGTGTTTCGACCCTGTAACTCCGTAGAGATAATACGATCGGCATAAATTTGGCCACATTTGATAGAAAACTTGGACGATGTGTAATAAATAAATTTACATACGAAGCGTGGATAAGTGCCCGTGACATCAGAAGGAGCAGCTTGTGTATTTTCTTTCTATTAACGAGGATTGAGTTGGCGACCAATTCCGATTTCTAGAATTTATTTAAACGACGTTTCACCTAAAACCCTTCTGGACAAATGTTTAGATACAGCCACGTCAGATATTTTATTGTAATACTCAAAATGTTTATAGAACAAGTACGGAACGTTCAACATTTGATTTCTACCTGACACTGGATTATAGTTTCTTATTAGTTTTAATACGTTAGATAATTTTCTGAATTTAAAATTGTTTTCGTACTCATGTTTCTAACAATATCCAGATGTTATTTTATTCACCTTAAACTGTTGGTGTCAAATACACGTCTCCGGAAATGTACGCAAATAGTAAAAAGTTGGCATAAAATTATACTGTAAAAAATATTGTACATGATAAATTCCTCCAATTTCGTTACCATGACATTGTGCATCAACATACATTTTTAAGAATGAAGTTGGCAAAAAAATGCGATTTTTTAAAATTGACGAATGCATTCTCGTCTAGTACAAATTCAATTTCGAAACGAAAGATTAGTGGGAATACCAGTCAAACGAAATTCAAAAGCTGATTGAAATCTGTTTATCGTCGTGCTGCCCGGGCTGAAAAGATTTTCTGATAAAACATGCCTCGATGAAATCACTCTTGGATGAATCTTGCTGTTTACGCAACGTTTGAACATATTTTTAGATTTATAAATTTTAAATCTCCCAAGATTTCGTTAAATTATGAATACCGAGTGTTCTTGTTTTATGTATTTTTGTATGAACTTTTTTGAACTTCCGTATAATTTTAATTTTATATTTAAGTATATTAATTAAAATATTTCTTATAATAAAAAGTGGTTGATGACGTTTTTAAATATCTTTAAAACAGCTACATGAGATGTCGGGATAAAAAACACTATGTTACGCTTTTAGGATGATCCTTTCCGATATTGTATCTCCGTTAAAAGTAGCATTATTGACATGCATTTAGTTTTGTTTGATAAGATAAGATATGTGGCGCCGATAAGTGTAAAACTTTAAATAAAGAAAAGCACATACGCAACGTAAATGATGGCCCGCGGCGTCAGACGGAACAGTTTTCATATATTTTTGCGTATCTATACGAATTTAACATGTTAATAATATTAATAATTTCATTAATTGATACACCACATAATACCCATATGCGTACTCAAAGTGTAGTATATGCTATAATTATAGTATTACCACATGTGAAGTTACTTTAAAGACGACCAGGGTCTATTTTAACTAGCAGTTGTGGCAAAATTGGGCAGTCGTAAATTTGAAATGTTTATTTCATTATCTGACTATTACTCAAAACTTCAAGACAGTATTTTTAGAGTTTTTTCTTGGGGATGTATCCCAAACCATCATTTACAATCCATTATATGACTCCAATGATTTGGAAACGCTGAGGTTTGTAGCCATCCAAAAAAAATTTTGACGTTTTCCTTTTTGTTTTCTATTGCTAACTTTAAAAATTTTGATGATAATTGAGCAGTTGTAAAATGTATAATTAAGGCAAAGTCACCAAGCATTATCTTCCAATTGACCAAATTTCAATCAATAATGGGTTCGTTCTTAGATCTCATTATCAAACTACTATAATTTATTTTTAGTACGCAATTAAAAAAGAAAGTGGATTATTCAGTTTAGTACAATACTTGACGCTATTTCTGGTGTAACTGTATTACAACCCTCATTAACTTGAGTTAAAATTTGGGTTTCGAAGGATGGCAAAAATTTCTCTTTGGCTGGTTTTTATCCCTAAATTGACTTTTCTTTCTGTTTAATCCCATTTAACGTGTAAGAACAAGCCATTAAGTCCAGTTTCTTCTTTTACAAAATGGCGATAATTTGCTTCTAAAAGAGAATTGAAGTGTTTAATTAAATGGAGTGTAAAACTAATTTGATTGAAACAGCCATTCGTTTAATAAAAGAGAGAAGGTTTACTTCTTTAAAAATAAAATTTTTGTTTGACAATGAAACACATTTAATTAACGTAAGTTCGTAATCGAAATTCATATTTAGAATTATATTCATACTATGTTGTTAATGGATCCAGGAAAATTTTAAATTATTTTAATTTAGAATTCCTAGATAGATTTAAATAAATATCTATGGTTAAGTTCTTGAAAATTTTTAAATGAAACTGAAGGAAAGAGAGACAGTCTCTAAATCTAATATTTTCAATGAAAAGTGACGAAAATATGAGTAAACACTTTCATTTGTTTGTACTTTTAAGAAGCAATCATAAAATATTCGATATCAAGAGTTACTATTTGAATTTTGTGAATTAGTCATTTTAATCATCATTATTATGTTTTTTAACTCGAAAGCCAGTTTAAAAATCATAACCCTCATTCTAAAACAACTCTTTAAAAAAATATTACAATGCTTTTCTCTTTTCATTTAAACCCCAATACATTTTCAGATACATTGTTATTTTGTCATTTTTGAGTTCAATCCAATTAAAGCCTACTGTTCAATATATTTTTCGAGTGGGTTCTTCTGCATTAAGTGCAGGTTAAATCAATAACATTCTTTCTGGGTAAACCTTTCAATAGGTAATCGATAGGCATGCCCTTAAAAACAATCGATCGAATGTATAATTATATGTCAAGATTAAAACTCTTGAAAGTATTCAAACTATTATGGTTTTGAGACTTGAATTAATATGCTTAAAGGAACATGTAGAAACTTTTAAAGTGAAATAAAGTAAAACTAAATTATTATAAAACAAAATACAAAATGATTATTTTAATACAAATATAAGTTTAGTGAACTTCCAGATAGTTGTGTATAGCCTGTCTATCAAAATAAAAGTGCCGACAAACGATTAACTCGATTTTGATAACGGAGCAACACTCTTCCATTTCAACTCTGTATGAGGTTTTATTCAAAACAACTTTATAAGATTGTTTAAAATTTGGTATTTAGATTCTTTTAATTCATTTGAATTGAAAAAAACGATTACCAGTCTGGAAAGGATTGCTCACACGGTAAAAAGTGTTTTTTATTTTATAATCCTTTAGTTTTACCCCTATTTTACTAATATAAATCTTTACAATTTATAAAAACAAACATTTATAAAAAATTTAAAGAAAATTTTCAATACCCGATTTCTTGAATAAGACTCTCTCTCTTTTTTTTTTTTGTAAATGTTCGATTCAACGCTACATTTACAGCGAAATATCATTTTTATACCCAATTTGTTTTTCCACTATTCATTGGTAGTATTCTATGTTGAGGTATTTTGTTTCACAAAACCAAACAATTTTTAAAAACCACTACCTTTATGACTTTGGAAATTTTAAAACTTTTGTTAGACAATAATGAATTTTGAGCTTGTTCTAATCAAATGTAGATAAAAAAAAATCTCTGCTGCAAAAATCACTAATTCATTTTACTTCATTTACTTTGCATTTTTAAAGATACTTCAGAAATTTGCTCGCAATAAGAGCAACTGTCGGTTATTAGTCTTTATCCCGCTTGCAAATACTTTTTAACAATAAAAAAATATGTTGATTATTCTTCAGATTATTTTTTTCTTTTATAGGTATTCCTGCGATGATTGTCACAACGTGGGCTTCAGTCAAGTTCTATTACGCACCTCTTTCTAAGGATCCACTAGTTGACGAGTGAGTTTGTGATAATTGCAGTTACCAAACATCTAAACAAAATATTACTCTCTTAAAAAATATTTTCTGAAATCCATATATTTTATTAATCGTCTCCATAACTTGCATATTCTCAGCAAAAAATCAGCATAACACCTTAATTGAAACCTTCATAAAACATTTATAAAACATTCGTAAAACCAGAACGTTATTCCAAATATCTTTAAAAAACATGGTGTTTTTGTATATTTTAATTGGCTAGCATTAAACTTTTTAAAAACCTTCATTTTTTCCTACAAGAATTTCAATTAAATATATGTCCTCATTAAATCTTTATGAACCTGCATTTTGTTCCAAATACCTTCATAAAAAAATCCTCTTCGCAGCTTTTATGAAGGTTCTATGCTGATTTTTTATATTTTTTTGCTTGATACTCCTTTAATAAAGAATATTTCTTCTGTGATTAATTTTTATTAATTAGTTATTTATAAGCTACTGACCTTTGTTTTCATCCACAGTTGCGTTTGGCAGACCAAAGACGTTGCCGATTATATATTCATTTGTCCCATCATTGTAGTACTTGTGGTAAGTATATCAAGTATTTTTCTACAAATTTTGCTAAATATATGAGCAGCTGAGATGCAAAACATGTTATATCTCAAAATGAGATTTTGATGTCAATAGGTACTTTATAACTTTGACTTCGATTTTAAAAAGTAATAATAATAAAGGAACGAAAACCGCTATTAATAATTCAAAAGAGAAGTCTCGAGAATCAAAAGTAGCTATAGACAAGCTATCCAGCATTGACCGCAATTTCTGAGTGGTTGGAATATGGATATATCTGGTTTTGTTTTGTTTTGTTTTTAATAAAAATTATATATGGCAAAGTAATAGATGCAAAATCAGTTAAATGTTTCATCCAGTTGCAAAATAAGTTATGTGAAATTTAAATTAAAAATAATTCACTGTTCTGAGAACTTACACATTTAAATGATAAATTGTTGTATATTTCGTTACAACAACAAAAAATATATTTTAATAAAAATAATTAAATTCTGACAGCTTTTCACGATTTTCTCAAAAAAGGTCACAAATGTGCTTTTGCATCTGAGCTGCTTACGTGTAACTTCTAACTAAATTTATTTAGCCACTAAATACTTTTCGGTTTTTCTGAAATGATCTCCCAATTTAGTAATTGGTACTTATCGCAATCTTCTTTCACAAATAAACAATATTTCTTTAACAATATACTTTTTTTTTTTTAATAAAATTCTTAACTTTTAACCTATTGAAGCTACAAAAATTATACAGGTGTTCCACAAAGGACACCCTGATTTTAAAATTAGAAACGGAGATAAATAGAAGAATGAAAAGAATGGTAGGTTTATTTTGATAGCCGTAAGTTACAGAAGGTTCAAAATTAGTTACAAATGTTGCTGACAAGTGGCGCCGTACGCTCTAGTCCCAGTACGATGTCCGAGAAATTGGCTTAAACAGTCTTTGCAATTTCATCACAATCTATTCTTCATCACAATCTATTCAATATATGCACCTTGCGCAGCCCTGGGATGGCGTAAATGAATAAGCGAATTTACACACGTCTTATGTAGTATCTGGGCAGAAATGGGCGCACATGCCTCAAAGATCAACTGCTGGAGCTCGTCCAGTATTGCAGGATTGTTCTGGAAAACAGTGTTCTTCAATGTGCCTCACAAAAAGTAGTCAATGGGGTATGATCGTGTGAGTATGGAGGCCAATCCATGCGTACAGCGCCACCTGTCGGCAACATTTGTAACTAATTTTGAAACTTGTGTATCAGAATTTTACGACTTTGAAAATAAACATACCACTTGTTTCACTCTTCTATCACTCTCCGTTTCCGAGTTATTTAAAATCAGGGAGTCTTTTTGTGGAACACCCGGTATAAGTCAAAGTAGAGGGGTCATGTAATTTAGAGAAAGTTGAACGTCTTTACATAAATCTAAGATTTAATATCTCTAAGTTATTATCGTAATAGGTATGGCATACTCTATTTGAATAAAATATCTTAAAATATCTTATGTGACAAATATTTCGAGCGTGTTGCTCACACTCACTAAGTGCTGGATATTTACGAGTGCAAAATGTATATGGAGAAAAATACTTTGACGTCACAACATGTTGCCCGAATATCCGTAGGGACAGGACGGGCTAATAAAATAAAATAATACTCTATTTGAACAATATACAGCAGCTAAATAAAGTAAGCTGCTAAAAATACATCTTCAGACTCATTGTCAAAGAATCATGAATTTTAGTAAAATATTTTTTTTTTCTGTATCTTTAACTAAGATTAAATGTTCCAGTCTTCTTTCACGTTCACAATTTAAAATCCCTCTATCTTGGGTGCATTAGGAGTATATAAGCTAGAGTACATAAGCTTTTTGCTAGCTATGCAAAAAGAAATACTCGTTTTTTGCATGGGGTTATTTAAAAGAACGCACATGCTGGTTTAGTATTTTTCTTTCAAATCTTGTTTTGATGGGGAAAAATCTCCGGATTTTCACGAAAATTCTATAGAATAAGACCGTAATGAGTTCGTCATCTATCATTTAAATAAAATAAAATAGATGTTTACAGTAAGAAGTTATGTCTGATCGAAAGGTGAGAATAGGACGTAATAAAAAAAGTTGTATTGTCTGTTATTTTAACACAAAATAAAGTGGAAAACCTTCATTTGAATCCATCGTTAAGATTAGTAAAACAGATTTTATGATTAGTGCGAGAAAAAAATTATTTTCAGTGCAATTTAAAAATAAGTTTTTGTATCAAACACTTATTTTTTTAAAAAAATATATCGCCAAAACTAAACAATGTAAACAAGGATTTTATTAATTTTCAAATCAGAATCGGCTTATCAGTTTTTGAAATAAGCGCGGACAAACACAAACTCTGTAAATTTATTTCTGTAGATGTATTATACTGAGCTAAATGCATGTTTTCATTTAATTCACATTTAGGTAAATATCTTCTTCATGTCCAAGATTATGTGGGTCCTGATAACCAAGCTTCGCATTGCGACATCAGCTGAGTCGAAACAGTACAGGTGAGTCACATATGCACTCTTACCTTTTTCACTGACATATGCACTCACTGGACCTCTCTGACTAAATTTGTGAATAATTCCTTGCTCTTAATTTGAAATCCGCCATCAGTAACCCTAATAGTTCTATAATGCTACAATGCCACTTCGGATATAATTTTTACAATTACACAAAACTTTTTATTCCATTATTATAAATTATAACCTATAAAATATGTATTTATTCAACACAATTATATCACTTTATCTTTATAAATGCTGAAACTGACTTCGACTTTCTACATTAACAGTAGGGGTTATTAATGCGGTAATCAATTTTTGTAAACACGTAAGATTATGCGAGTTCCTGTTTATTATAAGCCTTGTCAGCGAATACATTTTTCTGTTAAAAAAAATTAAATAAGCATTTTTTTCACAATATAACGATATAGATAGTTGTCATTAAAAATATTAAACACATACTAAAACGTAAATAGAAGAAACATGCCTTAACTTTAAAATCTAAGTGACACAACTTAAGATTTCACAAACATTGCGAAACTTTTATCGATAACTTAGTTTTAAATGCTTAATTGGTTGTTTATTTTTAACTAACAATCTTAAGATAAAAAAACGAGGAAAAGTTAATGTAGCATCTGTTTTTTAATATGGTCAGTTTTAAAACTATCTTATTTATTTACTTGCTGTTTTGCCCCGCGTTTGGTTACGAAATCTTTAATATTTTTATTTTTTTTAAAGTTAATAAATCCTATCGGGACTCGAAACGCGGCCTATTGTCCCGCATGCTACAGACTGTACTATAAATTTATGTTCTAGATTTTGGAAATAGTTTTTTAAGATGTTTCTTTATGACATATTTCTAAAATCGTTAAAATTAACACTCAATGGAATTTTATAAATTCGAACCTCGCGTACACATCTTGTGGATGAATATATAAATTTTCAGTCTATTGTACGTAGAGAAATTAGTTGTTTTTGCGATCCACAGACAAACTATTTTTATTATTATTATTATTATTATTATAGAAGTATATTCTTCAAAGAAAAAAAATTCACAAAATTAAACATTTCATAAATACTTGTACACAAAATACAGATGCTTTTCCTTTTGTAAGCGAAACAAAAATAATATTTTGCAATTTACCTTTTTAAAAAAAAAAAACAGTCGAAATAATGAATATATATATCATTTTGCGAAAAATTAATATTAGAAAGTTCAACTCTTAAGTAGCATTTTCGAAACTTTCTTCACTTATTTCCATCCTTTTTGTAATTCCCTCACCTAACTCAAAAAGATATTAAAACGCGTGAAAACAACTCAGGGGACCCTTAAAAACATTCATTTCTCTCTGACTCAAAATCTTCTATCATATGCGTAATATGCCCTAAGGCTAAGATAGAAGATTCTCCTGAGACGCCGTTATTCTAAATCCAGCAGAATCTCATTACCGAACTCATATGTAGTCTGAAATGTCGAACCAGAGCCCCCCAATAACAACAGAATCAATTTCTTCAGCGAATATCCATATTCGTATTCGCCGTATCTCGTATAAGAAAACAAATAACAAATAGAAAGAAATCATCCGTGAAAAAGTAACGCGATTTTGGGGGAAAGGTAATACGTTGGATAAAGAGATTTTGAATATTTTTAAATGCTTTAAGACATAAATCTATTTTTCTTTAAGTTGAATCATATTCGTTGATATGTATTATAAATTTGCATATGATGGTTGATTCCAAACTTCAAACGGCGGGATTTTTAACTATAAAATATTCTTTTAGAAAAATTTAAAACATATAAAAGTCTAATATCAAAATTTCTGTATCGATGTAAGACATAAAAAAAATATATCGCGTTACTAAATGTAAGTTTAAATTAAATTGTTTGCCATTTTTATCATTAAACTTTATTTCAGATCTATAAACCAAACAATACTTTATTTTAAGGCTATATTATTTCCCAATTAATAAATACACAAAAAAAATTTAACCAAGTCACAAATGTTAACTATAGGTTAACTATATGTGTTATAGTTAACTTAGCTAACTATATAGTTAAACTTATGTTAACTATATATTTTAAGGCTATATTATTTCCCTATTAATAAATAGACAAAAAAAAATTTAACCAAGTCGCAAATGTTAACTATAGGTGAATTATGCCAACTGACCGAATGAAGTAGAAGAGAAAAAGACAAAATTTTCAATTGTTTATATTCAGACGAATGCTGGTTACGTTAAAGATAAGGAGGTCACATAAAACATAGTCTACTACAGTGGTTCCCAAAAGGTGGTCCGCAGACCAGCGGGAATCCGCGGGTCAATGTTAGGGGGTCCGCGGGATTACAAAGAAAATTGTTTAAAATGCATTGATTAATGAGTGAATATATGAAGCTTGAAGCCAAACTTGGACGAGATAATGAATCAAAAAGAAAGATGTCACTCCCCCAATATAATTCAAAAATATGTGCATTAACTACGTTAAGTGACTATTAAAATGCTTAAATGAGTGATGAATGTACAAATAATATACGAATCTAATTAAACTTCTGATTGTTCGGTTAATTTGTAGTCGTATTCTTAGTGAAATATGTGCAAAATTAAAATAAATTATAAAATTAATTTCAGAATTTTTTTCTTCCCTTTATTTTTATTTTATTTGAAATATATACATGACAAGGGGGAACTTATATATTGTAACTTGTATAAAAGTTTTCCCGGTCCTATTTTAGTTTTAGCTACTGTCCGAGGCTTAATACTAATTAGGAAACGCTGGTCTTCCACATTAACAAAATGGTGTAGGTAGATAAAATCAACATTGTTGGAACTCTGTATGATAGATATTTTAAATGTACACAAGACCGCCAGGCCAAAATCTAGTTCGAGAATCCAATTTATTTTAACCCTCCCATGCCAACCTTTACGTTGTTAACACACGTCTCCTAAGCATGCAGTTGACAAGGCTGGGTTAAATAAAATTGTAAGCAAATGTTACTTTAAAACGGATCTTCGACTGGTATGTCCAACGTCAGACAGAATAAAAAATCTCCATTCAAAACCAACGAACTTTCACGTAAGCTGTTTGTTAGTTCATCGTCTTACACTCAGGAATTACTTCGTTCTTTTTTTATATAGTAAAAGTGTCATAAGTAGAAAAACTGCCATTCCTATCTTAAAATACTCCTCATTTATCTTAACCGCTTGTGTTACATCCCTTCTGATTGGACCGCCCGTGTGTCGTTTGCAGGAAAGCAGCGAAAGCCCTCTTGGTACTGATTCCTCTGCTGGGCACGACTTATGTGTTGGTCATCGTGACCCCTTCCCACAGGACGGCCCGGGTGGTCTTCTCCTACCTGCAGGCGGTGTTACTCTCCACGCAGGTAAGGAACACAAATCCCCCTGCAGATCAGGTAGCTTTTTCCTTTAACCCTCCTCAGTTGGTAAGGCGTTCAGCTACTAATCAGAGGATTGATGGTTCGAATCCGCGCAATGGACTTGACATAGAAAAGTAAAAAAGTAGTGATCTTGCGATCGGAGGGTTGCCAGCTTCGCTACAAAAATACTAGAAAGTCGTCCAGAATATCCAACAAATTATACTGGCGTGTATACGGGACTGGTGCACGATACATCTGATCGGCGTCCAAAGTCCTGACGTCTATTGAAGGCGTTGGGTGCCAGTTCAGGTGTTCCCTCGTCATTTGACCATGGTTCTAAAATAACGATGTGTGTGTGTATGAATGTGTATGTGTTCCCGGGTCTTTCCTTCGAGATTGACCCCGAACCGTTGCCAATAGCCCACAGTGCAGCTCTAGTGCGACGTTAATTAACAAAACCAACCATCCAAACTTTAACTCTCAAGTGGAGACGTGCGGTAAATGCTACATCATCTGAAATATTCTAGCAGTCTCCGAAACCGCACATCTCCAATTAAGGGTTAAAAATCAAGGTTGCAGTAATGTCTCTTGAACACATTATAAGTAGTTTTCAAGGATGTATAAAGTAGAATAAGAGATGCTACATGTATTGATTTTTATTCTGGTTGACTGATTTATACGTTTCCAGCTGCCTATTTATGTCTTCATATTGAGACTTATCACAGTCACATTCATACATGCACCTCATTATTTTAAGGTCAGATGACAAGGAAACACCTGAAATGGCACTCAACGCAACCTCAATGGGCGTCAGGACATTGGACCCCGATTAGATTTATCGTGTACCAGTCCCTTATACAAGCCAGTATAATTTTTTGGATGTTCTATAAGACTTTCTAGTATTTTTGTAGCGAAGCTCATTACTTTTTTTTGGTCAAGTCCCTCACACAGATTCGAACTAGCAATCCTCTGATTAATAACTGAACGCCTTTATCCACTAGGCAACTGGAGGCCCCTCCATTTTAAAGGTTGTATGAAGCGGAAAAAGATATGCTTCATGTATTATTTTTATTCTATCTTGTCTTTTAGAAATTAAATTTCAAAGTGCCATTAATTTCCTGATGACTTGCTTCTTGAACAATTTCGTACACTTAACAAGAATGTCCAAAATAAAATAGGTTGCTTCCATTCAATGCAAGGTGGCCCGTTGGAACGGTAGTTGACAAGTATTGCGAGTTCGAATATCAACGTGGCCTTGACAAGTTGTAGCGATCTCGAGATCGGAGGGCTTCTAGATTCGTTACTAAAAAAAGTCGTCTTAAAATATCCACAATTTCCGCCGACGTGTATAAGGGACTGGTGCACTTTAAATTTAATCGTGGACCATGTCTTGTCGCCTATTGAGTTAGTGTCGGGTGCCAGCTTAGGTGTTGTCCTCGTCATCTGAGCAAGGTTTAAAACAAACGAGAAAGTGTTCCCGGATTTTTCCTTCGAGATAGACCCCGAACCGTTGCCAATAGCCCACAGTGCAACGTTAACTCAACAAACCAAACAAATTTGGATATAAGAGTATAGCTCGGATGTGTCCTTAACAATGGAGGCCTACGTAGCCGAGCGGTTAAAGGCGTCAGCTGGGAATATGAAGGTCCCCGGTTCGATACCAGGCGATGGACTTGACAAAGATAAGTAAAAAGTAGTGATCTTGTGATCCGAGGGTTATATCCGCAGGGTTACATCCGTTCAGAACATCCGCAAAAATTAACGGCGTGTATACGGGACTGACTGGTGGACGATAAATCTGATCGGGGTCCAAAATCCCGACGTCTACTGAAGGCGTTGGGTGCCAGTTCATGTGTTTAATCGTCATCTGACCATTATTCAAAAATACGAGGCATCGTTCCCAGGTCTTTCCTTCGAGATAGGCCCCGAACCGTCGCCAATAGCCCACTGTGCATCTCTAGTGCGACGTTAACTAATAAAACCAAACCAAACCTACCTTAACAATGGTTAAAAAATATGAAGCAGTGCGTTCCTCAGATTTTCTTTAAACACATTCTACACTAATGAGAAAAACGCGCTAGCGTTTTTCTCGTTCGTGTAGAATAAGTCTTAGAATGATTCCGAAATGTTAAAACTAGCCGATTCGAACAGATCATATAGTTATTAATAAATTTAATACCCATTATTATTGTAATTGTTTACAATTTTGTTGGTTATGCGAATTTTGTGTAGATCTTACCAATTCAGTTGATAAAGGCTTATTTTTGTAATATAAAGAGGTATTAGGGAATAACTGAAAGTCCACCATACCTATAACGATTAACTTTAAAAAAACAATTTGAGCGTTGCCAATCCTCAGTGGAAATTTACTATACAAAATCTATATCGTATTCATACATACTAACTGCATAGTCTATTGAAGTACTTTTCACACCCGCATTTTGTATACAGCACTCAACTACAACAAACAACATCCGTGCTTCGAAAATCCCTATTTTCCCCAATCTTGTACATTTACTACTTCGCATCTTTCTTTTCAGGGATTTACAGTTGCAATTCTCTACTGCTTCCTCAACGGTGAGGTAAGTCAATACTTGCTTCCTTCTTCCCAAAGTAATCCGCTTGCTTTTCGCCAAACTCTTTCTTCAGAACGTAAAAAAAAATGCCAAACTTCTTTGCCTTTATAAGCCCGCAAAAGCGAGCCGTGCTTGAACCTCCATTCTGGAATTGTTTGGCGGTGTCCAATCATTCAGAATCTCATGAATATCGAGTAATAATCCAAGTCTTGGATTCTATTTCTGATATTCAAATTGTTCTCCATTATGAAAGTGTACGGCGTACTTTTTATGATGGGTTATTTCAATGCTGGTGGCATAAAATATTGTGGAATGTGTGTATGTTATTATTATTTTCCTGGGTTATGCAGGGTTGTAAAGCTCATGAGGCAAATTGTATGGGTTAATTGAACATGCCTAGACTATATGAAACAATTATTTTATAATGCATGTTTGGTAAGTCAAGCCGTGAATTGCTTACTTATTAGCGTTTATTGTATCATGAAGTAATATATTTTTAAAAAATTACGTGTAAAGGATGAAAACTCCGAAACAGTTTTCTTGAATAAACTTATTTTGTTGAGAAAGAAAATAATACGTTTGGATACGTTAAAGCAAAATTGATATAGCTACACATAATATAAGTAAAAAATAATAATAATTTGTACACAATAATAGCAAAAGTAAATTCTAGTTTACAGTACCCCCCTGCTTAATTCCGGAGATTGTTGCCTAATCCTTGGCGCTATCTCGCCAAAAGTTTTAATCGCACACATGTATCAAAGAGTAGATGTGACAGACTCCTAATGTCGATTTATTGCCCTGCGGCAATTTTGGTTTCCAGACTTCGACCTCCAACTACTAAGGATAGTAGCTGGTACCTTCTTCAAGCAGTCGATTACGGTGCTTACAAACAAACAGCAATCGAGCAGTCGATTATATATACAAACATATTAGAGTTGCCATCAATCATGCCAGTGATCTGCTTGTCATTAATTAGGGTTTCCAAAATATAAACTTTATTGCTTATGTCGTCAAATAATAGGGGTACCGTAAACTGGAATTACCCAAGACAAAATTTGAGAATTTGTACACGCTTTTATAGTTTTTAGTTCCTGATTATGCATTTCCAAACAAAATAAACCTTACTATGATCCCTATTATTCGAAATTTTAATCATTCAAATCACGCCCCCACCCCCTTTTTGTCTCTCGTCCAGGTGCAGAAATCCATGCGCCACCTCTGGCGTCGCTGGTCGACCCGCCGCACGGTGCACGGATCCCAGCGCTACTCCGTCTCGTACCGCTCCTCGCAGTACGGCGGGGTGGGTGGCGATGCCAGCGCCATGAAGCTGTACAGGACGGGTACGAGGGGCACCAGGGGGAGCTGCGTGTCCTTCACCACTAGCTCCACGACCAACTGGCCCCCTTCGAGTGCCAACTGCAATCGTTGCAACTGATGGAGTCGGCCATGAATGAAACACACTAAATCAGAGCTCTGAATTAAAGTATTGCAGTAGTAAACAATGAATTTCTATTGTTATTATCCGTTATGCATCAGAATCATGGACTAAAGGTAACAGGAGAAGTAATCAACCGCATGAAGCTAAAATCGTAACTGTGGAAAATATAATTTCTCGCCAAGTTGTCGGAAAAAAGGGGGATATTCTACAAAATTCAGTTCCCCTGCAACCTCATCTTATAAATAAACGGAGCGTATAACATACGGCCTTCTAACTGAATTGATGCGACCGCCATCTTGATTAGTGTAAGGTTGCTCTGTTTGTTCATTGACTTATTGCTTTGTAGATACTATGCAGTTAACTTCATTTAATCTGATTTAAAGACTCGTCTCTCAACTTCTCCTGTTTTAAACACTTGGGGTACATGTTGTTTTTACTTCAAACCGGATTAGGCAAAAAAAATCGTCCATTATAACCCTGAAGGGCTCACACGCAATTCGATTGTTTCACTTGATTGAGCCTGCCGACCTCAGTGCAATACTTACAGGCTTAATACAGCTGTGAAAGTGAAGGACAACATATTATATTTGATTTGATATTATGACGTAAAATTAAATAACGTTTAAAAATAAGCATCCAATATTTTTATTTTAAACAATATGCGGAATTCTTTAATAATCAGTGCTTTTATTCTGGTTGGTGATCCGAAATTTTTCGAATTGATATTTAAAGATTTTCTCGACCGAATTTCACATTCTAAAATATGTCACTGAGTTGGCGCAAGTACCATCCACTAAACACTCTTATGGCGGACCAAGAAAGCAAACTCCAAGGATATTACACCATTACTCCTTGATTACCGCTCTAATACTTTAAGAAAGATCTATGTGCTCTCCATGGAAAAATGGTTGAACTTAGAGATGACAGACTTGTGGGTCATGGTATACAAGGGGATGTAAAGCCGTACAGTAAACCTCTCTGTTTTGATAATTAATTTAAATATAAATTTAATATAAATATAGTAACAATATAGAAAAAGTAATTCAAGTAAATGGTAATTTTCATTGCAGGTTTCGGGTGGTTTAGAATATTGTAAAATAGGTCCAAAATCCTATATTGTTTAAGTAAGTTTTTTGTTCATCACTAGCTATTCAAAACAAAAATACTTCAGATTTCATTGAGCAATTCGTTCATGTTTGACCAAAAACGTGAGCATTTCAGTTTGGGACATATTTAATTTATCTTGCTATGTTATATTTTAAAAAAATATTGAGTTGTAAACATAGACTGAGATGTTTTTTTATATTTTTATGTTGGTATTTGCCATTTGATTAAATGATTTATCGTTCATTCTTGGCTTGATTTCGATGATTGGCTTGATTTCATTGTGCCAAGACTACATGTCGACCATCTCTAAATTCATCCACTTTCCGTTCCCTGTAGCTGAATACATACTGAAGGGTCCAATAAGAAATGTACCGAAACTGTAACAATTAAAAATGACACTGAGGTATCAATTAAAGAATTATTTACGTTTGTATCTTTTGTAAAAAGTGCAACGCCTAAGCGCTACTTTTGTAACGCCTCGGGTTACCACTTACGGCCCATAGAGCAGCTACCCTAAATGTGCAATAACCTAAAAGCAAAACGATTTCAACCCCACGTTAACAGGAAATAGAATGTGCATTTTGTAAATTTTAGTTCTATACAGTTAATTCATTTTTTTTAGAGTATTGGTTGCCAGGTTCAGATAGTATAAATTTTTTCTTGTTCATCAATTTTATTAACCCTTAACACTCATTAGGCTCCACTGCGGAGACATGTACTAATACTATAAAAATTGGAAGGCTCCGCAATTTCTGTTATATCTTGTATATGTAGATAAATTAATAATTTTATAATGTAAAATTGGTACGTACGTAAGTTTACGTCCCCCGCGATAAAAATGAAAATGATTGTCGCCAAACGGACGGCAGTAAAAAAATTAACACAAAACTATGTCTGGGACTTAAAGAGTTAGCCACACCCGCTGGATAGGTTGGTATATATAACAATAATAATGTCTCGAGCGTTAAGAGTTAAAGTGTTAGTAAACAAACCGAAAACCCTCTGTAAACATAGCAAAATAATCTTTCCAGTTGAACTGGACATGTTCAACGGAACTGCGATATCCAGTGCCACTGGATAGTGGACAGCGAAAGATTAATATAGTCCTTAAATGTATCGTTGACAAAAACTATTAAATTGCTATAAACACGTGTTTTCTGGATCATGCAGGATTTAAATAGAATGTATTTAGAAGAGGGATGGTACATCTTGGGATAATTATGTGTGGATTACTGCACAGGACTGAAGCAGATGTACCAGGAAAACAAACATTGTTTATAGTACATCAAGACAATTACTCTTGGAAGAATAAACCAATCAAGACATAATTAACACATCACGCAAGATGCTACTTAGGAGAAGCACAAGTGCATGATTTCACACACAATTATGAGCTAATACAAAAACGACCACAGAGAGATGCGCTCCTGTCTCTTGGGACTGATCATTACGTGCAAGGGAGAAAGCAGGGTACACAAATTATTATTCCAATAGTATAAACATCGCTCGATCTCGAGTAAAAAAATTTTTAATATATTTTAAATTTTCATATTTGGCTTATCCGACAGAAGGTTAACTCTGCAGAGCTCGCGCTGTGTCTGAAACACAATCCAAGGCGAATCAAAATGGAGATGGGACGAAATTGAGATAATAAGGACTCGGATGGCGTATTATAGTTAGGGGTCGTCACTTTATTAAGACACGCATCGCGATTTGATCCGTTTTATTTTTCTCTAAACTCTGCCAAGGACCAGCAAGCATTCGACTAGAGTGCAATAGAAAACTATCATCTTAACATACATATATTTACATATTGCACAGCATAATACTATTATTTAATTTTCATAACCTTTCCACTTGTGCCAATAAACCCCAAACAACCAACCAACCAACCATAACCTTTCCATTCGTGATAAAAAAAAATTCTAACTTTTTCCAGCGGTACAATAACATTAACCAAATAAGCCAACAACCACTCAAACCCCTGACCACCCTTTTCTACCTATGATCGAAATCACCTGGTCGATTCGATCCATTGTTAGGTCTTGCGAGCCTCTCATTCGTAGTCAGTGACGGTCCCTATTAGTAAATGATGTCATTCCAGTAATAATCTCTTCAATAAGACTCGACTTCAATTCGATTCGCCTTGCGTTTAGGTGTGCGAGCCCTGCAGGGTTAAATTGACTTTTTACTTTAAAGTGCCAGATTTAAAGCGACGTATTTACAGAAGAAACTGTAATATTGCCTAAGTATGAATTCAGCTACATTCGTCGATTAAATTCAATAAAAAGAAAGTATTGATTTCACTTTGCCAAAGCGTTTGATCGGCTGGATATTTGTGACAGTTTGCTTTCAGATGCTTTAATCGTTGTTGGGATGTATGTTTGATGTCTTTTAGAGTAGAAATGTTTATGTACATGCTTCTAAAGTTCGTTTGATGTTATTTTTAAAGAAGCTAATGTATTAAGAATAACACACGGAACTGAAGAGAGTGTTTTTAGATAGTAAATCGAATGCACATTTAAACGATGTGACTTTGAAGTAAAAACCAAAAAAACGAGCTTTTTCTTGACTTTTATTTATATTTTGTTTTAAAACATCAGTTTTTATGCATCATTCATCGCAGGTATCTAAATATAGTGTCATTCATATATCACAATATTTGTCTGCAATTGGAGATACTTTGTTCTTTCATCGGAATATTCTCATTTTCACCTGGAAGTTATTGAGCGTGATATCCGTATAGTATTAATTAATGAAAACATAAAATGTCTTGATTTTAAAGGAAGTTGGTATCAAAAAATATTTTACATTTGTATATTTGTAACACATAATTCAAGTGTTTTAATGTTTAAAATAAATGTAGTTCAGGAAATGACATAAATTATTTTAAATGTACGCTAATGTTATATATACATATTTTAATCTCTAAAAGGGAGGGTGGCTAAAGCTCCTACATTTCCCGAAGACCGCTAAGACAGGACTAACGGTTTTTATCGGAGTATTCAAAGTTCTCTTTGACCTTTAGGAGTAGCTCCGGCAGTAGTGAAAGTTGTAGTGCTTAATTGGACATGTGACGGGGTCTTGGGTGTGACGGGTATCGAAAAGGGAATGCGACATTTACCGAGTATTATTTAGTTTGGTCAAAATATTATTTTATATATGCATAAAAATATTACTATTCTGAAATCATACACAATTCAGTGTATGTTAAATATAAGTATTAAAATGATGAATGTTCTTATTGTCAAGTGGTTGTAATATTTATAAGTGTTCAAAGTGTTTTTAAAATTACTATATGTACATTTTTGTGTATAATGAAGCTTCTGTCTTCTATTGAAATGATATTTAAGGTATGTATTCTGCAGATTGACTGCAAATGTGAATGTATCTTAATTATTTTAGTTTATTTGAATATTTTGATAAACTGACGAGCACAAATTTCTTGCGATTTAACGATTATAACCATGTTATTAAACACAGGCTGAGAAATATTCTTATTCATACTTTTGTTCTCTTGAGTCGATCTATTCTATCAAAAAATGTTGGTTGTATGTGGATAAAAAAAAATATAAGTTAATAAATATACGCATATTATAAAAATACGTGACAAATATAGAAATACCTGTTTACGCAAATTGTGAGATATTTTTAGTGACCCTTCATTTCCCAAGCCGGTAACATTTCTTAAGTTTTAAACAAAAATATCCTAACGGTATTATTGTTGTTAATAATTCGCATTTAACTTTTATGTGACAGAAATATAAATTTGACAATCACATAAAAAAGTATAACAAAGTTCACATCCTATATATTTATCTGATAACAAAATCTATTTTATAGTTTCCTTGATAACGCTAAATGCATTCTCGAGCTTCTCGAGCAACAACTACTCTATTTTATTGTTAATTATTCTATTATTTGTGTATAAGAAATATATTGTATAATTTATTTAAGAACAATGAATGTATTATATAGGTAATCTAACTTCTATTTTTTATCTCGTAATCATACATATTATATAGTTTTCCTAACTAACAGTGAATATATTCTTTTGTTATTATTTTATTGTTTATATAAAATATGAATCTGTTATATAGTTTATTTTACAACAACGAATATATGTTATTGTTAGTTATCATATTATTTTTCCAATTAAAACTCTATTTCATATTTTATACAATAACAGTGAATCTATTTTATAGTTTATCTAACTTCTATAGTTTTTCTAATAGCAATGAATCTATTTTATAGTTTATCTAACTTCAATATATTTTATAACAAGAAATGTTTTATGTCGTTAACAGTTTTACTGTCCATCTAACAAAATGAATAAATTATATAGTTTCTCTAACAAAGTGATTATATTCTATATTTTATCTAACAACTATGAATACATTCTAAAGTATCATTATCAAAAATGAAAAATTCTTTTCTAAATCTAAATTAATCTAAAAAATCTATCTATTCTAAAAATCTATTCTTTCTTTACCTAAATTCCGTAATGACAATGAACTTATGATATCACTGCTATTTTATTCTACAAAACAATTGGATACTTTGTATTCATTATTCAAAACTATATACATTTTATACCTATTACAAAATACTTTAAAACAAATGCCTGGAATTGTTTCAAAGTATTGATGTTACACCAACTCTTTATAAAAGTTCATATGTGTAGCTCTAGTGCGGCTAATCCAGTGCAAGATTTTATTTTACTAAATTTATTTAACATACAAAAAAAACACAAAATTATCCATAAGCAAGGTTTGCATAGACACAAAATAGAAATATTTTTAATAAATTTGCATCAGACTGCAGTTATTAACAATTATGCATTTTCTGCGCTAATGGCATTTAATTTATATTTGAAAAATGAATCAAAATAAAAGGGAAAACGTTAAAGATAATTGTTAAGCCAAACTAGTTTTTAAAAGACTTTATCATAATTACTTTTTTGTATAATTTTATTTTGTAAGAATTTTTTATAAAATATATAATGAAATATTATCTCAACTTTATATATAATTGTATTTAATTAATTCAAAGTAACAATTAAATACATCTTTGATAATTGAAATTTGTGTTCCTGATGTTTTAATCTTTTTTTATTTTAATTTGTTAATTATCTTATTTTATTTTTCGTTTAATTTAAACTAAGGGTTTTTAGGACCCTTTTATAATTAGTTCCTTATAGAACTTTATTTTAAATTACTTTAAATAATATTTAAAAAAAACATTTAAATTTATATAATTAATTTAAAATAACAATTGAAATACATTTTGCATAATTGAATTAAAAAATTTATTCATGATGCTTTAGTCAGTTTTGGATTTTAATTACGTTTTAATAATCTTATTATGTTATTCTTTGTTTCATTAAATTTCAAATTTGTTAAACTAAACTTGCACTTTTTGAATTGGTATTATAAAATAGTATATTTTCGTTGTTTTAAAAGTGTGGAAAATGTATCTTAATAATCTTTGTTATAACAACACATGCAATATTTTAAAATTCTAAATTTTTTGAGAATATCGTAAAAATTAAAGCTCAGTCAAATTGGATTGCGAAGATGAAAGGCATCGTTACCGGTTTTCGCATTAGAGAAAACAATTTATCGAACTCGCTGACAAGCGAAACTCATTAAAATACTTAAATTGCATCTCTGATAAATTCTTACTGCGTCATTAATTCTATTGTTTTTATAAAACAAAATCATGATTATTTTAGATCATCCATTGTAAGATAAGTTGGTGGTAGATATTAACTGAGGCATGCATTAGATTTATTTTTCAGGTTATATTAAAGTGGATTTTTTTTTTAATTAATAAAGTTTATAAATATATTTGATCGATTGGATTTTTTAAAGTTTTTATATTAAAAATACTGATATTCTCTATGTAAGTCAAAAATTCATTTACAAAATTATCTTATGAAATTATAAAAATTTATTGAAGCAATTAAATTTTATTTAAATGCATCACAATTTTAACATATAAAAATATATTCTAAAATAGTTTACATACAAAATTGTTAGAGTACCAATTACTACAAAATATCCTTATGATGTTTATGTAATATTAAAGAGTGATACATATTAATGTATAATTTGATCATGGTATATAAAATATCGTTTATTACATTAATAGGACAATAATGTAAATAAGTTTTGCATAATATAACTGTACAAATATAAATCATTTATTTTGATAATAAAACCATTTAATACAAAAGTGCAAAAACATATTAATTTCAATAACGCATTTTTATTAAACATCGGGAAAATGCTCAACGTTATATTCATCTCTCAAATGATAATTGATGTCATAAAAAGATAGTTTAAAACGAAACTTTTATAATTATTGATGAAATGTTTATGTTAAAATATAAAGTATTTTGAACAAGTAAGATAAACAAATGTGAATAACACGTTTCTATTCTTCAGCTTCATTGCATCTAGCAGTTACAATAAAATATCATTAAAGGAAATATAATGTATTTTTGAATTTTAATAAGAAGTTAGATATAAATTCAGTCTCAGTAGTTTTTAGCTCCCGAAACTGATACATTCCTGATTTTGTTTAATAGGTCTGCCCCGTTTTATTCCAAAACAGCTAAACTATTTAATTAATTTATTTAATTACATAATAAATTGCACATTTCTTTAAGGTTTTGTACTATAGGGTTCTTTTTACAATTTTGTTTTAAAGGATTCGCCTTATTAACTAATTCCTTTCCATCCACCATTTCTTCCTGAATAACCTATCCAATGGATAATCATTACTTTTGTCTTTCACCTTCATAGAATTTATATTTAATTTTATCACCTTAGGTCTTTTATACCACTATTAAATAAAACGACCAAATCTAATTCTTCGAATTTACAATTCAGCTCATTTTAAGGACTTTACTTTTAATTTCCATGCTCGTTAAAGTCCCTTAGCTACTTTAATATCCTTAGTTTTATACGAAGCAACTCGGTAAAAATACTTTTTCAGCAACATCAACAATTTATATCCCCGAAAATTGACGCTTTGACTCTAGGCTCTGCTCATGAATTATTCAAATTGGTTTAATGGAATTCCATTAAAAAAATATATCAAATAGGGGCATTTCGTTATATACTTTTTTGTTGTTCTTTAATTTCTTTAGATGTCGTCGAGTTAATTTCGAACAATCATTTTCCGCGCTCTTTAAACGAATTTTGCGTAATTTTTGATAAAAGAATCATTCAAGATAACTTGTCGAACTTTTTATCAGTATTCTATTTTTAACATTTTCTTGGCACATATGAGACGTAATGCTTGGAATTCTAAATTTTTTTTATTTTAATTGAATAACGTAAATTAGTAATTATAATTTAATTATTATCAGAACAATTATTTACTTAATATAAGTTCTTAATTGCCTTAATTTTTATACTTTACGAAAATGTACATTTAATGTTTTCATAAGACAAATTTAAAAAGTTATGTTACTCATTTTCTCATATTAAACAATAAAGTTTTAATGTTGTTATTCAGAAACAGTCAATATTAAAAATTGTACTGGGTTATAATTGTCATATTTTCTAAGTATTTTATAGTATAAGTTTGGCATATTTTCAAACCTTATACTGTAGAGGTAATTACGATTTGGAGATATTTCAATATGAAAGTTAAATGCACAGTTGCATTTAATATTTTTTTAATTCCTTATAACTTACAAATTTGTATTAAATGTGCCAAGATAAGTTTAAATGTGTTTAACATAGTTAAAAAAATCTCAAAAACGAAAACCAAAACGAATGCATAAAACTCCATTTTAATTTGAGGATTTTTAATAGCATTTTCTTATACTTTCCACACGAGTCTTTTTTTTCGAATTCGGATTAACTAAATCCATCTTCTTTACTTTACACATTTTCTACAAAAAAAACCGATAAAGTTAACTTTAACTATTCAAAAACATTTAAAAAAAAAAAAAACTTATAAACAATAAAAAATTCTTAGTTTATTCGAATTATTTACTTTATTCCATCATTAAATTTCATAAAAAACGACATACTACATAGAAAATACTTAATAGATACATTTCCTTCCTTTAGTTTCTCATCCATAAATATGACTAAAAAGTTCATCTTAAGGAAATTTTTTCGATACAAAATTAATAATTATTTAATTTTAATAGATTCATATTAAAAAATAACGCTTCCTTTCTAAGGAAAAGATTTCAAAGCCTTTTGTTAAAGGAAGGGAAAATATTTTTATTTTTTAATCTTAAATATGAATTATTTTTCTAAAGTTTTCATTTTATTGAATTTGTGGTTAATGAGTTTTAATCTGAATTATCAATTGCTTTAATAACTTTTGTTTCCAAGTATGAGAAGTTTTTAAAAAAAAATTACATATGATTTGTTTTTTACAAACATTTTTCAATTTGTCTTTAGAAATTATTTTTGAATCTAAAACTCTACATAACATACTGAGGTGACTTTTTTAAGCCCTTATGGCTTATTTTTTTATATTTTTTCTTGTAATATTTGTTTTTGCAAAAAAGATTTAAAACCGTTTTTATAATTTTTCGTAATATATCCTTCCGAATCTAAACATTGCGATATGTTAATTCTATATAGTTAAAAGGGATAAATAAATAACAAAAACTTGTAGTAACAAAATGTTTAAAAAAAACATATTAATCTTGCGAAACTGCATGGCGCCATCTGTTGATACAAATACGCAATTGTACTAAGGAGTTGAAGGTCACCAATATTTTTGAAACCATTCATTTCTGTTCGAAACATTTAAGTAATTAAATTACAATTTTATTTTCCATTTTCACAATTGTTGTAAACAAATTCATTTATACATTTGGTCTACCCAAGAAGATATAAACATCTTAATTTTATTTTTCGTTTCAAAAAATTATAATTTAAAAATTAAAATGATCAAAAATGCCAACATTTTGTTAGTTTCAGTAAGAAACAGTTATTGTACTGCAAATGTGTAAATTACTTTTTTTGCGACACATAATAATAAGATATTTCATATGACTGTTGATTGATGTTTTTATTCCGATACTTATACATTTAAGTAATATGCTTACTTATATGTCACACTTTGTGTATAACTGTTTGAAATGCACTTGTCGAATTGCAACTTATAGATTTGCAAACAGCGTTGTTTATGTACTGGTGTTTTGTCACTGTACTTCTCAAATGTATTTATTGTGTTCGGTAAATATGTGCCGCTTATGATGTATTTATTAAAGTATATTCATTTATATGTCTAAAATGTTTAATGTCTAAAAGCGGAGCCGGATTTAGAGTTAGTAGGCCCATAGGCTGAATATGTGGTGCAGACACACACACACACACCCTCCCAACAGGGGGATTACCACCAGTAAAACAGGAGGGGATTTTTTTTTTTAAATATATATTCCAGAACTGTAAATTAAATTATTTTTAAGTGTATAAACAAAAGTGAGATACACCTGTGTCTTTATAAATTTCCAATACTATGTTACAAAACTTCAACGGTTTCAAGGAATTTTAAGGTGCAATGGTATTCTGGAATCCATGAAAATGATAATAAAATATTTCACGCATCTTTGTATTACCTTTAAGCGGCTCTAAGCAAAATAAAAATGTAAAATATATAAATACAACTAATTTTTTAAAAAAAATTACATTGTAATTATCCCAAATTAAACATATTTTCTAACAGAACATAAATTATTAGGGTATATACACTGTACAAAATCTGTTTTTTTTTAAAATTCACTCCCATAAAAAGATTGTAGTATACTATTTTTCATTAGGATTTGGATTATCATTCTTTCATAATATTTTTTTTTACGAAAGTTGATTGTTTTTTCGGCGTGTGGTGGTGGTTCCTTTGTGGTGCGGACCCCTTAGCTGCAGACTATGTAGCCTATGCCTAAATCTGGCCCTGTCTAAAAATCCAAAAAATCCCCTAAATGTTTGGTTTAATAAGAAAATTGTTTTTTAACTGCTCATTAATGTGAATATAGTGTATATGGGGTTTTTTTCTACCTCATTTAATGTATACGGATCAAACAAGTGATTGAATTCTAATTCAATGAAAACTTTTTTTTTCAGTGTTTATGTTTTAATAAAGTAATTATATTTAACACCTAAATGATATCCCAGTGCTTTTCCTCTGAAATCGCCAATTCTGTATAAAAAATGTCATTGTTTGTGAATGATGTACTCTTTCCTAAGTGGTAAACTTAGTTTTTATTAAAATTTAAGAGTGTATATTTTTCTCTGAACGGACATACAGAGTTAGTTCTTATGCTTCTTATCATAATAAGATTCAAAATATTTTTTATTTTGCATTATCTGCGGTTTTACATTAAATTGTACTTCAGGAATTAGTATATTTTAGTTGTAATCCCTTAACTCATTAATATTTGAGAGTGAAATATTTCCTACTTTTTAAAAGTTTAACTTTTTAGCCATTATTTACTGAACAAAAATCACTGGATGTTATTCAAATTAACTCTACAATTTTTCATAGAAAATTTAGTAAGCATTCCTAGAAAAACTGGAAAGCTATGGACGACTTAAGTGTCCATGGCTATCCAGTTTATCTAGAAATGCACATAAACTTTAATTTTACAAAAATATTCGACGTAAAAAAAAATTAATTCTGGAAGCTGCAACTTTTAAAATAATAACAAATTAAAATTATGTGTGATATACATGCATTAGAAATAAAAAGTAAACCATTTAACAGAGAAAACAACCTTACAATGTTACTATTTTTCTAATCGCTCATATGGTTAAATATTAGAAGATAATAGCAAAAAGTAAATATTGTTCGAAAATCTTTATATCAATTTATTTTCTTTTTTATATTTAGATTAATTTGATTTTGTAAAACACCCATTTAAATAATTATTTATTTAGAAAGTTTAAGTTTTACATTGTTGTAAAAAGATACTACTCTTTTACGCGGCATTCCATTGTGAATAAATTGTAAAATGTTCCACTCCCCGATATATTTGTAAAAGTACTTTTTAAATGAATGCATCTATTAAATAAAAGTCTTAAATGTTCATAAAATACATCCCTGTAAATGTGTTGTTTTGTATGGGATCAAAATAAAATATTTATAAAAAGCAGCTTTTCTTGGTTTTTATGATCTTGATGTATGCAATTTCAAATAACCCCATCGAACATGAAAATATTTTTTAGTTATCTTTACTGATAACATTACAGGAGGGGAAGAAAGTGTTTGTTTATTTATATCTGGGAAAGTGATCATTTGACATGTGTGCGACTTTGTAAAATCACAGTTTACAATCAAAAGAAGAGTTTAACAGGAAATTTTTTGGTACAACAAATTTTTTACAATTATTATAACTATATAAAAATATTTTTTCATGTGTATTATTAATGAACGTAAAAGTCAGTCGAATTTTGTTCACTCTCATCACGGCATCTATTGAACCAAGCTTAATTATATTTGTAAAGCTTAAATACCACTTTAGAAGGTTTTATACTTTATTTAGTGAAAATTTGTTAAAGAAATTATATTGTTAAACACCACGAAGTGGAAACTTAACTTTGCTTATTTCATATTCTTAGGCACACCTTTTTTCGGTTTGTCCGACGGTACATATAAATCCGTCTTGTCCCAACGCCTATGAACGGCCTCTGTACCCGCACGGTTAAAGGCGTCAGCTGTGAATCCGAAGATTCCTGGTTCGATCCTAGGCGATGGACTTGGAACAAAGAAAAGTAAAAAGTAGTGATCTTGTGATCAGAGGGTTGCCAGCTTCGCTAAAAAATACTAGAAAAGTCGTTCAGAACATCCGCAAACATTAACGGCGTGTATACGGGACTGGTGCACAATAAATCTGATCGGGGTCCAAAGACGGCTATTGAAGGCTTTGGGTGCCAGTTCAGGTGTTTCCTCGTCATCTGACCATGGTTCTAAAATAACGAGGTGCATGTATGAATGTATGTGTGAATGTGTATGTGTTCCCGGGTCTTGCCTTCGAGATAGACACCGAACCGTCGCCAATAACCCACTGTGCAGCTCTAGTGCGACGTTAATTAACCAAACCAAACATATAAAAGATTGCGTGAGGTGCCAACTCTAGTTTAGTCTTTAAAAAAACGCAAATTATTAAGTTGTTTTTTTTTTCATTTAATCTGGAATTCGTTTCAATGAACCACGTGTGGAGAAATAGTATTTTTTATAGTTCAATATAGAAATACCCCAGATACCTAAATATGTTCTTTCACGCTGTAAAAAAGGTACTTGAAGAATGAGTACACGAACCTACTCGTTTTTCTTTGAGTACAATTGCTTCGTAAATTAACGATGACATACTCAAATTTAAGCAACCTTACTTTCTCAAAAATGAGCAGTGGGATTTAATATTGCTAAACTCAGCTTATGTTCCAGCCATCTTAACAAAGCCACCTGACAAACTTAAACTAGTTGTTCAAAAAAGGGTTTTCTACATTATTTGATGTCGATTACTTAAATGGAAAATCGTACTTTCCATTCTTTTGGCACACCTATTTAACATTTCTACTGTTTATAACTTCTTCAAGTCGCCCTGGTAGTTTAACGGATAAGCGGATGGACTGTGGTGCCTGAGTATCTGGGTTCGATTCCCGGTAAGTCTGGGTTATAATTGTTGGTATTTATTGAAAGGGATTTATGAAGGCAGCCTATGTAGACAAGCAACTGCTCTTTTTATTCATTGCCCTAATTTTTGAGTACATGTCTTTTTCAAAAATAAAACTTATTTATTCAGAGACATAATAAGCATCGAATGTAATCAAAAATGAGTATATTTTATTTATTTTTATACTTATTTTTAACAGTGCAAAATTTAAAAGTAAATAATTTATCTTAATTTCAAAAATGCTACCTGAATCCTATCCTGCATGTTATAAAATTTTTCGCTACTAAAAAAATCCCGACGAACTGCGGGTTTTTGTATTCCCGCACCGAGTATTAGACACTAGTTCTATAAACACATCGACTATTAAAACTAGACAAATTATCACTATTGTTTATCTGTAAACATTAGCTCTATCTAATATATATTCAATGTGAACTTACATTAACGATATTACTAAATGCACGTACATGAATAAAAAGGAAATTTAGGATTTAAAATTTTAAAAATGTTCACTATGTCTAGATACCACAGACAAAAAGAGTTTTTAAAAGATTTTCATTTTTGTTCTATTGAAACTTTTGTTCAAAAATGTATGGCAAATACTGTATGGAATAAGCCGATTTAGGTGTTAAGATTTTAAATTTAGAACGTACAACGTCCTTCCAGAAGGACGTTATGTACTACCGTTACACTCGCCTATACGGTCCTATATATATACGATATATATATACGATCCTATAGAAGCTTATCCTCCCTTCTGACAAGACATAATTTTATTAACTAGAAAGTTCAGAAAACTCTGAGTTGGCACAAAAAAAATGTAATGCAAATTTTTTTTATGTACAAAATGCTTCGGGTAGTCCTCCTTGGTAGGACTTCTGATGTTAAATGAAATATCATAGAAAGTGAACTCTTAACTTTTTTTTCCTTCTACTCTTTAAATATTATCAATTTTATTAACAGTACAAGTTTATACAAAAAGTAAAAAAATTACATCCATTAACTCTTCAATAATCCAATTAAACACTCCAGTTCTGAATTAGCATTAATACAAAACTGTAAATAATTTAATTTTATGTCCAATTAATGAATTTATGGGCTTACTTTCATTCAATTAAGATTTTCCCCCAATCCAAAAACGAGTGATTGAATAGAGATTGAGTGGTCCCAATTAAAACTTTTTTAACCGTAAAATAACATAACAATGCAACAAAAATTTACAATTAGGAGCGCAAAATAAAGACATCATCAAGTCCTTTTCACTTGAATTTTCTTTGTCAATAATAGTGCACTTAATTTTAAAGAAAAGTGAGACTCCTTTATAACAAGTCGCGAAGTTTAAATTATGTTTCTTTTCTGCATAGTGGAAGTAATTACTTTTCAAGATAACATTTTTCAGGCGTTATTGATATCTTTCTTAGCACTTCGTCTCGGTTGATTGTTATTTCTTGAAGAAAGTTAATTAAATCAGATGATTTACAGCTCTGGATTTATAAAGCCTCATTTTATAATGTCATTTATTTTGACTCTTTTTTTTTTTCTTCGGTCAGTTGATATTTTATGCTGTGCAGTGTGCAAATAAAATCTATGGGATTTTTGTACAAATAGACGGAATTTATTATATACGGGTAATTATATTATATACGGGTATTTATTATTTATGGGTATTTATTATATATAGGTATTTATTATATATGGGTATTTATTATATATGGGTATTTATTATATATGGGTATTTACTATATATAGGTATTTATTATATATGAGTATTTGTTATATGAGTTGGTGAGCGCAAAAATGGCCCAACCGACATTTTTTTTTAAACTCATTTTATGATACTACATTTTCTTACAGAATACGAATTTACTGAAGCAATATCGGTCTAACCCATTTTCCCGTCATTTCGGCTAGAAAGCGTTCATAGTTCGTTTTTCACTTCAAACACTTCTTCGTTGACAAACATATTCAAGCTCCGTTTTCTTCGTAAAGTATATTTGGGGGTTGGGTCCATTCTTGCGCTTACCTACTCAAATATGGGTATTATATAATATAGGTATTTATTATATATATAGGTAATTTATTTTATAAGTATATGATGGGTACAGGGTAAAAACGATGAGGGTGCATCTATTGTTTGAAATTGATACCTCAACGCCTGGAGCTCGCTGCAGAGCAGTATTTTCTTTAAACAGACTTATAAAACAGAAAGAAAACAGGTCAGAATATTTTGTGAGTATCTAGGGCATGATACTTTATTTTTCGTTTACTGCACATTTGACTAGATTAACCATCGTCCTTCTTCCTATGTGCTCTTCATATGGTATATAGTTCAGGGTTCGAAATTAAGAGATAAAACTTACACGTCATTGACACCAAACATTTTTTTTAGTTGCCAAAATGTTCTGCTTAGGCGTCATTTTAAAATAATTCAGATTGCTTAAGCAGAGCTGCTGTTACAATATTTTTGTATTCGTTTAAGCTTCTTTTGAATAAAATTAGAAGCGTGTTCCCATTTGCTCTCTAATAATATAACTACCATCTTACTGACAAAATTACTGAAAAGTGTGATAGAAATAATTGAAAATCAATGTCAGACGACGACTGGGTGTAAAACTACGGCTGTAGAACTGAAATGTTTATAAAAGTTAGGCGTCAAAACTGACGACTGGGTTTAAAATTACAGTGTCAAACTGAAATTTTTATGTTCAAAATACGACTGACAACCGCTAATTTCGAACTCTGATATAATTCAAGTATTATATTCATCTAGCTATTTGAACTCTGGCTTCTGGGTCCAGTTGAAAATAGAGAAATATCAATGCAAAAACATTTTTTCTAAAAGTTTGACGAAAAACATTTTTAGAGTTAACTACATGAGTTATTATGATAAATAAAAAAGAACTATATTACGCTTTTAGGATAATCCATTCCAACACTAATCAGTGACAAATAGCGCAGTTGACAAATCTGAACTCTTTTAAAAGAAAACGAAGTGGTGATGCATGTCAAATCTTGAAATAATATTAGTGACAAATCCCCACTTCTATAAGATTGTGGCGACCACCATCGCCTGTTCACCGCAAGCCACATCAGAACTTCACTGCCTGTTCACTGCAGGCCTTCCTTCAGTAACTCGCCGAGCTACACCGAACTGAAGTGAACTACTCGCACTGTTTTCGAAGAGCGATCTTTCGATAGCAATTTGCAACAATAAATTGAAAGAGTTTTGCAGATAGCAGACTTATTATTTTATTACGTGGCTCAACACTCTTCAGTGGTTTCTTTCAAGATAGACCCTGAATCGTCGTCGATAGCCCACTGTGCAGCTCTACTGAGACATTAATTAACCAAACCAAACACCACTTCTATAATCTGTTAAGATAAGATATCACTTCTATCAGTGCTCCTACACAGCCACAGCCTATATTGTTTTTAACCCCGACCGAAATTTATTTTTAAACAAGCCCATTTTTAAAAACCACAATTTGGTCTCGGGGAATCGCAAATCATGTCGCCACTGTGATAACTCTAAATCTATATTTAGACCTAAGACGGCACTTACACGATCTTCAAGAATAAATAAGTAACAGAATTGACGACCCCTAAACAAATCACACTGAAACTTTCCTAATGCTTTTTCGCATCTTGCCTCTAATTAAAATACATTCGCACTCCATCTCACAGAAGGAAGACTTCTTTAATTCCAATTCTTACCTGGAATCTGCAGAAGTAATCCTTTGAAGTCTAAGGACCTATCCCATTCCGAGAAGGATTTGTCCTGACAAATCCCTGATCTCGCTCGCATTTGCGAACAAAGTAATTTGAATTTCATTCGTTACATTTGCATCCTCGATATTTTCTCTCGCACCAAACGAGACAAGATAAGTATTTGCCTCCATGCAAATAAGTTTTGGTCAGAGTTCGCTATGTAATTATGTAACAGAGCACGAGTAGGACTGGATACGTTGTCGTCAGTAAAGAAAATACTTTTTTTTTCTTAAAACTAAGGAAATGTTTTGATGTTTTGGGAGAGGAATTTTTTAAGTTTATGTTTTTAGTTGTAGAAATTTGATGTCATCGTTTTTGTAATTCAAAGTTAATTAATGAATGTAAATTTCATATTATCACAATTGGTCTTCAAGATATGAATTTCAGGGAATAGGTTATAGGAGAATGTGAACTGCGAAATTTAAAACAATATGTAATGTAAACAATTTAATTTGTGTTAAAACAAATACAAAATTCGTCAAATGAATACAATTTTCTCTCCGTCATATGGGCGGGTATGCTACCAAGTGGAATAAATCCAAAAAGATAAGGGAACCCGGTAGGCCAGTGGATAAAGGCGTTCAGATGGTAATCAGAGGATTGTTAGTTCGAGCCCATAAGGTAGACTTGACAAAGAAAAGTAAAAAAGTAGCGATCTTGTGATCGAAGGGTTGACAGCGTCGCTACAAAAATGCTAGAAAGTCGTCCAGAACATTCAACAAATTATACCGGCGTGTATACGGGACTAGTGCACGATAAATCTGATCGGGGTCCAAAGTCCTGATGCTTATTGTAAGCGCGGGTGCCAGCTCAGGCGCTGTCCTCGTCATCTAACCATGATTCAAAATTACGAGGCATCGTTCCAGAGTCTTTCCTTCGAGATAGGCCCCAAACAGTCGTCAATAGCCCACTGTGTAGTTCTAGTGCGACGTTGTTTAACCAAACCAATCCAAAAAGTTAGTTCCGAGATGTAAGAACGTTTAAAGTCTGCATCTCCGCTTGAGTATAATGATAAGTGGCATGATATTCAATTTATTATTGGGCAACCAATTATCGAACCACACCACATTTTTTTTAGATAAAAGTAATAAGAAAAAAATTGTGTTTACCTAAAAATAATTTTTTGAGTACATATATAACATATTTAATTTCTGAATTTGCTTACCTTAGTTAAGTTACTCTACTTGAAAAATAAATTAATTTGCCCAATTTTTTTGCAATGCTCTCCATATTTAAAAAAAAGTTTGCTAATTGAATCCATGCTTTTCACAGTAACCTACCGGTTTTAAATTACCTTTTTCATAGTAACCTACCGGTAACAAATAGTGCTAATCTGACATCAAGTGACTTCTGAGACAGTGGCGTACGCAAGGCGGGTTGAGGGGCGTCATAACCCCTCCCATCAGTTTGTGGATTTAATTTTGTTATTATGGATAAAACTTATTAGAAGGGGCTAATAGGATAATGGTCCACCAAAACCCCTCCCATATAATCTTCTGGGTACTCTACCATTCTGAAGTACATATATTACTCCAAAATCACAGATCGAGAGTGGGGCGCTTCGACTTAATCTCCGCAAAAAAAATTAAATCAGGCGCTGACCCACTTCTAATCCATCACACAAGATATCATATTTTGAGTACACAAAAGTTCACTGTTTTAATACTTTTTCCAATCGTTGTTTCTTACCAAAATCTTAAATTATAACCAGTCCGAATCGTATTAAAAGAATGTATAAACTTATATTTAAGTGCTATTGAGATAATTTTTAAATACTATGTAGTGTTACCTTTTTTTACAACAAGTTTGATTAAAAATATCTGAGTGTGGCAGGTTTAAACGCCGTGAAAGAGAGGACACTGTGATATGTTTCAATATAAATCAAAACGACTACTAAAATAAATCTTATTTTAAGCGAGCAGTATTTTTCATTAGTGAATAAGTAATAAAGAAAATTCGCCTTGAGAACAATGTTAGGATTGTATTGTAACTAGTTTGTCCTCCAACTGACTGGTTAAACGTTGATTAGTGGTATTTTGTGCTTTAAATTTTAAATATTCTTTTAATTAATACAACAACCTTTAATTTCAAATCGGGATTTTCTAAAAAAAAACATCTTGTTTATTACCAGTCCAAAACGCATTATAAGAAAGTAAGAACTTGCATTTAAGTGATATTGAGATAAATTTCCTTGATATTGAGATACTTCAAGAAAAATTTTTCATCAAAATATAAGAATAAAATCTTGCCATTGTATTAGGGTTTGGTAAGGTTTCTTCTTGAATACCTACAGTTTTAGTCACCATTTTTAAAAAAATAAATTGATTTGTTAGAGAAAGTTCAAAACAGGCTTGGATTATGGAGGTAGATCAAGAAAATGTTAATATGTGTATTCTGAAAAACAGAAATGTTAGAGGAGATTTGATTCAACTTTTCAATTTTATTAAACAGGGAGATGTTAAGGGCTTGGATTTTAATATGAGTGACAGAACCAGAGGTTATGGGTTTAATTAAAATAAATCACATTTCAATCGGGAAGGAAGAAAGCACTATTTCTATAATAGGGTATTAGACAAATGTTTCAACTTGCCAGTGAATTTCGTTAATTATACAGGAGTAATGGAGTTTAAGAGGAAGATAGATATTCATTGGGGAATAGTTTAGAGATACTATATTAACTAACAGCGTAGGGCCTTGATCCTGATGTTAGTCGTCAATATTTGTATTTGTAAAAATCTAAACATGAATCAATGTTCTCCAGGTTTGTACATCAATGTACCCCGTATTCGAAGAAAATTGGTACAAATATTTTGCTTTGGAAAAATATTAATTTCATAATTAATAACAAAATAAAATATAAATAGATTATATTTATAAAATTATTAATTTACACCTTCAATTATCACCTTTATGTAAAAACTAAGTGCTTTTTTCCAGCAGTTCTCAAAAAGAGTATCAATAATCTCTATATTCCCCCTACAATACCTGCTTTAAAAAAAAATGCAGGTCGAACTTAAATGAAATCCTCCTCAATGCTGTAAGTGGAAGGAATCTCAGTACTATTTTTCTTACAAAACCAACGCATTTAATCCATAAAATATTTAAGAAACTAGAATTCATTGAAGAAAGTTTCATATGTTAAAAAACCTATTTAATGTAATCATTGTAATAATCACAGCAAGATACAGAAGATGTTTCTTTCAGAATAAATAAAATTCTTTTCTGTGTCGTATTTTTGGGAATGTTTCTTTAATAATGTAATATGTACTTTCAAAAATCTCAAAAAAAATATTTTTTTAAATAATGTAAATAATAATTTAGAAGCAATGTTAATTTTTTTTTCCATAGATGCCAGCACTAACAAAGGACAGAAAACAGCACAAGAATAACCCTAAAAAAACAAATTTTAAACAAAACAAGAAGATATTTCTCGAGCAAAAATTTCTTTCACAGAATTTTTCGAGATATTGGATAATACTCATATTTTAAAATATAAATTCCTTTGTATTCTTCTTATTCAGTATTAATTTGCAGATATGATATATTTTCACAATTTTCTAACAAATATAATTACTATACTAAAAAATTTCATTTCAAACTGATTGTCATTATTTCAGCATAAATTTTTTTGATCAGAAAAATGCAATCTCAAAAGGAAGATAAAAAAAATTAATTTGTCTTGTGAACATTTTTATTTAAGTCTACTCCTTTTGAGTTTTACACTGCTGCCATCTATGAAGTAACATTGTAACTTTTTTAAAAATTAAATATGATAGCTTTTCATTTGTATACTTGCTAATTTGCATTATTTTATATATTTGTTTGTTTGTTTTCCTTTATATACTTGCTTGATACACCAATTTCAAAGTCATTAAATATTTATATTTCATTATTCATTTTAAGTTTATTATTTTTTTTATATCACAGTTAAATACACGTTTGTGATGAAATAAATTTTCTCATAATCTCAAATTATGGAATGTTAAAAATTAAGATATAACTCTTTACATCATACATTATATACCTACTCGTATAGCTATGTACTAAAAATAATATAAAAAAAATACATTCTTATCTTTTTTAACTCTTAACATATAGAACTGTTGACATATAAATTATTTTTATAAAAAATCAAGACTATGTTATTTCTTTAGAAATTTCAAATGGGTTTCATAAAATCGTTAATCGTCAAATTTTAACATAGAAAAACTATTTTTCTTTATGTATTGAAAAACAAATAACTATAAAGATTCCTTCCCTTCACCTATCAAATAAAGGGAAAAAAATCCCGATTAATTGAAAATTGGTCATTTATTTGGAATAAATTATTAAATCAATTTATTTATAATATTTATGCAATACAAATGTATATTAAATCATTTAATTACCCGAAATATCCACAATTGGAAATATTATCGCATTAAAAAAAGAAACTCCCGTATTGTGTTTCACAACAGAAAGGATATGCTGAAGGAAAAAACCGTTTTACAGAGACCTGACATCCTGTGACTAAAATTAAATCAAAGAATTAGTAATATATCTGATTCCTGGCCGTTTAAAGGAATCGAATAGCAATTTCAAATAGCAAATCATCAGCAAAAAAGAGTGACGAATCTTACGTTCAACTCATAGATATCAAGGGTGTGTTTAAAAATTGCGCTTGTAAGAATTATTGCAAAAAAAAATGCTGTCTTTAAAAAAAAATTCAAGATAAACTGTGCCCTGCAGTGAACACGTTAACACGCGGGACTTTGGAGCAGTAAGTCCCAGGTTCGAGTCCCAACGGGAAACATTCAATTATTTTTTTCTTGGATCAAACGGCTAGTTATGTAAATTAAAAAAAAAAAAAAAAACATTGTAAAAACATTATTTACCGAAACTACACTTTGAATACACTGAACGAGGAGCAAGCTTTTTCGTCTATATTTTGGCCTACGTTTTCGGGGAGATAAATCAAATCAATGTAATTGGCACACGCGCAAACGCCCGTATAACTCACTGAAATATAATTACCATGATGCGTTTCTATTTTTCGAATCCCCACCACCCCCAAAACGATTCATGCCCTCCCCACCCCCATTTCCGGTACATCTCTCACCTGTGCTCGCTTGTAGGGGAGGGGGTGGGGCGGCGACGGTCGGTCTGTCGAGGCGAGTTGTGCTGTAGTATTTCTCTGTGAGTCAGTAGCAATCGATCGGCCACAAGAGCAGACGATTTCGAAATGGGGGGAGGGGGAGTGTGCGGGGGAGTGCAGCAAAGGAAGATGGCGGTCGGCGACGGAAATGCGAGTTTTCGGTTTCAGTGGATCACGTAACTCCGAATACCTGCAAACGATACGAGGGTCTGTTCGAGGATGGAACCTGGTGCTCAGGTAAGACCGAACCTTTATTTTGTTCTAAGATTTTTTTTCTTAACAAAGCAGACGATTTTGTACGTTCGATGTGTGTGGATGAACTCTCTAAACATAAGGGTAGGAGATAGGGTTTAATCGGTTTTTGATCGGATTAAAGAAATCTGTATTTCTTTAGATGTGAAGACTTTCTTGCATATTTTGTAGAACCGTTAGATTTATAGTTCTCAATATTTTATTACAATAATAAAAGCTTAAAATTATTATTTTTGTTGTTGATGTAGTGTTAGTTTCGGTATATTACCAAACGTAAACAAACATTCGTGTTGAAGGTGTCGCTTAGCTCCATAGCAACAACATTATCAAAATTCGGATATCCAAATAACAAAACTACTTGAGAGCATCAATAAAATAAATGATATTCTCTTATAAAAGAATATCGGTGTCTTATTTATAGAAGAGGGGTTCTTTTCGTAAGCTTTTGTTTACATTTAGACAAGATGCCAATTTGTAGAAACGGAGTTAAGTAGGTGGCATCACATCTCCTGAAAATGATGCTGTTACAAGATGTATACAAAATGGTTAAAATTGAAAGAACACATTTGTTATTTGCACTGTTTTTAGAATTATGCAAACGGTTAAAGAAAACTTTCCTAATTTTTCAAGAGCATTTTCTTGTAGGATTAGTTTTACTCTAAACAATTGAAAAGCATCCTTTGTACGTTGACGTAACATGTATTATTTAAAGTTGAAAATTTTAATATTTTGACATATTAAAGCAGGTAATCATATTAAATAACCTTAAATACAAATTGTACCGATTTGAATGTTCGTACAATTTTTTTTAATCAAATGGAAAGGAGATTTACTAATGACAATTAAAACTACTAAATAAATCAATATTCATTGCGATTTTTTAAATTACTTTTTTGTCTTATTCAGTTTTAACTGAACTGGGTAGCTTTTCTCATTTCACTCTAACTTATTTAAAAAGAGTATAATCCCCAAATAAAACTATACGGTTGTAGCACAAAAACCATTTATTCACTAAAATTATACAGAGGGGTAACTAATTGTTATATTTGGAGACACCCTAAGTTGAGTTTAAAGTAATTGAATATTTATGCATACCATAGCTTCCGCTTCAAGTTCAGCTTAGGTTGTCCCCAAGTACAGGTGATGGTCGTTGTTTAGCTGTTTAACTACACATAATAAACCGTTCCATTCTTGTTGCTATGTTATAACTACTTTGTTTGTTACTACTACAATTAAACAGCTTTTTTTTTAAATATAAGCAAAGTACATGGATAAAAATAATGTTTTATTACGCCAATACAACTAAATTTGATACAGCCAAACAATGATCATCGCCGGATAATTTGTGAGCATACTGTATAAACGTTTCTATGACAAAAGTATTATCCAAGTGAAAACAAACTAAGCAATTATGATTTATTAATATATTTAACTTTTTTTGCTTTGGCGACTTTTATAGAAAGAAAACTCTTGTTGAGTTTACTCGGTATCCTGATAACTTTAGGTAAAGCCTTCTTTGGTTAAATTAGACCTATTGTATTGGAAATATACATTAATGTAATTTTTAATCCTCTTTAATTCACAAACCGGTAAGACTTTGCGGCTTATGAAAACAGGTGTTTTCAGTGCCAAATAATTCGATAACTGTTTTGGATACAAAGATAAAAAATATGGATATTATAAAAGTAATTATTTTATTAAATTATAAAGACTTCACACGAAATTCCATTACATATTATTGGGCCATTATGGACTGAAAAGAAAGCGAATTAATTAAATTTTATTTCATATTACAGGTAAATAAACAGCATAAATCGTTCAAAAAAATTCAATTTTATTAATTGTTATTTAGAATAACTATTCAAACATGATAAAAGTTTATTCAACTAATTTTAAATTAGTACAAAAAAATTGTAATTAAAAAATAATTAAAATGTTTAAAAAATAATTAGAATGTAAAAAATAATTAAAATTTAAAAAATAATTGAAATTTAATAATTATTAAAAATAATAATAAATTTAAAAACAATTCAATGTAAAAAATAATTCAAATCTAAAAATAAAATAAATTAAAAAATAATTCAAATTTAAAAAATTAAATTTAAAAACGAAATAAATTTAAAAACGAAATAAATTTAAAAACGAAATAAATTTAAAAACGAAATAAATTTAAAAACTATGTAAATTTAAAATAAATTTAAATTTAAAAACTATGCAAATTTAAAATAAATTTAAATTTAAAATAAATTTAAATTTAAAATAAATTTAAATTTAAAATAAATTTAAATTTAAAATAAATTTAAATTTAAAATAAATTTAAATTTAAAATAAATTTAAATTTAAAAACTATGCAAATTTAAAATAAATTTAAATTTAAAATAAATTTAAATTTAAAATAAATTTAAATTTAAAATAAATTTAAATTTAAAATAAATTTAAATTTAAAATAAATTTAAATTTAAAATAAATTTAAATTTAAAATAAATTTAAATTTAAAATAAATTTAAATTTAAAATAAATTTAAATTTAAAATAAATTTAAATTTAAAATAAATTTAAATTTAAAATAAATTTAAATTTAAAAATGATTCAAATAAAATAATAAAATGTAAAAAATAATTCAAATAAAATAATAAAATGTAAAAAATAATTCAAATAAAAAAATAATTCAAAATAATTCAAATAAAAAAAATATCTAAAAACAATTCAAATTTAAAAAGAATATCATTAAATATTTTTTTTAAATAATTCAAAATAATTTTTTTAATGTTTAATATTTAAAAATACTTTGAATTAAAAATACATATTCTTTTTAATTACACTTTTTACCTACCTTGTGTAGCAATTGAAACAAAACTATTTCAACGCAATAGTAGTCCTACATTAGTCTTATTTATACCCAAGGATAGTGAAGACCATATATATATATATAAGGTGTGCTCGTGTTTCGCTTTTTGAAAGAGGCAAGAAAAGAATTCTTTTGACGTCATTTTAGCTCCGCCTTACTGTGGGTTTTTATTAATTCTCATTGGCTGTGTGTTTCAAGCATTGCTACTTATATTTTAATAACGAAACGACTTTGGAAATCGATTCAAATTGTTTTTTGAAGCAAATTTTAACTGTTTTCTTTTAAATAAATTCATGATTAGTTAAAAACAAGAATTCTTGTTAAATTAAGTACTCTTTGACAATAGCGACAATTACTCTTAAAACGACCGTCGAGAGCATTAGACACGCCCACAGACTGTTGAAGGCGGAGGAAGGCGTCACTATGACGTCAAAAGAATCCTTTTCCCCGCCCTCCATCAGCAAGAGCTAGTACCAGCACGCCTTTTATATATATAGTCTCCACTATCCTTGATTTATACCTATGTTTTGGAACATGAAATGTGTCTTGTACTGTGTGCCTGACTGAATGCCTTTGATGGCACACCAGACAGTACATTGTATGTTTATCCTCTCTGAAGACGGAGTGCCAGTTCTCGGAAGAGAAGCTGGAAGCCTTCTCACCCTCCATCATCGAGATTGGGTTCATAGACGCTGAGGAAGAAGAGGTCAACAGCGACGACCTCTCCGAATTCTCGTCTGTCAGCGAAGAGGACAAAGGGGTGAGCCAATTCTCTTTTCTTATCTTCTTTTGACCGCTTCTTCCCAACTTTTTTTTACTCAAAACAGAAAAGATTTTTTTAGTGAAATTCCTTTTCTAAAAAAAAATGTAGAGTTTCAGGTGCGTTAAATTTGTTGAATTAGGTGAGGTTGAAATCATAAATTGCAATACAGCCATTCGCACTGAAGGTCGTGGGTTCAAATTATACAAATCACAATTTAAACGGAAAGAATCGAAAACAATTTCAAGTATTTCTTGATGCATTATTAAATGGATTTCGATTTTATTTTCGCATGTGTCAAACAGTTTCTACATGATGGTGTGCTTTTTGAATAAATGTTTCAAAAAGTCGTCTGTTCTCATGACGAAATGTGGCTTATCGACTATTTGTTTCCCGAATAAAGTTCGCTAGGAATAATTTGGTTTCAAGAAATATAATCATTTAAAAATAAAACTTAACACACCGGAAAAATATGTTTGCATGCGTAGTTTTTTTTTTTTCAATACTTCGCTAGTATATTTTCATAATATAATTGAGGTGTAGTATATTTTATACTATTTTTTTTCAAAATGTGGTACATTTATGGGTTTTTTTATTTCAAGAAAATATTTATTTATATAAATTATGAATAAAAAAATTCATTACAAAAAATACTAGAATAGTTAAATTATCAGTAGAATATATCATAAAGTTAAGTATTAAAGGCACCTGTGAACAAAATAGTGAAATCATGTTAAGTCGTAAAATATTAATACAAACGCGCCTAAGGTTTACTTGGTAATGCCAATATCAGTAGTCCCGTCTTTTGGTATTAATAGGTGGCTCCGCATAATATTCTATTAATAAGGACATTTTACTTGAATTTTTACGTGCACTTTATACGATAATGTGTTGTTGTTCGGAGTAAATACCGAACACCGTTACCAATAGCAATTTTTCTTTATCTCTAATGCTTCATTTATTCACTCAACCAACCATAACAGTAATATCATGGCCCATTTTAAACAAATTTACGACTATACAATTGAGACTCCCAAATTTAAAAGTCCAAAAAACAAAAATTAAATCTTCATACACATTTTTTTAAAATATGTATTAATTTTTCTAATATATGTTCGCCCAGCAGTTTGACCCTGCGTTGCTGGATAGCTTAATAAAGCATATGCATTTCAAAAAATTGAGTTATCCCTTTCCGGACTCGTACCCGCGACCTATTGTTTCGAAATTCCGACTAAGCTGCAAATGCACTTTCTACATCATGGAAATATATTTTTAAGGTGTTTCTATATGCAATTTTTCTAAAGTTGTTAAAATCAAAAGCTAAACTAAAGCTTACAAATCCGAGCCTCAGATTTGCATCTCGAAAATGAATAGTACTTACAACTTATATATAAAGTTTCAGTCAGCTATACAGCGATTCACAGACAGACTATTTATTTTAATATTGTCTATTTTTTGTCTACAACATTCATCAGTTACTCAAAATAAAATTTAGAAATGTTGGTCACGTTTAAAATGTTGAGGATTTGTAAAAATTCTTACTTAAAACTAAGCTGTTAATAGTTTTTGAATAGAAAAGAATCTCTTCCTAGATCTGTTGTATGTACTTTGACATTATTTAATCAATTAATTTGTGTTATATTAAATATTGAAAGAGGAAGAGTGTTTTCAAGAAAAGCATTAAGCTTTAAAAACTCAAAAAAATTAATAATCATAATAAATTTTTTCATTGATTATTGCTCAGAAAGAAATGTTCTAATAGTGAAACAAAAAAATGCTATTTCTGAATTCATTAATAAAAATACGAGTATTAAAATTTAGAACTCGGGTCTCATTTCTATTCTAAGACTAAGATTTAATTGAGTTTCAACTGCCCGGTAGAATAGGCCCTGAATAATATGTTGCACTTCGTATATTAGCATAGTTGGACAATTTAAGCTCCGCTATTTGTCTCTTGACACTTTTGAGTAGAGGAACTTCCAAGATCTAATTTGGCATTGTTCCATTGAAGAAGACCCAGAACTACTGTGCTACTTCTGTTCCGATTTCTTTTTTTAAAAGCAGAAAGAAGACAGTTCTGGGCCGCGCTTGACTGAATGAAAATTATCATTCACCTTTCTTCCAGATAAATGGTAACTAAACTTGTTTCTAGATAAATAACTTTCAAAGCGATTTATAAGTTTTCGCGTGTGTAAATTATTCTTTCGCACAGCTTGTATTTTAATGAGAACATTCGTGTAGACTTTTAGATAATTAAAAGTACCTCTTTTAGTTTGTACTCCCAAAAGTATAATACAACGATGAAGCTTAATTTTATCTCGTAAATTTTACATTGATAACCTTTGTTTTCTTTTTAAATATATTTGATTTTTGATTAATAGAATATATTACCTCATAAGGGCGCCCTGGTGATTATTGCACATGTATTAATACTTTTCTAACTGATGAGGGTTTTCATAATGCCATTTTTATTTGTCATTTGGAACTTTTGGCAGTGTTTTTCAACCGACTTCAAATAAAATTCGGAACCAAAGCAAGTAGTTATCAATGATCACCTTTATGTTTTTAACGTATATTTATTAATAATGTTTTTCTAAGTTTGTTTTTTATCAATCTTATTAGTTAGATCATGAATGCTGCACATGGGTAACATTCAATAAAAGGTTAATTACCTGTTCAATCCGCAAATCTCCATTAGCTGGACTTATTTTTAAATTATCTCATTTGATTGTATATTTTTATGGTTAAGGAAAGTTCCAATTTAAAATAAAATACACTAAAATTAAAATTCTGGTCATCTGGAATGAGAAAATAGTAATTTCTATAGATCATCTTTTCTTTCATTTCAAAAGATGGTTTTGGTTAAAGTAAAGTATTTCTATTTAGAACAAAATAAAAATTCGATTATCTGAAATAAAAGGAATCTGAACCCTCAATTAACCGGGTCATGATTTCTTTCATTTCGTAAATTACTTTAATATTTAATAAAGTGTCACTATTTGGGAAAATTGTAAAAAGATTTCGTTCATCCAGACATCATTTATTAGTCTATACTTGATAGAGAATAGTTTTAATGTTTGACCAGCTGTTAGCGAGATAACGGAGCGGGTATTTATGATTGGTGAGTATAGTCTGGTTCCAATTAATTGGCGGAAGGATAACGCCCACTCAAGCTGGTTCTATCGAATCAACAAACGAGTTTGGGTAAATCGACCAATGGGATTATCTAAAACCTATAAACAATGTGACTTCACAGCAGCCATTTAGCCGGAGCCAAACTATAGGATTAGCTATTCACCTCAAAACTCATTTTCTGTGGCGTAGAGAGATGGGAGGAAATAGAAGAACGTCAAAAATTTGCTAGTGAGAGACATGTTTAAAGGCTCTTGCCAAATTCAAAACTAAAAAAGAACAAATTTAATTTATAAATAATGTTACATGCTGTGTATATTTTTGTATAAATTAATAAATCTTATAATAGATTTTTTTTAAAAAATACCCTCAAAGGAAAACGTAACAGGAACCGTGAAAATTTCTTTATTTATGTCAGTTTTATACATGTCTATTCAATTGATGTCGATTTATAAAAATACATACATTGTAATGCCTATGTTGACCGGTTTTATTACACCGTTAATATAAGTAAGTACAGGGTAGTCACAAATTGTTGGGCAATGGTCATTGTTTGGCCGTATCACATTTAGAAGTATTGGCATAATAAAACATTTTTTTTGCCAAACTATTTCGTTTATATTTTACACAAGTCGCTTAGCTTTAGTAGCAACATACAAAGTAGTTAAAGTATGTATAAAAATGGTTCATTATGTGTAGTTTAGTTAAACAGCCAAACAATGACCATCACCCAAAAATGTGTTACCACCCTGTATTATCCCATTTGTTAAATATAAAATAAATTCTACGTTTTTTTTATTCTATGTTTACAGTTCATTAAATATTTAAATATATTTATTTTTCCACTTCTTTTTATTCAATATATTTAGCATTCTATATATACCAATATTCTGTGTTATTTACATTCAAACGCTTACGCGTGGGCTGATCAACAATATCTATTCTCGTTCCACTGTTAAATAGAAAGCAAAAATATACATCTGGCAATATCCCATGAACCTTTTTTTTATGGTATCCTTTGGAAGTTGTTCTTACGTCAAGTTGCATCACCTGCCGACGTCATATCTGACGTCACAGTCTACACTATCAAACTCTTTCTTGAAATATATTTAAAGTGGTAGTTATTTATGGGGCGATGGGAAATTCTAGTTTAGAGGATGTTTACGCTTCAAGTGAAGGAAAAAAACATCCAGTTTATGAAATACGCATCCGTTGGCGAATTTTAAAATTCCCTTGGGAAGTGACATAATACCTTAATTATACAATGAAAAGATTAGTTAGACCATGTCTATCGAGACGACAGTAGGGTTTAAGGCGTCAAACTTAAGTGAGTGGCACTTTTTTTGGATTCCAGACAAAGTAATTACTATTTTTGTAGGGGCGTTCATGAGGTCACTAGCGATAAAATCACCATTAAAGTATTATTACTAGTTACAAAGTAATGAGAGAATTAAAATTTCATATTTTCATTAAGACCCACTTCTTACCAGTAACCGAGTTAAAAGACTTTGCATGTGAAAACTCGATGCCTTTTTGCACAGATGTCTTAAGTGTATATTTTGTGAATTTATAGTTAAGTGCTCGTTGTTTTCTATCCCTTATGCCAGCACTAACGGTTTACGGTGCCCCAGACACTATCGGTGATCCAGTCACTTCTTTACGCACCTAGTGTTTAACACATATACACACTGTGAACATTGGTGTATCGTCAGTATTGGACTAATACTTATGAACTCTCAGGCAGACAATACCAATACGTGAACATTGATCTAAATGATGTGCAGTCTCGTGCTCACGCTGACAAGTTTGATTAGTTTTTAAGTTTAATTTCTTTAAGTTTTTTTATGTACATTTACAGATGGTTGGGGAAACCACCCTACATGGTGTTCTTGATATAATGCACACATATTTCATGTTGTAATTCATTGAGCGAGTAGCTCAAAATCACACTATTTGTTAGAAGTAGAGCGATCATCGTGTGTAATATTTATAATCTGTGTCATTGCAACTAATACCCGTATATCTCAAGGGAGAGGTCGGGTTAAATAAATATATTTATATTCCTTATAATGACACCACAACAGGGTCGGTTTAGGCCCGAGTGTCACAAGCTGCCACTTAGGGTGCCGAAATAAAGAGGGGAGCCAAATTTGAATGTAAAAATGGTTACATTGATTAAAGGAATTTTTTAAAAGAACTTTGTTTTCTGTATTTGATTTTTTTCATTATTATTTAAATATTGGTACATTTTATAGAGCAGTTGTACCCAAAAGGTGCTCATCGGACACGCGCGGGTCCGCGGAGTCACAAAGAAAAAAAAAGGTCAAAGTACATTAAACGGTAACCTTTGGCGACTTTTCTGATAAAGCGATATTCTAACTTAAGTTACTAATACAATTTTTTATGGGTTTAAATGAGTTTTGAATGTTCAAGTAAGAGAGTAAAAGTAATTAAACTTTAGATTGTGTTGTTATCTTTTCTATTTCGGTAAATTTGGTAAATTCTATTCGGTAAATTTATGTGTCCATATTCTTAAATTAGTGTACATATTCTTAGCTGTATAAAATAATAAGAAATTATAGAATTAATTTCAAAACAATTTCTTTCCTTCATTTTTATGATCAAATTAAATTGAAACATATACATGGTCAGAAAGCGGGGAATTCCATGAGCATGTATTATAAAAAGGGGTCCCCGGAGCTATTTTAGCTGTAGCTAGGTGTTCGTGGCTTAAAGCAAATTGTGAACCGATGTTATATAGAATGTATAGTTTACATCTTTTTTATAACCAGAAAAATTTTCGTTTCAGACAAGTCTTAGTATTAAGGAATTTGGATGATCAAATTGCAATTATTCTTAGTATTTTTTTTTCTAAAAATCAAGAAATTTATTTTTAAAAAATCGTACTTGAAAGTGTTAAAGAATCAAGAAGAGTCCCAACTAACCGAAAGTGTTATGACATTATTTCCGCTGAAAATGAATGATTATCAACTGTTGTACTCAAGAGCGGTTCTTACACTTGTAACCGGACTTGCCTAACGAACTTCACTTGACGGAAGATTTGGAAGAAAAAAAACTCCATTTATTTTTCGTCAACTCTGCGTTTCGAAGTCCATCCATTACGCAAGCCCAACTCCATCCCGATTCGACGACGCTCCATCAAAACGTAAGTCTCTTCAGCAAACAGACATCCCTAAATACTTTTTTCAGCGAGAAACAAATGAATCACGTCCTAAAATAAGTCCCACAAAAAAATAAACCGCCCTGGAAAAGAAAGAAATGAGCTTTATCCAGTTATTTCTGTCTATGGACGAACATCAACCGGATTTCAGTGTCAAAAAGAAGAACACAATGGTAAAAAGTTACACTTCTAGAGCGGGAGTGTGTGGAATACGGAATACGCAAAAAAGCGTATAAACTTGGGAGCGTAGTCGGGTTGGACTTGTTTATGAATTGCTTAAGAGCGTTCGGGAGCTGCCAAGAGTCATCTTTGGAAACCACTTCAGAAACCCTTCGCGACTCGACGGTGACTGCATATCCAGATGCCAAAAAAACAGCTGCATATAAGCGTCGACCTGTTCGGATTTTGTATTACTGTATTAACACGCGATGAAGAATTGATCTACGAGAATTTAGATCGTGGACGCTTTATGGAACTTTTCGATTTTAAATGGTAGTTCTTCGAATCGCTTTACTTTCAGCAAATGGTTACCATCCTCATCAAATCCTTTTGCAACTGTCATTGTGCTTTCAAAGTGATTACTGTAACAGAAATTCTTCTTTTGTTAATTTTATGCTGATACTTATTGACTGTGAGTTAAACTAGTAATTTCAGTTATCCTGGAAAGCTAATTTTAGTTAGCTGTAGAAATATATCAACTGTGTGAATAAATACTGAGCATCGGTGTGTTTACTTAACGAAATATTGGATATTATTTAACACGGACCTGATTCTGTTATAGAAACTTGTTTGCTATTTCGTGTGTGTGACAAGATATCGAAACATTATTTCTGAATGGCTAAATGTACTTCCTAGACGATATTTTCAAGATATTATTCATCCACGAAACGATTCATCGATTTAATATTTGTAATCCTTAGCATTTGTGTTAAAAAGTGTTAGATTATTTTACAATTTGGGATATTACTCACGAAGAAAACCAGATATCGTCGTAAAATTTTATCCAGAATTATAGTTATTCAACATCACAAAAATGTATCTTGTTTGCAAAGTATATTTCTAAACAACATTTTCAACGGACTTGTGAATTCATTAGATATTATTCGCCCCCCAAAAAACACAAGAATTGGTTGTCGATTTCTTTGTGCTCGACAATGGATGTGATTGATCTGTGGGAACTGTTATCAAACGTGGACGGTTTGTCTTTCGAAACTTATCCATGGGATTTATTTTCTCTGTGTCTTTCAACGGTTAGTATAACTCATTCATTTATTTGTATGTGTATGTAAATTCAATAATACAGGATGGTCATACATTTTTGGGTGATGGTCATTGTTTGGGTGTGTCACATTTATCTTTTTTGGCATAATAAAAATTAATTTTGCCCAACTACTTCGCTGATATTTTAAACAGGTCGCTTAGCTTTAATAGCAACAAACGAAATAGTTAAAGCATAGTAAAAGGAATGGTTTATTATACGTAGTTAAACAGCCAAACAATGGTCATTGTCGAACAATTTATAACCACCTGTATAACTTTTTTGAATTTGTTTCCTCCGATGCTATATTTTCTGCTTCCATAACACCTAAAGTCATGAAACTTTGAATAAAACTTCCTGTCCATTAGACATTCAAGTGTTATTTTCTAATAAAGAAAATATCTAAATATTTTCAAAATTATATTTCGAAAGGATCAAATAATTGAATTTTCTCATTGGTTTTGAAATACGGTACTTTCGAAGTTCCTGAACACGGTTCTATAATTATTTTTTTTTAATTTCGATTGGTTCTTCTTCTACAGTAGCGTAAATAGGGTACAGAATGCAATATAAGGTTCAAATCATCATATTTACTTATTGGAATTAAGTTACGCCAATAAAGACCATCACGCTTTTGCAAAAAAAATTGTAAAGATAACCGAAAGCAGTTTAGAGTTCGATTTAATGCCAACTTGGCGAAAAGAAATTTTAAAAAAATAATTTTTTAATCATCATTTTTAGCAAGGCTATGAGAACAATTATTTTCTTAGGTTTCATAAAACATTATTTTTGTATTATCTACACAAAAAAAATTTTAAAACATCCACAATAGTAAAATAAATAGAGTATTTTGGGTGTGTTTAAAAGCTGAAACTTCATGTTATGATTACCGTTAAAAATTATTTTACTTCGATTCGCTTCTAGACTATCAACTAATTTGTACTCCATATCGATAAATATTATTTTCTTATCTCACATTCCTAAATTAATATTTAAGTAGTTTATGTAATTTTTCATGGTTTTCAAGGGCAATTTATTTTCAATATCGTGCAAAATGGGGTTGGTGGAATGCCATGCGTATATATGCCTTTTTTATTAATAACTATGTGTTTTGCACCGTGTAGGTTTATATATTTTTAAAAAATGAGTACCCCCCGTCGACATATAAAATATCCACTTACGCGCTACCAAAACTAATGACTACATAAGATTAATCAAGAGTTGTGCTGGTGGTTAGGTTTTTTTTTTGCGGTTGGAACATACTTAAAATAACTTGCATGGAGCTTTGAAATTGTTATGCTTTTAGATTACCATGTTAAACTTTAAGATTGATTCATTCCGATACATATCTACGTGAAAAATTGACAAAAATATGGTTTCTAATAGGATGTTAGACATCGAAGTGTGTAAAATTTTGAAATAAGTCGAAGCGCATGTACGGAGCGGGGGTGCTGAAGGCAGCCCGTGAAGCCATACGCAAGCCGCGGGGCTGGGTGAGAACCCAGTAGCATAATCCCTTTTAATCCTCCATATAGATTTACTAATTTTGAATAAATACGTCAGGTTTTTGAAACGCCACTCACGATTTTTTTCATCAACTGCAAATGTTTCAAACGGTCACATTTATATACATAGGATATATATTAAATAACTTCATTACACGTAAAAATTTTCATTTTATTTTATTATTATTATTGAAAATCGAACAGATCCTAATTTTCTTTCGAAAAAGACAACATTTACTTCACTCGTGCTATGTGCCACAGAGTTATAGATTCGGAATGGATCCCCCTAAATAAGTAACATATTCTATTGTGATTTCTTTACTTATCTGGTTTTGCAACCAACCTCAAAATGAATAGCATCTAGCTGCTGTGAAAAATTATGATTTTACTTACTGGTAGATCTGTAGGAAAACTAAAAATAAATTATATAAATCTGAAAATCGAGAAAATGGATCTACCTGGTTTTGAAAATATACGGCTCATATATTATATGAACTCATACTTATAACTGTATTATTCTTTGAAGGTGGAACGTACCCAAACTGAAATTTCATCGAAAGGCACCGACGTTTCTCAGGAAGAACCAGACTTCAACGAAACTCAGCAAGAAGACACCAACGATCTCATTTCTTTCAACGATGTTCCTTCGGAAGAAGTGCCTAACCATCAGGTGAGAAAACATAATAAAACTCTCTCTGAGATTCCAGTGCACATTTTGAAGATAAGAAATTATCACAAAAAAAAACTAAGCCAACTAATTCAATTAAATTATAAATAGAAAATTAACGCCAAAAAATTCTATCCAACATATGGAGCAAGCTGTTACGAATGACTCCGCAGAACCAAGTTTCTAATCGCCATGCGTATTCTTTGTTATTTTAAGATTCAATATGCATCGGCGCCTTCGAGCATGAATGGACTTTAGTACAGCGAATAGTACGTCATAATCGTGAAACCAATATCTCAGGCCGGGTGGCTCCAGACACGTGACTTCTTTTCAAAATTTGTGAATGAAAAAACGTCCGCGATTGACTTGTAATTTGGAAATAATAGTAAATGTGTTAAGTCATGAAGTACAAGATATTTTTATGAATGAACTAGAAAAAATTTATGAATGGATGACGTAAAACCACGTGTCTGGAGCCAAATATGTTGGCCTCATTTTGATGGGGGTACACTCATTTTGCTCATTACTCATTTTGATGGCTGCACAGTGGGCTATTGGCGACGGTTCGGGGCCTATCTCGAAGGAAAGGCCAGGGAACGATTAGCCGTATTCGAACTCTCTACCCTCTGGTTGCTAGCCGGAGTACCTAAGGGGCTATACGGGCCTCTCCCAAGTACGTGAGTCTGTCCTTGACATTTGACCATGGATCAAAATTACGACGCAGAGTTTATCTGTCTATCCTTCCCGAGGGTCTCCAGTGGCCGAGTGGATAAAGGCGTTCAGATAGTAGTCAGAGGAGTGCTTGTTCGAATGCGTGCGATAGACTAGACAAAGAAAAGTAAAAAAAAGTAGTGATCTTGGGATCGGAGGTTTGCCAGCTCCGTTACAAAAATACCAGAAAGTCGTCCAGGACATCCAACAAAAATTACTGGCATGTAATCTGATCTGGGCTCAATGTCCTGACGCCTATTGAAGTTGCGTCGGGTGCCAGATCAGGTGTTGTCTTTGTCATTTAACCCCATGATTCAAAATTACGAGACATGTTTCTGGGTATTTTTTTCAAGATAGGGCCCGAACCGCCCCCAATAGCCCACTGTTCAGATCTAGTGCGATGTTTATTAATCAAACTAAACCAAAACTATCCTTCCCGAACAGTCGCTAATAGCTTCGAATTGTTGTCAACAGCTCATTGTGTGCTAGTCGATTGTAGCTAGCTCATTGTATAGCATCTAACTTTAATAATGCAACATCATAAAATCTATAAAAGATTTTACATGGTTCCTTCTGACCACGTGGTTATTTATTCACCAATCACAGTGGCAAAATTGATTATTTATACACAAGCATCTAATCTCGATACCAGGCCTTAGTTCATTTCAATTAACTAAAGTTATTCAATCAAAATTGGCAGTACATGTGTTGTCCTTGTTTATGTTTATTTACATATTTAAAATTTGAACGACCATCGCAAATCCATTTATGGAGATATTTTGATTTTACACATTTGGAGATGCCTAAAAGAAGGAGAAATGAGTCGCAAGAAGGAAGTGTGAAATCACTTGAAAAAATACCGAACTTGAATTTAAATCCCCTTTTTAATGGACATAGCACGGAAATGGTTAGTGATCCCTTCCCCTAATGATATTTTTTAATTGGTTGACCAATTACTAACAGTTCTTTTTTATTATTTGAAAGTGTCGGAAGGCCACCTGTAAAGTTTGCTAATTAAGTTATATTTCTAGTCTAGTTTATTTACTTATTAAATTTTGTTCCAACCAAAACTTTTTTTAAAAATTCTCCTACATTTTCTTTATAATTGAAAAGTTACAACTGGGTAAATTCCTAGTTTAAGGTACCCCTTAACATGATTCTTAAAATTGGCACCAAGGACATGGCGCAATCTTGCCGACAGTTTTAAGATTTTTTTTTAAAATTCGGTGCTTTTAATAACTATAGTTCATCTTATTTAATTTACTTTTTTCAGGCAAAACTCTGTCCTTTGAAATAGAGTAATTTTAACTATTTTTCATAGCTATGGCTGGTTCCCTTAACAATTTAATATATTTTTCCAAAACCAAATAAATTCTAAGTCTGAAGTTCTCTTCTTTTCTAAACATATATTGAAATATCTAAATTTATCACTTACTGAAAAAAAAATGCTGTTCCCTAATTAGATCAAAACTGGACTAACTTTGAAAAATATTTCTAAAAACAAAGTCTGGGCCGGCCCCTTGTAGCTACACTAATATAAGACAAGAACTTTATTTAATTATTAATTATAATGATCTTTTTAACAGAGCTGTTTGAAAAGCTTATGTTTAAACTTTATGTTATTAAACATCTTCCATTCCTTTGGCGTGGTCCGGGACCACGCCAAACTAAATTATGTAAGTATATATTTGTATAAGTTTTACACGCGCAAGCAAGTAGTTTATATATTTATGAGAATCTGCCAATTTGAATCCGAATCGTAATTTCAGCAATCGTTATTTTGTGATCAGTTATTATGATAAATTGACCATTTGCTATTTTGTAATTGCTTATTACTTCAACTGTTTGGTAATTGTTTCATATAAGTTATAAACCATTACCAAAATTTCATCAAGTAACTTTTCTTTTCTGTGTCTCTGATTGGTTTGATGCATAGCAAGTAGCTCCACACATTTTTTGTGTTGTAAATTGAAACCCTCGGCTCTTCTCGTCAAACTTTTCAACAAAAATTTATTTGCCAGAGGGCCCCATATTCTTTACTTTTACAAATTTCAATAATAACAAGCTCTATTTAAAAGAAAATATATAACTTTTCAGAACTAAATCATCAAAATAATACCACCAAATTTTTTTTTTAATATTTTTGTTTTAATTTTGAACTTTTGTGTAATACGTGCTTTACATGTTTTTTCCAGGTAGTGCAAACAACACATTCCAATCAAACATTTCTCACAGCAAATAGCGAAGACTATCAAACTGGTAAGCTTGCATTTCAACTTACTTGGAATATTCATACAATATTTGATTTATCATTACTTTGTAAGTTTATAATTATTAAAAAAAAATTATTTCCAATGGAATATTTTTCTTTGATAACAGATTTTCTGTTCCTACAAATTAGCAATTCTTATAAAATATCTTCAATAAAAAGGATTTTATTCCTTTGTTCAGAGGATAAGAAGGCAGGTGAACCAAATGCCTTAAACCTACAATCAATGTGCTAACAATCAAAAGTGTTTTGCCTCATTTAGGCGATTTGTAGGAAAACACAAATGACATTTACCTAAAGGCATTGTATCATACACAAATTCCAATTTATGATAGTTTACTTCATTTCGACAAAACTTGTTTTAAACTAAGAAATAGCATGATTCAATAGCAATTTTGAAGACAAATTCAGTGGTGTTATAGCTCACTTTTTAAAATTTTAGATAAAACATATTTTGATTGTTTGCTCCTCAATTTTCAGGTGGCTTTAATTTTCATTTGTATAATGTTCAAATATTGAATCTTAACCTATGAACCTGTATTTGAATTTTGTCTAATTAAAAGCAAATTTATGAGATTTTTTTTAATAATCCAGCCTTAGAATCATCAGATGCGAGGGAAGCTGAGGATGAGGCCTTCGACAAAAGCAACCTTCTCATTGTTCCCTCCACTGACATTCAAAACACCCAAACCTTGGAGGAATCCATGTTAATGTTACAACTCTCGCTGGAAGACAGATCTACACTATCTGCATTTGAAGTGATTGTTAATTTATTTATCAATATACTTCACTTTTAAATTTATGGTCAAAACTATAAATAAAAAATTAACAGGTACAAGCATTGATTAGGGCATAGTTTCTAGTGCATTAGAAGTAATTAAAAACTTTTTAATGTTTTCAACACGTTCAGTGTGGTTCGGGGTCAATTGGTCCTGTGACACATTTGCGGATAGTTACTGCACAGGGTTAATTTACCCTGTGTTGCAGTTATGGATAAATGAGGATTTAACCGTCAGCACTGAACGTGTTAAGTTGGAACTCAATAGATCTATTGAGAACACACTGAATGTATTAAGCAAGCTTTTAAAGTAATTAGAATTATTTTTTTTTGTCTTTATTGTGCTTAGAAATTCTTTACGTTTCACATCACATTCCTTTCAGTTATTGAAAAAAATTTATCTACTCCTTTAAACACATAATTCATATTTTGACAAATACTCTGTAAAAAATTGAGGAATCTTAATCATAGTTTTTATGGGTTTTTTTTCTTTAGTTTTTTTCATCTTTGCTGTGTTGCAATGTGCTCTTTAATGCTGCCTGCATTTCTCCATCTATATTTATTATGGTATCCAATATATTTTCATGCATATAGAAATCTTTTGTGTATAAGCTAACCAATTTGATTTATTGATGTAGTTATCTTAACTAAATAAAACTTGTATTTATCATAATTGTTTTTAATTGGTAATACATAACATTAAATAATTGTTTTAATACAAATTTTATTTGATACATTTTAATTGTGCAGTTAAATATGTAGAATTTTTTTCACAGAAACTTAGTAAAAAAAATCCTGATGAAACTATGGATGTTGCCAAATTATCAGAAAATTCTCCTAAAAATAGATATAAAGATGTGCTACCATGTAAGTAGTCAAAACTGTTATTGAACATAATTTGTAATTGAACAAATATACCTGTTATTTTCACAATAATATTTAGTTTTAAATTTCAACTTTTATAGCAAAATATAATGAAAAAAAATTTATATTCTCAAAATGTTTTTAATTGTTCAATTTTATTATGAAACTATGAATTCTTCTAAATTTTGCTATTATCAAACTATATAAAAAAGGAAGCATTTAAATTTTACTATAAATATTTAAACAACTTTTTCTCTTGTTCTAATTTGTTATATACATATTTTTCAATCGTATAAGACATTTTCTATTTTATAATTTCATGCCATCAAATAAGTTTTAATATTTTAAATAGCTATATATAGCATGGCTGTCTTAAAACAAAATTGAAAAATAGTGAAGCTACCATAGATAGAATTTTAAAATACGGAACTTCTTGACATCTAATCTTTAACAGCATTCATGTTGATTTTAAACTAAAATTACTATATAGATTAACTTTTTAACTCTTTCAGGTATAGATTTATTTTTCAATTGAGGTGATGCAAGTAATAGTCAAAGTGAGACTTACACAAGTTTTCCGCCAGTTGTACTAACTATCCTTTCCTTGGTTACTGAAAGCAACTGGTAGAAAAGTGGTGTCCAATTTGTCTAACTTTGACTTACACCTATTACTCAATATATTATGGTTCCAATTGGCATCACTGGGCCTGAAAGGGTTAAATATGTAACCCACTGTTAGGAAGCAATTCATTTAATTTTAACTTAATTGCTTCCTAAAGGACTTCTTAATTGCTTCCTTAACTTAATTCCTTCCTAAAGGGTTAAATATGTAACCCACTGTTAGGAAGCAATTCATTTAATTTTAACTCGCCAGCCACAACTTTCCATTTGAGAAATGTATGCAAATTTCTTAAAATGTTCGTCATTGTGTGTTGTGTAGGTTAATAAAAAAAACGCATTATATTTGCTTAAACTCCCATTTCTGTTTTCTTCTAATTGTCATTTATTCTCCTTTTCAGATGATAGTTCCCGTGTTATTTTAAATGGTGGGACAAGTGGGGATTATATTAATGCATCTTTTGTTAAGGTAAGTATTGGTTTGTAGAACTATTTTAGGTGTAATTTTTAATTAGGTATATAAATTTTATTTGCCACTTCAAGGTCCTCTTAAGGCCTATCCTGCATGAATGAGATAAACGTGTATGCGCTTTTACAAATGGCTCTGTGATTGGAGTGTACAAAGTATGTGGTTTGTATCCACCAATCGCATTAAAAAAATTCCTGCATATTTATCACATTCGTGTAGAATGACCCTAAACCTAATTTTGTTTAATGTTACTTTTCCTAGCAACACTTGTACAGTTTTTTTTTATTTTTAAACTAATTGCTTTTTTATCTTTAATGACCTTGTATACAAAAATAATTTAATTTAGTTTTAAAAGTAACTTCAAATAGACAGTAATTTATTTAGATTTTTTTTTTAATTTTTGTAATTTTGTTGTTACAAAAACTTTGTAAGAGAGAGAAGATAAAAATGCAAATTTAAATTTTTAATTTGTTATGTCTTGGTAGTTTTTTATAATAAATACTAACCTTCAAATACTTGTCCAAAATGTTATACGTTGAAAAGAGTTTAACATTTTAACTATGGATAATGCTGTAATTGATCCTTATTGATATCAACTGTAACTTATCCTTATTGATAGCTACTTGTAACTAAAACATAGTTCATAGAGTGCTTAGAACTTTATTTTTGTTTCATGTTCATAAAGGCCGTTATACAGTACTTAAAAATCCTTATTTTTGTCCAAAGAGTCCTTAGAAACTTTCAAGTTACCAAAGGCTCTTAGAGTGTCCATAAAATGACTTTACTATTAATCATTACTAATAAATTACAATAGTTAAATCATTTTACTACCTATATTAAAAAAAATTATCTTAATGTGAATAAACACAACTTTGTATCAAAGTAGGAAACCCAAAACTTGTTTGCTCCTAATAGCTTTTAGTTGATTGCACCTACTTTCCTCTTTAAGATTCATTTATTTAAAACAATTAAATATTTTTTTACTAAGAAGCATGTCTCTGACTTCATTGTTAACTTTTCATTACAAATATATATAATATTTTATTATTTACGTAAAATACGAAAGAGTTCAGTAAAATTTAGCATAGTTAAAAATGTGTAAATAACATCTAAACTTCACATTCAAATAATGAGTATAAAAACATGATTTCGGCTGCACTAACATTTTCGACCACGGGCCGCCACTGATGCATATCAACTGTATTTTAAATATTTCACTATTGAAGTAAGACATTTTGTACTCTAAACATTATGTATTTCGTATTCTAAACATTTTAAATGGAAACAAAACAAAATATGCTTTCTAGAAAATTATAGCACCTTGCATAATTATAATTAAGCATTCAGTGAATATATTTTTTTATTTTAATGATGAGAAAGATAGTCATTGGATATGCCCGAATGGCATTTCCCACGCCATTTTACCTAAGGCTGTAATATAATAAATATTTTTAAACTGCAAGGGTGAAAAATATTTAAAAATATGTGATTATTTTTAAAATGTAAGTTTTATTTCATAATCTGGTTAGTAGAAATAAGCTATTTTATATTAAACATTTTAATGTAATGATATACAGAACACCAATATGTTTAATAGTAAAGTTGTTTGCATGCCCATAATATTTTTAAAACTAAATTTAGCTTCAAAATATTGACATGGCTGCATAATTTAAGGTTGTTTATTTTAATTATATAAAATCAAAATAACTCAAGAGTATGAATTATAGAACATGGTTGGACAAAAAAATAATTTAATAACAAAAAATTCCTATTGGGAAATTTTGCTGTTATAAAAGTCATGGTTAATCTTGTGTGGTATGGTTCTTTTATGTTTTATTATTGAAATCGGCCATGTGTTCATAAATTGTTGTTTGTTTCAGATGTGTCTACCTCACCCTAGGAAAGCTAACGACTACATTGCTGCCCAAGGTCCTCTCCCACAAACATGCAACGACTTTTGGCAGGTATGACACATATAAGTTACAGTAGACCCTTCCTACAACAACCCTTTCTTTATAACAAACATCAGAACCATTCTCATTTGATGAGGTTTTCTTATTTTTTATAACTATTTTTTTTATAGTAATTGTCACTTGCATTGGTCATATGAGGAGTCGTTATATGTAGGATATAATATACTTGTAATCATTGCCTTAATATATTTCAACTTTATTCTGTGTGTAATTCCAAATCAACTCTTTGACTAAATATCTAATTGACTGTGTAATCAACATTATTGTAGTTGTGCAAGCTTAATATTAGCTGTTGCAACTTTTTTTGTTATTTATATAAAAGAACATAAAACTTTAAATGCATGAATCACTATCATTTAAAAAATCATATAACATAACTTGGCAAAGGATTCATATAACAAACTTATTTATTAGTCTATTGTTAGTTTTAAAAAATATTTATTTTACTTTAAATATTAATAAAAGGTTTCATGTGTATTGTTTTTTCAAGAAAGACTTGTTCATCTTTTTTTTTTTCTTCTTTTAAATTAAAAAAAAAGTTTTACAATTAATAATAAAAATGTTTTTAAATATATATTACATACTGGAAAAAAAATACCTATTTGTCAATTCCATCTATGAAACTAATGATGTGAATGTTACCACCTTTCTGTGAATAGTAGTTTTATTCTCCCCTTAAAGTCATAATTATTTTGACATCCAAGTGAGCCAAACTAAATTCAATCAATCTCTTTTCCCAGATGATCTGGGAGCAAAAGTGTGGCATCATTGTCATGGTGACTCCCCTGCAGGAGCGTAACCGTGTTAAGTGCCACCAGTACTGGCCCGACCTGTACCAGGCTGGGGAGTACAATGAGATGCAGGTCACCTGCTTCAGCGAAACCACATCTACCACTGGCATTACCAGGGAATTCCTTATCAGCCATCAGCAGGTAGAGGTCGAAATTTACACCAAAAAAATAACTGATTTTTCTTTCAGCAGCAATTGATTTTTTAACCCTGAGAGTAACACAATAATAGCTGTTGCAATCCCTCCTTCTTCTCTCCCTTAATGTTCAAGACCAATTGAAGACATGGGTGAAAGAACCAGAAAGCTCCTCTTTTTCTGATTTATATTTTTCCACTTATTCTTATAAAGAAAAAAAATTCTTTATTGATTGGGCCAAACGCCAGACAGCTCTAAGCAATGGCTATTGATATATAAAGGAAGATAAGCTGTACTTTTGCCCCATAACAAGAAATGTAATTTGTTTTTGTTCATCCTGAACAATTTTTAAAACTGGAGCTGCCTGGTACTTACACACATGCCTTCAATTGATGTGGTATTCCGCAAAGTACTGGTTTTAGACTCAATGTCCCTCTGTCCATGTCAACGCACCAATATTTGGTGTCATGGTGCGATTTTTTTTTTTTAAAAAACAATATGTTACTATCAGAGCTTAAATAATAATGATGATAAAAGAATTATTGCCATTGTAATAAACATTGCATACCTACCAATTTGTGCAAATTCACAGAACAGGCAACAATTTTAAGCATTTTGTATGGTTAAAATATTAAATTATAAATTAGTGGCTTGGTCGTCAACTGGCATAAGTCACAAAAATCCAAAAATTAACTAACATTTTCTGTGACTAGGCAGCTACATTTATCATTTGGCCAAGTGTCATGAGTTGTAGTTCAACAGGTTGCCCAATACTGAGTTTCATGTAATTTCACTTAACTTTATATTAACACATAATATTTATGAGTTACAAACTTTAAATGCTCTTATCTCAAAACTGTGTGACCAAGCCATTCAAATTTTTGTATGGTATATGTACTCTTTTTGACAGCTAAAAAGCCATTTAAACAATAGAAATAACAAAGATTTTTTTAAAAATATATTGTTAAATTGCCCTTTTTTATTAAAGATTTTTTCTCAGAATGCTTTTTAACACTATTAACATAAACCACTTATAATTAAACATCTATTTAACTAGTTTTAATTACCAGTAAAAAAGTTATTTTTCATACTAATAAAACAAACATTTGTGTAATGTTACATGGAGCAATTTATTCAAATGTGTTTTAAAAAGCATTGTACAGATTTTATTTTTGAAATATTGGCATGTCATAGAAAATTGGACATTTATGACTTAACATATATTATAATACAAGATTCAAATTCTACGGGGCCATAACATAACCTTTGAGTCTTTGGACTTTTGCAACTATCTGACTGTTAAGCTTTTTGCGATGCCTATGGTTTTTTATTCTTCCTTTTAAGGACAATGGGATAATTTTGGCTTAAGCATCACACTAATCTAACATATTATAAACTTGATATTAAGAGAATAGCATTCTGTTAACATACAATTTATTTTCTAATTTAATTTTATTGTTGTTTCAAAATAAGATTTTAAAAAATATATACATTTTAATCAAATTTGAAGCATTTTTTTCAAATTCTTTCGGAAATTTGATATATGGAATGGAGAGGTGAATGCTATATGCGAAATGTATAATTTATTAATACAGCCTTTGTTCAGTTAAATACTGTAGTTGGTTTAAATTAAGTTTATAAATTAAAAAGTTTATAATAGTTTTTATTTATTTAAATAAAATGCATACATAATCAAGAAGAATCATTGTAAAATGTCAAAAAATTACATCTTTTACATTCATTCCATGAAAATTTTGTATCGGCTTTCCATGCTTCTAAATGTGTCTATACATTTACTATATAACTTTTATAGAAACCATTTTGACTGCCATTTACAAATTTAAATTTTGATTTATATCAGCATGACACAATTTTGGTAATATGAGAATTGGAAATAAATTCAGTTATTCAATATAATACTGTTTCTCTAGATGTTATAACATATCTAATAGAGTTATGATAGCCATTTACTACTATTTACAAATTTGAATTTTGATATATATCAGGAATCACATGATGATTATGATTATATATGATTATATATGAAATATGATATTTTTAAATAAGTTCAATGTAATATTGTTTCCCCAGGTGAACGAAGAACGCCATATAATCCAGTTGCAGTATGTTAATTGGCCGGACCATGGAGTTCCTGTAGATTCATCTGACTTTTTAGAATTCGTCCAACACCTCAGGAACCTGCGAAGAGACGTTGGCGAGACTGTTGCGGTGCACTGCAGGTAAAAACTATTTGAAAGCAATAAATGAATGTGCTTTCGATGATTTGTGAAGGATAATTGTATTTGATTGCCATAATCCTTTCATTCTGGCATTTGTCAAACCCCATTTGATGACTAACTTTTACTTATTGATCTGTACAATGCATATCAAATATAATATAGTTTATATTTGTCATTTGTGACTGCCAAAATAGGAATTTAAACAAATACTCTCAGAAATCTTTTTTAAAAAAAATACAAATGTCATAAATATTTAATGATTAAATTGTCTTAATTTTTTTTATAAAAGTTAATAATGCAATTTTTCCTAAAGCTACAGATGCGCCTAGCCAGTTTGGCACTTGTAAAACACCAAACAACCTAAAGCTACAGAAATGAACTACAACTTGGAAAAAGCAAGTTGGGTGAAAATTTTCCAATTTAAAAAAAAAATAGTTGCTAAATAATTAAACGTTAGTCAAACAGATTTTTTGTAAAATATAGTTTTTAAATTGCATTAGAAACCTCAACTCGAATCCAATTAAATTGAAAGTTGTATGCTATAAAAGACAATTTCAAAGGTTAGCAGGTGGCGGATTCTTTAAGAAAAACATAAATTTATTTCATAACATAATTACAAACATTCAAAGGGAAGATGGATTAACACAAATTCTTCTGTAACTGGCTTGGATACTAATATTGAAGTTAATCACAATGTAAATTTAATTTACATATAGGCATTTATGAACTTCTTCACAAAATTGTAATGGTGATTTGAAACATTTCAATCAATGTCATAAAATCAGAACTTTCTACTGAAACTGTATGAAAAATATTGATCTGCTGTTTTTAATGTCTAAATTATTGTAGTTAAAACTATTTTACTTATTTCTAAATCGTTTCTTTAACAAATGTAGGCTAATTAAGTTGCCGTGTTAAAAAATTGCCACATAATCGAACTTATACTGTATCTTAGAAATATGAAGATTAGTTATTAATTTTTCCAATTCTATTTGCTCTAAAGGAAACTCTATCAACAGTTAACTTCTATTAGTCGTCACTTCGATTTCTTTCTTACTTCTTAAGTTGCTGACATAACTTAACTTCATTTTTTTTTACATACTTATGCTATTAAAACCGAAATCTATTTTTATGTTAATCATTTGTATTAGAAATTTTTTATTTGTGCATTTTCTGTTTTTAAAACAATGTTTTCAGCTATTTTTATGTACTGGAGTCTTTGCAGCTAAGAAAATAACTATTTTTCTTAATACAACAACATTGAAATATTACAACAACAAAAAATCTATATCTTGAGACACAATTGGTATATTTTTCTCAATATTCGAAGTAATCTTGACCCCCCAGAACTCTAAATAAAAACCATGATATATTTACAAATATAATATTGTCAAACCAACAATGAATATTCTAATGTCAATATTCCAAAACTGCAATAGTTGTGTTCATGTCGATTAGTATCATAAATTCGTATAAACCCTTTGGTTATAAAATTTTCCACAAAATTACTGTATTTTTAACCTGTAAATATAAGGCATCTACATTAATCTAAATTATACCAAAATTATCTTGCTTCAATGAACAATAGTATTAACCCCGCACAGTATAAATATATCAAAAACTCACATTTAATCGAAGCCTATTTAATTTCAAATATAGATATCATTATAAAAAGAATTATTATACAAATTCGTTGCAATCAATCACATATATTTTTTAAGGGAGTTTCTTTCGAAATTTTTCCTAATAATTCCTGTAAATTTTGTAACACAACAGAAAATGAAACCTGGGCTCATATATTTTTAGTCTGTCCAATTTACGATGCATTCAGACGAATATACTTATCATCAATTGAATCCAGTAACATTTCAACCCTCCTAAAATTTTACAAAAAAGAATTGTTTTGTTTTTATAATTACGCAATCTCTGTTTTAAAATTCCAGGAGGACTTGATCAGTGAACTTGTGCAGGAATAACAGATTAAACCCCTAATTCTAATTGCTCATGTAATTTATTTTTGTCTTTTTTTGCATATTTGTTCAAATTGTGTTTTTTGTATCCGCTTTTGATAAATTATTTGACCAACCTTTGTAAATGGGCAACGGCCCACTACAATAAACTTATCTATCTATCTAATCTAAATTATAAGAAACTTTTAATAAAATATGCCAGTGTGTTTAATGAGATGCGTGTCTTGTATGTTTCAGTGCTGGTGTTGGCAGGACCGGTGTTCTTATTCTGATGGAAACGGCTCTCGCTTATATGGATGCTGATGAACCTATTTACCCATTGGAACTACTCAAAACAATACGAAATCAAAGGGTGATGATGGTTCAAACTGTGGCAAGTTTTTATTCTTCGCTTCTCCACAATTATTTTAACTTTATTATAGCTCTTTATTTTAAATTCCTTAACATATACTGGTGTTTGAAATCCAACACAGTTTCAGATGATTATTTATTGCTTTAAAAATCTCTCTCTCTCTCTCTCTCTCTATATATATATATATATATATATATATATATATATATATATATATATATATATATTAGATATAGATATAATTCTCTTATGCAGTGAATGAAAATTCCAAAAACAAATAAATATGTGTTAATAACCAAATGTGTCTTTTTAAAACTTATTTTTATATTATTTTAAATTGATGAAATGTAAAAAAAAAATACATTTAAATAAAATAATTAATGAAAGTAATCAAAAAGCAGTAAACTTGATGTGCATTTTAGTTTGTAGAATGTTCAGAATTCAACCTCTATGTATTGTTATGCGAGTAAATAACTTTACTTTTAATTCTAATATTTAGATTTTTTTTTAGTTGCATTTCTGAATATTCACATTCAGGATAAAATGCACAGTCTAGTTACCTTGCATTCAATCATTGAAAAATATTAATTGAGAAGATTTCTTTGTCAAATCTTTAAATTAAAACCATCCTTACTTTCCTTAAAAACAAATATAAAGAATATTTTTTAAATAACAGCTTTCAGAAACAGAATTATAAAAATAATGTTGAAGTAGTTGGTACTTTTAAAGTTGATATATCTAAATTTGATGGTCATTACTTTTTAGAGGATTTTTCAAAATTTTATGTTATTTAAGATATTCAAAAGATTTGATTATACCTTTAGTTATATTATATACCTTTAGTTATTTTATATATATATATATATATATATATATATATATATATATATATATATATATATATATATGCATGCATTGCACTCCCACTTAAGGTTACAGCCCTGGTATCTCTATTTCTAGAAATCAAGCACTGCATGTATATTATATTAATATATACTATAATATATATATAAACATTGAGGCACTTTGATTTTATTGGTTAAAGGTATTTGTTTGTCTTGCTAGTAATCCAGTCTATTCAATGGCAAAATCTTTCCATTATAGGTCCAATATAAATTTATCTGTGAAGCCCTCCTGAAAGCATATAATGGTAAGCATACTCATTAAATAAGACTCTTGAATATTAATGGATATTTGTGTTGCCCCTTATTTATACAATCTATCAACTAACATTCAAATCCTAATTATTTTATTTCTTTTACTAAAAAATATAACTGGCTTCAAGGTCACTCTTAAAATTTGTCATTATTTTAAATTACTACTTGTTTGCTTATTGATGTCTTACATCATCATGTAACAATGTGTGGGAGGGGGGAGAAAGTTTATAAAGAAAAATCTTATACATGCATTAAGTAAAAGTTTTATTTAGAATTTTTTTTTTTTTTTAAAAATAAGCTTTTGTCCTAATTAAATACATTTCTAAAAATTAGTTTTTAAAATTTTTAGTCTACCTGAGAAAATGTATATTTTCATAAAATATCCAAGTTGTAATAATTCAGTTTGGTAACATATTTACAGAAAATAAAGTTAAAAACTACTTTATGTTATTAGAACCCAGTGTACATTATAAACACCTAACCATTTTGAGACAATTCCTGTAAGCATGCATCCTGTGTAATGCTCATTTTTTTTTTATCGTAATTTTAAAGTAATGTGATATCTTTATAAATGCCTTTTGGATAAACATGTGTTTGTGCAGTACTCCACTCATTCTGTTAAACTGCCCAACATTATGAAATATATACCCCTAAGTATGGAAATTTTACCATCTAAGGCTTTGCAAAGTGCTCCAAACTGTGATACTTTAATTTAAATCATTCTGTGCATGGAAAACACAAAATATTTTAGGTCCATACATTTCAAAGTTTGTTTTTTCCTGAAAAAAAAATCTTAATTTCTTTTACTGTGCTTTTAAACTTATGATGTATGTAAACTGTGTGAACCTAAATATTCAATTAAGATATAATTTTTCAGACAGATGCAAAAGGATGAAAGAAGAGTGAATGAGTGTAGATACCTAGTGATCAGCCCGAGTCTTTCCAGTGATGTGTAAAGTGCCCCGTTTGTCCTACTACAGCTACTTTAGGGTGTTTTTTATATATATAAGTACAAACTGCTCTTCGCAATGTTGACTGCATTTTTCTATGAGAATACATTTGTATATAAGATAGTGTGAAAGAGAAACTATGTAGCATAAGTGGTCTAGGCTTTTCAAGATGTAGTAAATATATATATTTGGATTTGGAATCTCAATAAATTTAATTTATATGGGTGTGAAACAGAATGGCATATCTACAGAAGTAATTGTATAATTAAAACTAACAAAATCTGCTGAAGATGCATTTCATATGACAAAGGCGCAAAATAGCACTTGTATTTTTAATAGAAACAAGCGCTTTCGAATAAAATGTTCCATAGAGCTTTTACAACAATAATTTAAATCGTAACTTATCAAAATGTGTGTCGCTCGTGTAAACTGAGTGTTGAACTCAGCTCATTTTGAAGCATTCAGCATGTAAAAAAAAATGTTTTTTTGTAAACTTACAATACCTTAAAAAAAAATTATGAAGATATTACTTATTCTATCTGAACTTGGCAATTAATAACTTTTATGGATTTAAATTTTATTATTTTAAAGATTTTGGTTTAAAACAGTTCACAAATAACTTGATTGTAAACTAATTATTTTACAAATGTGTAATGTACAAGAACTAAAAAAAATATAATTCCAGAATTTTTTTATGCATGTCACGCACAAAATCTAAAACTGTTCTATTATTTATTTTTAAAAACATTGCTTTATCATATGCAAAAACAGCTAAAAATCAAATTTTTATACCAATTTAATGGTTATTCAAAATGTTATGAAAAATGTTAATTGACTGAAATGTTATGTGTCTTATGACAAGTGGCAATAAATTGAAGGTATTACTGCAACAAGTGTAGTGTTTCATAAAACAAGCTACATTAGTTCAGTAAGCTTAGTTATTAATTTTTCTAGGAGAATATCTCTTAGCTGGAATAGTAGCTTGCAATTGCTATTTACTGATAGTTGTAAGGTTGATTTCCCGATTTCTTACAATTCAATGACAACAAAGCATGTTACATAATAATATGATAGATAATTTTACCCTTTAACACTCAGGAAATTATAACTGAAAGTCCGATATTGACAATCACCGAAAGTTTAGAAAATGCAACAATTAAAATCACTAAATAGTTCGGGTTTAATTATAAATCCTGTAATATTATTTTAGTTTACTAAAATACCAGTCCAGAATGCACATTTAACCCTTAATGCTTGGTAGGCTCCGTTGCTACGGAAATATTTCTGTTATCTATAACCTATATAAACGAATAATTTTTATAATATAAAATTGGCATATACATGTTTACAGCCCTCACAATAAAATTTGAAGCATTAATAAATTAAACTTCGTCTATAAATGCATTGTATAAAATAAAGTATGCTAGCTGCAAATATTTATATTTTCCTTAATCATGAATATGAATTTTTATTGTCAGTTTTAAAAGTATAATATGCATCAAGACATTATAAATAAATTTTTTTAATGAGAATGTGTAAGCGAATAATTCAAAGTATAGTTAATAAAAAAAAATTGTATGAAGCCTGTCATTCTTTAAGATGTCACAACCAATAGAGCTAAAAAAGTACATAAAAACACTACACTACTTTAAATAAAATGAAAGTCACCTGTCATAAGTGCCATGTACTTGTTCAACCAAAAAAAAGTAATTTTTTATTGAAAGATTTGCTTTTTCTACATTTATAGAAATTTTTCTCTGGATGTATAAACTTTCTATATGTATTGTATATTGTGTTAGATATAGAAAATAAATCATTTTTAATTGAAATATCAGTTTTAGTTTCTTATCGTATCATAAAACTCAAATATGTAGTTTGCTAAATTATTCTTTTTAAGACTGCATCCAAAAATACTCTATTAATCTAATTCTTTAACATTAAAGCAGGTATTGAAATTTATCAGATAAAACACCTACCAAATCTTAAATTTTGTTTGCTAAACACATTGCAGAACATATATTTGTTTTCTGTGTCCAAGTATTAATAACTTATTAAGCCTTACACTTGCAAATGAAATTTGTATCCAATGTTCAAATTGAGAAATTCGTGTCTTAACCCTTTGCACCCCACAATGTCCCCTTTCAGGGGCACGCATAAGTATTTCTTTTGGTTCCCTGTTCTTTAAAATAAATTAGAACAACATGATCTTGCATTTAGAAAACATTAATTTTTTTTTTCAACTAGTTCTTTTACCATATCCAAATCAATTACTATTTTTGTCCTATATGCTATAAGCATAAAAAATTATGAAAAAAATAACAATTGCACAACTGCGCTGTACAAAGAACGCAAAGGTGAAAGGTGTTCTTGAAGTGCAAAGAGTTCAAAATTTACCTACTCTAAAACTGAAAGAAAAAACACTAATACAAATAATTAAATTTTATATTATTATTTTTAAATAAATCTAACAGAAAAAATGTGGCTATGATGAACTTGCATAACAAATATTCAAGATGCACTTCAAATTAAAAAAAAATCTTATGAATCTTGATTTTAAAAAACAACTATTCCACACCACAAGTCAATCACACATTCACCAACTCAACTTCCTTTTTCATACCTTTTAACAACTCCAACCGCTTCTTTGTTGGAAACTTAGGCGCAAACAACCAATAATTCTCACTACCATCTGCATTGAACTGCCTCTCCCCCTTCCTTCCCAGCAGCTCTCTTAAAGCTTTGTTCTTCAGCAGAGCCTTCTCATAGAACTCAATCCCTCCCTCAAGGTACTCCGGACCAGTCGAAGCGGCCATTTCGTCGTATTTCTTCGAACTAATATGTCTCATTGGGTCTCTTAAACACCTATACAAGATGAATCCCAAAAAAAAGCAAAATCCATAGAAGGACAAACGACTTTTGATTGTGGAAGTTTGGAATGCATTCTTTAAAATGTTCACCCTTCTTGCCATCTCGGCAGATGCAAGGAAGCTGGCTGTTGCAATGGACGCATTGTCCAGAATGTGCCAGACGTCACAGGAGTAAATCTCTCGCATGATGCCAAACTTCTTCGCCTGGTTGGAGAGGGTGAGTGCTGTGATTAGGTCTTGGCCGTCCACGATCCAGTCTATCGCGTTGTGGCCTTCCAGTCGTAGCTGGCCGAAGTCGATGTCCCTGGAGTCCTCGAAGTAGAACGGGAGGCCTACCATCGCGCCCCAGGGAGAGTTGGTCCCACCGATGTGGAACATATCGTTGCCGATAACGTTGAAGAATCTCAGCTTCGATTTTTCGTTTGATCCTAGTGTGCTGTCATTGGCAACCTGTAAGACAAGAAGAGAAGGATCCATTTTGTATTTGGAATGTTACAATAAGTATGACTAATTTTTTTTAAAAAACTAGTTATGGGTGTGTGGTTGCAGGCTTTTTGCAGATTTAAAAAAAAAATTTATTAAGATATTACTCAGAAGAGTTGTGACAGAAGCGTTTTACTTTAAACATTGTTTTAATAGGTTATTGAAATAGAAATGGGTCGACAATGAAAAACCTCACCAACAAAAGGAAGATTAAAAAGCTGTTCCATTTGACACTGCATGCCATTCATTATATATGTTGCATATTAATGGCTAAATGGACAATCCTCGTATGTACACTTTTGGAGACTTTCAGACAACAAAAAAAGATTTCAAGCATGGTAGGAACTACGAGGATTTGTTTTTTAAACATGCACAACAAATTTATTATTTAGAATGGACATACAATGTTTGTGCAAGAAAAGAGAGCTAGACCTCCTTTACATTGACATCCTAGTCCCATTTCTGCCAAAAAATAGCCTACAATGGATTGTGTATTTACCAAAAATATATACTTTACTATATTTTAAGATTTTACATGCAATTTCCTGATTTCACATCAAACAAGTCCAAATAACATCAATGATGCTATTTAGCATAAAGTTATACAGTTGGAATACATAACCTATAGATATTTAAGGTTTATTTTGATACCCTCCATATAACTGATTTTAAGTACATTTTACTCCAATGAATTTAATTAAACTCTTATATTTATCTCATTTTATGAAATTGTAAGACCAAACAAGAGAACTATGTTATATCTTTTCATAGAAAAAAAAACTTACAAATTCTAAAAACTTATTCTAGTCGTGTATTATATAAGAAGTTGTGTATTTACAAGTGTATTATACAAGAAAAAAAATTATAACAGTTGAACTTGTCAACCTGAATATAGTACTTGCTGCAATTGTTGCAAAACCAGATCTTTCAAAAATCAACACAAATCAAAAATCGCACCCAAATTTATTTTGAAATAAAGACTGTGGTGCAAGTTATTTATTTATATATATATATATATATTAGTTAATCAGTGTTCACTCTAGAAATAAAAAGGGGCAGGGCGCTGTTGGAAGTAAAAGGGCACCCCATTTTTGAAAAGGCATTTCTTGTTTTTAAAAGGGCACTTTCTAAAAAAATGTTTTGTGTGGGCGTGGTCACACATTGACGCATCGGACCCGTGACCAGAAAAAAAAAGAGTTCCGATTTGTTGGTTGACATTGCGCCAAAGCTGCATATTGGGCTATTGCTAAATGTTTGGGGCGTATCTCGAAGGAAAGACCCGTACAAAATTGACGTCTCTTTATGAAAATATTATTTGAAATCTAAAATTTGACATTTTTAAATTATTGTTTACCCTAAAAAGCAATTCTGTAAGTAGGAATTAGATCCCTTACAAAACTTATAAAAAGGCTACTTAAATCCAATATTTAGTAATAAAAGGCCTAGTCTTGCAAACCAATCCCTACCTAGTCCCAAACATTATTTTTTAAAAAAAAAACAGAAAAAAAAACTTAGAATTTCATATGCAGGCACAGGCAACCAATAGGATTTGTGGAATGCCCCGTGCTCGAAATTACCGCGGAATCATCGCGATTTCACAACACGCGTAGTTATAAAGGAGTTTCTTTTTCTACTGTCATAATTCACTTAATTCCCATTTACACGCACATTTTTTTTAATCGATGCCATTTTTAAAGACAACTAGGGAAGCAATGATGCTTGCGCTTGACTGAAAAGGGCAAGAAGGGCGGAATTTTTTCAAAAGAGGGCGGCATTTATGAAAAAAGGGGCATGAGGGCGCTATTTAGATGAAAAAAGGGCGGGCAGGGCGGACCGCCCTTCAAAAAACACCTAGAGTGAACACTGAGTTAATAATTAATAAACATTTAGAAATGAAAAATTTAATTACTAAATAATTAAATTTAATCTTTATAACATATTTTGCCATTTATAATTTGATCCAAAATTGAACTCTCTTCTTACTCATCTTTTAGACACATAACTGCATGTAGGAAATGTGTGATTAAAACTAATGTGTCATATGATGTTTGAAATATGGTTCAAATTAATTTGAAATTGAGAAGCTGCTAAATGTACTTGTGTGATTCTAGAATTAAATTCTTCTAGATAATTTACACTTTCAACAGACGTGTTATCATTTAAAAAAAAAATACTGTAGCAAGTTCCAGTTTTAAAATGCTGTAACTTGAAAATGGCATTTTATTTCAGATTAGGTAACTCATAACATTCAGAAAAAAAGGAACTCTATTTTAACATACATATTCAAATTTTACAGCACATATGACAAAGTACATGATAACTGATATTTTATAATCATAATATAATACAAAATAAGATTGTTATAAAAATATTAAACTTAACTTTTAAACTACTAATACTAAACTTTTACTTTTCTTAACTTCATGTCCTTATACCCAATACCGACAGCAACATACTAAAGTAGTCACATAACAAGTAATATAACACTTTTTTTTAACAAATTTAATTTTAATATATATTCTTTTATAAATACAGTAAATTTGGTAATTCACGAATCTCAAGATTAATTATGTGTTTTCAAGTTACTGAGTACATTGACGCATGGAATACATTTGCCAATATTTTATTTTGTTTTAAAGCGAGTAAAAATATTCTAACTTATATATTAGTGCAACACATGTCCACATGTGTTTTAATGATTAAAAAAATTGTAGAATAAAATTAATAAAAATGAACTTATAAAGTTCTACAATTCAAGAAAGTTGTAAAAAGAAATTAATTCCACAATATATTTAAGAATGCAAGCTGGGTATTTAATATTTTTTTTGTTGCCATTATTACAATAGAGATGACCGAATTACCAAATTTTGACAAATACTGAATGATGAATATTTGGTTAAAATTTCAACTGAATATTCGGCATTTGCCGAACATTCAGTTTAAATTAAAACCACAATATTTCCATTAAAAATAAAAACTCACTAAATTTTTTTAATTTTAATGTAATCTTACAGGTTGAATTTCCAATAAATTATAAAAAAGTTTTACTATAAACCATACTAAAGATTTATTAATATTTAATAAAATTTGTTTTTAATTATATAGAGATAATTCTTTTTAATAACTTAGAACTATCTTTTAATGCGAGACCTACTGAAATAACAAAAGTGGCTCGCAAGTACGTCTCTAAATATCTAACCTTGATGTCTACAAACAGGAAACATTTATGAGTGAAAGTGCAGTAAATAGTCTACAACCTGTATGTGTGAAAATGCAGATCGATTTTCTGCCTCATAATTATTGCATTTTGATTAAAATTGTGCTTATTTTTAAAAGGTAACATTTCCTTAACAATGTTCCAATTGAAATATATTCTCCTTTGAAAATAAGCTCTTCAATTAATGATTACATGACATTATAGTATGCACATTGAAACTTTATTCCCTATTATGTCAAATTTAAGAAATTAAATTTTTTTTAACAGTTTCAGGGATGAACACTATCTTAAATATAAATAAAATATAGAGGGGGGGGAAAACACTTACAAGCCTTGTAAGTTCCTGTAGTTTGGATGAAAGTGGTTTTCTAGCACCATCCCTAAAAATATTATAAATGAAAAATTTCGATATCAAATATTATAACAAAAATATATTGATGATTTGACAGCCAATACAAGCTTAAAAAAATATAAGTATACATATAAAAATGTATAAGTAAACATGCAAATAATAATAAAAAAGAGACAGAAGGATCAAATCAAATAGAAAAAAGGATAAATTATTATTAAAAAAAAGTAAAAACAGCTCAAATCCAGCATTGAAAGTTGTTTTCATTAAGATAAATGAAAAAAAAATAATAAATACTGAGGTAAACCATTCAATTTCATTCAAAACCACATTACACATTTGTGTAAACATATGGCTTATGATTTCTCACAAACAATTCAATCAATGATTTCAGAGTGGGAAAAGGAACTTTTAAACAGTTAAACCATAAACATTTAAAACAATACAACCTCTATGGCTTTAACAACTCTACCTAGAAACTAGCAAATAAAAAGGCTTATTGGAAAATTACCTATATTTTCCCAATATAGATAATGTTACATATTTTTTAATCACTTAAAAACCCATGCCTTCAACCTACAAATCCTTAAGAGAAAATTTGATTATTACAGATAAAACAATTTTCCATTTAAAAAAAATTTGTATGTGTGTATCTAAGATGATTTAGGATTAAATTTATAATTGAAGACTAAACAATTATCTTCTAAATGTTGTTTTATATCCACACATTTTTTATGAAATATTTTTTATAAGTACATTTCTAAGGAAGAATTTTATACCAGTTTTTTTCCCCGAGATATTTTCTTGAAATAAATAAAAATCATCACAACTTCTGTTGTGATAGTATCAGTGTCAAATAGGTTTTTCTGTTTTTTAAAATTACAAATTTTACGAAATATTTGCACTAAAGTAAAAATTGGTCCGTTGCTATTTTATTTTTATCAACTAAGAAAGAAACATTGACTATATTTTTGTAGTTCAGTCCTTGAAAATTTTGGCATAATCTTACTTTCTATTATGCTCATCAAAAATCTATGCATCTAAGAATAATCTAACTTGCAATATCCATCTAACTTGTAATATCAATCAACTAAATTTAAAATGATTTGGGGTAATTTAAATCACTGCACTGATTTACCTAAATCTCTAATTATATGCATTTGAATGTTAGCTCAATATAACATATTTATTATGAATTCAGAAAAGGTAGCAGAATAAGGAGGAAAAGGTTTAATTTTTAATTTCCTTAAATAACTATTTATATTTAACCAATTTACCAATTTTAATACAATAAATAACAATTTTATTAACATATCAATTTTACTTAAAAACTTAAGTCCTTAATGAACAATAGCTAAATAAATCATTTATAATTAAAAGTTGAACCATCTTCACATATGCATTGTAACCTTTTCTGTCACATTTTGTGAAAATTAATAACTTATAAAAGTAAATTTAGTGATCGAAGTATTGAATGTGCTTTAAATACTTATACAACATAGACAAGTACACATACCTTACCCATAAAAAAAAGCTTTTCATGACATTACAATGTGTGCTTGTAATAAAAATTTGGTATTCAAATTTTATTTAACCCTTAGAATACCATTGTTTAAACATCTTTTATACACGAAATTAAATATGCGAGAGATGTTCCCAAACGGAGGGAATGGAATTTTTATAAAGCTTTAACATCAAGGCTGACAAATAGGAAGGAACATAAAAGCATCAAGTGGCCTCTGAGGCCTACAGTATCGCTGTTATATACAAAAGATACACTTTTCATTCAACATTTCATATAAATAAATAATTTTTTAAAAATTTAAATGCACCTTACTTTTTTATTTTTGTTATGGCACACATTTTCAGATCAATAAAGATATGATATCGCATAATTTTAGTGGTGTAAGTAAGGAGCCTGGATAATCAAATCGTAAGTAACCACAAAATGTCATATCTTGTTGTTAAATGTAAACCTTTTTTTATAAATAGTATAAATAATATAATTTTATCACTATATTTTCTTCCGCGATTTGCTCAATGTTATCTCTAAAATGAGAACACTATAAATCACAGCATGGAAGATAGTTTACATTGTTCCAATTAATACTAGATGTGTCACTATGACAATTATATTTCTTAAACTTTACAAGGTGGGAAGTTGGTATTTCAACCAGAATCCCACGTTAAAATCAAACCCCTGCCTTCTAAAATGATTAAACCAAATTAAAAGAGTATTCTTTACAATAAATTTAAGCAAATCAAACAAAATGTTCATATAAAAGTATAAGCAAAACAAAATCCCATAAATTTTAATACATAACAAGAAAACTTTGCTTGCTAATGCTTTTTAATGGAGTGATAAAAAAAAATCCAAAATTTTGACAATCAATCAATTACAGCCTATCGTACGTTTTTGTTCACAGTTTTTTATAATCGCATTTTCTAAATTTAAGTATTTTAAGACTTTACAATGAATATAAAATCCTTGAATAAAATTGTAAAGTAAAGCATTTACGGTATTGTGGAATAGGTAACATCACGAACTAATTGTAGAACACATACAAGTAATCATATTATAGAAAAAAATTCAAAGGAAGTTACAAATATATACCATTACACTCATGCAAATTTAAAATATTAATTTTTCGTCAATAAAATAAGTCAAACTAATTTATTTGAATAGACTTTAAATCATAAAAAGGTTATATCACCTATATACTTGGATGATGTTTTTAAACTGGTTTTGTAGTGGCCCATGAAATGCAACTTGTGCACCAAAAATTGAAGCGCCGGTGAGTCCAACGCAAGTATAAGTGAACATTTTGCCATTCTTTGTAGCAAACCAAGAAAGAAATCTTGACATGTTCCTAAAATATAATTTATTTTTAAAAATTAAACTCCGAACTCCAATTCAACTGAAATATTTTTAAAAATTGATACAAACAGGAAATGACAACTTACTTTTCTACATCTTCCACAATTGAATAAGACAGCAGTTTTCTCACCAGCAACTTATGAACATATCCTTAGATAGAGTTGGCAGACTCCATACAATGAATGTGTTATACAAATTTGAAATATTATAATTGCGGAAGATTAGAGAAAAGTAAGTTGAAAAAAATTATCAATAAATTAAGATTCCAAACCCCTAAGGTTTTGATTTAACTAAATTTTATATTCAGAATCTTTAAAATACATATTTCAATGTTAAACTCTTCTCTTGTCCTATAACAGTGAACTGTTTGGAAACAAGGTGTTTGTGAGGCTTTTGCTCTTCATTTCATGATGAGTTCCCTTTTATTCGCTCCCAAAGCTCTCAGTGTTAAAAGGACAAACTGAGCCTTAACACAAGAAAAAGACTGAGTATATTCCAATGTTTGTTCAAATAATGAACATACTATTCCGAAAAATATCACAAAACAAATTTCAGCAATTGTAATTTAAGAAAAATAAATAGGAAATGAAAATAAACATTTAAAAACATAAATATTGAGATCATTCAGTATAAAATCTCTTAGATACTTTCAATATGATAAGAAAAGATTTAGACATTCATCAAATCTTAAAAAATTGAGAAAATCAGAGATTAAAATTTTTAAATATAAAATTATCCTGCTAAAAAATATTTTTATATTTTAAATTATGAACCTTCAAACATAGAATTTCAGACAAAATATCCAAATAAATTAAAAAAATGTGAATTTGTTCTCCTATTTATTATTTTTAGGAATATTTTTCTTAACCTCACCGACAAGGTTTTGTAAAGCATTAGTAAAGTAAGCTATTAAGCTGTATATGAAAAAACAACTCAAATAAAAACTCATCAATCTAAATTAATTAATTTATTCACAAATCAATTCATTTATAACAAAAAGCAATACAAATATGCAAGTGCAGATACTTCCATGTGTATAACCAATTGATTAGATTGGAGAGAAAATTGAGTAATTATGAATACCTAGATGTCTAGACAATTAGAAAATACATGTAGTACATATATATATATATATATTGGTAGGAACACACAGTTACTAATTATGCGAAATCACACTCTTATATATTATGCATTACCAGATTTACTTACAAAATGTATTATGATAAACTTAACTAATGTATGAAATGTGATTAAACCTCTGTATACAATAACATTGTAGGCAAGTTATCTTAGGAAAATGAATTTATAAACATATTTCTACCTATTATCAAATGAGATTGACAATAAATCAAATGGCTTGTCAACAATATTATTTATAACTCCAATTAACATTGCAAATTAGTAAACAATAAAGCTTTTTTAAAAAATCTTGTAATCTTGTACACAAAATACAATTAACATATTTTCTTTTGATACCTTAACTCTATTGATAACTTAACTCTATAAACTCTATTGATACCTTAAATAGTATTCGTTACATACAATTTACTTGCAATATAGGGAATGCCTGAAAATTTTTAGAAAACAATAATTTAACCAAAAAATAAAAATTACATTAATAATTATATTTTCTAGACCCTCATAATAATGGTTCTAAAATTATTATTTTTTAATTTTTAACAAACTTATTTAAATAATTAGAAAATAAAATGCTTTGAAAGTTTCGGGATTTTTTATGTTGTTTTATTACTAAAAATTTATAAAATTTACTGATACCGACAATTTAAATTGCAAACATTTTTTAATTTAACATTTTGATTACAAGTTACACTATTATTTCTAATAAACTGTTATGCACATATATAAGCAAATTATACCCTATTACTATGAAAATAATTCAGTCCAAAATTGAAAAGCAATGTGTAATTAGAAATACTTTTCTAATATTGAATATTCAATTTAAATAAACCTCAAGCCATGAAACAATTTAATAGTTTTAAACATTTTAATAACAAAATTCACAATAAAATATCTTAGCTAAACAAATAAATTATGATAATAAACAACTGCTATGTGGGCATACAAAGTATGCAATATAAAAATTTAGCTCAAGGACATATTTTTCTGCATCTTATATTCTAATTTTTAATGACGTGATATACAATGACACCCCTATAAATTTATTTAGTACTTTTTTAATAATTTTCTTGGCTTATATACAAATATATACAGTAGGTACTGCATCAAATTTATACAGTCAAATAATGTTAATGAGTATTCTTAGTATGTTCTAGATAGGCTTCAAGTCAATTTATGCAGGATAAAACTCCAACTATTAATGATATACCACATTCTACTCGTTGATACAACTGCCAGGTAACATAAATTCAGAAATTTCATATGTACAAAACATAAAAATAACAAATCAAAGCAACAAAAAAAAATTGTAAAATCACGTTTAACACTACATTGAGAGCTGCAAAGTTAAACACTGTCGAATGGACAGTTTCTCATAAATATAACGATATCTTTAGTCAAATATATAAGTCATATACGCTGTAATTTCACCCTTGAGGTATCCCTTACAAAATAATTAAAAAAAACTTTTCCAACAGTAATTATAAATGGAACATCTAGCATTCAACCATTTTATGTATTGACCAGTCACTGTATATGTATGGAATTACAGCATGTGCTGTCAACGTTTTCCCTGTTACGGTACATAGCTAAGTAAAATTATTAAGTTTTAATTAAACTCAAAACGCACAGGATTTTTCATAGCATAAGTATTTTTTTTTCCTTAAGTTTATCAGCAACTAATTTTAAAAACTGTAATTTGATTTTTTTTTTAATCTGTTAGATATTATAATTAATATTTTTATTAAAAACATTTAGAGTAATTAATCATTTGCATGTAATAAATCAACAATTTAAAATTTAGTAAAATAACTCAAAAAAAAAAACCTGGTAGGAAATGTTCACATAACTTTTCATGAGGCACATGCCTCATGTGCTATAGAATAATCAATGAGGTAAATTTTAAGTCAATTGATAAGCTCAAGAAATACTAAAACATTACTGACTAATATACATTTGATTTGTACTAGTTATTTCTTTGGTGAAACGGAAGCATTCTTCACAGTTTTGTAGCTAATGGTCAAATAAGTGCAATATTTTATTTAATAAACACAAACATTAAAATGACACATTTACTTACAATATAAACACAAAGCAAAATTCTATGGCAGATAATTGGATTGTTTGGAACCATAATAATGTCCCAAAAGCACCAAGCAATCCCCTATGGCAGACATCTTCTTTGTCAGCTTGTTTAAAACTGAAGAAAATTATTTTTTATGCATATGCTAAAACGAAAGATCAAGATGATAATACATGCAAAAAGTTTTAGGTAACCAAAGTAGAAAGCATTAGATAAACCTATTACCTAATCAGTACTGAATATGTTTTTACATTTCCCTTTTCCAACAAAACATCCCATAACTTTAGCTTAATTTAATTTTTTTTTCAAATAAGAACATCGATTTTTTTTACTGTACACAAAATGCAATTAACATATTTTCTTTTGCCGTTGAACATGCCATATTGAATCTTTAGTAATCAACTTAATGTATCTTTTGAAAGTATTATTCCAATCACGGCAAAATAAAAGATCTATTGTCATGTAGTAAAAATGAATGAAAAAGTTTCAATTAACATCTATAGAAAAAATCTATTCCTTAACTAATTTTACTAGTACCACAAGAAGATACAAGTAGTATGCGATTTGAAGCTAAAATTGTAATTATCTAACATTGAATCTTTATCTGAAATTAGACTTTACAACTGTCATAATCTATAAGAAAAAATCTTTTTTTTTTAAATTCGGTTAAAAAAATGTTGTACAATGTTAATTTTAAAAATCAAATGTATGCATAAAACATACGAGAAATATTAAATGTAAAAGTGGACAATAGCTTACATAAAAACATTACTTATGGCATTGTTTTAAAACTTTTTCTGTTTTGCATAAAAAAAAACAATAAATTTGAAAAACCAAATACTATTGATGATGAAAAGTAACATCTATGAAGAAATACAATAACTAACCTTAAATATCAGTCAAATTGCATAAAAAGCAGAAACAAATTTATACAATAAGCTTAAAAAGTTCACCAATGTTTGGAAAAAACAAAATGTAATAACCAAAAAAATGAATAAATTTTGTTTTAATTGAATAACGTTTTCTGCTTTTAAAATAATTATTCCTTAACAAAGCAGAAAATAAATTATACATGAATATTGAATATTTTTTATAGTTATTACTCTAAATGAGTAAAAACTTTTTGAAATATATAATGCAGGATGGAATGCTAATAAAAAAATTCAGATTATATGCAAAGTTTTTTTTTTTTTTTAAATCTTAATTTTGTACAAAAGCAATTTATATACAAACATTTTAAATTATTAAAAAATATTACTATGATCTGCTTCTTAATCTTGATATAAAAACTCACACATATTATATTAACAATAGAAATTCTATCACATATAGTCGGAGATGAAAAAGCTATGAATGATAATGAATAAACAACAATGACACTGATAATATACAGATATAATTACAAGCTGTTCTGATATTCTTATTTACATGACTTATGTAAAGAGCCTTGTCTCTCTAACGGTTGGGTTAGGCCTCCTATACAACACTCTTTTTCGCTGTGAAACTACAACAGTTAGAAGTATGTGAATTGGAACTATTACACACATATCTTGCCTAACTCTAACAATTAAAAAGAAAATTTTACTTTTGGCACTGGAAAACATTGAAATCTGAAAAACTAAGCTTAGATTAGACATCTACATTATCTCAAAAATGCACTTTTGCTGTAATTATATTCTTCATTCATATAGAAGATAGATGAAATTTTTTTAATATATGCTATAAATTTGTCAGGACACCATATATAGAAATCTATTTTCAGAGTAAAAACTAAGAAATATATTCCTCAGTATCCTAGGTATGTTTTTTTATACATCTGGTATTTTTTTAAAAGTAAAGAAATCAAGATCCAGTATAAAAAATACAAGATTTACATATGTAACTCCTAACTGCTATATGAAATTCCCAATATTCTATGGTACTCATGACCTTTGAAGGTCATAAGTAGCATTAGCAACCTTTTATTCATATAGCTTTTAAGTGTCACATATGTAGAATCAAAAATGCGCAGCAAACTAAAAACAATTTAGTACAAAAAAATTATAGTTGAACTTATTTTTTTTTTAATTTTTTAACTGGCCTTCCTTTAAATTAGTACATTTAAATTTTACAGGATTAAGTGTGAGGTATTCACAAATTTAAATTGATTAAATAGTAGGTATACTCTTGTACTAAATCTAAACTATTTTATTATCCAGTTTGTTTTAAAAAAAACTAGATATTTGGTGTTTTGCCACATTTTACTTTATTGATTTTGAAAGTTTGCCAAAATAGGGTACACCATCCAATAAATGGAGACTATCGACCATAAGACTCTTTTTGCTTTTTTTTATAAGTATGGCAATCCCGTTAAATTCAAATTTAAAAAGTCTCTATACTGTCCATTCATCAGCAGCCACATCAGTTATAAGACTTCTGATTTGAAGGTGCAGGATCCACTGGCTTGAAAGTTCCATAGGGCGAGGCAATGCAACTCGAGATGGAATCCGAGCTGCGTCGATCGCTGTGATCCGAGCTATTGCATGTGTCCATGGAGTTAAACGACAAGTTCTGTATGTGCGGAGCGCTAGGTCTCGACTCCATTTCCGGCGACGACATGTTCATCTGCTTCGGCGGCATGTAATCGCTGTCGTCACTGTCCATATTATCGAATTTTCTTTTTAGCGACAGTTGGCTAGGTCTCAGAGATATTGGACTCTGGCTACATCTAGCAAAGTTCTTGCGGGTTGGACTAGGGCTCGGGGTCGTGGCAAAGGCACCGTGCGGGACAGGGAGGCACGTGGAGGGGGAGAAGCACTGGCGACCCGTGTTGGTGGGGGAAGGGGAGCTGCACATGACAATGTGCGATGTGTGGATTTTCAAGGGGTCAGTCAGCGACTGTCCCGAGCGCTTATCCGACGAGAAAGATGCTTCGTCTAAGGTGAGGTCTTCCAAAGAGTGAGAAATCTGGAGTTTAGATTTGGTCTCCTTCTCGTGGGCCGCTTCTCGGAAAACGACGTCCATGGACTCCTCCTGTTTGATTTGCGAGACTCGGCTCAGGACCAGAGGGGAGAGCGGGGCCGTGGGTGAGTGGGCAGAACGACTGGGACTGAAACTGCCGCTGAAGCGCCGAGTTTGGGTGACTCGCGGATTACGGGCTGAGACAGGGGTGGTGGAGCCTCGGGCACGCAGATCCTGAGAGTTGGTCGTAGTGTTGCCTAGTTCGTTGATCATGGGCGCGCTGTTGGATCGTTTCAGGCTGGGACAGAGGTTAGGGGGATCGATATCCATAGTTTCAGATTGTGGCAGTAAAATATGATTGAATATAAAAAAAATACCTGAGGTAGTGAATAGGGGGTCACTATGGCAACGTAAATACAAACAATTAAATATAGTTTGGGTATGCTAAGCAGAGGTAAAACATGGCATTTACAATAGTCAATATGAGAATTGATTCGAGGAGAAAATTATATTGTACAGTTGGCTCAGTGTTAAAGGTAACGTTAAATTACTTCAAACATATAATCAACAGGTACATAAAGTTATCGTTAGCATTGTTATTGTGTTTGGATTATCGGAGCCAATGACAGATAATTCACTGTACTCATCAGATCGGATATAAGTTTAAACGTAATAAACAATTCAAACTGCATTTTATGGGTGAGATTGTAACACATACTCGAGTCGGAGATTGTTGATTCGGCAAATAATCCTGTGAGACGAATAATACAAAGATCTACAACAACATTTACATTCGCATTCGCATGTAGGGAATTAGAATTTTAACAGTGACGGTTTTAGTAGGCAGTAGAAAAAGGATCCAAACTAAAAAACTATTTCGTGATAGGTCACCTGGTTGGTTATTTCGTATCACGTGCCTAGGGATGTGTTCCTGAGCTACAAAGTTTTAAAAACATTGGTGTTAAATAAATACTTAGTGTTTGCAGTGAAATCTTTAATTTAGAATTTATTATGCTTTGTAATAGTAGAATCAGTCAAAAAAGGTATGTATTGTATTATAAAATGGCTACATCGCAGCTTTACAAGATTGATTTAGCATATTTTAATAAAGTATTGGTAGGCAACAAAATCGGCTTTCTCTTTAAACTACTAGACTACTAAAAGACTATTTGACAAAGTAAAATAAGTGTAAACATATATTACTCACTTATATATAAATATGTGTATTGTATATATATTCTGCCAGTTCAGGTGTTTTTCTCGTTATCTGACCATTGTTCAAAAATGCGATGCAGTGTTCCCTGGTCTTTCCTTTGAGATAGACCCCTTTGGGTACGTCCGCCTTTTTGGCAACAATCATGCGTTTTTAAGAATTATTATTGCACCATGGTAATCAAAGACGGATGCAAGTGGTAAATATTCCAACCATAAATTCGGGGGCCGGATAGCCCAGTGGATAAAGGCGTCAGTTGAGATCGAAGGGTTCCCGGTTCGATCCTGTGCGACGGACTTGACTAAGAAAAGTAAAAAAGTAGTGATCATGTGATTGGAGGGTTGCCGGCTTCGCTACAAAACACTAGGAATGTCGTCCACAACATCCACAAAAATTATCGGCGTGTATACGGGTTTCGTTTGGTTCATTAACGTCGCACTGGAGCTGCACAGTGGGCTATTGGTGACGGTTCGGGGTCTATCTCGAAGGAAAGACCCGGGAACACATTCACACACACATTCATTCATACCTGCACCTCGTTATTTTAGAACCATGGTCAGATGACGAGGAAACACCTGAACTGGCACCCAATGCCTTCAATAGACGTCGGGACTTTGGACCCCGATCAGATTTATCGTGCACCAGTCCGAATACACGCCGTTATTTTTTGCGGATATTTTGGACGACATTTCTAGTATTTTGTAGCGAAGCTGGCAACCCTCCGATCACAAAATTACCACTTTTTTACTTTTCTTTGACAAGTCCATCGCACGGGTTCGAACCACCAATCCTCGGGTTAGTAAGCTGAACGGAGGCCCGGCGTGTATGGGACTGGTCATGGCCTGGTGCACGATAAATCTGATCGGGGTCTAAAGTCCCGACGTCTATTGAACCGCGTTGGGTGCCAGCTCGTTGTCCTCGTCATCTGACCATGGTTCAAAAATACGAGGCATCGTTCCCGGGTCTTTCCTTCGAGATAGGCCCCGAACCCAAACCAACCATAAATTCCATTATAATTTTAAGATAATAAGGCCGGTGGATAACAGGTAGCGATGGGCGTCGGACCCAACCCCGGATTTTTGGGTTTGGTTTGGCTAATTAACGTCGCACTAGTGCTGCACAGTGAGCTATTAGTACGGTTCGGGGCCTAACTCGAGGGAAAGACCTTGGAGCGATGCCTCGTATTTTTGAACCATGGTCCTTTCCCATATATCTTCCTTCCTCCACACTGGTAATGTTTCGTGGTAGGAAACCAAACACACAAGAAGCTAACGATCGAATCAGATGCAAGTTGCGAATGGTCAAAATTTATGTCATATACCCAGCCAAATTGTAAACCTGCACTTGATAAAAACCAATCCCCGTTTGCAGCGCACAGAGTAAATCTGTGGTTTGGAGGCCGATTTAGTCGTTCGCCTCTCGCATTATTTGTCTACCACATTGCATGGTCACGGTTGCAACAGCTCTAAAATCATCTGCCGTGTGAAAGGACTGGTGCACGTTAAATCCAATTTTCTCACACTTGTAAAGTTATGTGAAGTTCCGGTTCTCGTCTGCAGACCAAAACAATTCAAAAATATACGAGCCAGTGTTTCCGGGTCTTTCTTTCAAGACAGATCTCGAACAGTCTCCAATAGCGTAATGCGAGCTTCAGCGCGATGTTAATTCAACATGTGTTCTTAGTTTGGTGCAATTCGTATAAAATGTGTTTTTTTAGCTGTAAACACACAAATTTAGATAGCAACAAATAATGTATCGTTAAAACCTTCTTTTGTGGGAAAACTTACTTATTCTACTAAGTTTTATTCAAATCTGTTTACAAATAGTTTTAGAGATTAGCCCCGACTTAAGTACTTCCCCTTGTAATTTTATTAGCATAGATTATGAGATTGTAATAACTGTATTGATGAGAGCTAAATGAAAATTTTATATTTGAAATTTGGTAATGGGAAAGAGTTAAATATAAAAAAACAATTGAAGAAGTTTTGTTTTGCATTACACAAATATAATTTTAACTCTTATGGTGAAAATATCTTTTAAAGTTTTGTTAGTTTTCTGGACTCTTGAAGGGTGAAAGAAATAATTAATTTAAATATATCTTAACATTAAAAGTATTTTTTTTATAATACAATCAAGCCTCTAAAAATAATCAGAAGCTAACTATTTTTAGTTCACAGTAAACAGTTATTGATATTTTAATGAAGTTGCTCAAAAAAGACAATTTCATTTCAATATTGAATTCAAATTAAATTGAAACTGTAATTTTAACAAACAGCTAATGCATTGTTAAAGAAAAAGTTGCTTATTGAGAATCAATAATAGCAAGGGGTGGAGTCCCCTGCTAAATTAAAAACTAAAAATGGAAAAATAAAATAATCTTTCTAAAACAAAAGGAAAACCAACTTTAAGAATATACGCTAAAAAGTAAAAAATAATTTTTAATTTTATGAACGAGTTGAATAAAGTGAATTATTTAATATTACTTTTATACTTATTATAACTTTTTGAAGTTTGGTGCCAATTTACAAAAATCATGCCTAAATTTTGGCGCCGATTTCAAAAAGTTTAAAATTGATATTAAACAATTCAATTTTTTCAACTAGTTTGTAAAATTAAAAATCATTTTACTTTTTAGTGCATTTTCTTAAAGTCGTTTTTCTTTTTTAGAAAGATTATTTTATGGCATGCAGTTTGATAAAAAGTAATAGAAAATAGTGTGATATTAAAAACAATGTAAAGTTGTTTTTTTTAGAAAATCTTTATTTGAAGAGTGGAACTAAAACATTACATTTAGCATATGCAATATTAGTTCAATAATATCTGAAAATCATATTTACACAAAATCAAAGAAAATCAAAACAAAATTTAGAACAACTATTTTCACTAGTATGAAACACACAATATTCATGTAACTCCGTTTCATCAGCATATGGTAACAATAAAACAGGTGAACAATAAAAATGGCATCAGATATAATAAAAGCTCAACATAAACTTACAGAAGTAATTTCACAATTAAAATTATTAGGATAGAGAAAAACAACAATAAAAGATGTTTTTAAAAAGTATTTTTAATTTCAAAGACCTTAAAGCTCAAAGAAAATATGACAAATGTTAAAGTATGCCAAATACAATTAAAAGATTTTTTAAGTATTTGGCAAGATAAATGCTATTATTAGTAGATATGGCAAATATTTAAATTTTGTTAGCAGATAAAGGGCTAATGCTAAATAGGAAAGTACAAAATTGTTCTTACAAAAAAGCTTATACTATACAAAATATTTTTTTAAAAATTATTTCTTTGGAAAATATAAGGGAAATAATAGATTTGAAGAAAGCAGTGATACAAATTTTTTGAACCAAATAAGGAGAGGTGAAATCAGTCGTGAAGAAAATAGTACATCATTCCTGTTCCAGAACAAAACAAAATTACAGAAATAGCACAATTCTTTATTCGTGATTGCTGGAAGTGCTCATTCTATTACAATATTGTGCACTTGCGAATTTTGTGAGTTTTCTTAGGACCGTTGTTTACTTTGTTTTCAACGACTTTACGGTTTCGGATTTCCCTCATGAGGTCAAAAAACACCTAGAAAAAATGTCAAGAACATTAAAATCAATCAAATTAAATGCATATCCAAAACTGTCTACATTTATATATTTAAATTTCAGGTATAAGTGGATGAAGGAGGCATGCAAAAAAAAGTAAGCTTTGAAATATTTTATGGAATTTCGTATGTGTAACAAACCTTTTAGCTGGTTCAACAAACGTGTTTGGAAAATGACTGGCTGATGCAACATGGAAAGCGATCCAACCAAGCGAAAAAACGGTGAACTAATTTGGCACAAAAACAAGACGGCTTCTGGAGCTGTACGTTTTTTGCACCGTGCAAGACAAAGTACAGCTCTTTTTCCTTTGTATCTCTATAGCCATTGCTTACAGCTGTCTGCTCCAATCGACGGAGGATTTTTATTCTTATAGGAAGAAGTGCAAAAGGAATAAATAGAAAAAAGTGGAGCCGTCTAGTTCTTCCACTCACGAAATTGTTCCTTTGAATCTTCAAATTGTAATCAATATAGTATTTGGTTATGGTATATGAAAATGGCATGAATGTGGAAAGATGAAAATGGCATGAAAAATTCACAACTATCAATTGTTTTACATTCCTTATGCTTAAATTAGCAAATTGACATGACAAGCTTTCAAATGGTTTTCCTAAAAATTAGCAAATTGTCACCACATTTGCAAACTAAGGAATTTATATTGTTAACTAAAGCATATGTAGATCTATTTTATATCAATACAGAAAAGTTGTAACATGTTGTTCATAGCAATCAGGAATTTACAGGATGTATCGAAATTACTCTTACAAACTTTAAGGGTAGGCAAGGAATTTAAAATGTAACCATATTCACTTATGACCAGAACCTCCATCAAAAGTGCTAGGAGAGACACAAGCCTAATGTAATAAACATTAGAAGGATGTTACAATAAATGCTCAAACAAGTATCCTTAGAACTGAAATCCCATTGACTGCCAGGTAATGAAAGAAATCAAAAATTTCCAGTAATAGTAGCATAAGTGTCGGCAATTCTGGCTATGAGATCCATGCTAAAGTAGTCGTTTTCTACATATTTATTTAGGGGTTTCTGTCAGAAAAAAATACAAGCTAACTGTGGATATCTGTTGTGACAGTATATAATATTTGCATTGAGCTATTACATTGGATACAAAATATTTTCTGCTTTTTGTGACTTTCGCAACAATTGTCGAGTGGTGTTTTTTTTTTAATTTGAAGAACTAATACGAAAGATTAAAGCCAAACATATTTAGTGAGTAACAGCCACTTCTATATAGCACTTGTATTAATCAAAGAACACTAATGATACATTTATATAATTTTCAAAATAAATTTTGCATACATACTAAATACAACATACTAAAAACTAATAAACTTACATACAATATGTACAATTCAAAATATACCAAACATAATTTTAATTTGTTTCTTATAGAGAAAAAATTGCATTTTTGAAATTTGACAATATTATAACTATTTGGATATTAAGAAAATTCCTTTAATTGCCTATAGTATGTGTAGCATCAAAAGTATCATGATATAAGCATTTCACATAAGGAAATGAATTTTAAATTCTAAAAATACTTTAAACATGAAAAAATACTCGTTTGCAAAGCTCTCATGACTGATTTTTAAAAAAAAAAAATCAAGACACAAATGAGGACATAATTAGGAAAAATAATAAAATATGTGTGCAATAATAATCTAGTGAATTTATTTTAATTCATTGAATGATCTAGTTTTCTTAAATAAGAAATATAATATTGAAATAACAGTTAGTTTTTTTTTTTAATTTGTAAGAAGTCAAACTAGAATTTGCAATGACAAAAATTGATAAATCCCCTTTTCTTAAACAAATCTATAAAAAAACAACATTAACATACACTAAATTAAAAAAAATGATAAAAAATATTTGTTGTGTTAAAAAGTTATCGATTGAATATTTACGGTAATTTCTTTTTACATATCCATTCTTAGTTAGCAATTAAACACAAAAAGCAGCATACCTTATCAACATTACTCCTAGTTTTGGCAGATGTTTCAACATAAGGCACATTCCACTGCCTAGCTCTGTTTTCGGCTTCTTCCAGTGATACTTGTCGCTTTTCAGTCAAGTCGGCTTTGTTTCCGACCAGCAAGAAGGGGATATTGTCATCACCTTTCACACGGAGAATTTGCTCTCTAGGGGAACCAAAAAAAACTAGTTTATATGCAATAGTTACTTTTATATGATTGCAATTCATTAAGTACTGAAAAGAAGCTTTTTAAGTTTAATTTTTAATTGTATTAATTTCCTAGTCGCCTAATTATAGTCTTATCGGTATGTTAATCAGATACGAGAAAAACAAAAACTAACAATTATTGCCTTTTTTATGTGATAAATAAGCCTCATTGGGTGTACAATAACAGTTTAGCAGAGTTGGACTTGCATCTTAACTTGGATTCTGAATCAGTATTTCCACACTTACAAAAGCTAGCAAAGGGTTTCAGCTACACTACTCGAAAGTTATACTATTATGCTCTTAATAAAAGAGTAGATATATGATAAATATGAATAATATTTAGCCTAATTGTAAAGAATTTATTTTTTAATTCTAAGTGTCATGTAAACATAATAAAAAAAAACTTCAATCATTTTGAAATATGACATAAATATATAATAATAAAAGGAAGTCTGTCTATGGAGCACAAAACACTTACTTCCTCTCTGTATAAAATGCTGAAAATTTATAAGTACTATTCTTCCTTAAATGTGCATATGAGGCATAGATTTTTAAAATTCCATTTAGTTTTTTTAAAATGATTTTAACAATTTTATAAATATTGCATAAAGAAACATCTATAAAAAAAATATTTCTAAGATCCAGAATGTGATTTGTAGTTGGTAACGAGCAGAATTTCAGAACAGTGAATTAAAACAGAGTTTGAGTCCCGTCCGAACAGGATTCACTCAATTTTTTTTAAAATACAGTATGTCTTAATGGGTTTTCTAGCAACACAGGCACCAAACAGATAGTATACAGAAAAAGCGAATTAACTTGAACCTTTATTAATAGTAGAAAAAAAATTGCAAATTAGGAAAAGATAAATTATTTTCTTTAAATAATTAAATTAATTTTCATAAATGCATAAATTAATTTAGTAGTGTCAATTTTTTTTATGGGTTAAATTTTGTATATGATGTAAAATAAAACACTTTTGTTAAAAATATTTTTCAACGTAATTGTTTTTATTACAAATTATTTTCTAATGAAATATCTTACGCTAACCAGAAAACTGTATGTAAAAATTTAAACATCAAATTGAAGTGGATACATAAACTTATTAAGGTATTATTTTGAAGTTAAAATAATTATGAACATAAAATCTCCCTTTCATAATGTGTACCAAAAATAGGATGCTAGACAAAATAGGATTGAATGGTCCATTAACTATGACAAATGTGTTATTTTCAAATTATTTAATCATTATTACTATTTAATCATTATTACTATTTTTTTACAACTCTTATTCGTATTTGTTATAATATACTAGAATTCGATTACACATTTTACCCCACCTAGCAAATCATTGAAAAAAGCATAGCAGGAGAGTTTAATTTATACTTCTAACACATTCTCTCTCTCTATATATATATATATAATTATTTTAGTAGAGAAGGATTTCAAAGGTTCTCCTAATGTTTTAAATTTGCAAAATGTTTAAATGCAGAGACTTTCTATTATGTGCACTACTGAGAAAATTGGAGATACTCGAACGGATATGCATGCCAGTATCCAACAAAGACATTGATTTGTTAAGAGAGGATTCAACACAGGGTTACTTAAATGATTTAAAAGAGAGATAAGAAAGATGGATTTGGTTAAAACATTTAAGTATGTATACATTGGGAGAGAGAAACTTGACTGTTAAAATTCCTTAATATACAGAATGTTTAAGAATTATCTTTGACACATAATAAAACCTCAAAGAAGTAAGATAGCTTAATTATGTTGCTTGTACATGTAATAGTAACATATTAAGTTTTATTTGAATGCATTTTAAAAAATCTTTTATAAAAAAAAAGGTTATAAATGAAATTATTTTATGTGTTGCTGTTACATGACAATTAACATAATTTACCTTTTCCTTTAGGTTTTATTGCATGTCACCATTGTACAGATAATTTTTATTCATGCATCCTCAGGAGAAAGCTTGGTATATTGATGGTTTACAGGTGCATTAATGGTTTTGGAATGATGCATTAATTGGTTCGTTTATGGTTTTGGGGGGAAAAAAACAGAGTACAAATAAAACTTTATGTATTGATGTTACACGTACAAGCAATAAAACTTAGCCATCTTATTTATTTAGGTTTGATTATGTCTCAAAGTTGTAGAGATAATTTATACAAATCACACTTTAATCAGGAATAGAGATAGCACTATTTTTATAATAGGGTAAATGGAACAACTTGCCAGTAAACATTTTTAATTGCCAAGAGAAAATTATTTGAAATAGAATTGGATATTTAAAGAGAAGTAGTAACAAGAAGCTAAAATGGACCAACATTGTTGGGCCTCGAAATTCTAAAACCACAAAAAAAACAAAAAAAAAAAAAAAAAAAAACAGATTAAAAATACCCTGAGCAGTACCTGAACTCTGACGTGGCTGAGAAGCTGTCATGCTCGGTAATGGAGAAGACGCAGAGAAAGCCTTCCCCCGAGCGGAAGTAGTTGTCCCGAATGGCTGCATAGTCTTCCTGTCCGGCAGTATCCAGAATGTCTATGCCCACCTCCTCCCCATCTAGGAGAACCTTCTTGCGATAAGAGTCTGCCTTTGTGGGTTCATAGTCTTCCACAAACTAAAGAGAAGACAGCAGTGTTATTGTAAAAGTGTTTTCAATGCAAAATAGTTTACTTTATATTTCCAATGCATGTATCCATAATAATTATTTTTTTAAATTTGTGTCTGTAGCACACAAAACACAGTCTTGCACACTACGGAAATGTCTGAAATTTTAAACATAAGTATTATTCAACCTCTAACCTTGCATCTGAGAGACAAAGTTTTAAAATTTTAGTTAATTATTTTTTAATTAATATTTAAAGTTTCCATCCAATTGGAATTGTACTGTGTCTGTAAGATCGCAAAACACCCACGTCCTCTGCACAAAAGACTGAAAATTTATATAAAAACATTATTCAACCTCAAGATGTGCACCTGAGGCTCTAATTTGTAAAATTCCATTTAGTTTTTTAACAATTAAAAAAAATATTGCACGAAGAAACATCTTAAAAAAATATTTTCACGTTCTATAATGTGCTTCTTCAGCTTAGCCGATAGCGCGCTGGACTTCAGAACAATAGGCCTGTTTTCTGTTAGTTAACAGTTAAACATTCCAGGCAACAAATATAAATAATATTATACTAAAGACAATTAGGGTTAAATAAGGTACCAAAGCTTCAAGTGGAAAAAGTTCATTTACATTTTCCTTTCCAAAGATTCACATTTAATTCGAAATATTGGTACATTTACAACAGAACTATAAGAAACATTACAAACACATGAAGTGTAAAAATAGGGTTCCAATGCATAAAATTGTATTACTTTATAGTTTGGATTCCAAATTTCTTGGGGGGGGGGTATAAAAAAGAAGACATTTCCCTTATTATTTTTTTTAAACAACACAACATTTTGATTGAACTAAAGTTCCACGGTTTGGGAATCACGGACTTAGAGGTAGCAAATTTCCTGAAGATTAAAAAATAAATTTTATCATTTAAAAAAAAAATATTTTCTAATCTATCTGAAAATATTTTTTATATATATTTCGATGTGCGATATGTGGGTGCCGATTCCGAAGATAAGAAAAAAAAATCGTATTTATAGCGCAAATTGGTTGAAATGAGCCCTCAAAATGACAAGAGTAATGCAAATATTGGTTTTCTATAGACACCTTATCAGTGCCTTCAAGTTTGCCGGCAAATGGGCTGTTTTCGCGGCAATTTTGTAGACGGCTTCGAAGATACATACATATATTACATACCATTACATTTTTAGCTCAAGTCTTTTAGTCTAAATATTTCTAAACTTTTAATTTTGGTTACAAATTAGTCATTTTTGCGCATATTTTCAAACTCCAAGGACAAACTATAACTTAATTTTACTTGATGATTTAACATAAATTTACTAATATGAATACTTTTTTTTATTTATGTAGTTGTATATTAAACTGAAAGCCAAGGGCGGATCAAGAGATTATTGTTAGGGGGGGGGGGGGGGGGGGGGGGCGGTAATATAGTGTTCCTGTTATGCGTTTTTCAAAGGGCGCCGCGCCCTGCCCTTTTTTTGTAAGTGCCGATGCGCCCTACCCTTTTTAGAAGTGAAAAATGTGCCCTGCCTTTTTTTCAGTATCTTTTTTGCGCACTGTAATTAAAAAAAAATATTTTTCCGCGAAAATATTTGCGATCTTCGTCAAACGAGGACATCACACGAAATTTAAGATGATTATAACTCTTAATTTCGGTTGCCTCTGACGAATGCAACTTCCAGATGGCACTCTTTTAAGATTGTTTTCATTCATAAAAAAACTTTAAAATTGTAGAAATTCTCTAAACGCGATCTGCTGTGATCTCTTTTGAAAGACTTACAATCCTTTTGCATCTGATGAATAAATGTTTATACTTCACCACTTTCTATTTCATCATGATTTGATTTGCACGACATAACAAAATGGCATTAAATTTCCCGAAAATATAATTTAATTTACGAAATTGAAGTTTAGGACTTATCATTTGGAGTTATAAAAATTGATTTTTGGAAGCAGCTTGTTTCTTTTTGTTTAGTTTGTATTAATGTTCTAATTTGTTTTACTGCTAATATTTATTTTTTTTTTATTTGAAACTTATCTCTCTCCCCCCTTTATGAAATTTGAGATAGTAAAAACTTTTTAACAAGGAACTTTAGAAAATTTTGAGGATTTCAAATTTTTTTTTGAATTTAAAAAAAACAAAAAACACTACTATTAGAATTTTTTTTTTTATGTAATGATGGTGCAGTTTTTTAATTTTTTTAAATTTTATTTTTTGTGAAATTTTAAACATTTCTAAAAAAACTCTAAATTATACAAACTTTAAAAACGAGAAAATTCTGGCCCTCTTGAAAAAAATCCAGTTAAAGGTAAGGAAAGTGCCCTTTTAGTCAACAGAAAGTGCCCTTTTACATAACAAAAGTGCCCTTTTGACAAATCCCCCCCTGCCCTTTTTTTAAAACTATGTGAACACTAGGGTAATACAGTATATTGTTATCATGAACACCAAATTTGACCCCCTTAGTTTGAAATTTTTCATTGCCTAAGGTGACTTTTGAAAATATAATCTTAGATGTTGGGGGGGGGGGGGGAGGATATCCCCTTTACCCCCCACCTGGATCCGCGCTTGCTGAAAGCAATTAATAGTTCGATGTATCACAAAAATCGCAAATTGGTTTAGCTATGGTCAAATAATTTTGCGATATAAAATTATTATACATAAAAATTATTAAGGGGAAAAAGTAAATGATCTGCATACGAAATATTCGACTTTTTCAACAAGTCTGCAAGTCTTTCAGTTTTATTGCAATATTTTTATCGGTAATGTTTGAAAAAATCAAATCAACACGATATAAGGATATTATTTTTTTAAAAAAGAAGTTATTTGGTTTGTTGCCTTTAGTTACAAACAAAGAGATTTTAGATATTAACTATTAACGCTCTGCCCAAGCGACATATAACATTAATACATGTCCTTGCAGCGAAGCATTTCGGCCTTTAACGGTTAAAATCTCAACACATTTTAAAAAAAATAAAAAATTGTAATAAGATTAACATAATTTCTAGATATATTTATATTTTAATGTGCTAAATGCTGCTCTTTAATGAGTGATAGCTTACTGGTAAGCAAAAACATTATTCAATAAAATCACAAGCGCACATTAAAAGCTTATATGATATACATAACTACAAAAAATTATATTCCATGGCTTTAAATATTTTTTTTGGTACAGTGATTTAATGACGCTTTTTTAAATCTGTAAATCAATTTAGGATATTCATCGTAGTTTGCAAATTCATATGGAAGTTTATGTTCTGCCACTGGGTTGACCAGGGCATATAAATTAAGCACACTGATTTCAATTAGATTAAATTAAATGCGCAGGAAATGTTTGTTGCAATACCACTAATTTATTTTAATGTTTTAAATATACATTAATCAATATACTAATTCCTTCTAATTTCATGCAATTCTATACTTAATTGGGGATTTTCCTTAAAATAAGTCCAATTCACAACAAAGTAGTTTAGAGAAACGATAAATATCGATGAACCGCATAAAGAACGTAACGCAGGTAACAGGGATCAATACAAACGAGCATCTGATAAAGATTCTTGAAGTACTCAGCAAGCGGAACTAATAGGATCGGCAGTCGCTTCCCAAAGTTCCATTTGGATAGTATTTCACAATGGCAAAAAGTTAAACTGTAAGAAAATAGTTTCTATGAACATTAAAGCTAATTTATCAGTGGATCAGCTCTTTAGTGATAAAAATCTTCTCTATAGTTAAATTTTCGTAACAAGTTAGAATTGTTTTACAAAATGGCATTTCATATTGAGCAGCAGTATGGCGGACAAATGAAATATTTTAAGAGCATGGGATCAAAAATAAAATTTTAATTTCTTTGTGACTTGACATAAATCTTCAAACATTGATCGGTCAAATGTTGCACAATCAGCGTCATCGATATCAAACTAAATAGCTTATTCGTGTATAAGTACGAAGCTCCACATTTTGCATTGTTTGCAGTAATTTACTATTTTGAACAGCACTCCATTTCTTGTAATATTGAAAGTGTCAAATAATTCTAATTTATAGTCTTCATGAGAATTTTACTCATCATATGGGTACTTTACATTTCATTTAAATTCTTACACAAAATTGAGCTAGAAGACTTTGCACGATTTTAGTTAATTAACCTATTTCTTGTACAATTTCAGTTAATTATGGGGCAAGAGACACAAGAACGAACTTTTTGGTTTCAAAATGTTGAAAACATCTAAGGAATATTAGGTGTAACTAGCCTAAAAATAAAGTTCCGGTAAATTATGGGAAGAACATGTTCTCAAGTGCAACGACATCCAATTGAGCATGGTCCACAAGAGTCTGAGTCCGATGTGATGGACCATTGGTCAGTCAGGGAAGATTACACAGGGAAGTATTTCCTCACATGACAACATATGAAAATGGAAGACTGAATAATTGCTTAAACACGACGATTTTTTCAGATGGAACACATAAAACGGACACGGTTTAGAGAGCAACAGGAACGATCTTTAAACGCCTTCCGCGACAAAAAAGTTCCGCATTCTTACGATTATTATAATCAACAGTCATTTAGAAAATGTTTCCCTCCTGTCACATTTCAGAATTGAAGGGGCAAATAATAAAAAAGTTCAGACGTCCAACGAGGAGCGGGTTAGCGCGAACCCGCGAATGTAAAATTTCACCTGGAGGATTTGGACACTGAAGTTTGAGCAATTTGATACGGGCAGGTAACCTTATAGAAAGTAATGGTGGGCGAGGGGAAATTCATTAATTTTGCATGCTGTTGTTTATTGCTAAATACAAGGGGAAAAAGAAGGTAATTCAAAGGGCACATGTAAAGTTCTAAATAACGTATAGGGTTGTTGAACAATAACTTAAGAGCGTTTAAAAGTTTGCAACTATCTTTGGCTACAATTTTAAGTGGAATAACAATCTCCTCATTATTGGGCAACCTATTGAACTAGAGCCCACACCACTAAAATGATCTAGATGTTTAATAATATAAAATAATGTTAGTTTATTTTAGGATTTTTTTTGTGACTTAGGCCATTTATCAGACAGCTCACCCACATATTTTTTTTACAACAAAATTTGTAGCATGACTTAAATTGTAAACATATATGGATCTATATTCGGAGACAACCTAAGTTGAACCTGAAGCTATTATATGTATAAATATTCAATTGCTTTAGGCTCAACTTAGGTTGTCCCCGAGTATAGAATTTTATTCCCGATTTGATATTTAATAAGTAAACACTTATGTGAACTATAAAAGGAGATCTACTTTTTTTTTAAATTCTATAAAACATCAATAGGAGAGAAGGATCTTCATATTATAAGGAAGTTATTAAAATATATCAAGAAAAGCAAATTTATGTCACAAGGACATACAGAAATAAAACAATTATAAAAATTAAATTAAATGGAACAGATTTGTTTTTGTAAAAAAAATGTGCCATCCGAGTTCAAAGATAAAACTAGTTCCAATTAAAAATTTTGAAGTTCATGGATCAGATGTTCAAATCAAATAATGGAAATAAAACAATTGCAAGAGGGTCAAATAACAAATAAAAACGCGCATAATACAGACTTGCAGTCGTAATAGAAATTCTCATTTCGATTTTGAAATGCTTGGAAAAGAAAATTAAATTATGTTTCACCTCCAGAAACGAATATCTATTGGAAGGCATTGTCTATGCATATTTCTAATTAATATTTTTAAACGACTGTCGACCTCAGTGGCAAAACTTGAATTTATAATATAGTGTTCCTGTTATGCGTTTTTCAAAGGGCGCCGCGCCCTGCCCTTTTTTTGTAAGTGCCGATGCGCCCTACCCTTTTTAGAAGTGAAAAATGTGCCCTGCCTTTTTTTCAGTATCTTTTTTGCGCACTGTAATTAAAAAAAAATATTTTTCCGCGAAAATATTTGCGATCTTCGTCAAACGAGGACATCACACGAAATTTAAGATGATTATAACTCTTAATTTCGGTTGCCTCTGACGAATGCAACTTCCAGATGGCACTCTTTTAAGATTGTTTTCATTCATAAAAAAACTTTAAAATTGTAGAAATTCTCTAAACGCGATCTGCTGTGATCTCTTTTGAAAGACTTACAATCCTTTTGCATCTGATGAATAAATGTTTATACTTCACCACTTTCTATTTCATCATGATTTGATTTGCACGACATAACAAAATGGCATTAAATTTCCCGAAAATATAATTTAATTTACGAAATTGAAGTTTAGGACTTATCATTTGGAGTTATAAAAATTGATTTTTGGAAGCAGCTTGTTTCTTTTTGTTTAGTTTGTATTAATGTTCTAATTTGTTTTACTGCTAATATTTATTTTTTTTTTATTTGAAACTTATCTCTCTCCCCCCTTTATGAAATTTGAGATAGTAAAAACTTTTTAACAAGGAACTTTAGAAAATTTTGAGGATTTCAAATTTTTTTTTGAATTTAAAAAAAACAAAAAACACTACTATTAGAATTTTTTTTTTTATGTAATGATGGTGCAGTTTTTTAATTTTTTTAAATTTTATTTTTTGTGAAATTTTAAACATTTCTAAAAAAACTCTAAATTATACAAACTTTAAAAACGAGAAAATTCTGGCCCTCTTGAAAAAAATCCAGTTAAAGGTAAGGAAAGTGCCCTTTTAGTCAACAGAAAGTGCCCTTTTACATAACAAAAGTGCCCTTTTGACAAATCCCCCCCTGCCCTTTTTTTAAAACTATGTGAACACTAGGGTAATACAGTATATTGTTATCATGAACACCAAATTTGACCCCCTTAGTTTGAAATTTTTCATTGCCTAAGGTGACTTTTGAAAATATAATCTTAGATGTTGGGGGGGGGGGGGGAGGATATCCCCTTTACCCCCCACCTGGATCCGCGCTTGCTGAAAGCAATTAATAGTTCGATGTATCACAAAAATCGCAAATTGGTTTAGCTATGGTCAAATAATTTTGCGATATAAAATTATTATACATAAAAATTATTAAGGGGAAAAAGTAAATGATCTGCATACGAAATATTCGACTTTTTCAACAAGTCTGCAAGTCTTTCAGTTTTATTGCAATATTTTTATCGGTAATGTTTGAAAAAATCAAATCAACACGATATAAGGATATTATTTTTTTAAAAAAGAAGTTATTTGGTTTGTTGCCTTTAGTTACAAACAAAGAGATTTTAGATATTAACTATTAACGCTCTGCCCAAGCGACATATAACATTAATACATGTCCTTGCAGCGAAGCATTTCGGCCTTTAACGGTTAAAATCTCAACACATTTTAAAAAAAATAAAAAATTGTAATAAGATTAACATAATTTCTAGATATATTTATATTTTAATGTGCTAAATGCTGCTCTTTAATGAGTGATAGCTTACTGGTAAGCAAAAACATTATTCAATAAAATCACAAGCGCACATTAAAAGCTTATATGATATACATAACTACAAAAAATTATATTCCATGGCTTTAAATATTTTTTTTGGTACAGTGATTTAATGACGCTTTTTTAAATCTGTAAATCAATTTAGGATATTCATCGTAGTTTGCAAATTCATATGGAAGTTTATGTTCTGCCACTGGGTTGACCAGGGCATATAAATTAAGCACACTGATTTCAATTAGATTAAATTAAATGCGCAGGAAATGTTTGTTGCAATACCACTAATTTATTTTAATGTTTTAAATATACATTAATCAATATACTAATTCCTTCTAATTTCATGCAATTCTATACTTAATTGGGGATTTTCCTTAAAATAAGTCCAATTCACAACAAAGTAGTTTAGAGAAACGATAAATATCGATGAACCGCATAAAGAACGTAACGCAGGTAACAGGGATCAATACAAACGAGCATCTGATAAAGATTCTTGAAGTACTCAGCAAGCGGAACTAATAGGATCGGCAGTCGCTTCCCAAAGTTCCATTTGGATAGTATTTCACAATGGCAAAAAGTTAAACTGTAAGAAAATAGTTTCTATGAACATTAAAGCTAATTTATCAGTGGATCAGCTCTTTAGTGATAAAAATCTTCTCTATAGTTAAATTTTCGTAACAAGTTAGAATTGTTTTACAAAATGGCATTTCATATTGAGCAGCAGTATGGCGGACAAATGAAATATTTTAAGAGCATGGGATCAAAAATAAAATTTTAATTTCTTTGTGACTTGACATAAATCTTCAAACATTGATCGGTCAAATGTTGCACAATCAGCGTCATCGATATCAAACTAAATAGCTTATTCGTGTATAAGTACGAAGCTCCACATTTTGCATTGTTTGCAGTAATTTACTATTTTGAACAGCACTCCATTTCTTGTAATATTGAAAGTGTCAAATAATTCTAATTTATAGTCTTCATGAGAATTTTACTCATCATATGGGTACTTTACATTTCATTTAAATTCTTACACAAAATTGAGCTAGAAGACTTTGCACGATTTTAGTTAATTAACCTATTTCTTGTACAATTTCAGTTAATTATGGGGCAAGAGACACAAGAACGAACTTTTTGGTTTCAAAATGTTGAAAACATCTAAGGAATATTAGGTGTAACTAGCCTAAAAATAAAGTTCCGGTAAATTATGGGAAGAACATGTTCTCAAGTGCAACGACATCCAATTGAGCATGGTCCACAAGAGTCTGAGTCCGATGTGATGGACCATTGGTCAGTCAGGGAAGATTACACAGGGAAGTATTTCCTCACATGACAACATATGAAAATGGAAGACTGAATAATTGCTTAAACACGACGATTTTTTCAGATGGAACACATAAAACGGACACGGTTTAGAGAGCAACAGGAACGATCTTTAAACGCCTTCCGCGACAAAAAAGTTCCGCATTCTTACGATTATTATAATCAACAGTCATTTAGAAAATGTTTCCCTCCTGTCACATTTCAGAATTGAAGGGGCAAATAATAAAAAAGTTCAGACGTCCAACGAGGAGCGGGTTAGCGCGAACCCGCGAATGTAAAATTTCACCTGGAGGATTTGGACACTGAAGTTTGAGCAATTTGATACGGGCAGGTAACCTTATAGAAAGTAATGGTGGGCGAGGGGAAATTCATTAATTTTGCATGCTGTTGTTTATTGCTAAATACAAGGGGAAAAAGAAGGTAATTCAAAGGGCACATGTAAAGTTCTAAATAACGTATAGGGTTGTTGAACAATAACTTAAGAGCGTTTAAAAGTTTGCAACTATCTTTGGCTACAATTTTAAGTGGAATAACAATCTCCTCATTATTGGGCAACCTATTGAACTAGAGCCCACACCACTAAAATGATCTAGATGTTTAATAATATAAAATAATGTTAGTTTATTTTAGGATTTTTTTTGTGACTTAGGCCATTTATCAGACAGCTCACCCACATATTTTTTTTACAACAAAATTTGTAGCATGACTTAAATTGTAAACATATATGGATCTATATTCGGAGACAACCTAAGTTGAACCTGAAGCTATTATATGTATAAATATTCAATTGCTTTAGGCTCAACTTAGGTTGTCCCCGAGTATAGAATTTTATTCCCGATTTGATATTTAATAAGTAAACACTTATGTGAACTATAAAAGGAGATCTACTTTTTTTTTAAATTCTATAAAACATCAATAGGAGAGAAGGATCTTCATATTATAAGGAAGTTATTAAAATATATCAAGAAAAGCAAATTTATGTCACAAGGACATACAGAAATAAAACAATTATAAAAATTAAATTAAATGGAACAGATTTGTTTTTGTAAAAAAAATGTGCCATCCGAGTTCAAAGATAAAACTAGTTCCAATTAAAAATTTTGAAGTTCATGGATCAGATGTTCAAATCAAATAATGGAAATAAAACAATTGCAAGAGGGTCAAATAACAAATAAAAACGCGCATAATACAGACTTGCAGTCGTAATAGAAATTCTCATTTCGATTTTGAAATGCTTGGAAAAGAAAATTAAATTATGTTTCACCTCCAGAAACGAATATCTATTGGAAGGCATTGTCTATGCATATTTCTAATTAATATTTTTAAACGACTGTCGACCTCAGTGGCAAAACTTGAATTTTGTAACAAAACTAGAACAGGCAAAACTTGAACTTAGCCTGGTTTGTTGGTTGAATGAACGTCGCACTAGAGCTGCACAGTGGGCTATCGGCGATGGTTTAATTGTTTATACAGTTAGACTTTGGTTACAATAAACTAAGAGTTTCAGAATATATTCAATTTTGTTTTAAATCTAAAACTTAGAATTTAAACTCAAAGTAGACACATTCGCATTAGTCAATTAAGGCAGTTTAAATTATTATGGAAATAACTTTCATAAATTTCTGCTTAATTATTCGCCAATGGGGGCCTATAATTGCAAATACTAGCATACCCGGCCGATAATTATTTATCACGGATTTGATTTTTTTGATTTTGTAATTATCCACCCTAAACGTAAAAAAAAACACGCTAATGAATACCCCTTTAAAAACAACAGGAATGTGATATAACTGTTCGGTAAAAAGAACGTAAATACAAAATTTTTTCTCGAGTGCAAAGGGTTAATGTCACACAGTGGGCTATCAGCAACGTTCTATCAAGAAGGAAAGACCAGTAACACTGCATTGTAACTTTGAACCATGGTCAGGTGCTAAGGACAACACCCGAGCTGGAACCCCAAGCAACCTGATATGATCAAGCGTTTGTTGATTAACGACGCAATAGAACTGCATAAATGAAATATATTGCCATACGTTGAACGCATATGCATCTAGTGACACACAAGTAGAACATAAAATAACTAATTTATTTTCACTTGCTGCCTTTAAAAAAAAAAATATGACGCACAAGGTAGAGCAAAAGCAACGTGAGGCAAAGAATTCTGATACACCACGGCTACATTAAGGATCAGAAGAGAAAGAAAAAGAAATCTAGAAAATAAGCTGAAGGAAGAAGAAAAACGTCCGATTATTTGAAAAAAAGGATTCTTCGCATCTGCGGGATATAATGATGGAATTCAACACAGGGATTACCAGTCACTCGTGACAAGGGTTCTTTAACCTGCGTGCACTGTATCAACAATGCGGGGTGTTATGCGTAGGTGTGGGAAAGATAAAGGGGTACCAGGCAGAACACTGTTCATTGTTGAAACATTAATTACAACTACTCTGAACTACAGTGCTGTATTTGTTTGCGGAAGACAATAAGAAATTAACTTTTTAGATGCGGTTATAAATAATAATACTTTCGGGTTCGTTTAATTAGTTGTGAGGATTATTATTGCAGCGCCGTCTTTAGCAGTCGTGGGGCAGAGTTTAAATGTATTTTATTAAAATACAAATACAACTTTAAAATACGCAATAAAAATCCGTATAATCCGGGAGATACATCACCCTTCATCAGCGGAAAATGTAAAGTCTGTGTGTAATAAAATATAAATAAACCCAGAAATTTAAAGTGTTGCCAAATAACAAAAAACTATTTCAATCGGTTGGAGTTAACTATTGTGTGCCAACAAGCGGGAAATACTGGGAACGGGGACTTCTTTATTTCTTGTTTAACAGTATGTGCTTGGTGCTCCTTCATACGAAATCTTAATGCTCTCTTTGTTTGACCTATATATGACATGCCACATTGACATGAAATACTGTATATGCCCCAGTTATTAAGATCGTCAATAGGGTCTTTAAGCTGTGTGAAAGTGATCTTATTGATAGGCGAGTTTTTATCTTAGAGTTTAAATGTAATAAATTGCAGGGTGGTCACAATTTGTTGGGCGATTGTCATAGTTTGGTTGTTTAACTACATATCATAAACTATTTATTTTGCTATACTTTAACTACTTTGTTGCTACTAAAGAAAAGCAACTTGTTTAAAATATAAGCGAAGTACTTGAGTAAAAATAATGTTTTATCGTGCTAATACAGCTGCTAAATGTGATAAAGCCAAACAATGACCATTGCCCAACAGTTTGTGAATGCCCTGTGTGTCGTACAAACTCAATTTGGAGAGTCCTCCCCCCACCTACAAGAAAAAATATCACAATTTTCTATCTAACACTAAATTTATATATGTAGCAGTAGAACACCTTTTTTTAATGCAAAACACCGGGGTTGAGCTCTACAGCACAATTTGAAAGGAATTTTATGTAATAGGTGGTTTGAAAATTTAAGATTTTTTTTTCTCTTCAACTTTTTTGTATTAGAATGCCTTTAAAAATGCATAATTCTGACATTAAAATTTTTTAACATAAGAAACTAGATCGTATTTCGCAAATGTGGCAAGTACTCGTATTACTAATCGAGATGCCCCTTCATAAGCGCGGTCCCAGTGCGGTGACACTCATCGCACATCCTTGGTTGCATGCTCATATTATTTTTTTTAGAACGAAAATGAATAGTTTTTCTAATGACATTTTAACTACCGCAAGGGGTCTTTATAAGTTGGTTGAATAAACGTCGCGCTAGAGCTTTACAATAGGTTATTAGCGACAGGTTTGGGATCTATCCCGAAAGAAAGACCATGGAACAGTGCCTTGTCATTTTGACAAACAGTTAGACACGTTCAGATGACGAGAATATCTAAGTTTGTACAAACTTCCACGCCGCGACCAACGTGAAAACAGTTAGACTACGACAGATTTAATATGCACCATACTTTCAACACAGTAAAGTGTATGTTTGGCCGCCGCCGACGCTTCGAACTCGCAATTCTCCGATTATGAGCTTGCTGATCTTCCAAAGACTAGTACCGGACGAGCACACTACCGACTAATTTTGCCTTTAGGGCGCTTTAATTTTGTAAAATTTTCCAATATAATAAAAGAAATAATAGTAAAATTTTATGAATTTATAAAAACTTTGCCAATAACGTATTTTTATATTTTAATTGAATTTAAGAAGGATAGAATCAATAAACTTAATCATATTTACTAAAACAAATGCTATACAGAGCAGAAATATGCATTCGAAAATTCGCATCAGAGCTTGTTTTAGACGTCTGTAAACCTTTAAAGATAAAGTTCTTTTAAGGACCCTTACGGCGGGAAGAAGGGTTGAATACTTTATAAATAAGGGTCATAAAACAAATTACAAAGTTCTATAAAAGTCCAGCACCAGTACAAAATTTTGATGGCTTGACAAAAACGTAATTTTGAGAAAAACACAATCTAAGTTCGGAGGTTCCGTGTCACTTCATGATAAATACCATTTTCACCTACTAAGATTTCTTTACTCAGGGTGAAAAAGTTATTTGCCCTTTACTTTATTAATGAAGTAGAAGATGCGAATAATCCATTTTCCTTTAAGGTTTCAGATATTTCATGTGTAGATGTTATAAAGGAAGCATAAACAAATACATTTATTTTCAATACTGCTTCCATTTAATTTTGAAAAAATCTCATTCAAAATAAAACTTTGTACGTTCGTGAGATACAGATTCCGAAGCTAAACATGTATATTATTTTAACGACGCCAGTGCGAAAAGTGTGCCAAACCCGAAGTCGGGCGTGTCGGTAAACGCTTAGAATTCAAAGCCTTAAATTAAAAGCACAATGGGGTAGCTCCACCTTAAAATTTCTGCAACTGGGACATTAGGATATTTTTTTTAATTGGATATTAAGTTTCCAAATGCATTGTTTAGCAGGTTTTTTTTTTAATTTGGAAACCCTTAAATGCATTGTGCATTTAAAGTTGCATAAAGGATCCGTCTTAGTGCAATATGTGTTTGGGGCTCTGGAACTATATTGCAACTCTGAAGCTGCAAATTAACATTTAAAATTACTTTAAAGAAAGTTACTACAGTAAAATCCGTTTATAACGATACGCCGGATATAACAATGTAATATACAATGGAAGATTGGATTTCTATAGCAGTCCATGTTAATTTTTCCGGATATTACGATGCCGGTTATAACGATAATCCGTATGTAACAATTGAGTTTTCCTCGTTTTATGCTAAACAAAATCAGTTTATAACAATGGAGGGGGGGGGGGGGGGGCGTTTGCGCAATAAACAAGTGCCAGGCGAATAGCACGTGAACAAGAATGCCCGAAATTTGCGAAGAGATCTCCGATTCTTCTACAATGTTTGCAAGAATAGGAAATTTTATAGAAATTTCCTGTTACAATATCAAATCTAAGCAAACAAAAATTACTGACCATTCCTCATCAAAAATAGCAGTTTATATAACTAACTTTATCTAACTAGTATATGTGGTCGATAAAATCATTATAAAGTACATAAAATATATCTATATTCAACTGCCAGGTATGTACGAGTATTACATTTTCTTTTCAAGCGGTATTTATCGTGATTCGGATATAACGATTTCCTGATACAACGATCAAATTATGACGGTCTATTGAAAATCGCTATAAGCGGTTTTTACTGTATTTGCCTCTTTTTTTAAAGCATGAAATCATTAAAAATTAAGACAAACATACATTTAAGAGTTAATGTTTGTTCCCTTGTAATGTTTAACATTTAATGTCACAATAACCTAAACTATTGGAATCAATGCATTAGATAGAGTTCATACAAATATTAAAATAGCACTATAAGTTTGGACCGTAAATAGAAGTCTTGACAAACATCAAGACTACACTTAATTTTTTGATATTTTCAAGTTTAAAAACAGTTGCTTGTTAGTATAAACACACACTAAAAAAAATTCAATTTCAATTAGTAAAATAAAAACTTTTCACTTATTTTAAAAGATTTGAGTAGGATACATTATGATATTTCTGGAAAACTCATTATTTTATTCACAGCTCTTTTGCGATATTAAGATTTTTTCGGAGTAACTGAATATTTTGTTTTATTAAAATAGCTACCATTTTTTATACCAGTTCCTAATTTAATTTTTTTATAGTAACCTTAAGAATAAGGATTTTATGTAGCCGTTTTGGTGTATGAATTTTACAATTGCACAGAATATTACCAAACTTTTCAAATTACAATTATATCATACGAATTTTATTTCGTTATATTATTTAACCACTTTAATTATCTCTAATAAATTGAAAAACAAGCAAGCAATACTTGGACTATCACAAATTTACTTTTAGATAGTGTATTAATAACGGAATTTCTTTCGGTAAAACCGCGTGATAAATTACGCGAAGTCCAGATTTTGTGTAGGTTAACCCTTCACTGTCGAGAGGTGACTCTCAGGCATCACTGTAAGAAATTCACAAAATATGCAGAAAAATCTTCTCGAGTTGCTGGTTTGCCAGAGCGAAAAAGGCCTCGACTGCACTGGGTTTTAATGCTTATACAACACTTATAACTGACTTAATGAGTTTTTCCCTAACGGGCACATTAACAATAATTTATTATTAAGTTGCCTAAAAAGTTCATGATATACGAGGACAAACATTCAAAAAGCTCAAACGTGAAAGTGTTTGTTTACATTAAGGTGATTCGTGGGAAAACGAAAATAACTTTTCCACAATGCAATGACTCCTATACAGATTCCAATCTTTGCTGCAAAGTCTTGGTCGCTAATCCTTACGACAAAGTGTGTTGGATAAATAAAATAATTTAGTTCGATGGAAAATAGTTTAATAAATAGTTTAATGGAAAATTCGGAGGCGAAATTAGTGATGTAATAATCTAATTTTTAGAAATTTCGGACAAAACACATTTTGAATGTTTACTCCTCATATACACACACTCATAGAAATGACATTCATTTTTGATCATTCTGCGAGGCTACTTTCGTCAATTTTTACAATTGTTTCGTCATTATCACTTGACTTATGACGAAACAAAAATCTTCACAATTTTTAACGAAAGTAATTTACTACGTTTCCTATCCGGTGTAACACCTCATTCGATTCTAATTTTGTTTCTTATATATATATTGCCACAATTAAAACGAGCTTTTCTGGCAACGTCAGCAGCGCGCGTGACTCCGGACCGAGAGGATCCCTAGATCGAGCCAAGCCATTGAATTTTATTTAAAATCGTCTTCATTTATGGCGAAATAATTTCGTGAAGAAAAACGACAAAATGATTATCCTAAGATTGACACAATATTTAAACAGAGAATTTAGTCAACGTTTATTTCGTCAAAAAAGGCGAAAGTTTCTTCAAAAAGGAGCATGCATTTTCAACAGTGTACATGTCAATGGAGACAATACAAACGAAAGGGACTCACCTCGTCGTACATGAACTGCAGGGTGAGCGCCGACTTGCCGACCCCACCGCTGCCGACCATGATGACCTTGTGCAGGGCCGGTGTGGCAGTCTTGCCCTTTGACATCTTCCTGCCGTTTCGACGGAGAATGCCGGGCCGCGGCAGTTGGCTAAGGCTGAAAGGACAACGCACATCCTTCAGAAAATTAGACATGACAAATATTCTGGTGGTTCTCTGGAAACAAACTGTGCAGCAAACAACAACGCTAAACAATCCACCAAGTATATGTCTTCTGATCTAATTGGTCACACAGTACAGGAGTACGCAAGTTTTGTATTAAATTCACAGCGATTCACGACCAAAGTAGGCTATTTCTTCCGAGTTCGTTGAAAAAGATTTTTAAAATTGAAAAATTATTATATGGCAATAATAATATTGAATACTAAAATCTCTTTAAATGCGATATATTAGAAATAAAATGATTTCTCTTCACAGTCCTGCAAATGTGTAGTAGTAATGCAATTAAGCAAAAAAACTTTCGAGAATAGTTCGGTTTACTAGTGCAAGAGTTATTTAATTAAAATGTTTGGTTGAATTAATTATTCAATCTTCTGTCACAAAATTTTCTTCCGAAATATTAACTGAAATAACCGTACACCGATGACAAGTTAATTATTATTCGCTTTATATCACTGGTATAGTCACACTTTTACTTTTGTAAATTAATCTTTACAATTCACGCATTATTCGCAGCAGATATGAACCACAAAACAATAGCAATTCACTAATTTCACAACGCAAATGATATTTGCAGTCTTTCTTGCAATATATAAAACACAGCAGGAGAGATTTTATATTACATATACATTTAGAATGACATATCAAAGCACTTTTTCCGTCAGCTCAATGTTGCATCATTGAGTTTGGAAGTCCACTAACTGTCATGCGACTCGGCGAATAGAAATAAGCAGTCTTCTTCGAAGGAAAGAGAAAACTAATTCAATTAATACAACTAGTAGGACGCACTCCAAAATCACTTCTTCACAATTGATCAATAGAATAAATTTCGAAAAATAAAATCCTGTAGACACAGATCAAAATCCACAATTTCTACACACGGAAAAGTAGACGGTTCCAAAATCGCACAATCCATCAAATGCAGGATCGGGAAAACTCGAATGTAAACAGTACCATGTCACAAGGTGTATTGACCGGAAGTTTTTCGAAACCCGGAACAATGAATTTTTTATTACTTCCGAAGTTTTTCCTTCCCCCTTTCTACACCTTCTCGTGAACTTGGAGTTGCAATGACTAACGTTAAAAGACGTAGGAGTATGGAGAAATAATGATCATCCGGTTTTGCAAGATGCTGGATGCCAAATGATGCCGTCTCTCCGTTATTACCTGTGCTGTGAATAGGATTTGGTGGGTTGCCAGAAAAGGAAAACGTCGCCAATTGTGCGTGAAATAGAAGCTACAAGTGGGCGAGTGGCGAAGAGATAAATTGCGAAAAATAGTTACCTTTCCCTATTGACAAAAGTGGATGTTTATGACATATAACCACATGCACAATGACAGACACATATTCAGGGTTAAAAATAAATTTAATGTACTATTGCATTTTGTATACCGAACTATTTTGAGATATCCGAAGTGCTTGTCTTTTAATGTCAGTTTTGGAAAAGAAAGAAATTTAGTAAAAATGTCTAGACATTAGTATACAAATAGAATAAACAAAATGATTCAAATAAAATACTTAAATACGCATAAGCCAAAATTTTACGAACTTTAGAAGATAAAATACCTTTTAATTAATAAAGTTTATGTTCTGTTTTATAATAAAGGGTCGTGCAGAATTTAATTGTATGGATTTTTCAGTAGCTAAATTGAATCATTATCGAAATAAAACATCAGTCCTCTGTAAAGAGTTATATCGATTTATTTGAATCAATATAAAAAAATACTAGCTCATCACTTTTATCGACTCTGAAGCAAAGATTTTAGAATTTTTCTTTGGAAAAAAAATATATTGCTTGTTTAACAGTGTTCCTGTATAACAGCGGTTCCCAACCTTTAGGTGAATTTGGACCGCCGAGTTAAAAGTTAGACATTCGAGGACCACCACTTTACATTAACAGTAAAACAAAATTGTCAAGTACCAAACATATATGTAGCTCAGATATGTACTAAGTGTAATTCAAATATTAAATTCTATACGTTTCAATAAATTTATTAATTGAAAAATCTAACTTATTTTTTTTCTATTTAAATTAAGTAGCTTGGGAAACTAATGAAAACCTGTGTATTTATTTGCATTTAAATAATAATTATATGGAAATTGCATCATTTCATCAACTTTAATATGTTTGGGTAATACAGTGTACTTAAATGTGGGTTACGTTAAAGATACATTTTCAAAGCTGCAAGTAAAGAATTTTTCATACATTTTTCTTTACAAAAATACAAGTTTAATAGATTTACAATATCGACTTCAAAAGAAAACTGGTACTGGTCAAAAAAGATATAAATGTAATTAATTTCTTATTAAAATTCATAATTTTTTATGAATTTAATAAGAAATTATATTTTATATCTTTTTTGAAAAGTAAAATTTTTCTTTTTGAAGTCGACATTGTAAATCTGCTAATATATTGTATAAATTAAACTTGTATTTTTGAAAAGAAAAATGTAGGAGGAATCATTTACTTGTAGCTTTGAAGGTGTATTTTTAACGTTTATAAGAGAAGTTGCAATTTTCTTAATGTCCATGAAAAGAATAATTGTGTTCAACCAATTCAAACTTTATAAAAAAATTTAACTTTTCCAAACTTTTTTAATTTACATTATTAATAATTTCATGTTTTTTAGGCGAGTGGTGATCCTACATTCAAATGAATATTTCTGTAATGATGCCCTAAACAGAAAAGCTCAAAATTGTCTGTTTTTAAGTGTAGAATTGTATTTCTAAAGTAGGGATGTGAAAAAAAAGAACACCCTGTTCTTTTTCACCTGTTCTTTAAAAAGAACAGGAACAGCATGTTCTTAAATTTTAAGAAACCCTGTTCTTTTTCTCATCTGTTCTTTTCGGATATATTTTTTCTTAACTTATGATGTCCGCCTCTAACAGACAATGCTTTCGGTGTTTTAAAAAATATTAAGAGGTCACGCTCATTTTTTAATGATAATCTAGTTTTAACATTTAATAAAACTCATGTTTATTGCTCGGTCTCAATAATTATTATCGATTGAACACTTTTATTGCAATATCTGAAATTATTTTAAAACTTAGTTTATTTAATACTTATACAGGACGATTGGGTTGCTTAATAGTTGCGTTTGTGAAATATATGTAATAAAAGTTGTATAAAATGCATCAAAGAATATTTTAATGCGACAACCGAAAAAAATCAGCATTAAAAAAAAGCTTAAATAATTTATTGTCAAAAATATTTAGTTGCAGTATTATATGTATATTTTGGTGTGAAAAGCCAGAGTTGCTATGTTTTGGATATTGCATAGATAATTTTTATTTACATATCATGGTAGGAAATTCAATGTAAAACTTATGTTTCTGAAATATTAATTATGAAAAAAAAATTTCTATTTACGGGGATTTTTAATGTCATGAAAAACAAACTATTAAACCAAATGTTCATTATATTAAAAAACGTTATAACACATATTTTTTGTACGAAATAGTACAAAGAATTTTCCTAAGCTATCCTAATATTTGTTTTTATTAAAGAAAAAAATTATATAAATAAAAAAGCCTAAAATCTATTATAACTTAAAAATTATTTTTTTATTTTTAGCACAAAATAAAGAGATATTACGTTTTGAATATATTTTAAATTGTATAAAATGACATTTCTTTGACAAAAAAATATTATTAGAGTAAATATAGCTTTTAATCATTTGTAATGAAACACATAAAAAATGTAATTAAAATTTGAAAATTTTAGTTTTTATGAATATGCGTGTCACTCCTACAAAATTAATGATAAATAAAAATTCTGCTGGATGCCAAATGATGCCGTCTCTCCGTTATTACCTGTGCTGTGAATAGGATTTGGTGGGTTGCCAGAAAAGGAAAACGTCGCCAATTGTGCGTGAAATAGAAGCTACAAGTGGGCGAGTGGCGAAGAGATAAATTGCGAAAAATAGTTACCTTTCCCTATTGACAAAAGTGGATGTTTATGACATATAACCACATGCACAATGACAGACACATATTCAGGGTTAAAAATAAATTTAATGTACTATTGCATTTTGTATACCGAACTATTTTGAGATATCCGAAGTGCTTGTCTTTTAATGTCAGTTTTGGAAAAGAAAGAAATTTAGTAAAAATGTCTAGACATTAGTATACAAATAGAATAAACAAAATGATTCAAATAAAATACTTAAATACGCATAAGCCAAAATTTTACGAACTTTAGAAGATAAAATACCTTTTAATTAATAAAGTTTATGTTCTGTTTTATAATAAAGGGTCGTGCAGAATTTAATTGTATGGATTTTTCAGTAGCTAAATTGAATCATTATCGAAATAAAACATCAGTCCTCTGTAAAGAGTTATATCGATTTATTTGAATCAATATAAAAAAATACTAGCTCATCACTTTTATCGACTCTGAAGCAAAGATTTTAGAATTTTTCTTTGGAAAAAAAATATATTGCTTGTTTAACAGTGTTCCTGTATAACAGCGGTTCCCAACCTTTAGGTGAATTTGGACCGCCGAGTTAAAAGTTAGACATTCGAGGACCACCACTTTACATTAACAGTAAAACAAAATTGTCAAGTACCAAACATATATGTAGCTCAGATATGTACTAAGTGTAATTCAAATATTAAATTCTATACGTTTCAATAAATTTATTAATTGAAAAATCTAACTTATTTTTTTTCTATTTAAATAAAGTAGCTTGGGAAACTAATGAAAACCTGTGTATTTATTTGCATTTAAATAATAATTATATGGAAATTGCATCATTTCATCAACTTTAATATGTTTGGGTAATACAGTGTACTTAAATGTGGGTTACGTTAAAGATACATTTTCAAAGCTGCAAGTAAAGAATTTTTCATACATTTTTCTTTACAAAAATACAAGTTTAATAGATTTACAATATCGACTTCAAAAGAAAACTGGTACTGGTCAAAAAAGATATAAATGTAATTAATTTCTTATTAAAATTCATAATTTTTTATGAATTTAATAAGAAATTATATTTTATATCTTTTTTGAAAAGTAAAATTTTTCTTTTTGAAGTCGACATTGTAAATCTGCTAATATATTGTATAAATTAAACTTGTATTTTTGAAAAGAAAAATGTAGGAGGAATCATTTACTTGTAGCTTTGAAGGTGTATTTTTAACGTTTATAAGAGAAGTTGCAATTTTCTTAATGTCCATGAAAAGAATAATTGTGTTCAACCAATTCAAACTTTATAAAAAAATTTAACTTTTCCAAACTTTTTTAATTTACATTATTAATAATTTCATGTTTTTTAGGCGAGTGGTGATCCTACATTCAAATGAATATTTCTGTAATGATGCCCTAAACAGAAAAGCTCAAAATTGTCTGTTTTTAAGTGTAGAATTGTATTTCTAAAGTAGGGATGTGAAAAAAAAGAACACCCTGTTCTTTTTCACCTGTTCTTTAAAAAGAACAGGAACAGCATGTTCTTAAATTTTAAGAAACCCTGTTCTTTTTCTCATCTGTTCTTTTCGGATATATTTTTTCTTAACTTATGATGTCCGCCTCTAACAGACAATGCTTTCGGTGTTTTAAAAAATATTAAGAGGTCACGCTCATTTTTTAATGATAATCTAGTTTTAACATTTAATAAAACTCATGTTTATTGCTCGGTCTCAATAATTATTATCGATTGAACACTTTTATTGCAATATCTGAAATTATTTTAAAACTTAGTTTATTTAATACTTATACAGGACGATTGGGTTGCTTAATAGTTGCGTTTGTGAAATATATGTAATAAAAGTTGTATAAAATGCATCAAAGAATATTTTAATGCGACAACCGAAAAAAATCAGCATTAAAAAAAAGCTTAAATAATTTATTGTCAAAAATATTTAGTTGCAGTATTATATGTATATTTTGGTGTGAAAAGCCAGAGTTGCTATGTTTTGGATATTGCATAGATAATTTTTATTTACATATCATGGTAGGAAATTCAATGTAAAACTTATGTTTCTGAAATATTAATTATGAAAAAAAAATTTCTATTTACGGGGATTTTTAATGTCATGAAAAACAAACTATTAAACCAAATGTTCATTATATTAAAAAACGTTATAACACATATTTTTTGTACGAAATAGTACAAAGAATTTTCCTAAGCTATCCTAATATTTGTTTTTATTAAAGAAAAAAATTATATAAATAAAAAAGCCTAAAATCTATTATAACTTAAAAATTATTTTTTTATTTTTAGCACAAAATAAAGAGATATTACGTTTTGAATATATTTTAAATTGTATAAAATGACATTTCTTTGACAAAAAAATATTATTAGAGTAAATATAGCTTTTAATCATTTGTAATGAAACACATAAAAAATGTAATTAAAATTTGAAAATTTTAGTTTTTATGAATATGCGTGTCACTCCTACAAAATTAATGATAAATAAAAATTCATATAAGCCAATTTTCTTTATTATAATGTGTTCAAGTTATAAAATTTCGTTATTATAATGTGTCAAGCCACTTTCCACTCCCATAACACATCCTTGGCATTCCCGAGTCCGAATGCGAACTTCACCGCGGGGACCCTTTAAAGTATAAACATAATGCAAACTTTTAACAGAAATTTAAATTTTGATGAATAATAAATTTGCAGAAAGAAATCATAATGAATTAATTTGTCTATTATGTCCTTTCTTTTAGGGTAAAAAAAATAATAATTCTCTGGACGCCAGATAACTTATAATCAGCGAGAGAATATTTTCTCTAAATAAATAAAAACAAATAAAAAAAACAATGTAATTGCAGGTAAGGAATTCATTTAATTTCATAATATTTAATTTTATAACTTTTTTCCTAGTCGCGAGGCCTCAATAAAAAGAGTGGCGAAATGTGCGGTAGCACACGTCGCACACCCCTTGAGGCTGCCGTTCCCAGAGCTTTCGTACAGTTCTGCAAGAATATTTTACTCTGATATGCTTTCTACTCAGAATGCAACTAAAAGAACCATCCTGTTCTGTAAATGAACAGGGTGTTCTTTAAGTGAACAGGGTGTTCTTTAAATGAACAGGGTGTTCAGTAAGTGAACAGGGTGTTCTTTAAATGAACAGGGTGTTCAGTAAGTGAACAGGGTGTTCTTTAAATGAACAGGGTGTTCAGTAAGTGAACAGGGTGTTCTTTAAATGAACAGGGTGTAAGTGAACAGGGTATTCTTTAAATGAACAGAGTGTTCATTAAGTGAACAGGGTGTTCTTTTTTTGGAACATGCGTTCTTTTTCGGAATAAAGGTGTTTCTTTTTTGGGACAGCATTTTTCTTTAATTGTTTAATATGTTATTACAAGACATACTTATCTGCTCTATGTTAATTGGCTACTAAACTGCTTGTGTCAGTTACTTTGTGTTGATTTCTTATGACTTTTTGGGAATTTTGTCAAATAATCTAAAATTGTTTTACATTTTATATAATTTCATTTCAAAGATCAATTTCCTTATATTAATTGTTAGTCGTATATCTAGATAAAAAATATTATATAATGGAAAAAATTGGAATGGACGATTCAATATTACATATAGGATATTTTGTATAAGAAATTATACATTCTTCGAGTTGTTTTAGAATTATTTTATAAATTTGAATATTTCTTGTAGTGTTTGTTAATTGTCTGTGTTCTAAAAAAAATATGCAAATGATTTTGATCCACATTTTTCTTTATATACCTTTAACCAAGTTTAGTAAAAAAATATAAATTAAAAAAAAAATATCTACGCGTAAGAAATGTTCTATTTATACCTTTATATTTTAATTTGTATTTTTAACATGCACTAAATTAAAGAATTAAAGTAAAGGATTTGCAAATTTATAGCACAATTAAGAATATATTAATAACTATTAAACTAGATTATTGATCATGCAGTTATAAATATGCCGTGTTTCAAAACTTTATAACTCAATAAAATCCTTTAATTTTTTTAATTAACTTTTCACGTGGACATTTTCAATCTTTTGGAGGTATTTTTTGTTAATTTTTTCGAATAGTTACAAAGACTTTGGGATGTATAGCAGTTGCGCCGGAACCGGTATGGTTGCTGCATACACATTTTCATCCGAAAAATGTGTTGTAAAAATATTCTTCAAAAAATGTTTTCAATTATCACATAGTAAAAACGTAATTTTTCCCCCTGTCATATTTGCCACTTCGTGATAAGTTTTTGCCACTGGATTTCGTATTAGGGATTTGGATACCAAGATGATTTTTTTTCCGTTACGGAACCTCAAAACACTTTTCACTGACATCTTCGCGTAAAGATGCCGGAATATATGAGAAGGTAAACTGGGAACGGGAAGGGGAGACGGTGATTAATATTACTAAAAAGGAGGTGGAGATGGGAGGTGTTGATGCGATTGTGTAAATAACACTCTTGTCGGAGTTTTTTGAGAGGGTTTCGGTCTCGGTTTCACTGATGTGGGTGAAGTTAGAAAAGGAATGCAATCTGTTGGGATTTAGAGAGTCGGTGGCAATTAATTTTCAGTTGACCTGCAGATAAGACGCATTTTCTCTTTTCCTTACTTTCTGATCTGTAGACTATGCGATATGATCATTCAAAAGTAGTTACTTTATTTTAAAATTAAATAGGAATACCATGTTAATTTTAAACTCTGATTTCAATATAATCTTGAACATAGATAAAGGTCTTCACCTGTATGAAACTATTTTAACGTAACCGATTCCATTAAATCTATAGCAGTATGTACAATAAGTATAATCGTTCTTGTAAAAAACTTATATATTAATGGATATTTAGTTGGAACAGCTAAGTATTTTCTGTTGTTTTGTATATTTGTACTTCAATGGTGTATAGAAATATTAGTGTATTACGTTATTTACCGTTCTTGAAAGCGATGAATGTGAATTTTTATTACTATAACTTTTATCATATCGTGAACATTGGAGATACTCAGAAGTTTCTTGAAATGAGTTTTCCTTTCGAATTTCATTTTTGAAATCTTAACAAATGAATGGCTATTAAAATATTATTTTAATTTGACCTTCATTTCCTTTCCATCTACAAACTAGCAAGCAAATTATTACAAATTTGCAATGCTTATTTATTTAGGAATAAAATGTATTATATTAATATGTAAATATATGAAAAATGCTTGCATCCTAGAGATCCCTTCAAGGAACTTATACTTTTCTTTACGATTTATACATATTTACTGCTCTAAATTATTAGAATTGATCGTTATTAAAACTAAGAATTTGCTATATTAAAACTTTTATCACCATTACATCTGATTTTGAAAGATAGCTTTAAAATTTTTTGTTTTTCCTGTCATATTCTGTTTTTTTTCTGTAAAATTTTTGTAATAAATTATTTTCTGAAATGTCGATATAAATTTAAACTAATTATTAATAGTTTTCTTACTTTGAAAATTATAGATCCTTTGTTTATTTTTAATTATTTACTAAATAAAATAAAATTAATCGGTATTTGTTAATTTTTATGGTTTTAAGTTTAAAAATACCACACAAAAAAAAATTCTAAAAAAAGAACAGTTTTCTGAAAAGAACAGGTTAAAGAACAGTTCTTTAAAAAAGAACAGGAACAGGGAACAGCTGTTCTTTAAAAAGAACATACATTTAACATCCCTATTCTAAAGATGTCATACAACTCACTTAGAGATAAGTTCACCGAAATATTTCAGAAACTGACTTCGAATCTTACCAAAAAAATTTATTACGACCTTAAGAAAAATTGACAAACGAAAAACGCCGAAAATCGAGAGTTAAATATTAAAATACCTCAAATCGCCCACCTGGCGTCCCCAAAGAATATTTTTAGAAGCGAGTCTCAAAATGAGTCACGCAGAGGATGATAACAGTCATCAATTCGAACTCGATAGCCTCCAGATATACCAAAAGCCGCGCCAAAATTGGGTCACTGTCATTAGGGCCCCCGAGAGACAGTCAGTAAAAAGCACGAGATTAAAATAGAAAGAGATTCTAGCCTCTTGATATCCAGTCAACCATGCAATCTATTTTCTAAGTGAATATGGAAATAGTTAATGTAATTAAATAGGGATGATTGTTTATGCGAATTGCTCATTCTGGCACAAAGTGCACACAATAGCATACTTTAATTTATTTTTTTTCACAATGAGAATTATGTATAATAATGTGTAAATCGATTTATATCCAAGGGCGACGAGTTATATCAAACTCCTTCATTGATTTGATTTAAAGGTATCGTCTGTGAAGCCAAAAGTGTCGCCAAAGGGGTCCAAAGTGTCGTCAGTTAAAGGTGTGTGTTGTCAAAAGTGTCGTAAATTCAGTATTTACGCGTTTTTAGTTAATAATTTGATACCAAATTAAATTGACTTATCGTTTGGGCGAGTTGGTTGCCACATGGAGTAAATCCCAAAACAGAGTACCGAGATAAGAGCGATTTTAAAGTTTTCAATTTACATTGGTTATAATGTTAAGTGGAATTACATTCAACTCATTATTGGGCATCCTAGTCAACTAGGATCCACACCACCGGACACAGTGATAGATTTCGCAGTCTATTAATTGATAAAATTTAAAAAATAAAAAGGAAACCGACTTTAAGAAAAATACTCTAAAAAGTAAAAAAACAATTTTTAAATCTTACTAGTTGAAAAAATTTAATTATTTAACATCGATTTTATACTTATTTCAACGTTTCGAAATCAACTCCAAAGTTTATGTATTGACGCCCACTTCAGAAAGTCGTGACAAGTATAAAATTGATATTAAATTATTCAATTTTTTCAATTGTTCGTAAAATTGAAAATTATTTTTTACTTTTTAGCGCATCTTTCTTAAAGTCAGTCCCTCCATCCACCCCTAAAAAAAAATTCTAGCTTAGCAATAAGGGGTTTCATCATTTACTATTATTCTCCGGGAAAGTTAAGTTACTGTTTTTGCACATCACGGATAATATATATTGAGAATATCCGGTTTAATAAATGGATGGTAAACGAAATTTCATTGTTGGATCCTATCTATCCAACAATGTAAATATTTTGGAAAAAAAAATCCGGTTAATCAATATTTCCGGATAAAAGCCTTATAACCCCAATTATTTTTTACAATTTTTGCCAAAGTAGATTTTTCTTTATCCACCAAAAAAAAAGAATTTTCGAAATCGGACAATATTTGTTTTCAAACAGTCCGGAGAATTGAAAATTTCGGATAACCGGATATTTTTTACAAAAGGTGAAAAAATCCTTATACAATGAAAAAGATTGTCCAAATATCTGAATTAGAACAGAAATCTTGTGCGAACAAAGATTAAAAAAAAATACATAACAGTCGAATTTAAAACCTGTCACCTTTGGCACGCTTCCTGAAATTGGATGGCGCGCTTTTAAGTCGTTTAAAATGGTATTAAATAATTTTCGTAGTTTTTTGACTAGCACAAAAAAATCTTAAATTTAAAGAAAATATTGTGGATTTATTGTGGATAATATTATGAATATGTGGACACACATTCAAAGATCAGTTAAAATTTAGCGAGACAACGTAAAATTCTCAATCCAAACTGCAACTTTGACATTTACTGCTGAAGAGAATACTAGCAAGCCTTCGGAAGCTTTCAAGAGAATACTACAAGCAACGCTTTCTTAGAATGTTTTTACTCTCAATAGAAAAACGGGTATCATGTCGCACAAGTTTAGGATCGTATAAGTTTTTTTAATGAGTCATCTCTACTTCAAGGAAAAACTACTGTGGAAAGCCGCTATACAAAACTGAACGAACTTCGAAAACATACCAGCCTTTGAAAAAATCCAAAGAGAAAAAGAAGCTCATCGTAAACACATACCGCCAATTAAAGTGAATGAGGAGACAGCGATCACAAAATGGAGACGCACAACAAAAGCGATTCAATTATTTCTCTAACAACCACCACCACAACAACTACTTTTTGTGAGATACAGCTTTTATTTTTTTCCAACTGTAAATGTATTTCTAAACACAAGAAAAACATTGTTGTGAAACTCGACGAACCTTAAGTCTTATATTTTCAATTTTATTTGGCAATGAGGAATCTGTTTAGAAACTTGGAATCATTCAAGTTTGGTTGATTGATGTTTTCGTTAAATAAAGAACAATGCCGGCTATGTTGCACCAAATATTGTAAAATTAAGAATAATCAATCTTTTAGAAATTCAATTCAATAACTTTAGGAAAATCAATTCAATAATTTTCGGAAATTCAATTGAATAATTTTTCAAAAAATTAAATGCGTAAAAATAATTATCCAAGTTTCAATTTTTAAAAAACGGACTTATCCAACTTATCACCAAATTAGAAATATAAATTTTTGGAAAAAAAATATTATGTGGTTAGAATTCCATATTCCAGTTGGAACCCTGATTACAGAAATATATACCCCAAAAAAACTTTAGAAAAGTAAAACACGCTAAGCACCCCCTTCCCCTTAAAAAAATCTTCGAAACTGTGGCTAAAAAAGTTGTGATATAAAAAATAACACAAGCCAATTGCACTAGGGGCTCAACCCTGCACACCCACTCGCTAGCCTTCTCCCGGAAAAAAGCCGCTCTTTCTTTTTTTAGCTCGATTAAAATTTTATACATACATAAATTTTTAATCGTGCTAAGAAAGAAAACAAATTAAAAAACTCCATATATCCTTTGATTTTCAATTTAAAAAAATATATTCTTGTATTAAATTAAAGGTTGCACTGATACGGTTCTAACAATACTATTTTTTTTTATTTAAACGTAGTTTGGGTTCTGGAATAAGTTTTACGAACACGTTTTAACATTAGGAGTTGTGCAGCGTATATATAAGCTTATTCCCGTCAGGCGTTCGTTTCTGGTTGGCTGCTTTGACGAGTTGGCGTTATTTATTCTTTTTTGGCTTAGCGTTGCGAGCCCGACCGGGTCGCTTGATATAAGCTTCAAACAGAAGATAACCAAGCTGTTACTTCAGACCCATATCCCGTATTCGGCTACCTTATTTTAACATTTTACATGCATTATGCCCAATTTTCTATAATACGTGATCAAATTTATGAAAATTGTGTTACTTGCCACCAGTGCCGTTACACAAAAAATATTTTGGGGAGTTGACACAACACATTTCTCAACTTAACGATTCGAAATTCTCAACTCGACTATTCGAAATTCCCAACTCTACAGTGCTGAAAATTCCCAGTTCCAACTTACCGACATTTTTCATCTTTTATATATATTTCAGGAAATATTAAACAGTTCTCTCACAAGCATTGATTTGTTGCACCCATATTCCAATGCAGTGTCCTTTCTGAGGTATGATTTAAATGTAATGCAACATTGGGCAATTTCTAATCTTCCCTAGCTTTCATTTATTAATAAGTGTGTGTGTCGGACTTCCGTCCACACCCCCTCGGTGCGACGGGCCTGCTTGCTACGGAGTTATAGATCACGCATAAAAGTGTAATTTGTGTTTCTATCCTGATAGTCCATGTAGCTGATATGTAAAACGTTTCAATTAAAAAAAGTTTTAATAGTAGCTTTGATTTAAACTCAGCATTTAAATATTGTTAGGCATGTTTTTGAATAAAAAACAATGCCAAAAAAAAAAATACCTTACTACTACAGAAATTTTATTTGAAGACTAGGCATAAAATATATAAAAAGCAAAATGTTTTTTTTTTAATAAAAAAAATTAATGCTTGATTCTTTTTGAATTTCAACAACCTTGCCGTGCTGTCCCATGGTTACTTAGTAACTTTTATTTAGTAAATTTGGTTAGTGGACGTATTCGTTCTTGAGATTTGTTCAGATGGATATAGACCACTTTTTAAAAAGCACATACGCGAAAATATTAGAAATGGCGGAAAAATGTCAGCTAACTTAAGAACATCACTGCCTAACAAAAACAAACTCTTTTTGTGTAAGTAGATGAGTGAGAAGGATTATGAGAGAAGGTGATACTCATAAATGAAAAGTTTTATCAAGAGGTACGGTGAGAGAAAAAACGTTGAGAGCCACTGCATCATAATAACTGTTCAAAAACAGCTGGTACCCCCTTAGAGAAGTTGTCTGGAGCTTCTCATACCTATCCGATTTTGGTATCCGATCACTAAAAATCACATGTCAGTTACAAAATGTTTTTAAAAAAATTTTAATGATATAATATAGATCTAGGAGCGACCGAGTGGCTATCCTTACACGTGCGCGAGTCCCTTAAGTTTTTAAAAAGTTATAAACGTAATGAGCGTATAAAAACTTCGCCGTTGTTCGAGCAACGATCTTATTTGCAATTTCCCGAGTGCCTATCAGAGCCTGCCGATTCACTAGGAAATCTGCGGATACACTGATTCTCGCACTTACGCGGTATAACAAACTGTAATAAAAAAAAATTCTCAAAACAAAACATTTTCGTAAAATATTGCAAAAGGAATATAAAACGTATTACATTGTCATAAAAAAGTTTTAAGATCTGACCACTAAAAATTGAAGGAAAAAAAAAATCGGCCGTTTTTGGCCCACCCTAGGGACACCCCCAACGAATATTTAAGGAATTACGGTTGAGTTAACGTTCAAAATGGTGAAACGCTTGACCACAGTCGAAGTTACTTCAGTTTCCTTAACTCCTGTCTAACAACAAAAATGACTCTGGAGTTAAAGAGGAAACTGTTGGATAAGTAGGATCAATTGGTGCTTTAACTTAAGCGTACTCAAATATCAGTTTTATTGAATAGATCTCGTGAAAGGTGCGGATAACAATATACTGCAAGATGCACGAGTTTTTGCACTTATTGAGTTTTATAAATGTCTATTTCATGAGTTCTATAACTGAAATGATGCAGACATGATACAAGTTCTTTGCTCCTTCTATTTGGGGGCGTGTATGCACAAAAACAAACATGTCATAAATTTAAAATTCGAGGTTGACCGCAAAAACGTTTGGTAGATGTATGTATTTCTATGGACCTTCGGATTTTCAAGTTTTAAAATGAAAGGGATATATATTTAGAAATATTTTTTTAAAAAATTGCAGTCGGATAGAGATATTTTTTATAAAATAATATTTAATGCTTATCTCATTTTTTTAATACTTTTTTTACATATTTGGTTTTGTATGTACTCTCTGATATTTATTCCATATGAAATATAGATTAAGGACAGCACTAGTTTCAGCTTAAATTTTAGAAAACACTTAAAAAAATTGAGAGTGTGGGGCATTGTTCGATTTTAAACTATAAAAAGAAATTCCAAAATAACCATTTCTTCAAAATTGCCATAGTACTAACGTAAATTTAGGTGCTCGTATTTTTGTTGATAAAAGTGAAATCTAGATGGAAATAAGCCACATTTATCCCAAAATTAGAAAACAAGTATTGCTATGGAAGTAATCTTATGAATTACTTGCGAATTTGCAACCGCATAAAAGGCAATGCAAAAAATATCTAGATACTTATATCAAGTAAGAACATTGCAGAAGTGATAAAAAATATAAACAGCTGAAATGAAAGCCCAATATTCTTAGTATGGATTTACGCAACACATTTTTTATTACACAGATAATTTAAATCTATTGAATATATATTACATATATAATATTATTACATATATAATATTATCACATATATAATATTATTACATATATAATATTATTACATATATAATATTATTACATATAATATTATTACATATAATATTATTACATATATAATATTATTACATATATAATATTATTACATATATAATATTATTACATATATAATATTATTACATATATAATATTATTACATATATAATATTATTACATATATAATATTATTACATATATAATATTACATATATAATAATATTACATATATAATATTATTACATATATAATATTACATATATAATATTATTACATATATAATATTACATATTGTGAACAAACTAATATTTGTTTGAGAGATTATTTTGGTTAGGCCATGTAAACTCCAACTAGATACACTCCAACTGATGATAAAGAAATTTGAACATTCATAGGAATAAATTTTCTAATGGAAATTAATAAACTTCCCAGTTATCGTGATTATTGGAGTAGCATACCATATATGAGAAATGAATATGTCAGTAAACTAATGAGTGTAAATCGATTTGGATGGCTCCCGTCTTACGTCCATTTAAATGACAATGATCGTCCATCTAAATGACAATCTAAATGAGAAGATGTGCGTTATGCAACATAAAAAAAAAAGAAATTTGCACTTCCTGGTGCTGAACTGTCTGCAAAGTTCCACTTTGTTTTGGTAAAAAGTTGCGTTTCAATGAATATCATGTAAAGCATTAGTTGCATGGTGGGATTATATATGTTCCACCCTGTAAAAAAGGACTTATTGAAATGTAATTTTTTTTCTTATTATTTCGAGTAATGATTTATCTTAAATAATCGAAATAAATGTTTATTTCCATTTTTTTATAATAAAAAAAAATCTGTGCAACTAGGGTTTTATTTTCTTTAAAATCGTGCGCCCCTGAGAGTTAAAAGTCACTCCAAATAGGAAATTTTTCAAGTATTAAAAAAATTCTGTCGATGTGTTTAATAATTCTGTCAATGTTTTAAATAGATAAAAAAATGACAGTCAAATCTTAGGTGGCATAAAATCAAACAAGTTTCCGACATGCCTTGTGAACTACATAAAATAAAATTATTTACTTAACCTACTATCACATATCCCTTTACAAGTGTTAACAAGCTAAAGCACTGCCTCTATTAGTATTTTTACAAAACATTTTTATTGCATAACCAAATTTAAACAAGTCTGCACAAAATGCAGTTCTGAGTAATCACAAATCGAATATAGCCACAAAGAAATTGAAAATGTTGGTTCGTTGCATGCACTAGGAGTTACATAATGGGCTATTGAATGACAGTTCAGGATCTATCCTGAAAGAAAAAACCCTGAATGCTGCCTCTTAATTTTGAGCCATGGTCAGATGATGACATCTGAGCTGGCACACAACAAACCTAATGTGGAAGCTTGAACGGTAAATTCCTAGTGTACGGTGCCCCCTTGGCGCGATTCTGAAAATTGGCGCTAAAGCTTTAGCAAAACAACCTAAAACGGTACGAGAAAAAAAAGTAAGGTTACCGTACATCATGATATTGCTAGCAATGTCCGTAATAGGGTTGCCAAACTATAAAATTTATCGCCCACCAAATGTCGCCATACCACATTTGGTGGGTATGGTGGGGGTACCGTACACTAGGAATTAACCGCTTTAACCACGACTGATTTACCTGCGCTAGTTACCGTTAAACAATGAGTATTTTGGTGGACGATGTGGAAAAAAACTTGATTACAATTTCGCTACACTCCAAAAACAGGATATACAAGTTATTCTAACGAACAACTATCCGATTATGAGCTTTGTATTCTTTCGATCACGCCACTGCAGCTCCCATGAACACCTAGAAGGGCTATTAACTATCAAATGTGTAAGCTGTAAAATATGTTTACAAGACTGTAACTACCAATAAATTAGATGAGAAAATTTCAACATTATTTAATTATTACTCTTTGAAAAATTCAGTTTGGTTTAATTTAATTAACATCTTGTTTAAGAAAAGTAAGAAAACATTTACTTGAGATGACAAGGTGCCAGTTAACAGATATCTGGGAAGGAGTCCCAAATTACTTCCGTTAGTGAGGGATGTTTTAAAATATTACGGCACTTGGCTATTGCCTCAATAATGGCAAGAGTAAAATTGCCCCATTTTTTAAAAAAAATATTTCTGCATTAAATTGCTTCTGAAATGAAATACATTATGTACAAATTTTTATGTCTTGTGAAAGCAGAATTTAAATAAAAAAATTCAGACTGGCACTACCATAAGGTACCATAAGGCTATACCATAAGGTTTGGATTGTAAATACTTTGTATGCGCATCTGTTGCACCTTTAGTCGAAATTCCACTCATTTCCCCTCACGTGGCATAAAGGTAAGAGAGAGTGGATTAATTGCAAATCTGGTTGTTGAGATACACTCCTCTACACCATGATGGTAAGTCATTTATCTCCATAGCATGATACCCTCTTCAATTTTGAGGCCTATACATAGAAGAACATACTACAGACAAATGCAACATCCCCCATGCGATACAAAGATTAGGGGGAGGCAGTGGCGGCCTGTGGTCGAAAATGTTAGTACAGCCGAAATCATGTGACCCCCCCCCCCCAAAAAAAAAACCTTTTCAAACGTTCAAAAGCCATTTCTGGGATATTTATCGAAAAATCCTCAAACTTTGAGGAATCGGCGAGACAAAAAAATTACAGACATTCGCTATCTTTAAATCTTACGTCAAATTCCATTATTATGATATCCAAAATTTCAAAATATAACATTTTAAATTTCTTAAACACATTTTCGTGAGTTCGGAAGTCATCTTGTCTTTTGAAAACAATTTCTGTTTTCGATTTCGCAATTTCAAAAATACGTTTGAACGTGTTCTCATTATGGTTTTGTCTTATAATGTTCTGAATTACCTTGACTTGCTGAAGACAATAATTTATATCTAAAGATTTTTTTTGAAGAATGTCATAAAACATCTGTTTGTTGAAAAATAAAATCAAAAATTAAAGATAAAAGTGTGAATCCAAAATCATTAAAATAATTCAGAAATCCATTTGTCCATCAAATTGCTCCCATTCACTCCCTCAACAGCCATTCCTTCCACAGGGTTGCGAAACAGCACTTATCAATACCGCCAAAGTTGAAACAATTATCGAGCCAAGGGGCTTTTCCTCCATCAGGCAAAGCGGTCTAGAGATGCTAGTAAAATACTCGGTCCCCTCCCCACACGTCCCGCCGATTCAAACACGGGAGCCAATCAATTCACAGAATTCCCAACTACAGCTCGAGTTGAAAAAATCCTTTTGAGCTGCGTTTGTGACGTCACAGCTTCATTTTAACGTGAAGGGGAAGTCATACCACGTAAGGTTGTCATGGCAACGATGCAGCCGATTTCTGACTTCGCTTTTTAGCTGCAATTTTCATTGACTGAAGTTTTTTTCCCTTCTAAATTGTGCATTACGGCAAAAAGGTTTGCTATTTATCGGAGATTTTGTTTACTACCGTAGAAATTTCATTGTCAATTATAATCTTCATTTAGGAAAATTAGTAAAATATCTGATTTTAGTTTTTGATGAATTTAGGTGCAGCCCGGCTGTACTTGCTGTAGTGGGCGAGCCGCCACTGGGGGGAGGAATGGGTTAAAAAGCCAGGTTAAGAGTCAGGTTGAAAAGAGCCTGGTTGAAACATCCCACTGTCCTCTTGAATCTTAATCTTTTTTTGCTTGCGCAGCCTTCCATAAAACTTTCCGTTTATGAGTACCATCTTTCCTCATAACAATCCTTTTCCTCACACATCTCGCAAAAATATTTGATTTTGTTAGGCAGTAATAGGTTAGCTGGTAAATTAATCACTCAAACTGATGGCTTAAAAGCTTTCATTTTTACTTTTTGCATGCTTTGAATGAAGTAATAAGTACTTATGAAATAGCAAATGGTAAAATTAGTATAATAACAAATCATAAAATGGTGATTGAAAAACTAACAAAAATTATGATTTTGGTTTAAATTTATGAATGCTTGTAAAATATATTGTGGAACTATTTGTACAAGCATGGAAAACATATTATACAAGTACTTCACAGTTGTCAATTTGAACTAAAACCATACTTGGCAACATTAATTTCTGTTTTTATGGAAGGATTGCTACCTTATTCTTTACTTTAACGAAATACTTATAACACACTAATCTCTTTAACGCTTTGAACTATTATTTGTATTTGCAAAATTGATCTTTATTATACAAACCAATCTACAGTTCACCCCAAATTTAAATGTAACCTTAAATGTAAATTCTCATGTATCCTTTTTTCAGGAGCATTTTTATAGTTAATTTGGCTTAAAATATTCAATCAGGATGGCGCGAATGTCTACATTGGGCAACTCAAGTACAAATATATATGAAATACACTTTTGAGTTCTAAAAATGGAAGAAGCTATACTAAGTGACCCAGGTAAACAGGTTTTCCAGTATTTATCATTCTTATTAACTTTTTGTAGCTAGTGAAAAATTTAGACATGAAGATTTTAGTATAATCAAAATGTTCCCATACATTAACAAAGACTTTTGGATCTTATCGCGTGGAGTAGACCACAACATACATTTGACTACATTCTTAACAAATGTTTATTAATACTAATAAGTCACTGAATTGTAAAAGGCATTTCACACAGATCGGTGGAAAACAAAACGAGCAATTCGTCGCCACACAGTGTAGCTTGAAATAGATACTTTGTAAACCTAAAATTGGTATAGAGATGAAAATAAAATCATCCTTCGAAATGTAAATAAAAGGAATCATTTATTTTTAACGAGCAGGAAGTGTTATGACCAATGATAACGCATTGTGAAACAGTGTATTCATGAAAAGTAATAAAACAATAACTTAATATGAATGACTCGTTCTTGGACAATGAAAAGTATAGTTCATAAAAGTTTAAAATTTACTCACCTTTACGAAAACACACGCCCACAAATACTTCAAAACTAGATAAACTTTAAGTGCAGAACAGAAATTTACCCACCTGTCAGACCAGGTATTGCCAACAAAAAGAAACTTAATACTTTTGAAATATTGCGAATGTGAATTTTTATCAGATTTTTGTTAATATTGAAATGAAAATACTACACAGATAGAGTGATCTATTTTTTTTAAATGCATTATATTCTATTTATTTTTAATATATCAAAAATTGCAAAATTTTTGGTTTAAAAGGAATATATTTGAGTGAATTTATTGGTATGGCAACAACCGGGGGTTTTAAACGAAAAATGTAAACAAAGTTGTAACATTAGTTATTTTATTCTATTCTACTTCTATGTTTCGGTTCAAAACTAACATTAGAGGCAAATGTGGATTTTCGGATATGGTTCTTTGATGTGGAAAATTGATTTTCCGTTTGAAAGCAAAGTTGTCGGCTATATCAAAGGGTTTAAGCGAAGGTTTTGGCAAGCAAGTGAAGATCATCGTGGAGTACCCGGTGCAGTAAGTTTTATGATTAAAATGTATTGTACAGTACTCCGTGGCAACTTTTCTGAAAAAGCGATATTTACAAAGCTAACACGTTCTTGGCGACAAAAAAAAGGGATGGTTACCGTAAGTGTGCCTGCTTGACGACGTTTTGGCGATGTACCGTAACATACATTTTAACCAGTTTCCTCAGTCAGCTGTACATTAATTGTAAACATTTGACCCTTTTTGTAAAAGCAACTTTGATTATAATCAATATTATTTTTGTTACAATTGCAAACCTCTGAGCTAAATCAATTAGCATTGTCTCGACTTTAATTTAAATGTTGTTTTCATTTATATTGAAATCATTATATGAAATTATTGTCACTTCAAAGTAAAAATAATTTAGAAAAAAATAAAAAGTAAACTTTGTTATAAACATTTTTCTACCTGATATTCTTAAATTTCAAGTATTGCTATTGCAAACTATTATTTGGTTCCCTGGTAGCTAATAAAAAAAAATGAGGGAAAATAACATCTTTTTTTAGTAATTTCTTAACTCCCCCTTTAAATAAAATCCTTGTGCCACTACTGTCCTTATACTGTTATGCACAATATTTACGGTTCAAGTGGAAAATCTATATTTTAAAAAACAGTTAATTCTTTATTTTCATATAATTCTTTATACTGATATTTTATATCGGGAAAAATAATATACTTAAAAATATAATTCATTCTTTTTTTAGCCTGGACGAGTGGTTACCATTGTACCTTCAGCTAACACTGAAGTAAGGAAAATTTTCTATATTATTCAACATTATGTTATAAGTTTAAATTCACAGATGTGTTAAGTGCATTTCTCATGAATTTGACCTTAAGAGTAATCTCTGAAGTACCTAAAATATGGGTTACTTTGTCCCTCTCATCAATGAATTTTATAACTTTATTGTAAGTGGCTTGTCTAATTAGTATTGTGGCCTGGCTTAAATCAATGGTTATTATTCGAACTTGAAGCAATTAGCTTATAGTATGCATGGTTTACTCATTTGTTCTTTTAGGACAAAGTATAATGCCCTGGAGACAGGAGTAACCTGTGTTTAGTACCTATTTGTGTTGGATAGAAAATTCTTATTTTAATTAGCAGAAATTATTGTTGTTTCCTATTTTCTTTTGAAAAATTAGTGAATTGTCACCACATATATGCACTAAAGCATCAATATAGTCTATTTATTTAAAATAAAAGCTTCAAGGTTGAACATTCCACTGTAATTAACTTGAATCAATTTTAGAGAAGCAGAATATTATATCTGGTAGAAGAGGTAATGAAAAGTCTATTCTAATTTTTTTTTTTTTAAATACATTTGTTATAAGGATTTAGCTATTTTAATGTAACATATATATTAATATAACATATATATATATTAATATAACTTGGAAATTAAAGATTTCTCAAGAAATTTTCGAATACACTCAAACCTGTTTTTGTGCAGTATATGAAAATTTCCATAAAATTGGAACATAATTGATTATTTGGCTACCGAGACATATACAAGCGTCTAGTGAAACAACAGTCGTCGCAAAAACTGATCACTGACTACATGGTAACTGAAAAAAAGTCAATTCTAAACGACTGCGAGGTAGTATCTCCAAGGGCCAAAAGCGATTTTGAACCAAGTTCGCATATTATCAGACTGCGAAGGATAATGGTTATACGTTTTGAAAAGTTTTGTATGTGTAAAATAAGTACATATGTAAATAAAATATTTTAAAATGTTTGCATGTGTATTTTCTAAATAAAATTCCAAGTAGCTGTCAAGCCTTGTGTGTTGATTTCGTTTAAAAAAGCAATTCCTAGTTATTTTGTAAGGTTTTGAGTTATTTTCTATGCGAGACTTTTATTATGCAGTCCCTATCCACCTCATAAAAATAATAATTTTTAATTGTGTTGCGAAAACTTTTTTATAGCTACTTGTGACGTTTTGTGCAATTTTTTTTTATGCGGTCCCTATCCACTGCACAAAAACGGGTTTGAGTGTAATGTAAAGGGATGAAATTTTTTTAAATTCCCTGCAATCAAGGTAATTTTTTTTTAATTATCATTGAATTACTCATTATTTATCTCAAGGTTTAGCAACTTTGTTCGAATTTTTTGGTGATGCTTATAATTTCTTTGTATATTACATTTATTACTTCTAAATCCATAAATTTTATATGTTGAAATGTAATCTAGTGATAGTGAATTGGCTATTTCAGCCTAAGTGGATTTAGTGACAGCACAAATATCTTCTACTTAAGTATGTATTTATATAGCTCTGTATTATTGGAAAAGGGACCAATCAAAGTTATTGTGAATTAAGAAATATTCTTAGAACTTTTATTTAGAAAGTTTATAGAAAAATTCAAATTGGTCAAAATGAAGATTGGCCATACTACTAAAAGACCAATTTACACAATTTAATATTTTTTTTTTTTTATATCTACAAGTTTTGTTTTTCCATCAATTTAAGTATCTTCCAAGTGCAGTTTCAAACATGAATACATAATCAGTTTTTCTATAGAAACAAATATACCTTAGAGCACAGATGTGTTAAAATGTATGGGTAATCACTATGTACTTAGCATGTGTGTACATTAAGGCAAACCAAAACATTTCATTTGCTTTGAATTTTTTTGTAACCTTTATTAATGTTTGTGTCACATTTATGTTGAAATTAAAGCAAAGTATTAATTTTTTTTAATGAAAATACCTTATTTATTTTTCCAAGGATCAAGTGTATGGGGTTGCCTACAAAATAGCAGAACACGACATTCCCAGTGTAGTTGAATATCTTGATTACAGAGAAAAACAAGGCTACCAGCAGAACACAGTGATGTTTTACCCGACCAGTGGAGATCTGAAACCTTTCCAACTAGCTATATACATCGCAGAAACAGAAAATTCCTTTTATCTGGGACCTGCCCCTTTAGAAGCTATAGCCCAGCAAATATCGAAATCGGAAGGGCCTAGTGGCAGAAACGACGATTATTTATTCCAGCTTGCAAATGCAATGAGAAAACTTGCCCCGCATGTTGATGATTGCCATTTATATGAGCTTGAACAATTGGTGAAAACGATTCAGATGGCAAGGTGTGAAGAAAATAGTTCATGATAGAAAATAAAATTATAAAAATTACAAGTATTGGATAAACTGCTTTTGAAATTAAGCGTAATAACTTCTTACCAAAACAGTTCAGTATGGAATGCAATACTTTATATTTAAATAGTTAATATGTTATTATAAAATATTCCTCATTCTTCCTAGTCACATACAACATCGAAAATGTATACTTTTTATTTAATTTATTTCCACATTTGATCAACTATTGATCGTTGTGGAGGACTGTTTATTATAAGTATTTATTTACAATGTCTGTTAAATAAAAGTTTACTTCTGCTAACTGGTTTTTCATGTTTGGTGAATAGTGTTTAAAATCTTTAAACTATGGAGTACAAGTTTTAGCATTGTTGAATTAAATTCTAGATATTTTTAGTTGTAATGTTAAATTACTGACTTTTATTTGTTTAATAGATTAAATGAATGATTATGCTTATAGATACAAATCAAAAATCTTTTTTAAGTACAAGGTATAAACCTTTAAATGCAATAACTCCATAATACTATTTTAAATGAAATTATTCACACCTTATTTATAAAAATTATGTTGATTAAGTACATATCAATATGTTCAATTCATTAACTTTTATTTTATATAAGTAAAATATTCCATTATAGGCAATACATATATCAATAAAATTTTCATGACATACTTTTCACAAATGCAATAAATAAGATAGTTTTGTATAAATAAAATTTCCATCACAGTTCATATGTTACAGTAAGCTTATTCAGAAAATGGTGTGAATATCAAATTTAGTAATACTAATTCACACAGTTTCATAGATTTTACCTGTTCCAGGTTATGTAATATGAAAAACATTAAAATTAAACTTTTAGATTTTTTTAAAAACAAGAATAATTTGGCTTATAATGATTATATATTTTCCTGTTAAATTAATGTTTGTAGTTAGTTAAATTAACATTGCAGTAGATTTACACAAATGGCAAAGGGTACACGATCTATACTAAAAGAAAGACCCAAGAGCACTTAAGACCTCTTAACTTTAAACATTGAGGTGACGAGGACACCTGGGCAGACACTATATTCTCCAAACTTTTTCACATCATTATTAATATGAGGACGTTCGGTCATGACAAATTTAATGTAAACCAGCATGCTCCAAATAGAGGTTTGGTTGGAAGATGAACAAATTTGCAACTCCATAGTTATGAACTCTCTGCTCTTCCAACCAGGCCAACATTGAAATTTTGTTAAATTAAGAAGCTGATTATAAATATATCTATTTATAAAATTACTAAATAAGGATAAACTATATTGAGCTTACACAAATGTACGAGATTCATCGTACAGTGTACATTTTCAACTGATGTGAAGATTTAAGAAAATCCCTTACTATGGAATTTGTTTAGAGATTAAATATCCCCAAACTAATTGATTTATGAATTAAAAGAAAACTATATTAAAGAATAATATAATTTCTTTATCATTTCAAATGTTAAAAACTGTATGTAGTAAGTCATTGCAAAGTTTTAATTTCTGCAGGTGGTAGGAATGTGGAACAATTTTTCTACACTGCAATTTAGTGGAGTATTTTGTAAAAATATTTATAGAAAACCGATTTTTTTATCAAAAATTGCACATACATTCTCCTGACAGTTTTATTTCAATGTAAAGGTTTAAAAACATAAAATAATGACAGGTAATCATATTATTTTGTTGACATACGGGAAGGTAAGCCTCCAAGTGATGCAAGTCTTAAACCAGATTTCCAATATAAAAGTGCTTAAAGTTTGCAACTTCTCTTGGCTATAACGTTAAGTGGAAAGTCTTTGCAACTCATTGTTGAGTAACTTATTAAACTAGAACCCACACCACTAGGTCAAATGATAGATCTAGATGCCTAGTAATAGAAAATAGTGTTAGTTCATTTTTATGGTTTGCACCACTTGGCAGGCAGTTTATCTATATATTAATACAATGTATTCGTCAAAAGGCTTGTTTTAGTCTTTAAAAAAGTTGTTTATGAAAGGTAGACAGATTCAAAAATATTTGAAAAATTTTATGACCAAGTAGAAAATATTTAAATTTTTATATTTTGACGACATAAAAATAGTAAAATTGTTTTACTATTTACAGAAAAATAATTATATATATATATATATATGTGCACACAATATTTCTAATGAAATATGTCCGTAGTTTGTTAAAAACATTCCAGGGTTAGGGTTTGAAGATCTTTATTATAATTTACTGCTTGAGTTATATTTGAGTTGGTTGGTTGTATGGGTTTTAATGGTGCAAGGGCCAAGCTGCGCCAGAGTTATATTTGAGAAATAGGGTAGCCTCTAAAAGAATACAATATAATTTATTTATTTTTATATTTCTGTTAAAATACATATACACACTTCATAATAATAAAGCTTTTTTAAAGTGCTTCATATGATACAATTTACAGTTACACACACAATTTCAGCTTTTCTAGAATGCTATTTAGAGTCCAGCTGAGGACTAGATTTCAAAATATGTCTATAAAATCAATAATACAGCAAACATTATTTGAATTGTGGTATGAATGCATTTTCTGAAATAGTTTTTGGTCTATTACACCTAGATGTTACAGGACAGTGAGAGATACAAGTTTTTTATAAGCAGATTGGTCTTTCAATTATGATTGGCAATACCTTCTTAGATCAGTTAATTTTTGTTAAAGGCACGATTTCTGTGAAAATAAAAACTTTTCAAGTCAGATACCCCAAAACACCAATACCACTTCTTTTGTATACAACTAATATCATATAGTACTTGTCTCAGACTATAAAAGACATAGTCAGTTTTCAATCATAAGTTATTTTAATAGACAAAATAATAACAAATTAACAAACAGTTTATAACAAAATATGTGTCAAACATCTGCAATCAATTTTTAAAAAGAATCACTTAGGTCATGTCAGGGATATCACACAGAAAGAGTCTACATTTGACATTACATAGTAAATGTAGATGGTGTACAACTCACAGGCTGCACAATCCAAAGCATTGTTAGATTCATGTGAAAATCATGCAAATCTTTAGACTGAACATACAACTCAGTTCACCCAGCATGTTAACATGCAGTTTTTTTAATTAAATAATGTTAAAGATTCTCATAACGTCTTTTTCATCCAATATTGTCCTAAATTGCTTAATAAGTTGTTTGTACTGGCTAATTTGTTTTGTGGCATGGGTGGAGGAGGGGGTGGGGGGAAAGTGGAGATGATTTCGCCGGCTTGTACTGGGCTCTTGCTTAAGTTTGGTGAATCCTTTTTTGTGGTGCCTGTTTTACTTGTAAGTAAAATTTTACTTTGAATAGGTACCAGAAAAGAACTTTTATTCATTAAAGGATTGAATTTTGAAGCCACCTGAAATTTGAAAAATTGTAGTAAACAGGTGCAAAATAGCATACATTTTCATATTCTTTAAAATTACACTATATTGAAAGAGGTTTAAAGTTAATTTTTAAAACAGAATGCTTTCATACAAATATTTGTAGGGTGATATAACAAGATAGGGAGGGGTTCTGGCAAATACAAAAACCATACATTAAAATCATAAAGTTTTCCAAAAAACTTGAAACAACTTCAGCTTGACACTATAAAAGCTAGATAGTTTTTAAAAGGATTTTTGCATGGGGTTTATTTATAGTGTGCAAAAATACTTACATGATTAAGCAATATAAAACTATACACAAATATAAATATAGGAAAATCTCAAGAATACAAAAAATAATCAATTTCAATGTTTAATATTTAAATATCTTTTATTATAACCTAGTAATATAATTAAACATGAAAGTATATATAAAATGGGGAAAAAACTAACAACATTGCTTTAACTTCGGAAAAAACAGTTCAAATTTAAAAGTGAAATTTTTTAAAAAATAAGAAATATTGCATATGAAACACTTACCATTGTCACTGGTTCACCATAAATATATCCTAAATGTTCATAAAATCCTTGTTGATCTTTTGTATTTAAATATACAGTTGAAAAGTTAAATCTAAAAGAAAACCAATAAATTAGTTTATGCAAAAAAAATAAACCATAATAATAAAATTAACAAATAAAAATTAATTATTTTCCATGGAATAAAAAAAATTGTTTTTACATCAGATTAAAAAAAATTCTAGAAATACAGTAGAAACTCATAACGGGAAATTCAAAAGAAAATTTAATAATAAAAAGGAATGCTTATTTTAATCTGATAAGTTTTAAATTTCCAAGATTAAACATCATATAGTTCAATATGTTGAACAATCGGCAAACCAAAATGTTTTTATACATTATGAACATTTCCGTGAACTCTAACAGTTATTGATTGAAGAAATAAACAGAAAACAAACATTTAAAACTTTTTTTAGTTAATAAATACTGTACTTTCATTGATGGTACACCTTGTTGCATTACACAATAAGATTTGTTATAAACCAGCCTTTCATTAAAACTGACAACTTTTAGATTGTATTAGTCCATTATAATGAGGTGCTACTGCACTTATTTGAATACCCTTTGGGTGTTTAAACAGCGTAACAACAAAATCTTGAAAAAAAAGTTCCCTGATTTCCATGATAGTGTCACTAAAATTTCCCGGATTTTACAATACATGCTTAGAATAGAAACAATGTATCCACAAAACAATAAATATATTGCATTACAAATAAAAAATTATGAGCAATACTTAAATATTCAGTTAAAATATTAATTTATGAATACAATATAAAATTATACGAGTGCGACAGGCATAATAGTAATTAAACATGTTCTCTGGAAGCTGAGAATGGAAAAAAGCAAGTTTTTTTAATTGTATCTTCTGTGGATAATATTAAAGTTTTATAGGGTTCCTATTTTCTATGCCATCCAATCTTCAATAAATTGCATATTCATTGGCCGTGAATCAGTTATTTACTATCTAAAGTCCAACTTGCTTTGTTTTCGTTCTCCCTCCAACAGTAGTGGTTCACGTTTTTATCAACAAAACTGGGCATGTAGGGCGCCTGCACACCATGTTTTTTTTTTTAATTCTTTTTCAAAACTAAAAGGAAATATCGGCAAATAAACTACCCAGAATAGACAATAAGTATTAGTTATCCAAATTTTAAAAATTCCTTGATTTTTTGTTACATTTTTCCTGATTTTTTAGGAATTAAAAAACTACATGATAATTCCCTGATTTTCCGGTTTTCTAGGTTATGTTGCCACTCTATTAAGAAAATGTGTGCAAGTAAGTTTTAACAAATATAAATAAAACTAAAGTTGTGAACAAGATAACTTCATGAAGAATGTATTTTATATTTATATATTAATAACATTTATCTTTCTTAGAGTGATTATTTAAAAAATAAAGCCATATAGACAGCAGTAAACTATTCTACCAATAATAAATTAAAGCATTAAAATATTGCCACTGTCTTATTTTGTGTGAGAATAAGAAAGTTAATTTAAATCTTAAATATCTACTTAACATTTTAAACAAAAATGGGGTTAAGAAACTAGTTTGATACTACTACAAGTGGAAGCAATTTTAAGTTCAGAGAAGTCACTTAAATTTGTTGAGTAATATAGACATCACCCTATCTGTTTCTTATTATTGTGAAATTCTTAATGCTAGGGGGAGAGGGAAACAAAATCATCAAAATATCCCGCAAAAAATATAATAATAATAAATAATTGCTTAAAAAATTAGATAATTTTATTTTAAATTTAATGACACCAAAATTATATTTATACATTAAGTGAGTGCAAGTAACTAATTTTTGTGAATCAATATTAAACTTTGGTACAAGATTATAAATTAAGGTTGTTTTTCAATCTTTTTTTTTTAAATTGTCACATTCTTCAGTCTTAATTAGTTGTCACATTCTTTAGTTTATAAAAATGCAAAATTAGAATATTTCTGAAAATATTTTCTTAACTTAGGTTATGTAAAAATTTTTGTAAATTTTATTTTAAAAAATGACACTTAAGTTTAAAAAAATATGCAAAAGTTATTTTTTTTTTAAGTAAAATGTCCCACCAGGTACTTAGTTATTTTTTTATGAAACTTAAAAAAAATAATGAAATGTACTTATTTTACTGTGATATTAATTATAACTTACAAACAAAAAGTAGCAATCATTACTAATGCTGTGTAATACATATTAATTTATTATAAATAATTTTTAATTATAATTCATTAATAAACTAAGATCTTAACTTTAAACATCACATTTAAGACAATGTGTGTATCAACAATATTTAACAAAATTAATATGTTAATGTAACAACCAAACGAGATTCCCATTGTTTTATGTTTATTATAACACATATATCTCTAGTGAAATTTTCAGAATACAATCATTGTGATAGTAATGAAACAATAAATATATTATTATTTTTTTTGTTAATTTTTTATTTAAAAGTTTGGCAACAAAATCTTATAAAAGATACAATGAAATAAATTACTTACAGCATTGCATGTTCCTCAGTTTTCATCATCAGATATTTTCCGTAACCCATGCCTCGTTTTTCTTCAGCGATTACAACTTTTAATATAAAAATAATGTTTCAGTAATATTTAAAACAATAAAAAAGTATTTTTACAAAAAAAAAAAAAACTTTTATAAAATAGGTGTATTGAACAGAAATCTATAAAACAAGATAAATAGTTCTTGGTACAGATTGCATATAAACATAAATATTGGAAAATATCAGTAGAAACTATAATATCAGATTTGATTTTAAATACCAACCATATTTGTATAAATATAATACTATATTCATATAAATATCACTCAAAAATATAAATTTTTTACAGTTACTAATAAACAAACATACTCATATTTATATACAATAAAACTATTTAATTAAAGCATGTTTATATTGTTTGCATTTATTTAATCGAATATTCCTCCCACCACGCCTGACATGATTTAAATGCTGTTCATTAATAACACTCAATAGGGGAGGGGGTCCAGCTCTGCATAACCCATTATGCCATGGGAAAGCACATGCATAAGACAACTTTATTTTGATTCAAAGGTGTCTGAACATTCCAAACTTTTCTTTTTCAAACTTTTTAAATGATTTGAAGTTTGGATAGTTAGTAGGTTCTCTATCAAGTATTAACACTTCATGAAAAGGTTAATTTCATAGACTCGTAACCATTTAATATGAACAAAATGTGACAGTCATTTTGTCAATGGACTTTGACATAAAAAAGAAGTAACAAGAACAAAAAATAGAGAGAGGAGGAAATACGAAAACATGAAAAATAGTATAAATGTCTCCTACATCTAGCGTATAAATGTCTTTACAAACAAAACAAGATTTAGATAATAAGACTCCTCATAGTCTTATTAATAATTCAAGTAACAGTAAGTCTCTAAATAATTATGAGCTCACAACAAAAATTTGACTTTTCACCTATTGCTGAAATTTTCAAATGGATGCAACATGCAATATTTCACAAAAATACGAACATTTTGTGAATGTCATACCATGCAAAAGCAAATACTATCATACAATCCTAAAAAACTGTATAATGATTCTTATTATATTGTAATAATGTGCAATATATAAATATATATTTAACTAACTCATTTTTGAATTACAAGTTTCATTATTTAATAACTTCCACTCTATTAGCAATTCATAAAACTGTGCTTTATAAGCATTTATATAAATTAAGAGCCACATTTTTTTTTTATAAATATTTCTGTAATTTAAATTTTTGATTGATATACATTTTAATTAGATATTTTATACATTAGAATATTACCATAATGATAAAGTATATAAAGTAGCATACAAAAAATTAAAAAGAATATTAGAAGATAATTGAATATATATTATAAACAAAGTGAATTCATAAAGTATTGTTTATTAAAATTAAAACTAGCAGAATACCACTGTAGGGCACATTTCAAATTATTGCAGGTATTAACTTGATATATTGAGAGTGGTACCATGTTTTGTACCACAGTATATTTTTAATGATTTTTTCAAGAAATATATATTTTTTTTAATTAATTTAAGAACAAAACACTAAAAAGTAACCAAAATATTTTTAAATTTTAGAGATTAATTGGAAAAAATGTACTATTTAATATTAGTTGTATACTTATTACAACTTGATACCAATTTACAAAACCAATACATAAATTTTAGCACCAATTACAACAAGTTGTAATAAGTATAAAATTAATTATTTGAAAAATGTCTAAATGTTCCTAAAATTGAAAATTATTTTTTACATTTTTGTGCTATTGGATAATAACTACCTTAAAGTCATTTTTTTTTTTTAGATTGTTTTATTGTTCTAAAAGAGATAAAACAACCTAGTTAACAGTCTTAAAAAAATTAACTCAAAAACTAACGTTATATATATTTTTTAAATATAGGCTCTTGTGTACATTGAAAGGAACATTTTGCGGCTTTCAGTCTGGTAAAGGTATTTCGGGTCTTTGTTTTATTAAAATAGAAAATAAAATAATTTCAACTATGAGAACCAACTTTTAGCAAAGAGTCTATACCTGAACCTATCCAACAGCCATTTGGGTCTTCCAATACTCTAGTGAGTCTGCTATGGCCAATCACCTCCTTCTTTCCATTGATTTCTTCAAGCAGCAAAAGAGAGTCAGGCAAATCCTTAAAAGACTTTTCTATCGACTGAATTCTGTCGAACATAATAAAAAATATATAATTAATTCTAGGCCTATAAAATAAAATATTTCCAAATATGATTACTAGTTTATCTTCTTTTCATATTTACATTTACTGGTATATTAATATCCTAATAATTATAATTTTCTAAAAATTTTAATATAAAAAAATTGCATGGTTTGGATAGATTTTGAAAGACAATACGTTAGAGTTATTCTATTAAGACATAATACAATTTTGCTTTAAATTAATCATTAGTGTTTACCAACTCATTGGTTTGGTTAATTAACGTCGCACTAGGGCTGCACAGTGGGCTATTGCCGATGGCTCGGGGTCTATCTCGAAGGAAAGACCCGAGAACACATGCACCTCGTTATTTTAGAACAATGGTCAGATGACGAGGAAACACCTGAACTGGCACCCAACGCCTTCAATAGACTCAGGACTTTGGACACTGATCAGATTTATCGTGCACCAGTCCCGTATACACACTGTTAATTTTTGCGGATGTTCTGGACAACTTTTCTAGTAATTTTGTAGCGAAGCTGGCAACCCTTCGAACACAAGATCACTACTTTTTCTTGTCAAGTCCATCACCTAGGATCGAACCAGAAATTCTTGGATTCCCAGCTGACGCCTTTAACCGCTCGGCCACAGAGGCCTCTTAACAATTCATTGAAAATTATATTATAATTATACAAAAAGCTTTTTGTATAATTATGCTTAAGTATTAATTTTATAGTTTTCTAACTGGGCATTCCAGCTTTTAGGCACAATCTGATCATGGCCTATGTACTGAACTTCACAAAAACACATCACTCTAGAAATGAAAAAAAAAATTATTGTATTTATGAAAATTTAAGAGCAAGTATTGGAACACGTTTTGTCATATTAAGGTGATTTGTGGAAAAACACACAAATAACTTTCCCAAAATGTATTGACTCGTACGCATACTCTAATTTTTGCAAGTTAATTTCAATGGGACAAAATCTGTTTTGAATGACGAAAATAGTTTGATAGAAAATTCAGAGTAAAATTTAGTGAAGTAATCTATTTTTTTTTTTTTAATTTTGGACAAAGCACATTTTGAATATTTACTCTTCAATCAATTGAAAAAGGGTGCGTAAATGTACAATATGATGTCTATTATTGATTCACAATTAAATAACTGGAAGCCTTCATGAAACTTTGACTTAAATTTAAACATAAGAAACCTAAACTTCGATTAAAACATAAATTACATTTGGTAAAAGTAAAGAATAAGAAGGTAATATGTAGGGATGATCCGGATAGTGGTTTTGCCGGATACCAGATATCCGGCGCACATTACAAACCGGATATCGGATATCTGAACTAGATTTTGCCGGATATCCGGCAGTTTATTTTTTATGAAAATAACTTCTCATGCACACTAGAAAAAACGGAAATCGGTCAAAAATTGAACAATATTTTTTTATTCTGTAATATTTCAAAATTCCTTATCTTTAAAGTGATACCAAAATTGAATAAGCATTCAAAAAACTTTTTTATTTACAAAGGGTTATTCTAGGGTGCTGCTAGCAATGGTCGTATGTTTTGTACATTTTACACTTAATTTCTGAATAATTGTAATTTTACCATATGCCTTTTCATTACAAACATGAAAACTCAAGTTTGTTTAAACTTTTGAGAAATTTATTTTTTTATTCAACTTTATATTAGTTGTGAGATGTGATGACCCTCCACCATAACGATTCGTTAAAAATATAATTTTAAAGTAAAAAATGTGAAAAAAAGTGGGTTTGTTAAAGTCTCTATTGGTTAAACGGAGAATCTGCACACTGTGAATACATTGGTAGAATTTTCAGGAAAATACTTAAAGCAAAAACAAATAAAATGTATCGCCACAAAAAAAAATCTTCGATGTTTTATTCATCCGGATATCCGGCATGGAAAATCGGATATCCAGCACTTTACTTCCGGATTTCGGATAGTTACCGGATATCCGTTTCATCCCTAGTAATATGCCAAATAAATTTTCAATGACAACTTTGGCATGGAGGTTTTAGGTTCTATATTTCTAACCCTGAGATATTGATATCCCATAAACAAGTGAGTGGAAGTATTTGTTCTAGAAACCTGCAAGATGAAAAACTTACATGATATCATATTGGGAATGGCTTTTATAACTTACACAAAACAGTTACTAAATATACAAAGTAATAATGTAATTAAGAAATAGTTAATGGTAAAAATCCTGTATCCGACTTACAGAAATTTAATTATTTCCCAAAATTAAATGTGTAACACCGTTACGCAATTTTGTATTTAAAAATGTTTTGCTAGTACAACTAATCATCGTTTTTATTGACAACCGGGTAGTACTTTAATCAGAAATTTTCCTTAACCAACTTGTGAATGTTAATTAATATTTTATGATTTGAGAAATAACTGGAAAACGTAACTTTAAAAAATTTATAACTTACAAATAGTGACGATTAGCTAAAGATCGAATTCAAACTTTTACGTCGCTTACCGAAGACACTATACCCTTTAAGTTCAACCCATAAAGACGCAATTGTTAAATATACCTGGCTGATAAGCTTCTTTTCCATTGCTTACTTAATAATACAGCACAGTCTTCTAAATATTCAGGGTGTTCATTTAATAAAACAATAGATATATCCGATTTCATTTCCTTCAATTTCCAAAAGTTCTTTGACGGTCTTCGTGAATATAAATAAACAAACTTTTCGGATACAGTTAAGGTTATTATATTCTATAACTATATATAATATTAACTCATTGTACGTCATCGTATTTTAAAGTTCATAGGAATCTCAACTGACGTCACAGCTAGGTAAAGTACTGAGCTAAAATAATACAGACGCTGGAATGAGGACTAAGCTTACGCGACCACTTTACACTTTTTTGAGCCAATGTATGAAAAATAGTCCTGTTGCATAGGTTTGGGCAGGTTTATATATATGAGCGAAGCGTTCGGAGTACCTGGGGGCGTAGCCCCCCTAACCTCCTATATGACCATAATTGAAAAATAACATGACTTTTGGGATAATTCTGAATGGCTTGTATAAATACAAATAAGGACAGAACATGGACAACACGGGACGGAAGGACAGCACAACATATGAAATAAGCAAGTAAAAGTTGGCCAGATGGCCAATGTCTTGGTATGCGATATAAAATTGCATGATGGTTTAAGAAACACTAAATGGAATACTAGAACATTTATATACATGGGAAAATAAAATTGGCATAAAGGCCTACTATGAAAAAATATAAAATTTTCATGGTTCTGGTGATGGAAACACCACAGTAAGTTACAATGGGAAAGTTGGCAAAAAGCCTACAAAGAAATATACATGTCGATAAATCAGTGTTCTGGGGACAGTAACATTACTAGCTTAAGTCTAGCCTAAGGACGAAACAATAAAACAAAGTGAAGTCATGTCTGTACAAATCTGCTCGTGGGTGCTAATCCGGGGGTGGGGTGTAGAGGTTCATTGACGCTCTAGGCCGTCGCCTGTTTCTCCTAATGGTGTGGTCGTATACTAAAAGCTTTTGAAGCTCTTCATTGTCTATGAAAGGGATTTTGGCATAGAAATCATGTGCCAGTTTTCCCATAAATTCCGTCAATGGTGGAATATCATATGACTCACGAATATCACGGATCCTGATGAACCAGGGTGCCCTGGCTATATTATGTTTGATAAAGAAGGAGTGAATCCTTTCGAGTTCAGCCAATCTGGTTTTGCACGCGGAGGTCCATATCGGAGCTGCATAGGTTATAATAGGTCTAATCATGGTTTTAAGATTTTATTATTGATATTAAGTGGGGACCTTTTGTTGGTTAGGGGGGTAAGGGATGCTTGGGCACTTTTAACCTTGCCTTTAAACACATTTATGTCTTTCAAAAATACATTAAGTCTTACACATTTAATGCTTTTCCGTACTTTTTTACTTACGAGAAAAATAAGAACTAAATATTAATTAATTAATAAAATACTGAAGACTGCGGCAACACGACTAACTGCAATAGCTAAAATAGAATGTATTCTGAACCTTCTCTTTCAAATAGTATGCATCACCCGACACGGTATATTAAGGTTTCTAAAATGCAGTGGATAGTGGACCATGCAATGGACCATATATATTTTCGATTTCAAGTTATGTTTCGCAGGTGATAGTTAATGTGAAGGACTGATAGGACTGAAGGACCAACAGCCCATTGTGACACTCTAGTGCGACGTTAATTCAACCAATCAAGGCATAAGTAACATAAGCATTAAGCAATAATACAAAACTGTTTGTTAATTCTTCATCTGACCAAGGTTCAAAAATACGATGCAGTGTTCCCGGGTCTTTCCTTCGAGATAGCTGTAGTGCGACGTTAATTAGCCAACTAGCCAACCTTTTTGTTAACAGAATTCTTAGTAAATGCAAAGGCTCTCAATTTGTAAATAATTGCGGATAATTGAATCGATAATTGAATTAAAAAATAACTACACTCAAACCTGTTTTTGTGCGGTCTTTTTTTGTGCGATTTTTTTTTGTGCGACTTCTTTTTGTGCGATTTTTTTTGTGCGGTCTATGAAAATTTCAATCAAATTGGAACATAATTGACGAAGTTATCCAAGGTTAGTGGATACTATATAGTATTAGAAGGTATGCCGGTTCCAACGCTTTCTGACGGAGGGCTTGAATAAAATAAAACAATAACAATAATCAACTCTTAAAATCCGATGCATTTACATATTATAAAATAATGTTTTTATAACAGTCACGTTCTTTTTAATACCCTCCACAGACAGTCGGCCTGTTTGATACCTCTCACTTTCTTATACATAATGGTAAGACCTTTATCGCCATAGAATGATTCCATATGGAATTATAAAGATTTGACAGGTGTCATTTTTCAGAAAACGATTCGGTTTGGTAAGGTATACCCCCATGTCGATTTTACATACGTATTCACTTCAAAAAGTTTTTTTTAATCTCTTTTGTATAATAAATTCTACCTTAGGTTGGTGTTCAAAATAACTGGTGTCAAGAAATGTGAAGAGATCACACACATATATGTTTCTATCAAGTAATATTTAATTACAGATTTGTCAATTAACAATTTATGAAAGTAAATAATAATAAATGATGTTACATTTTTTAAATACTATACAATATTTTTAAATACTATGTAATGAATATGTTTTATTTTTACAACACAAGCGAACTGATAAAACGTCAGTTATTCAAATAGTAATTGGAATTTGATTTTAGTTATCCGTTATCGTTATACTTCCAAATAACAACCTATTCTGAAATGCCATACAGTTTTTTTTTTTTTTTTTTTTTTTTTGCTGCAAAACAATACATTTTTGCGATATTCTCAAATCGCAATAAGTTAGACACTGTGCCAGAACTTTGTCAAACATATTTTTAAACAAATTATGAGAAGCGTTAAAAAATATCATTTAATCGAATTCCCATGTCAGACAAATTTAACTCAATATTTAACGCAGTTCATTATTATGTGTCGAGGGAAATTATTAAAACAGTAATTTTGGTTTCAGTGAAAAATAGTTTAGTTTAACATTCCAATACATGTCTTATTTTAAATCAAAATTTTAATTATTTTAATAGAGAAAGCTTTCAAAAATTATCACAAAATGCTTCAGACTTAATTTTTTTGACGTAGAGTATATCTAATACTATTAAACGAGCAATGTCACTATATTTGTTTGTTCGTTTGTTTGCACAATCTCCAAATCCGCTCTAACGATTTTCACGAAAATTGACGTACTACCAATTTTCGCGGTAAAAATTCGATTGGGATAGGTTTCATCTTCGAAAATTTTTATTTAGAGGGTGAAATAAGTAGATTAAAAGTTCCATTTAACGCTTTCCATTGCAAATTATTCATCGCGTATGAGTTAATAGGTTATATGCCAATAGCAGTTAAATGTTATTTAATTCTTCATATGTTATTTTAATTTAAAACGTGCAAAATATTGTGATGATGTATTTTCTTTATAGTTTTTATTTTAAAATAAAGTATTTTTTCTCATAAATAAACGAAGGAAACATCAGTAAATTAAAATTAAAATTGAAAATCGTTTGCGTTTTTAAATAAACAAAATACACATTCTAATCACGTGACTATTTCGTCTACTAAATGCTATAAATTTTCTAATAAATATTTAAAAATAACTTGAACAAAATCGTTTGCATTTAAAATAATCAAAGTTTAAACAAATTTAATCCTGCGATTTTTTACTGTTTCTGCACGTGACGTCATAAGTGGAATTCACAAGAGAAATTTTTAAAAATCCATATAAAAAAATATCGTTTGGATAAACAAGTAGATTTTTTTATTCCATGTAAAATGGATTATGTATTTCTGTAAATAGAATATGGAATTTTTAAAACAAAAATTAGAAGCAATTGCGTTTGTTTTGTTAAGTATTTATATTCCAATGAAATCAATTGAATAAGTTTTTATTAAATTAATGTTACATGTTGTTTATAAAATATATATTTATTTACATTTAAAATTTAACTTTGTTATAAATTTTTATTTGATAAGTTTTATTTTAGCAATTGTTAATAAATATTTTTTTTAGAATTTATATGCTAATGGATTTAAATAAAAGAAGTTTTATTAAATTAATTTTAAGCAATATTTATAAAGGTAAAAATATAATTTTATACATTTAATAAACTATTTTCTTCTATTATTTATAGCTTTTATTTTACCAATTGTTCATAAATACACTTATTTCTGATAGTTTTAAACAAGAAATAAAGAAAAATTCTGAGTTTTCCAGTTTTCAAGATATGTTTTGGAAATTGTGAAAAAAGGAAGTGTTTCCAAAAGTTAACATTTGTTTACCATGGACACTTTGCGCTGCTTTGTGTGGAAATTACATGAAGCCATTTCAAGATATAAGTGACTTCACGCGCATTTTTTATTGGTTGATGGTAACCACATGGTTTTTTATTCACCAATCACAAAGGCTAATCGACCATGCGTTTTTGTTATTCCGTCAAAATTTTAATCTCGGGACCATGTCATGCATACTGTCTATAAAAATGGTGTGGTATTTATTAATTCCACTTTCTAATTAGTAAATAATTAATGAAAACGTTAAATTGTTTTAAATGATATTTTTTTCTCTGTATAACTGATACCAGCAAATTTGTCATATAAAGTTCTTAATGTAAAAGCAACATTTCTATGATATTTTGTAAATTTAATAATGAACTGTTTCTCGAATTACGTAAGTAAGTTTAGTTTAGAGAGTAATTGAAAATTAGTAATGAGATTTTACAATAGAACAACGGAAAAGGAGTTTAAATTTTTCATTAACAAACTTAAAATTATTTGTAAATAGAAATTTCACATCATTTACTATAAACGTGTTTTAAAATTTATTTACTTTGTTACTTCAAATAAGTTTCTTCTTTATTTAAAGGTTTGTCCGAAATAACCTTGCACCTGCCTAATTAAATATGTAATTATTGTCGATATTAAATTGAATTAGATAGTAATAACAAAATACTGAATAATGTTCTCGTATTACGTTAATATGTTTAGTTTCAAGCAGATAATTAAATGAGTAACGAGACTTTATACAATACTAGCTGAAATACCCGTTCTACGCACGGGAAGGAAATAAATTACAAAATTGATACAAATACAATATTTATAGCGAAATAAACAATATTCTTAATTTGTCACCCATGAGGGGGAACCACAGTATTAAAAGTACTAATTTGAAACGAAATTTTATTGGCAAGGTCCTGCAAGAACTGGAAAGATTGCTAATATGAAGTTGTCTACACAATAACGTGGATATATACGCATTACTCCCTTTGATCACCATCCATTTTTTAACCTTTAGTAACATCCCAAAGATTTAAACGGGAAGAACTCTTATAAATGTTAATAAAAATTATCTGAAAAAGTTTTATTTGACACCTATGTCAACATTTGTCGTTAAGTTTCACAAATTGGGGAAAATATAAGAAGAAGAAAAAACGAAAAAGAATTTTAAAAGGTTCATTTGCCAAATTCAAGATTTTCATATTTTTTCTTTTGTACGGTAAACCTTATCAATATGCGGGAGGGATGGTTCCCCAGCACTATTTTTAGATTTTGTCCCCGCACTTTTTAAATATTTAACTTTTTTAAATAAAAAATAAATCATATTTTTTACTTCATTGAACTTCAAATCAATTTTTTAAAAAAAAATCACATCAATCCCCTACTCACTACTACAGAAGATTTACGTAAACCCAATCCCCCTCTGACAGTTGTACCACGTGGGGCAGAGTCTATAACAACAGTTTTCGATTCCGCCACATAACTACTCGTATAGGCATACCTTCATATAAAGAAAGGTAGCCCGCATCGATCAAGCCGATTATTAACCCATTCCGCCGCTGACCGTGAAGGGAATGTCGCCCTTAACTGCAGGCTATTTCGTTTACATTACTCCCAGGGGAATCGTGTTATGGGCTATAAATGACCTACCATGGTATAGGAAAGTGAGTCGAGTCGATCAGGTCGTTTGTTAACCCATTTTACCCTCTGATCCTTATACCGCATGAAGGAAAATGTCACCCTTGGTGACAGGCAGTATACACTTCCACTCCAATAATTCTATGGAAAATCAGCCTTCGTGGATAAATGACATAACATGGAGTAGAGGAAGGTAGGCCGCGTCAATCAGATTGACCATTTATACACTCTCCCTCTGACCTTCCTACCACGTGGGGTCCAAAGTATTCATGAACCAATTATTACGGTACAGAGTGGCTTCTACCTACCAGATAGCTTACTTTTCTATGTAAGATATAAGTAACAACTCTGTCAAAATTCATCTTCCTGGGTATACAGAAAGTTAGAAAATTAGTGATGAGTCAGTGGATAAGTGGCAAGGATTTTTACTCTTGGCAGTTAGAGTTTGAATTTTTGAAAATGAACATACTTTCTTAGTGAGCAATTTTGGCTTAAAATGCCATGCTCCATGCCAAATTTAATTTTCATAGTTGTTGTAGTACGGAATATCCTGTTATCCAATCATATTTTCACAATTTTGACATATATTTTATAATTTTTTGACACTAATTTCGCCATTTTTATGTTATTTTTACAAATATGATCATATTTTAGTTCATTTGGCAATATTGGATTCATTTGGCGAAAATTTTTATTCATTCGGTGAAATTTTTATGTATTTGGCGATGTTTTTATTAACTTGGCGTAGGTTTTATTTATTTGGCGATATTTAGTCATCAGCCAATCAGAATGCTCCTGATTACATAATATTAAAATTTTCCATTGTTTCAATTTTATATTTTACATTGTTACATGTTCTCCATGTTAATCCTATGGGAAAGTTTATAAAAAATCGTTATTTTGGCATTTCGAGTTCGAATTTTTAAAAATCCTTTCGTAGTGCATCTCTACGGCCCAAGATGAATCTGTGCTCCAAATTTCAACACTCTAGGTCTTTTAGATCTGTAGATACCCAAACTAACGTCGCTACAAACATCGAAAAAAGGGTTTTACAACCCCTTAAATACGTTCGATTTGAACAAAAATAGCTTACTTTTCCTATTTAAGGTATAAGTAACAAATTTGCCAAATTTCATCTTCATAGGTATACGGTAAGTTGGAGAATTAGTGATGAGTGAATGAGTGGGGATTTCGCATTTATATATATAGACTAGCTGAAATACCCGTTCTACGCACGGGAAGGAGATAAGTTACAAAATTGATACAAACACAATATTTATAGTGAAATAAAAACAATATTCTGAATTTGTCACCCATCAGGGGGAACCACAGTATTAAAGGAACTAAATTGTAACGAAATTTCATTGGCAAGGTCCTGTAAGAACTGGAAAGATTGATAATATGGAGAGGTTGCTATACAATAACGTGGATATATAAATGTTACTCCCGTTGATTACCATCCATATTTTAACCTTTAGTAACATCCCAAAGATTTAAAGAGGAATAACTCATATAATTGTTAATAATAATTATTTGAAAAACTTTTATTGCACACCTATGTCAACATTTGTCGTTAAGTTTCACAAATTGGTAAGAATATAAGACGAAAAAAAAAAAAACCGAATTTTAAAATTCAATATTTTTATATTTTTTCTTTTGTGCGGTAAACCCTATCAATATGCGAAGAGGGACGGTTCCCCAGCACTTTTTTTGGATTTTGCCCCCGCACTTTTTTAATGTTTAACTTAAATAAAAATAAGTCATATTTTTTACTTAATTGCCAAATCATTTTTTTTTTTAAATCGTATCCTATCCCCTAACACTTGTACCATGTGGGGGAGGAGTCAACAACAACATTTTTCGATTACGCCACATAACTACTCATATAGGCATACCTTCATATAAAGAAAGGTAGGCCGCATCGATCAAGCCGATTATTAACCCATTCCGCCGCTGACCGTGAAGGGAATGTCGCCCTTAACTGCAGGCTATTTCGTTCACATTACTCCCAGGAGAATCGTGTTATGGGCTATAAATGACCTACCATGGTATAGGAAAGTGGGTCGCGTCGATCAGGTCGTTTGTTAACCCATTTTACCCTCTGATCTTTATACCGCATGAAGGAAAATGTCACCGTTGGTGACAGGCAGTATAAACTTCCTCTCCAATAATTCTATGGAAAATCAGCCTTCGTGGATAAATGACATAACATGGAGTAGAGAAAGGTAGGCCGCGTCAATCAGATTGACAATTTATACACTCTCCCTCTGACCTTCCTACCACGCCAAATTTAATTTTCATAGCTGATGTAGTACGGAATATCCTGTTACCCAATCATATTTTCACCATTTTGACATACATTTTATCATTTTTTTACACTAATTTCGCCATTTTTATGGTATTTTTACATATGTGTTCATATTTTAGTTCATTTGGCGATGTTTTTATATATATAGATTACAGAACTTCACTCACAGGTAGAGTGGTAACATAACTGGCCTCTCGGCAGGTAAACTAATAAATAATGGATAACACAAAACTAACTGAGTGCACGGAGGCTAAATTACAAACTTTTATTTAGCGATGGGCTTCCTGTCTTGAACCTTTATATTATTCATACTGTATACTTCTCTTCAGTTTGATAATATATTTTTCGTATGGCTTGCACTTTTGGTCGTAGCATTTTTCGTTTTGTTTTCTTTTTCACAGTTAAATCCCCCCCGGTGCGACGGGCCGGTTTTTATATTATTTTTACATATATGATCATATTTTAGTTCATTTGGCGATATTTTATTAATTTGGCGAAATGTTTTATTCATTCGGTGAAATTTTAATTTATTTGGCGAAGTTTATTAATTTGGCGACAGTTTTTAGTTATTTGGCGACAGTTTTTAGTTATTTGGCGACATTTTGGCGATATTTAGTCATCAGCCAATCAGAATGCTCCTCGTACGTTACATAATATTAAAAATTTCCATTGTTTAATTTTTTTATTTTGCATTGTTACATGTTCTCCATGTTAATCCTATGGAGAAGTTTCGAAAAAGGGGTTTTACAACCCCTTAAATCCGTTCGATCGGAACAAAAATAGCTTACTTTTCCTATTTAAGGTATAAGGAAGAACTTTGCCAAATTTCATCTTCATAGGTATACGGGAAGTTGGAGAATTAGTGATGAGTGATGAGTGGGTTTTTCGCATTTATATATATAGATAACAAAGGAAATAGAGTTTTTAATTAAAACGTACATAGTAATTTAAACGCTTGAAAAAAAAAGTTTTCACATACAAACAGAGAAATTAATTTCAGCAAATTTAAAACTCTTTTTAAAAATAAATTTTACATTTACCGTAAATGTGTTTTTAATTATTTTTATCATGTTACTTTAAATAAGTATTTTGTTAATAAAAATGTGTTCAAAGTAACTATATTGTTTTCAAGACCCAGACTGCAAGCTACCAACTCATATTTTATATTCTGTAACCTTTTCTTAGGAACAAAATTATGAACTATTCCTAACAACTGTCGCAAATTTCAACACGTGTCATTTTCAAACATTAGGCTAAATAAAATAATACGTATATGTGTATTGAAAAGTCGAGAACGGCAGCTTCATCATTAAAAAAATCTGTTTAACAGAAAAAAATAGATTAATATTAGTTTATTCGTAACTACTATTATATAATAAAAACTCTTATATTTAGATTATAGAAAAAGTTTAATTTATTAGAAGGTTGATTTTCGATGCCGTTATAATGAAATATACCGGCATCGGTATTGGTTCAAATTATATTATTTTACACTGAATTAAATATAAAACTTTATTTTCGTTCATTTTCGTCACTACGATTAATTCCGAATCACACATAAAATTATTCGAAATAAATAAATATCTTTATTACGTTTAATAAGAATATAAAACATTGTTCGTTCCTGATTATTTGTGTATGCAGTTTGAAGACAAAAAAAAATACCGAAATAATTTTGCAGTAGCAAAAAATAATTTGATCTCCATTATCCTAATCTTCTTAATAACAAAGCTACTTTGCATAGTATTTAAAAGTCCATTCAGTTACTCAAGAGTTAGACTGAAGCAAACATCATTTCAAAAGGTTACTAAAATACTGAACAACAAGAATGTTGTCCCGTTTTATCATGCAAATGAAATGTTTGTACTACAATTGTGCGAACGGTTGTATTAGTCGCTCGGAATCGCTAATAACATTAATTTAAGTCACTTTTGCAGAATTTATATGGTATCGTTTCAACCTTGACGCGTTTAACCAGTTTTATGAGCATATTTCTAAGAACTTAAGGATATTTCGATAAAAATACGTTAGACGATAAAAAAATATCACGAAACGTCTAACCGCTGATATGGACATTTCAAAGCATTTGCATTTCATTCGATTCATTAAAACTATTATTAAGTAAAAAATATGAAAGCGAGCTGGGCTCGGTCCCCTGGTACTTTGTATTATGCGAATTTAAAATATTTGTTCCATTGCTGGGAAAACTGGTGATCCGCACAAGGATTATATATGTTCGAAAGATAGTAAATCTAAATTCGGCGGCCAATGAAGATGTTTTGGAGATTTTTCGGATTATTATTTCTTTTTCAAAACATTTTGAATCCTCCCTGAAAGTTTCCAGTCGCGATTCAATGCAACATCTTCATATTTCGTCACAACTCTATCTTCAGCCACGACTTCAATACAATCCACGCATTTCAAAATCGTGGTAAGAAAGAACTGTATCACGCATAAACAAACCAATGTCATTTCAAGCAGTTCATGGTTTACGAATTCCGGCGAGGTATATCAGAGTTTTAAAAATTATATTCTGTAAAGGATAACAGAGCTTCAGGAAAATATAAAAAACGACCAGAAATAAAGGACTTCCACGAGGGCGGTAGATAATGTCTGGGAACTTGTCGGTGACAGCGGAGTCGATTGAGTCGACCACCATGCAGACTTTGGAAGATGCTGTCCGATAGGTTTGTCTCTTTATGTCCTTGAACTTTTTGAGGTACTTTTCGCCGTACTCCGATTTAACATCATCGTCCAAGTTGGCCAATATTGAATCGTATTCTTCATCAATTCTTTGTTCGCTCAACAAGTTTGTTCTGTGAAAAAAAAGAGAAAAAATTATTTCAGGTTGTATCTGTAGTGTAGATTATATTTCTATTTTTAATTTATATTTATTTAAGATGAAATTGCATGCAGTTAATTGTATGCATTGCATGCAAACAGGAATTCATATATAATATTTCTGAAGGTTCGAGTTAAATATGTGCCTAATTCACATTTATTGAAATAGTCAAAATAACAAATTCAGTCAGCTATGGGAAACCAATATCGCATCGCCACAAATAAGTTGTTAGCAAAATTGGTCCTTTAAAAAAAGCGCATGAACAAGAATTTTCTGATACTTTGAACTTTTTGTGTTTTTCAAACTCTTTTGCTTTCTTCGTTTCAAACTATCTTTAGTAGACACCAATATATGAAACTAAGATGAAGTTTGGATATTCCTGTATGTATATATTTTGTTATAAACTATTGGTTACCATGGTCAAATGCTTATAAGCAAAGTGCCTACTGTTTTCCGAAGCTAATTAAAGCATTTTGAAAAAAAATATTTTGTTATATCTCTCATGCATTCGGGTGCGAAACACTACTGCCAAATTGATGTAGACAAAGCAGTTTATGTTGAGAAACATGTAATAGGCAGGAAAAAGCTCACCAACCGCTTGGGTAAAGACCGGTTGATTATTTTGTTATAAGCCCGAAGTCCAAGAATAAAAGGTCCCTTTCCAAGCAGATTTTAAGATTTTTGTTTGCCTTGTTGTAACTTACCTTATTTTATTAAAGAACGCAACAAAATTATTTGAAAAGCAAAACAGAAATAACTTCTACTTACTTGAAGGAATCAGGCTCTACTGAAATGATTCGAACTCCCCACAAATCCATTTCAATTCTGAGACAATCGTTGAAAGCCACAGTTGCATGTTTACTTATGATATATGGAGCCATAAATGGAAAACTTTGCCTACCTATATTAAGTGATATATCTGATTTTAATATGCAATTGAAGACAAAAAGATTTTACAAAGTTAAAACTAATTGTTTGCATAGTTAATTGAATTTACTGAGAAAAAACAAGGTTAATTGTTTAGGAGAATGCGAGTCAATCCTCAGAATGCAATTGCTGAGAGAACAATTTTCGATTTGTTAAAAATTTCACGACTTATCAGAGACCAATACTTTGCCACTAACCTGCGAAAACCACCAGTTTTAAAAATTAATATAGTGCTCACTCACAAAGTTTGAATAAGTAAGTGTGTTTACTTAATCATTCACAACACACTGTCCCATGTTTTTCAAAACTCTCAACGCTACACATTTCTCGTATCTGAGTATATTTTTATATAATGTAAAATTACCAGACACGCTTGTTACATTCACGACTCTCCCTTTGGACTTCCTCAGCAAAGGCAATAAAGCTTTTGTCGTCCTCACTGGACCGATGGTGTTTACTTCCAGGCAATCTCGGAACGCTCGCAAGGAGGTGAGCTCAACGGTGAAACCAGTGAGCATTCCTGCGTTGTTGACCACCGCCCAGAGCACTATCGAAAGAATAGTCAGTATGTTAAAAACAAGCACAAATTCGATGTTTATGACTATTCACCTATAAAAAATATACGAATTTGTGATTGTGACAGGAATACCAAAATATCTATTACAATTACTGTGCTTGCTATTAATAGAAACATAGTTCTTGGGCATTAAAGATATAACATTAAGGGTACAACATATGGTCACTTTTTTTTTTCTCAGACCACTGTAATCTATTCTGATTGTGTAAATAACCATCGATTTCCTGTAACGTTGTTAAAGGCAACTCTCGTATGACTTTCTCAATACAAACTAGCCCAAGTTCAAACCTTTTGCTTGTGTCATTTTGTTTAATTTCTCTAATTTTACAGTAAACTAACTGTTTGGCGTCGCGTTTCTGTGGAGCCCGTTAAGGCTTTTGATTTATCTACAAAGGCACGTTCTACCTTTCTTTATGCAATCATTCAACTTAAACAACAAAACTTAATAGAGTTTTACAAATCCGAGCGTCTCAGACTCCCATTTTAAAAATGAATAGTACTTATATAAAAAAAAATTCAGCCTTTCATACGCAAAGGAAGTAGGTGTTTTGAGATACACACACAGCTTTTTTTTTTATTTTTGTATATTACTCTTCCTAGTATTTCAGAAAAATTTACGAGATATTTTTGTATTGAAACTTGTTACTTTTTTAATAGTAGTGGAATTCAGGTTACCAATATCTAAAAGTCAGAAAAAAAATAGGCATATAAAACACCTAATGAAGATTTAGTTTCAACATGAATACAGAATGCAATAAACTTTCGAATCATTACAGGTTGAAGTAAACCCCTCACCGTCTTTTCCAAGATTTTCTTTGACGTGTTCCAGCACGTTCTTCACGCTCTCATCCTTGGTGACGTCCAACTCCAGAACTTCCAGCTTCTTCGAGCAGTTCCTCTTCAGTTCGATTGCCCCATCCCCGGACGGAAAGAGGCAACACGCGAACACTCGGAAACCTTCTGAATCTAGCCGTTTGGCCACCATGTGACCAAAGCCTGAATCGCAACCTGTAAAATATAACATCAGTTGCATGAGAGAGAGAATAAAAAAATCGGACGTGGTTGTGTCGGAGCATGGCTGGAAAGGTGTTACGCGAAACGTCATTGCAGCAGATTAAAGAAATAAGAATTCATCACCAATAAAAGAAAGATAAGCAAACTGTTTTATCAAATGCCGCGGGTCCACATACACGCCTTGTATGTATGTGCTTTGCGCCTGATTTTCTATCGAACGAGACCAAATTTGTGTTAATGGTGCAATTTGACAAGGAGTTATAGTGTTGGATTACCCTAAAATAGCATAATGATGTTTCTTTCCTGATACTCCATATAGTAGATTTTAAATTCAGAAACTTTCAGATTTAGTAGATTATAGAAATATGATTGGTCGCCATAAGATGGAAGATAAGCAAGCTATTACATCTAACTCTACGGCTCCTCATCCAATATACGTACGTGTTTTGCTTTTTTCAACATCGGTTGCTAATTTCTTATTAAAGAAACCAAATTCATGTGGATCGTGCTTTTGTTACGGAGTTATAGTGTCGGAATGCATCCGCCTGGGAGCCTAACAGGATGTTTCTATCCTGATACACCGTGCATCTGATTTTAAAGAACTTTCTGAAGAAAAGACTTTCTATTAAAAAAATCTGTTGTAAGTTAAAATACCACAAAAGTTGAAGAAATAATTAAATACTCTTTAGTGAAATAAAATTTTAACCGAAACGCAATGCTATACGATTATAGGTGGTAAAAGCTTAGAAACTCATTTAAAACCAGAATCAACTTTTTACTCACTGATAATTTTGTACGCGAAATTAAAAAAATTCACATTTGAAGGAATAATTATTATAATATATGTCAAAGTACATATTATAATTAGAAATGATAATATAATAATTCATAATTTTCTTCAATTTTGAGTTAGTTATGGATACAGTCTAGGTTTAAATTTTAGGCTCCTCGTCCATCGAATTATATCGAACCAACGAACGAATTTAAAAAATATATAAATAGAATTCCGAAAACAGAATTAAGTTCATAATTTCTTTCAATTTTAGTAAATATTTCCTGTAATAGAATATAAATTTTGCAATGCTATATAATTTGAGATTTCCATCATTTTGTGATGTAATCACAATCAAAAGAAACTTTGAAAAAAGTATCATCATTTGATTCCTAACCAGTAACTTAAATAGAATTTCTCAAATTTGGGTGACGAGTCGTTAAAAGAATTTTTAAAGAATATTCACATTTTTAAAAATGATTTTAAAATCAAGCATTCAGTTAGATTTCATAAATATTAGTAATATTCTATAAACACATTTATATAAAAAAATATTTTTCAGAAACTCAAACGAATTTGTAAAAAAAAGTCTGGCAACTTCATGCCTGTTATTGTTTTATCCAATAGTTATACCTCTGAAAATCCCTGAAAAATCTTTAAACGATTACATGTTTTAGAATAATTTGAAAATTAAGCTTTCAGTTAGATTTTATAAATATTCGCAATATTCTATAAACATACACATAAAAGAATATTTTTCAGAAACAAATAAATTTGTATTAAAAAAAAGTCTGACACTTCATATCTTTTTTATTATTGGTTTATTCCATAGTTACCCCTGCCTATGCAGAAAACGGAAAATTACTTGTTACTCTTATTGCTTTTATTATCCTAGACAAAGAAAATGTTTAGAAAAACAATTGAGATACGGCATCAGGAACCAATAGAAATCGCAAATATCTTTAAAAGTAATTAAACAATGCACTTCTTTAGAAATAAAATTAATCACTCATGCTATTTTGCGGATGTGGATGAATTAGAGCTCTGAATTTTTTAAAAATACATAAAGGTAATTTATATTAAAGGAAAAAAAAAAGAAGTTTTTTACAAACATTGATATAAATTAAAATTCATTATCTTTCTTACCAGTAATAAGCACAGCTTTTCTTTCAGGGTGCACTTTCTCATTCAAGAATCGCTTTTTAGAAAACTGGAATGTAAATACGCCAACGCAAAAACACGTTAACAGTTCGATAATCTCGGTATAATAATATACGCTTAAAAATGGGAAAATATACCCCATCAGTTTTACCATTAGACTGACACCAATTAGGTGAGTCGTAAAAACCAACAAATACTTCCCACATTTCTGATCCATTTTTTTGAAGTAATGGAAAGGATTTTCACCTTTAGGGTAAAGTGTTGACAAATTAAATATGCTCTTACGCACTAGTGTTTATATAAAACTCAGTGCAATTCGAGTTATGCAATTTGATAAAAAGAACTGTGGTGTTGGGTGCACAAAAGATTACGAAAAAAGTACATCTTGATAACCCTTATGTTCGATAAATGAATGTAAACCTGTTAGTCTTTTGTTTTTTTGCAAAATTTCCAGAAAATATTCAGGAATTATCAGTCATCGGTACATTCCGATTAAAGTGCAATTTTTAGATGAAAACAATTGATACGGAATCTGGAAACTAGTTAGCAAGATATTTCCGCTTTAAAACAACATCGCCATTTTGAGAGGTTCACTTTTAACTGTCACTTTATCTTACTTTTCTCGGATGCAAATTACCTGAGATCTGGTTGACGGAGTGAAGAGCTCGTAATCAGAGTTGCTTATCCAAGAATTGGTCAGCTATATATTCGTCGTATACCTAGTAGGGACTAGTGAAAGTAAAATCAGTCTTAGTACGAATGCTAGGACACTAGTCATGTTAATCATGGTGTGGACATTCGAACAATAGTGTGTGAGCAGAGGGTTTGGATTCCTGTTCTTCCCTGAAATAAAAATTTCGAGGAGATTGGAAGATTCGAGGAGGTTGACGAATTTTTTTCCAAATATACCCTTGTGATTTGAGCCAGAAAATGTGCTCTTAAAATGTATCGTTGGAATTTCACACACGTGAAATTTTTAATAAAGTCAGAGTAAAACTGCTTTTAGTAATGCGTTCCAAAAGTTAGACACGCTGCAGTAAATTCGACATAAATCTAAAAGTTCTACTTGGATTAAATCCAAATTTCACATGGATGCAGTGAATTATAGTATTTATTCATTAGAGAAATAAAAAATGTAAAGCAAAAAATATAGGTATATTTTAATGATTTATCATCTTATCACATTTCGATGATTCAAAAAAGTTTTTTTTATTATCTGTGTGAATAAACGAACCCTTCTTTATAAGAAATGATACCAATTTAAAGTTATACCAGACCAATTTATGCAGCATACAGTTTTACAACAGGATCAAATATTTGATCCCGATACCTTATAAACCGTTACAGTACCTCCTATGAAGAGGTGCAGTTCGGTGTGGAAGTTGAGAGAAAATATAGCCCACACCATTACCTTTTCAGCACTTAAAACGAGTATTTTACTAGATTTTTCCTAGTTCATTGTTCTTTTCAGATCCTCACATACTTATTATTGGAATCAAGAGATAATCTTGACTGCATAACGGAAAAAATTATATAACGAACCATTCTATACATTTCCGTTTCGCATGTTTATTTTCCCATTTCAACAGTTCGCCTCTGGCTTTGACGTTTGGAAGGACAAAAACTAGTCATACCTGGACATACAGTTCCTTTATATGTAGCCTTCTTTGCATAGTATAGTGGCAGATGTTGACCTCTGTCTACTGGAAATCTACAGAAAGACGTCCTCTTTAAAATATGCCTAATTCCCATATTTCAGGAAAGTAAATTCTGATTTGACACATCATATAATATTTGCATATTCCCTTCTTCTAGCACAGTGACTTTCAATCAATGAAACTAAAACATCTATTTTCAAACTCCGAATTTGTCTCACATGCTTGACTTTCAGAAAGCAGTGTATTAAATATTAACATTTTAATATCTGCACCCATAACATCATTGCTACTTTACTATGACCATTGCATTTTTGCCATTAGAGTATGACCTACTCTCTTATTTTACTTAATGAATGTCTGAGTGTAATAATATTTTAATGCATTTATTATCCCCCCCCACACACACTTCTTTATAATTATGTATTTGTAATATCTATAATTTGTCAATAAAATCAATAGTTTCATCCAATTACTGATTTTTACCATTTATTTAAAACCCATATATATTTTACTCCTACAAAAATATGTTTTTTAATATTTTTAAGGTTTACTTTATTTGGTTTATTATAAATACTTTTATTTTGGCCCTTTTCTCTATTCATTAATGCTCATTTCGTTAAATTACGACCTTATGACCGTGAGTAAATGCATTTTATTTTATTTCTAAAATTTGGAAGCGTAGTTTTCTATATCTTGGGGTGTGAGTAATTATTCAAATTAAAAAAGCCTATCAATGCGGTTATATTATTTAAGTAAATGGTGTATGAGAAATATTTTTACAACTTTGACATGCAATGAAACCTAAAAGAAATAACATATATAAGTAATGTTTGTTGTTACATGTAACAACAGCACATGAGATTTTATTTGTACGTATTAAATAAAACGTTAAAAAACTGCTTATAAAATAAAACTTCTTGTTTTGCTGTTGCAAGATAAGTTGTAAAGATACTTCTTCTGCACCCATTCTCAGGAGAAAACTCAGTGTATTGATGGCTTATTACTGCATTAATGGTTTTGGAATGGTAAGTTGAATGGTTAGTTAATAGATTTGGAAGAAAAAAATGCCTACAAATAAAACTTCATGTGCATGTATAAGCAACATTACTTAGGTATCTTATTATTTTTTTTTTTTAGGTTTTATTGCGTCTGAAATTTGTAAAGATACTTCTCATACATACTGTATATGATACAAGTTGAAAATGAAGGGACAGAGAAAGTCTGAAAAATTGAAGATAAAATCTCGGAGGTCATATAAAACAGCCTTTTTCAGTTAAAGCTAAGGGAAATCATATTGGAATGCTGATTAAAACACCCAAACGAGGATATAAAAGAATATTCTGACTTTCATGTCAATCGTTCCTATTTTCAAAGTGCAATATTATCACAGACGACCAATAACTGATAAGGACTACAACGACATTTTTGTTTCTGATCGTTTTTGTTCACAACACAAAAGGCAGACATATGCATTTATCAATCACTATCTGGATGTCGCTCCATAATCTTTTCACACTCTGATACAAATAATCAAAGTCGCCATTATCAATTTGAAAATTTTTCGCTTGGAATGCCCCTTATACCTGTTCAATATTACCGTAGCGAGAGTGCGCTAGCAGGTGCATCAACTTGCCAGTCCTTGTATTAATTAAAGAAATATCCAATATCTACTACCAAAAAATGGATTTCAAGTGTTGCAGGTATTTGCTGGTGTTTGTAACTCACCTGATTGGCGTCACTCTCCTCGTAAAACTCGCCGGATGCATCTGTCCGTGTCTGACTCTGTATCACTACACAGGATTGATTGAAATAGTAACATGTTTTACTGTTGCCCTGTTCACGTTCAGGTTTTCTAAGCAGCGATATTTGGGCGACAGAGTGCACCCTGACAAGAAAGCTGTTCTCATTACCGGTAAGAAATTTATGTAATTTGATATTATAGCAAAGCGTGTATGTAGCGGACGACACTTTTGTAAATTTATCTATCTCGATAAAGACAATGACGCATTTTAAATAGTTGGGAATTATGTATAGCCACATTCACATAATTTACAGCAACTCCTTTTCCAACATATATATTTAAGGATAATTTCATATTACTTCGTAATGCATTTGTTAAGGGCGGTTTAAGGAGCAAGCGACGTAAGCAACCGCTTGGGACACCGGACTAAGCAGGACGCCAAATTTGAGTGTAAAAATGTTAGAAACTATATAAAATAGTAGATTATTATAAGAACATTGACCTCTTTATTTGATTATTTCATTATTTAAAAAACAATATTTGTATATTTCATAGAGGTTGCATAGTTAATATTTTCCTACATAATGATACTTTATGCAAAAAGGAATTGATTCCAGAATTATTCTTACTCGTTCTCAAAAAAGATCCTTGAACCAGGCCTAGATGTTTATGAGTATTTGTAAAACCTTACTTAGTAAGGAGTTTAAAAAAAACTTTAAAAATGCAATACAAGAAATTCAGTGGGACTTTTAATATAGGAATGTGCAGAAAAGTGGCATATTATTAAGAAAAACTACGCAATAAATTTTTAACGAAATTGAGCTGTAGTTTGAGGTGTTGCAAGTTGAATGAACTTAATAAAGTTGTAGGCAAATGAGAGTTTAATAATTTAACTCTCTTTTTTATTCCTTCTTTCAAGTAAACTTTTAAATATTATATAATAGAAATTTTAAAATATCTAGAATAATTTTTTTCTCTATCTAAAGTAGTTAGCCATATCTTTAATAAATAATACCAAACTTGAGAATAATCGATAAAAATAATGGATTAAATTTACGATTGCAGAAATATTTTGAGAAACTTAGCTGGGTTACTGAAACATTTTGTTCTAACGTATGAATTAAAACTAGTATAAATTGATAGTATAAATTGTTTAACTGAACGGAGTAACAATTCATATCCATAGGAATTTTTTTGAGAATGTGGACAACACTTTGGATAAAACTAATTTGTTTGATTTAATTGATTTCCGTGAAAGCAAAGAAAAATTCATTGGTTTCTAACTTGATTTTCAAATAAAGAGATCAATTTTATAGTTTCAGAGTTAAAATAGCATATATTAGACTGTTGTCTTAATTTTGATTTAAATATCATGTCATTATATGGGTGAATATACTTTTTATTTACAATCTAATTCACGAGATTTGTATAGCACAAGAGCAGTTGCATAATAATAATTTGTAAATACTGAAGTGATTTTGTTATATCTTTGTGGGATATATCTTTAAAGAATTTCTTTAATATTTTGGTAAGGAATATCATTTGAGCAAATGCGTTTATGACACACTTTTATATTTATATTTTTATAGAAAATGTAATTTTAAGTAATCATAACTGACAAAATGTTATTGTTGTCAACTTGAACCTCAGCTCCAATAAGTCTGAAAGTGAAAGCTATCAGGTTTTAGATTTTAACTTATTAGATTTGAATTAAAATTATTGTTAGAGGGAAAGTGGGACATTGACACAGTCTTTATAATTTAAAATTGAGATTATTTAATAATATAATTTGTCTACTCACAGATGGAAAAGTATCACACCATCAGTTTTTGGCAGGCATATATTATGCGGTTTGTCTCTAAGAAATCAAACCTGTTTTGAGTACTCGATGTTTTAATATTTTTTCAATCGTGATTCCTTGTCAAAATCTTGTTTACAACCAGTCCAAAAAGCATTAAAAAAAAGTATGAACTTGTATTTAAGTGATATTGAGATACATTTTGAGTTACGGTTTTAATTTTTTTACTACAAATTTAATTAAAAAAGCTGGTTCAGATTGTTATACACCATCATGAGAGGCACTTTGATATGTGTCATTGTGCCCTATATCAAATAGTACTAAAGTAAAGATTATTTTAACCCTAGATGGATTAAATAGCGAGCATTATCTCTATATAGTGAATAAGTAATATTTAAAGTAAATTTCGCCTTGCGACTTTATTTTTGAGATTAATTGATTGGTTTGTCCTCCACTGACTAGTTAAAAGTTAATTATTGGAATTTTGTGCATCAAAGGTTTTAACTATTTTAATAAATAGTAAAATGTGACAGTGCGGGACATGGGGGAATGGTGCACAAAAGGATGAAAAATAGCGTGACGAATAAATGAACGCTCCCTTACAGAGCCATCGCAGTGGTTTATATTAATATTAAAATTATTGGTTAATATTTTGGTTCAAAAAGCGAGTTATAAAATATACAATTGAAATCCTAATTAATTTTCACGATGAACCTCTATTTGAAACAACTGCTTAATTTTTGCTTTATTTCACATAACTCATATATTACTATGCAGGTTGTGACTCCGGCTTCGGCCACAATTTGGCGAAGCGGTTGGATTCAGAAGGTTTCCGAGTGTTCGCCTGTTGCCTCTTTCCGTCCGGGGATGGGGCAATCGAACTGCGGAGGAACTGCTCGAGGAAGCTGGAAGTTCTGGAGTTGGACGTCACCAAAGACGAGAGCGTGAAGAACGTGCTGGAACATGTTAAAGAAAATCTCGGGAAAGACGGTGAGGAAATTGTTTTAACCATAAACGATCCTAGAAATCGACACACATGTATGTTTACGTGACTAAATGGATAATTGAATAAATGGGTTTTGTGCTCTCTCAACAGTGCTCTGGTCGCTTGTCAACAACGCCGGGATGACCACTGGCTTCACCGTTGAGCTCTCCCCGATTCAAGCCTTTCGCGATTGCCTGGAAGTCAACACCATCGGTCCAGTGAGAATGGCAAAAGCGTTTTTACCTCTGCTGAGAAAGTCAAAAGGAAGAATAGTGAATCTGACAAGCATAGCTGGTAATTCCTCACATTGCATCATTTATCAATTTATTCAGCTTGTACTCAAATATTAAACTCTTCATATTGTTTTCTTATTTTTAATAATCTGCTTTACTTGAATTTTAATATTTGAGTTTTTATTACCGTTAAGCGCATTTTGGATATTTAAGTTCTATGTATTATGAGCAGAGATTTCTATAAGGCACGTTAATCATGGGCCCCTGGTGTTGGGGGCTTTGAATGCTTTTTAAAAGCACATTAATTGCATAAGTATACTTTCTCTTGAAAAAAATTGGGTATTAATTAGGCACAGTACAGTAAGGTTTTTCACGAGTACTTTATACGCACGCCTTCTCGAACTGCTCCTTTTTGCGTCTTCGGTAAGCTCAAAAACTCTCCACACTTGTCATACGTTTAAACTTCTGGATATCATTTTGTTCGTCTTAAATGCATCTGTCAATTTGTTTCCGTTTCCTATGTCAACTTGTTAAGTGTCCTATTTTGGCTTCATAACGAAATCTGCGACGAATTGTGTGAAAATTGGGCCTCCACACAATTTTCACACAAATGGTTTAAACTGTCAACCAGGCAAAAATTGTAGAACTCGTCGTCCTTTTCAATTTAAGCACGTCCTCACCACAACCCGTCGATTACAATTTAAGTAACAGTGGTTAAACAGGTCAATGTATGATCGAAATGTGACTCATTTTCTCCCCACGCATTAAAAAAAAGTGAGAAGAAGGTGTGTATAAGTAATCTCACCTTCCTCTACACGATGATAAGTCATTTATTATTATTGGCTGATTCCCCTGGAGTTTGGGGGCTGTTTTTATGTCAAGTTTCTGCCATTGACCACTATACCTAGACTAGACCGATTTTAAAATAAGCAACGCAAATACTGATCAATTGTTTTACATGAGTCTCTATATGTAAGATTTTTCTCAGTTAAACGCAATAGCAAACTATGTTAAATATTTATAGTATGGCACGGATTATTTCGGGTCCATCAGAAATTTAAAGTTTCTGGGACTCAATGTCTGCAATATGTCCAATATTTCTCAAAATCTTGTATTTGTAATCTATAATAATTCCAAACATTGATTATGCATATCAATTTCCAGGAAGACAGGTTTTTCCATTTGTTGCTCCATATAATATGAGTAAATATGCTGCTGTGGCTTTTAACGATTGCCTCAGAATCGAAATGGACGTTTGGAAAATCAAAGTCATTTCTATCGAGCCTGATTTCTTTAAGTAAGTAGTTTTTACTTATTATCTTATTGATACAAGTCCGATCTGAAAGTATGCATCTCTTTTATAATAATAAATAAGCATTAGATCATTTATGTTTTTTATTAATTGTAGTTTAAAATATCAGTAATGCTAATTAACAAATCAGGGCCTGATTTCGAAACTTCAGTACTAGAGGCATAACGACATTGCTGGAGGACCCCTCTTAAAAATAGTCTCTAAGAATTAAATGACATCGCATATTAAGTGTAGTATGCATATAAAAAACAATGAAATGATATAAAATGTTTGATGTTTTTTAAATAAAAGTTAGGAAACAAATTAAAGAGTCTCTATCGGGTTGAATCAGGCTACATTAAGGCTAAAAATATTTACTTTATTAACAAAAAAATAGTCAAATATTTGAAAATTTAAAAAAAAATCACAAAAAATTACTTTTTTGCACAATTCTCTGTTTCGGCATTTCTAGTTGAAGCAAAACATAAGTATGACTGTTGAAAAAAAATTAAACCACTAATCATTGTTCAAAATTCGTTTATAGTAGAGTAAAACCAAATATACCGTTTTTGTAGGGAATAAAGTTTTCTACAAGTTTCTATGGAAAAAAATTGCATGAGTATTTTTTTTATGTTAAAATACACACTAAGTCTTCATTTTTATATAACAACACCCAATTTCAAATTGATTTCAATATTTATCATCAGATAACAATTTTTAAGTCATTTGGCAGAGTAGTATTTAAATTTTGAGAATTTGAGTTTTCAGAATTAAGAATTTCAGTTCCCACACTTTCAATCATATCTTTCGAAATTAGAATTTTATTAATTTTTTTACTATGCTTCTTCTGAATGGCTCAGACAAAATACATTTATTTTCATACCAAACATATAATTTTTCATATTTAATATAAATTATAAAAAAATTTACAGACATTTTTTGAATATACAACTTTGATATACAAAGTGGTCACAAATTGTTGGGCGATGGTCATTTTTTGGCTGTTTAACTACACATAATAAGCCATTCTTCTTTCTATATTTTAATTAGTTTGTTTGTTGTTACTAAAGCTAAGCGACATGTTTGGAATATAAGAGAAATAGTTGGGCAAAAATTATGTATTGTTATACCAATACAGCTAAATGGAATACAGATAAGCAATTACCATCAGCAAACAATTTGTGACCACCACCCTGAATTTACCAGAAAATGGTTTCAGAAGAACATTCCATAAGTTTTTGCAAAATGGTTTATATTATTTCCTCATTACAGGATTTTTTTAAATATTAAACTTTCCATCCGATCACTTAAAGAGCCATACGGAAATTGAATAAGGAAATTACTATTCAGAAATATTTGCAGATTTTGTTGTTAAAAGCAGCACTGCGACCACATTTGTATAATGTTTTTTTTTTTAATCCTAATTTCGTGAAGAAAGGAACTTATTAGTGACTGTGGGCTAACTATGTTAACTGTTACCAACAATTATATAAACTATAGAAAAACGCATAAAATAAAAAAATAGATGAAATGGAAGAAAACATTGACGTTTAATTTGAATTACCGGAACTTGAAAAAGCATATACTCTATGTAGGCTTGAAAGTATATTTTAGAAACTTATTGATACATCAAAATTGTTAAAAAAAATAATGCTCCTTATTCTTTTGTTCGAGTAATTTCTAAGTTGTAAAACTTGTCGTCAGAAAATTTCTTTCGCAAATACAAAATTGTTATAAAAAAATCTATACGAATCTAAAATGTACATATATTTAGGGTTCTTTTTAATAATTTCCATGTATTTTTCAATAGAAAGGAATTTTTTACTGATCGTGATATAAATATTCCGTTAGAAACCCCAAATTTTACTGAACAACACATTTACCATATCAAAACTCATAATTTTGGCGTTCTTGAAGTTCGATAAGACATACTTTTCATTTTTAGAACAAACTTGATCAACGAAAAAAGAATTCTCGAAGACTTAGATGCGACATTCGCCTCTGCAGGCGACGAAGTAAAATCCGATTACGGTCAAGCGTACTTCCGGAAGGTGAAGGAAAATATGAAGTACATCTACTGCATCACCTCTCTCGAAATCGACATAGTGGTGAACTCCATCGCCTCAGCCGTCACCGACGAGTACCCCAACAGTATCTATCGTCCAAGTGGAAGTGTTCTATCTCAGGTTGTTTTCTTCCTCGCGTTGAAGCTATGCTCTCCTGTGCAGGATATGTTGTTCAAGATACTTGCTTATGCCACTGCATATCCTAAACCAAAAGCTGCTTGAAGTTGTATCGGATGAATTGTGATGTGTTGTATCGCAGTCTCTTTGTAAAGACCTTAAAGTGTTGAATTGAAATAAATTGATTGTCCTACACTTTCGCAAACAATTCATTTATTTACAACTATTACCTTTTACGTCGCTGACCATCTTTTCCATTGGTATTATTGGTATTAGCATTTGTTTTGTTTTTTAAATTGATAAATGTACTCAATAGTTAAAAATTAATTTGTCGAAAACAAAAAATGAAAGGGTAATAAATATATTAAATTTGTTTTTTAAATACATGTAGACAATTAACGGGTTATAGTTCTATTAAATTTGTTTTTTTTAAAGATGTAGACAAATAATGTATTATAAATACAGTAAATATTTTTTTATTAAACTAATTAAAAAAATTAAATAATGAATATCACTCATGCTATATATATATTAAGTTTATTTACACAAAAATGGTATGAATATAAAATGGATAATATAAAATGACAAATCTCGTATGAATAATGACATTTAAACATGAATAATAAAATTCCAATTATTGATAATTATACTCAAATGAAGGGTATATGGGAAAAAACTGCCATTGCATTTTTTTTAACTAATGGAACCATCAGTTGGATTTCAAGGGGTAGACTCTGAATACGCCATTTTTTCAGTAAAAAACCCCCATCATGCATTACTAAGAAATATTGCATAAGTGGTGTGCCGAGGCTTACTAATTGATAACCTTTAATCAGTATTTTTCTCAAAATATACTTTCATGTCTGTATACCTGTTTTCGCCTGTATCCTTCAAATGTTAAAATATAATTAAGCATATAAATGTTTTAACTCTCATAAAAATCTTTTTAAATAACGTTATTTTTTTTTAATGTACCCAGAGCAAAATTTTCATTTCCAATGATAATTTCTGTATTCTATGAACATGAATTTTAACAAATCGTTAAAAAAAGAGCTTCACCTCCTATTATGTTGAAATATAGACACTGATTTTTCCACTTCCCTAATGCGCTGTGTCTGTAAAATGATGATGAATGATTGTGCTTAGTCAGGTTTGAGCAAGAATTTAACAATAAATCAGATGCGTGCAGAATACAGAGAACGTCTTATCAAATTTCTCTAAAAGCCGAAAAAAATCTTTATGTTTGTTATTAAATGAAATATTTCATCAGTGTAATGTAAGTATTTAAAAATAAAACCTACAATAAATTCACAAGCACGGTATTGTCTTACCACTACAAGAAAGTTCTTTTATACTGAATTATGTTGTGTGGAAGAAAAAAAACACATACTAACGGACTGTTTCACACGATTGCAGGGTTGAAATGGAGAAGATAAGAGATGAGTACAAGTCAAGTTGGCTGATAGTAGAAACCATTTTTAACTTTCATTCCTGTTTAGAACGTTGTCCAACCCTGTCCATAGAATTTCTGATGAATTTTACATAGTACATATTTCCCCACTTCCACGATATTTAATATTGTCCACTTCGGTACGATTCCTCATGCATATGCTGTAATCGAGGCCGATTCAGCTGCACGGGAGCGATTCCTTGAGGCTGCAGCGGCGATGCTGCCAGAAGGTGTCGGAGATCAGCAATCCTCTGTTCCTGTTGCGACACAGTTGCGTGTCGAAGGCGAAGAGCGGCGATTCTCTGGCGAAGCTGCGACGCTTCCCCATATTGATGGGAAAGCGCACCAATCTCCTGTTCCTGCAACGGAGCTGCTTCGTGTTGACTGTTTAAGGCTGCAATGCTCTGGTGCAGCTGGGGCGTTGCTTCTTGCTGACTGCGGAGGACAGCGATGCTCTGATGCAGCTGGGGCGTTGCTTCGAGTTGACTGCGGAGGACAGCGACTCTCTGGTGGATGCGTGACGCGGCAGAGTGGTGGTGGTGGCATCCATGGTGGTGGTGGTGTTCCCGGAGAAGCTTGGCGATCAGTCCCGCCGCCAGGATGGACGCGATCTCCCTTCCGTTGCCGTGTCCTTTGCTGAATCCCTCCACCAGCAGTGAAGAAGACAAGAGCACGCAGAGAGACCAGATGAGGATATTGTGAGAGGAGGCCATTTTATCTTCAACCTAAAAAATTTATAGTTTTATCTTAAAGATGTGTCTCAATTGCTTTTGAAGTATCAAACTGAGATGAGTCAGTGTCCAAGAAATTGTAAAATTCTCGATTTTTTTTTTATTTAAAAAAATTGTAGTTTGGAAACTTCTAAATAAATTCGGAGCCCCCGTTGTCCAGTGGATAAGGCGTTCAGCTACTAATCAGAGGATTGGTGGTTCGAATCCGTGCGATGGACTTGACAAAGAAAAGTAAAAAAGTAGTGATCTTGCGATCGGAGGGTTGCCAGCTTCGCTACAAAAATACTAGAAAGTCGTCCAGAACATCCAACAAATTATACTGGCGTGTATACGGGACTGGTGCACGATACATCTGATCGGGGTCCAATGTCCTGACGCCTATTGAGGTTGCGTCGGGTGCTAGCTTAGGTGTTGTCCTCGTCATCTGACCATGGTTCAAAAATACGAGGCATCGTTCCCGGGTCTTTCCTTCGAGAAAGGCCCTGAACCGTCGCCAATAACCCTCTAGTGCGACGTTAATTAAACAAACCGAACCAATCTAAATAAATTCTTTAAAGGGGCGTTCGTTATAAAGAAGAGTGTTGTTACACGGAGGGGTCGTTGTAAACAACATGAATAATTTTAAAGTTACAAACACGACATGAGTTTACAAGTTTACAGTAAACTCACGACGTGTTTGTAACTTTAAAAAAATCCGTTATTTTATATAGAGCTATGATATTTTAATCAAAGGAAATTACTTATATGAAACATAAAACATAATTTTTTTTTATCATTGCAAATCATTTAAATCTTGACAGTATACCTGGTCTTGGATTTTAATAATTAACAAATAATTGATTGAATTATTTTCTTAAGTTCGCCGACAAATACAACAATATTTGAAATTTGAACATATCACACACAAAAAAAAAGAATTTCAAGCCTGCATTTAAGATGAAGTGTCAAAGTTCATATATATTAAAGTTCATTATTATGTAAATTGCACGTAAAATGTTGTAAAATTTTACTTTTGTTATTTATGACAGAAAAATTCACGAAACTGCTATACTTTTAGAAATATAAAGATATAAAGTTATGTTACACTTTTGTTACGTAAAAAGACAATTACATTTTTAGCTTTGAACATGTATTAAAGTTTTTGTTAAGCTTTTAAAAATATATGAAAGTCTTAGAGAGAAAAACAACAAGAACATGGAAGAAGCATTATGGTGTAAAAAGTCAATACATTTCGAACATAAAATAAATTATATAATTATTCTTATGACAGCAATTTAGTATTATTTTGCTATACTATATTTTTTTATTGTTAACTATTATTTTGCTATACTAAATTTTTCTATTGTTAGCTATTATTTTGCTATACTACATTTTTCTATTGTTAGCTATTATTTTGCTATACTATATTTTTCTATTGTTAGCTATTATTTTGCTATATTATATTTTTCTATTGTTAGCTATTATTTTGCTATACTATATCTTTCTATTGTTAGCTATTATTTTGCTATACTATATCTTTCTATTGTTAGCTATTATTTTGATATACTATATCTTTCTATTGTTAGCTATTATTTTGATATACTACATTTTTCTATTGTTAGCTATTATTTTGCTATACTATATCTTTCTATTGTTAGCTATTATTTTGATATACTACATTTTTCTATTGTTAGCTATTATTTTGCTATACTATATCTTTCTATTGTTAGCTATTATTTTGCTATACTATATCTTTCTATTGTTAGCTATTATTTTGCTATACTATATCTTTCTATTGTTAGCTATTATTTTGCTATACTATATTTTTCTATTGTTAGCTATTATTTTATTCTACTATATTTTTCTATTGTAAGGCAAATTACATAATAGTTCGTTTTTATGACCTTTTATCACTTCGAATAACTTCTACACATTTTTAACTGATCTAATTTTCAAAATCGACTAAAACTGTATATCTATAGCAATTTTCAAAACCATTTCGAGCAATACTTTAATACTATAAATGGATCAGTGACATCTCCTTTACGTGTGTTCGGTTTAAGCACTAACATTGTTATCGCCTCTCATTCCAACTTTTATTTTGTTTTAAAATGTAAATGTGATAGTAACATCATTTTTTATATAACTCGGACACAGTACTTTCACTTTCTATATTTCATACAGAAAGTAAAAAAATAACTTAATATCTCTCAATACTGTAGATAAATTCAATTTAATATCCTTCAAAATTTGAATGAAAGTGCTGATACACTCGCACGGTTAAAAATAGGAATTTAAAAATAAGTAAAATGTACTCCTTTTTTAATACATTTGATGTTTATCATGGCTACGAATACATAAGTTTCAATTTTGAAAAAGACATGAACTAAAAAATTAGTACAACGGGTAAAAATGAATAAAAAAAGCAGATTCTAGCCTACATAGGCTGTATTCATAAATTCCTTTCAATAAATATCGACAATTACAACCAAGACTTACCGGGAATCGAACCCGGATCTGCAGGTACCGCTGTCCAGAGTCTTATCCGTGAAGCTACCAGGGCCACATGAAGAAGTTATAAACGTTAGTAATGTTAGAAAAATGTGGCAAAAGAATGGGAAGTAAGATAATTGAGTTGTAATTACTCAGTTTCCATTTAAGCAATCGACATCAAATAATGTCGAAAACCATCTTTTGAACAAATATTTTAATTTTGTCAGGTCGCTTTGTTAAGATGGCTTGAACAGAAGCGAAGATTAGCAATATTAAATCACACACTGCTCATTTTTGCGAAAGTACGATTATTTAAATTTGAGTACGTCATCGCTCATTTACAATGCAATTGCACTAAAAAACCCGAGTATGTTCATTTACTCATTTTTAAGCACCTATTTTTTACATTGCGGAAGCCATCTTTATTCCTTAAAACTGTTTCTACACTATACGATAATAATAATTACCCGAACTCACAACCACAAGATAAAGTTCTAAATCTTACCTTTGCGGAATAGGTATAACCTCTACTCAATGCTAACTGTTGGAATAATGATAAATGAATAATTACTGTTCTCTTTTTATACTTCCAGCATCTTTTCCAAGGAAATTCCATATTTGCTGTAATAGGATTGATATATAAATAATTAATTCAAATTCGCATATCAATTCCGATGCCGCCGTTAGGTTTTCCGGATTCTTATCATATTAGATAGTAAAATTACTCCTCCAACCGTGAATAAAGTGATGAGATTAGTGTTATTGAATTTAAATCCGGAATAAAAATGGTATTTTTAAGTTTATTTTAACAGTGAATAGATTATACTTTATTTCCGGATTAATCTGTTTATTTCCGTAAGATGTTATTTTGTCTGGTTAATTTAAGTGTAGTTATACCACAAGGATGATAAACTAATATTCAATTTGCTTGATTTTCCATGTTTCAAAGAGAAAGTATATAATGTACCTTAAATATTTCTTACATTTCACCGGGATTATCTTTAACACTTTCCGATTTTTATTAAAAAATAATGCATGGAAATCTAAATTATCGAACTTTTCCGTTTGTTTGTTTGACAGAAGTTTTGAAATGCTACAGTTTTCCACACAAATGTGTCTACGTAAATAAAATTATATTTTGACTTATTAAGGATTTTTTTTATTGAAGATTTAAAATAAATTCCCATGCATCACAAAGTATCACATGGGGCTTACAGATGTAAGTATCGATATCTAATAAATGGAACAATCTTGAGTAAATAAAATAATTTAGAATTTTTTTTTAAAGTAAACAAAGAAATTATACTCAAAATAATTATCAATAAAACTACAAAATACACTATTGAATAAGTTATATTTTCTGTTCCTTTTTAAGAACCTATCTCTTTTTGAAGCAATGACATTCGAAAAATATGAACTCTTGATTGTAAAATTATATATTTTTTTATGTGTCAAAGTTATAGTTTGAAATCTTCTAAATATGTTTTCAAAATTCTTGAATTGTACATATGTTTTTAATGAATTATTTAAGATTTTATGCTGTATAACAGGTGTGTTTTTCAAGGAACAAAATTTTAAATCGTTTTTCTCAGTGTTTCGCTATCTTTAATATCAAGTTTTTCGAAAAGCTAAGACTTTTTTTTATTATAAATGGAGAAATGTATAATTTTTAAGCATATTGTAAAATATGTGTATATTATATATTAGCATGAGAATAGCTCTATGAGTATTAGCTTTTTTTAATGACTAAATAAACAAATTCAGTTTGAAGAAAAATTTTGTGTTATTATAAATAACTATGTACATAAAAAATTAAATACATGTAGTATACAAAATTTTAATGTCAATACGAGGAAAAAAATGCGGTGAAAAAATATTAATATTAAAACAAATATTAATGTTTTAAAAAATGTTTGGAAAAGTTAAAAAAGTTTAAATTAAAAAGAATATATAAACAATTATGGAAGTTTTTTGCGAAATATTATTCTTTTATATAGATTTAAATAATATACATTAAAAGTTTGATTCAAAATGTCAAAAATTAAAAAAAAAAATTTTAATGGTACTATTTCCCCAAATAATACATAAAAATATTCCAAATTTAGTGGAACAGGGGTCAAAAATGTGACGAGCATTAATCTCCCCATGCACTGCTCTATCCGCCACTGGTAAAACTCATTAATTATGTTGCGTAATAACATAAAAAAAAGGGGACATCATTTTATCGCTTGAAGGTCAAACGTTGCTATTGAATAAAATTTATCTGCAATCGCAAGCCTTGAAGTGTAGTGTCATCTGATAAGTTTGGAATCTTTTTAGTGGCACAACTTCCAAAGGTAAGTCAATCGTTATTCCAACGTTTTACTTTTCAGAGCTTATAGCTCCGGTATTTTTAAACATTCAATCGCGTAATAATTATTTTTTAGCTTTTAGTAAATTGATTCTACAATTGTAAAAAGGCTACTTTATTTATAAAATACAATATGTGAATCGTCCAATTTACACTTTTTTGCAAGCAAAATTTGACGACAAATGAATTTCTATTAAGTTTATTAGTTGTCGAATTTTGCGTACAAAAGGTGTTTCTTTTCTTTCTGGTATCAAAAATAGGAAAGCAATTTTTTTTTTGTCGATAAGAAATTAGGCATAAAAAATCTTTAAATGTAGCAAATGACAAACAGGATGTTGAGGTAATAAAATACAGGTAATAAAATACATGTTTATTTCAAATAGCATATAGCATATAGTAATCACATTTTTAGCCAAAATTTTATTTATGGATTCCAGAAAACTTATCAAACAGAAAAATTGTTTTGTAACTAACAAATATTTAATTGCTTGACGTACTGTATGAATCCCAACTTAATCAATATGTTAAACTTCACTAATTCCCGGTCTTATGGTATTTGGAGCTGATTTGATGTGCATGAATGGACCGCGGTATGCAACAACCGGTTAACCCAAAATTGAATAAATGTCGTTTTTAACGTAAATGGAAGAGCAAGGCTTTACTTCCTATGCTATTTTTAGTTAAAAATAAAAAGCTGTTATATATGACAAGTCGTTCTCAAACAAAACAATGTCAAAATACATGTTTATTGCGAATAGCATACGTTTTTTTTTTTTAATTTGAGGCATTTTTGATGTCCGGCAGAATATTATTTTTTATTTTCAAATTAAATAACCTGAGGAATAAGATGTCTGTTTTTTCAAAAAGTTAATACTGTTAAGAGTTATTTATGTATGTTACTGTAAGAATATTCTTTAAATATTTTTATATAAATTTGTAATCAAGAACAAACCTAGAAAATGGGCTGTCAGAAACTATAAAGTCAAATTTAACTTATTTCAAATTAAATATAACCTTCAACACCCTGTCTATTTAAAAATATGTAATATAATAAATCTATAAATATCTTTAAAATTGGTGTTATATATTTAGTGTATATGATTTTTTTTTATTTTGTTCAAGAAAAATATTAGGTCTGTTATTGTCTTGCCTGTTACCGATAGAAATTGTTTTCAAAATTACTCAGTAACCACAATTTTTTTTAGATTGTTTTATGATTCAGTAAGTAGTAGCAGCCATTTTGAAATCATATCCTGAACTAAAAGGATAATATTAACTGTTTTTGGGTTTTCTTAAGGTGAGTATTTTTTTTTGTCAGGTCTGTTACCTGCTTTGTTCAATTAAATGAGTAAAGGATTATTATCTGCTTGGCCCACCAAAAGTCGCTGTGGGAAGTATATTTCAGCTATGTTGTTCTAAGCCTAAGCACTTTACGCATAGTAGTGGAAAAAAATATTAATTTGTCAGGCCTGTTACCAATTAAAAGTAACAGACCTGACATGTTTAGAAAATGATTAGACTTACATTTTAAGTAATATTGAACATGCTTTTTATTTGAATTTTCAAATATTAGTTAATACATAACAGAAATATAAGGTATTTAAAATATGCAAGTATAATTTAAATTTGACCAGGCAATTATTCACATAATTATAGTTGCAAATTTTCTAAGGAGGTTCAGTCACTTCACTTTGAAAGCTCTCTAAGCCAGGTGACACTGCACGCTTGATTAAAAAATGTAGGTATTAACATTAAGCCAATATCATTCCTTTCCTTTTAACTGTATGGCCATGGTCCACCTGCAATATGGGCATATTTCAAACCAATAATTGATAAGAATAATGCTTAAGAAAATAAGCCCACGAATAAATGCAATGCAACTGAAGGTTTTTTTATTAGTAAACTGTTATTTCAACGAATATAAACTTATATGTAATGAATATAAACTTACATGTAATGAATATAAACTTATATGTAATGAATATAAACTTATATGTAATGAATATAAACTTATATGTAATGAATATAAACTTATATATAAAAATTAATATATAATTGACCAATTATGTAAGAAATATTTTGTTATTTCAAAAGCATACGTATATATGCATAATATTTATTTATTCAAAAAAATATTAAATGAAATTTCTCAAATTATTTAAAAAAATTTACTGAATGTGAGGTCTGTTACTCTGCAATAAAATATTTCTTGCTATAAATTTTTTTGACTAAGGATTTCAAAAGAGAGTGAAAGTTACATATATGAAACCCTTTAATGATGATGTTATTCATAAGCAACATAAAGTTATTTTTAAAGATTTAAGAGAAATCGCAAACTAATTCAAAAAAGTTAAAGTAACAGACCTGGTATTTTTTAATATAAAAATATATTAAATATTTTCCTATCGCAACAGTGTTTAATAATTTTCTATTTTGGACTAATTATATGTATGAAAGCAAATTTACTAATTAAAATAATTGTAATTTCATATTAATTTTTTTTTTAAATTGTCCAGTGACAGACCTGATTTATTTTTTGCTTCATAGTTACGTATAATTGACCAATTTTGTTGTGGATAAAATTGTAATAAAAAGTTGTTGTTGGTCATGTAAACATGTACAAGACATATGTAGAAATAAATGTTAATCACAAAAACAACGGTTAATTTTTTTAAAAATTCAGACATTTCAAACTCAAAAATGTCTCAAATTTGAAAACGACCCATGCAGCATATAGTAATCACATTTGTAGCCAAAAATACTCAATTTTTAAATTGAACGCAAAAAATAAAAATTTCAATAAAAATTACAATGCTGACAATTTTTAAACTGTTGTTTTAAAAGGAAATATTATATTTACAAGGAAGTATATATTATAAAGGAAGTATATATTAATATATTTACATATTAGTATAAAACTTTCTTATAACTTATTCATGAATTTAAAGACATATTTTTATATAAAAAATAAGCTATACATGACCCTTCTAGTTTCAATACTAGATAAATCAATTTTCATTCATTTTACAGGAAACGCTAAAGATTGAGGGCCAAATATTTTTGGATCAAAACGCATGACTTTGAAATGTATTTATTATTAGAATGGATTCAAACAATTTTGGTCAATACTGCTTTGTAAGAGGAATGTAATGCATTAAAAACTTGTAAAAAAAGAAAAAAATTGCGAAAATAAGGATCTATCTGGGTTTGAAACTAGAAGGCTCACATGCTATAAATCCGTATAAAAAATATTTAATAATATAATCCAACGCAAAAAATACAAATATTAATAAAACAAATAACACTGACAATTGAAAATTGTTGTTTTCAAACAAAGAATATATATTTCCGTATTTGTATTAAAATGTTACTTATAAAATATACATGAATAGAATGGCCTATATTTTAGGAGGGAAATGAAAGGCAATGTATGTATCATAACTATCCGTATAAGAAAATATTCAATTTTAGAATCCAAACAAAAAATACAAATATTAATAAAAATAACACTGACAATTGAAGAGTTGGTTTTAAAATACATATACACTTAGAGTAAGGCTCATCACAGCTTTGAGTTACCCATCTGAATTTTAATGTGTTTTTATTGTAACTCAGTTTCGAACGATTATTGTTGGAGATAAGGCTCATTAAATACAGATGAAATACATTCTTTCCAGTATTGCCAAATTTACAAATTACTTTTCATTTACTTTTTCAACAAACCACTTTATATAAGTTAAGGATTGGAGCCTTAGAAATTGCACACTATGCAAAATTTGAGGATTATTTTGAAGGTTCTTTCGATCGGTTACTATACTCGGGGACAACCTAAGTTGACCCTAAAGCAATTGAATATTTTATACATATCATAGCTTCCACTTCAGGTTCAACTTAGGTTGTCCCCGAGTATACTCGATTTTTAATGAACTAAATACAAACAGCACCTCCACTTTGTTGAATCTGTCTTGCTATAGACACAAAATGTCCTGTTTCCTGCCGTAAAGAAATATGTCGGTTCACTCATCATAAAATTAACAAACATCATGGGTGATGATGATGGTGACCACAACTTCCACCTTTTTGCCTCGACATCATCTTGGCGAGAAGTCCGGCCGCCAACAGGGCTTCGAGGCCGCCACTGCCACCCCCATGATTGCCACCACCGCCAAGCATACCGCCACCTCCTTCCACTGGTATTAGTAGCAGCGCTGGCAAAAGAAACAGGCACAGAAAGAGGCACGATAACTTTTGGGAAGACATCATTATCAGGAACGCGTTTTAAACTAAAAGACAAAATTCTAATTAGAACTTAATGAAGTTTAAATCGAGAAACAAAACATTACAAATCTGAAATTTGTCATGTATATTGTAAATTAGACAGAATGGGAACATAACTAAGAATGGCTTAAAGCCGGGGAACATGTCTTTGCGCTTTTCATCAGTAAACCCCTGAAACATTGGATTGGTTGGTTACCTTCGAGATACTTGTTTACATTCATTACTACAAAATGCGACTTTTTTCAAAAAGGGTAAAAGGATATTTCCTCATGCTAATAAAAAGTTTCTTGAGCCATCTTTTAACATTAATTATATTTTTTAATCACATTATATTGAATGTGAATCCAGCCGCGTTGTATTAAAAAATTCTGACTTTCAGCCCGAAATTCGTCCTCTTAATTGGCGCGATTTAAGAAGAACCTACGATGAGTTACCTACGAGAGATCACGGTCAACTTTAGAAAAACCCTTATTTAGCCACCATAAAAATTATTAAAGCAGCCAAAATTGTAACAAACGTATGCGAATAAAACGTTCCTGTCAGGACTGATTCATAATGAGGATACTTTGACTAATTAATATTAAATCCTTTTATCATTTCTTGTATATTAAACAAATTGCGAGGCACAATTTCTGGGTAGTTCTATCTGAAATCCAAATAATCAATCAAACTTGCATGACGAACATACTGAATTACAAGATACAATTATTATGCATTATTTTTTGTATATTATGAGTCGTTGAAAATGTGAAAAATTCTGTCTGGCGATGGCGTATAGTATGTGCATGTCCAAATACCCGAACAAGAATGTAAGATTATGCAATCGAAAATATTTTTCATGTAAATAAATTTAAGAAGTCATTAAACAAGAGCTTTTCTTATAAACTAATTTTCATTTTTGTTTATAAGTACTTTTCTTAGTATTTAGACTATTAAGTGGAACGAAAAACTATGTATATTATAAACACAATAAATTTAATATGTTCAATTAAAATAAAAAAATTCAGAATACGTAAAAGTATGATAATAAATAATTATTCTTTGTTACTTGAATTGAAACATTTAATAAATACTTAAATATCCACATCTTAACAACTAGTATTAAATTTAACTACAAATTATTAATAAAGCTACAAAATAATAAACTACAAATTAATTCATTTGTAGTTTAAAATAATATAATAATAATCATTCTAAAGAGTCAATGATATTTTAAAATATTCTGAAAGAATTTGCCAAAAACTTACAATGGGCAGATAAGCCTTCCAAAGGATTAGAACACTCGCGAAAAAAATTGAAAGTAAGTTTTTAAACAAACATCACACAAACTTCTGTTTTATATAGATTTCGACCATCTTTCTTTGGATCATAATTATTACTTCGAATTTCGTTCAACCGTGTCCACACATCTTAACTGAATGACAAAGTGTATCCATCCATTTCTTTACCTTCAGAATTTTTTTTTCATCGACCGTGAAGAAGATATGGCGGCAAATTATTTCCTCTGGGAGGAATAATTCTTAACTATTTGTGAATTTAGAACTTTGAAAGGTGTTGGATGATTTCGGAACCTCGTAATTCGAACGTTTTTCGGATTGAGTTCTCGTTGTTTCATCTCAAAAAGTCATTCATGTGCGTATTATTGTGTGAGCGAAAAGACAGCGCCATTTTTGAGTTGGACAGTTATGAGACGGCGTTTGGTCGAACGTTTATCGGATTAGGTTCTGTTTGTTTCTACTCGTAAAGTTATTCTTGTGTTCACTCGTGTGAAAATGAATAATTAACGCACTTTTTTTTCTTTCTCACGGTTAACCGCAATGTTCGACGGTCTATTCTTTGATGTCCTCATTGTGATTCGAATTGAAATTTTGATATGATGCCTAAAAATCACAAAAAGGAAAATGTGTCACTAAAAAGAGAACACTTCTTTTTTTTTACAGAAGACGTTTATTGCCCAATTCTCACATAATTAAAAATTTATGGGCATATAGATTCACACAATTCCAAGTTAAAGAGCTTCAAGCCACTTCAGTATATGAAAAGGAATGTACGAAATAAATGGAGCATATAGGGAAGTGTTAAGATAAATATGAGCTCAATAGAACATACATTGGGTTTAAACTGAAATGCAAATAATTACCACACAAAGTTGAAATACTGCGTAAAACCTAATAAAACAATTTTTATACATTGAAAGTATAAATTTAGATATAAATTAAATATTAAAATGTGATAAGTAGAATATAACATGAGACAGTTCCTATTTTATAGGGCAGTTGTGCTTTATTTGAGCAGTCGTAAATTTGAAATGAGAAGTTTATTTTATTGGTTATTTACTTGATTATTTTATTATTTATTTTGAAATTCCTATAGAAACGTGTTAAGGGGACACTTTTTTTTAAAAACTTTTTGAGCCAAAATTTTAATGTATATTTTATATAAATTTATATTAAAAAAATATATATTTTACTCAAAATTTTCAATACTGTTGTATATAATGTATATTATATAAATTTATATAAAAAAACAATATTTTACACAAAAATTTCAATACTGTTTGTATTTTTCAAAATTTAAACTTAATCAATTTTTTAATGCTGTTTTTAAACGCTAAGGCTTTTTTAAATTATTATATTTTTACACCCAAATATTTTCCCAGATTCTTTGAACTTTATACTTAAGAATTGGCATTAAAATTTTGTATACAACATGTATTTGATTTTTATATATAAATGGGTATTCATAATAACACATATTTTTCTTTAAAACTTAATATTTTTCTATTTTAGTATTTTCTTTTTAAAATTGCTATTTGCTAGATAGAGAGCTAATTAAAGGTAATTCGCATGCCAATTTATAATATAAACATATTTTATAGTATGCTTAAATAATTATACATTTCGCCATAATAATAAAAAAAATTAGCGTTTTGAAATACTTAACATCAAGGAAAATCAAACACTGAGAAAAAATTATTTAAAATTTTTGTTCATTGAAAAACATACCTGCCATCAAGCATAAAATTTCAAATAACTCACATTAAAAAACATAGATACAGTTCTAGTACTATTTAAGCATATGTAGAAGATTCAAAACTATGATTTTAGTAAATAAAAAAAAATCAAGAATTTTATAATTTTTTGGGTTTAGTGTCTCTTTAAACAAAAGTAAACTATTGTCATCCTCTGAGTTCTCTATACATGAGACAAGAAATATCCAGAAACAAATACAAATCAGAAGTTAAAATGTTAGGATTCCATAGTACTCAGCTAATATGCGACGTGGAAATATAAACAGTTAGAATAAGAATTGAAAATGTAGGTATAAAACATAAATGAACAGAAAATAGAAAGTTTAATTTCTCTTAGGCAAGAAGTTCTCCTCTAATGCATCTCTAATCCTTTGTGGTATCTTCATCTAATCCTACCTACTTTTAGCAGGTTTAGTTGTTTCCTAAGCAGTTTAAATAGTTAAGCTCCAGCGATTTTCAAGAAATCCAATAAAAAAAAATAGTAGTAGTTTTGTTTTGTTAGGACGATTGTCAATTCAATATATAAGTTATTTTTAATTTAAAAAAATAAGTCATTTTTAAACCAATACAAAGCTTTTATTTATATTATTTGCCTGAACGCTTCTAAAATACAAAGTACAAAGAAAATAACCAAAAAGTATTCTCAGAAAATAGTCAATTAATTTTAACCAACACTGATACTTAAGTAAACTTTACTACCTGAGTTTATGGATGATGTACAGTTGTCGGAATATGTAATGAAATTTTAAATTTCATTCCACATTCTAATATTTGACAAAATTAGTTTTCATAATTATATGGGTTGGCTGCCAAGTCGCCTAAGTTACAAAAATCCGAAAATGAATAGACACCATTTCACATTATCAGGTAGCTATATCTTTTAATTTACTAAATTCGATAGGTTGTTCAAAAATGAGTTGATGTAATTGCACTTAACATTACAGCCATTGCGATTTGCAAACTTTAAATGCTTTTATCGCGGAACTCTGTTTTTCGACTTACATTACTTGGCTGTCAGCCCGTTTATATGTTTAATTATTCATCATTAAATTAATGTATTAATATTTCTTTAATTTAGAACAAATGGCTACCAAGTGGGGAATCGTAGGTGCTGGAAAAATTAGCAATGATTTTGTTGCCGCCGTCAAAAGTTTGAACGACAAAGAACATGAAGTACAATTTTCATACTTTTGACTTTTGTTTCCCATATTTGTTTCCCACTTTACAATTATTACCTTTGAGTAATTCATTTAAAAAAATATATTATAAATAAATTGGTTGAAAATAGTTTTACAGGGGAAATCGAGATGTCGTTATTTGAAGACTTGTTACAATATAAATAATGAATCTATATGTATGACGTCAACTTATGTTATATAAGTATTTTTCACCCCTCATTGAGGCAGCATTGATTATTTATTCACAAGCATTGATTATTTTTTACAAGCATTTAACCTTGACACCAAGAGGTGCATAACATCTGCTAGAGACTAGAGAGTTCAGTGCACATGAAATCTACCGTGGCTTAAAAATTTCTCGTTAGTCCAATTACCGAAGCTTTTATATTAGGATTCTAAGCTCCGATTTAGTTATTTTAATTTGACTGTAGTTAAAAAAAATAAGAAAAAAATCTCTATATTTTTTTTTATCCTCTGGGAACTAATAGACCAAAAACCGCTCGACAATGAATTTAATTGCATATGATTATATGTTTTTCATCAAATAAGTATCCGTTTGAAATATATACTCATAATTTAGAGGTTAAAAATGTGTTATCCATTTAAAGTTAAAAAAATAAATAAGCTAATTACACTTTAATTAACACTTTTCTACGTCGAGACCCGATATATATTTTCATGCCAATTTAAATAACATTTTTAAACACACGAAATTATCTCCAAGATTAGTTAAAAAAATTATATATTTAAAAACCTATAAAAATTGTGTGATCATGGAAAGTATTTAACCTTTTACTTTTAAAGGTGTTAAAAAACATAAATACTATCATGTGGCGGACGCGGGAAATTATTTAAACTGGAAAATGACTGACGCTGTAACTTCCCAGATGAAAAGCTTAAAAGACTTTAAACAAATAATATTATTTAAAAATAAGGATACTTTTATTACTTGAATAAGGAAGAGTCAATGCTCATATTAGTTATGCAAGAATGCACCTGATCATTCGTAAAAGAAATCCGATGGTATTCGTAAAATCTATTAAAAAAAATAGCCGATGGAATGCATACTAATTTTCAATATTTCTCAATCTTATAAGGGTATACGGACAGCTATAATTCTGTTAAAGATTAAACAAAATACACATAGAGTTTGAAAGTAGAGCGAAATCGGGATTGTAAGGTTGCCACTTTTCTTCCTGGTCGTCTACAAAAAAACACCCATTTTTTTGAATGGTGTACTTTAAACTGGCCAAAGTCCTAACGCCTATGTTAGGTTCATGCATTTCCAGATCAGGTGTAGTAAGTAACATTTAAATACATTTTTAGTAACATTTAAATACATTTTTAGTAACATTTAAATACATTTTTAGTAACATTTAAATACATTTTTAGTAACATTTAAATACATTTTTAGTAACATTTAAATACATTTTTAGTAACATTTAAATACATTTTTAGTAACATTTAAATACATTTTTAGTAAAATTTAAATACATTTTTAGTAACATTTAAATACATTTTTAGTAACATTTAAATACATTTTTAGTAACATTTAAATACATTTTAGTAACATTTAAATACATTTTTAGTAACATTTAAATACATTTTTAGTAACATTTAAATAAATTTTTAGTAACATTTAAAAATGCATAATTAAAGAAAGATCATTCAATTTTGCAGTACCCATTGCTGTTCCGTCCAATGGCCGCAAATAATTTGCATACCAAATTTTATTACCGGAATATTAACCGTCCTTTTTTTATATATCCTATTCAAAGGCACACACTAACACTCGCCGTTACCCGATGCATATTGCAAGTAATACAAAGTAACCGATTAATTATTATCCAAGATATATATGTGCAAAACAAGTCCCTCTATGTTGGTTATCCTTGTTTTGGTACTGCTATAGTTCCTGTTGACTACATTTCATTCTGTACTTCAGTTCGTAGCAGTGTCTGCAAGGAGCTTGAGTTCTGCTGAATCATTTGCTTCAACCCACGGGATTTCTAGAGCCTATGGCTCCTATGAAGAACTGGCTTCCGATCCAAATGTGGGTAAGTGTTCCTAAAATCGATCTCTCTTTCTTCTTTTTTTCTTTTTCTTTCTTTCTTTTTTTTTTTATTTAATATAATATAATTATACTAAAAGCAGAAAGGAACGAAATTCATGATATCGCCATAAATATATGTTATAACTTTTTAGATTTTATTGCGTATCAAAGTTGTATCGATAAGTCTCTTCTTCTCTTTTATAACTTTGAATGATTTTCATTATTTTTGTGTGTCTGAATTATACCCATTTAGGAAAAATTTAAATGTAAGTTTGTTTATAAGGCATTCAAACAATCGGAAAGCCGTTAACCATTTAGTTTTTTGTTATTTATAATGTAAATCATTGGCATTATTTTTCGGTTATTGTAACTTGATTTTGTCCGATTAGAAATGACATTTTTGGAAAAGTACAAGAGCATTTCGATGAACGTCGGCTTACATTTAATACACAAGAAAACTATTTTGTATATTTCTATAAATTTTTTGTTTAGTGTATGTTTGGAGGGAAAAGAACAAAGTTGAAGCATGTTTAAAAATAAGCTTCTTTGAGATATACTAACGAGTTTCCAATTAAAATATGTATCTAATCCGTTCTAAACTTTCTGTTTTTCAGAGGTTGTCTACATTGGAATAATCAATTCGGGGCATTTCTCTGTGGGAAAGCTAATGCTGGAGCACGGGAAACACGTTTTGATGGAGAAACCGATGACCCTCAACTTACAGCAAACCACGTCTCTAATTGACATTGCAAGACAAGGCAAACGGTTTCTCATGGAAGTATGCATTCATCCTCTTCCTTTATGTTTGAAATCATTTAATGCTCAATTAGTTTTTGATTTGTGATAGGGACATGTTTAAACGAACACTTGAAAACGGACCTACTTGTTTATATTAACATCAAACGATTATTGCATGAACAAAACGAACCATTTTTTCAAAAATGATGAATTCATATTTAAAGAGTTATTGATTTGTTAGAATGGGCTCAACATACGGCTAGAAAACTGGTTCATGGAGCTTTGGGGATGAATTATAGAGACCGACTTTAACTTTAACATGTATACCATACACTTGTAGAGAGGGGAGGGGTACTAGAGGGATATCTTATTCAGCTATTCAAATTTCTCAAATTGTGTTATATTGAAGACATGAAATTTTTAATACAGCCAACGGGACTAAAGGTCATGCGTAAAACTTATACAAATCACAAGTTAATCAGGTAGGTAGAAAGCCCTATTTATTTAGTAATAGACGAATGAAATAGCTTGCCTGAAGAGGTGGTTACTTCGTCAGGAGTAAATAGTCTTTAAGGTATGTAATTTTTTAAAGACAATTGAATCACCATTGAATAATCGTTAAACAGAACCAACCTTTATAGCCTGTAATTAGTCTTCAGTAATTGTATTTGTAACTGTGAAGCAGCCACTGTACTAATCTAAATTAAATGCTAAATACATCTTTATTCATTATAAATTATGAAGAATACTCAGAAGTACTTACAGATTCCACTTTACGTTTAATTAAAAAAAAATTAAGTTGAAATTTTTTTTATTTAGTTTCTTATTTTTACTGAGTTTTTAAATTTAATTTTCTTAAATTTGTTTTTTAGGCCATTTGGAGCCGCTTTCTGCCCTCTTACAATTGCCTGATGGATTTAATTAGAAAAGGATCCATCGGCGATGTAGTTCACGTGCAGGCGAATCTCGGCATCAACATGATGTACAGGGAAAGGATGGTCACTCAGGCGCTAGGTGGCGGGACAGTGCTTGACCTTGGAATTTACCCACTGAATGCTGTCACGATGATCTACAATGGAGAACATCCCTCGAAGATTGCTGCTGTTGGCCACCGAAATGAAGATGGTAACAATTAATTTTATTTAAAAACATTTCTGTAAAAGAAAGGCTAAGGCCTAAACAAAAAAAAGAGTAGGCACAGCGTCTATTGCAAGGTTTGGTTCGCAAATATAATGTACACGTGCCTACTCCTTCTCGCGTGTTTGCAAGTTCTAGGTATCTCCTTTCAAATAAATGAAAGAATATATATCATTAGTTACTTTACCATCGTTAATACATTGATCTGTATATTCAAGATGCATGGTTTAATAATTAATACATAGTAAAAAATCTTTTATATAATATAAATTACTTTCATAAGAGGGAAAGTTAAATATCAGTCCCTTTTTATAAAGGTATTGATATTGGAATGACATGCAGTTTGCAATATAGTAACAACAGAACAGCAAATATAACAACAAGTGGAATTGCTGAACTGCACTGCGACATGGTCATTACGGGAACAAAAGGACATATAAAAGTATGATAAATTATTTGCTATATATATGATATATACGCATATATGAAATATCAAAATAACTAGCTACATTTTCTTCTATATCCTTAAAGGTTCCTGATTCTATGTACGCTGCATTGACAATAGAAACTCCAGACAAGACCTATTCATTCCCCTTGCCCGAATCCGGATCAATCACCAATTACCCTGGCAGTAACGGACTTAAGTACGAGGCCGTAGAAGTCAGAAAGTGCATTCAAAATGGTAAGGATTATACTTTTGTTCGGTATTTTAAAAGAATATTGTGTTTGTATCATACTCAACAATTAATGTTACTCGCGTGCCATTTTAATAACCTATCAATACATTCCAATATCAGACGTGATTATGTCTATGGAATTTCGATATTTATCAATTAATGTAAAGCTTTTTTGACATTGACATTCCTTCATGGTTAGTATGAGGCGAATGTTTAAAGTCGCTGAGTAGTATTCCCCTGGCATCACTAAATTCGAATGACTCAATTCTAATAAACATAACAATACACCCTATAAGACGTGACGTCACACAGAAATCAAACATGAAACGTTAGTATGCTCGGTAAATGTACATTAATATGAAATAATATATATTTACTATCCTAAATACCACGGTAATACATTTAATCTCGTGTAAGTTTTATTTGATTTCAACAATTAGTTAATGAATTATTGTCCTGTGAAGAATTTAACATTGTGCCTGTACTGTCCAGAAAAAGAAGAAGCAGGAGAAAGAAGAAGGGGAGATAGCCTGTGACTGTAAGGCACAGGTCACCTGATATGGACTGTGTTTATTTTTTTCTTCGATTTGAAAAAGCGATATGTTAATAACAGCTGTTATCGGATTGAAATCGAGCCCCGATGAGACTGAAATGTATTAATGTTTCTGAAATATCGAGTGCGTTTAACATTTTAATTGTTTATTGGTCGAGCGTCAGCGATGTCTCTGCCTTAACTCTAACTTTTGGCATATGTGTGTTGCGCAGTTACGACCCACACGCGTTGTTAGATTTTCTTCAAATTTAGGCGTTAATGTTTCTTGAAGTCATTAAAATCGACGTATATGGTTTTTTGTTAGGAGGGGGTCTCGAAGTCTATTGTTCCCAAAATTACTACTTTAAATTCGCATGATTGATAAAGACAAAAGAAGCTTTACTTCAACCATGTGCTTATGTGTATATTTTAAATAAACCTACTTAATTTCGTTTAAATTACTCAACGTTTTATCCAATATTAATAAAGACTTTTCAGGCAATAGGCTGTAAAACTTCTTTACGAATATAAGGGGATCAGTCTTAAAAACTGTTTGTTTAAAGAGCGTTGCTAAGCCAGAAGGTTCCTTTAAAACTCCATAGATGGTAGCACTGGAACTTAATTAAGAACTGTTACATCAAACTTAAAGAGTGTATATTATATATATTTATCTCATTTGAATTAATAAATATGGACACGGATGTATTTAATTTCACCACGCAATCCCTTTCAGGAGTTCCAGAGAGTTCCGTCATGCCGCTGAAAGACTCAAAAATGCTGGCCGAGATAATGGATGAAATACATCGCCAAATTGGTGTCGTGTATCCCGATGAAGAGGCGAGATAAACTGCAAGAAGTAAATTTATGTAATTTGATGTATTTTTAAATTTTCTTCGGCAATGAATAATCCTTCAATAAAGCAAATTTTAAAATAAACTGTAGATTTCAAAGACATTATGTAAAATAGCCTACAATCAACAACAAAGACATTATACAAAATAGCCTACAATCAACAACAAAGACATTATACAAAATAGCAATATGATAGCAAAGTGCATAGTTTTCAACACAGAAGAATGTTAACATGCAGAAAAGTAAAGTGTTCCTATTACTTGTTTAATTGTGATAACAATCTGCAAATTTCTTACTAACTACAAATTTTCTTAATCAAATTAATTGCATGTGTTTTAGATTTTTTTTTTAAATTCCAATTTGTAAAGTTTCACGACTGCTTATTTCAAATTTACGCCTGCCCAATTAGCCACGACTGACCGTACCAATATTATTAAACATACCAATATTATTAAAATATATACCAGTGATTGCCCGTGACAAGATTAAATCCTGGATGCAGGGCCAGAGTTACAATAATAGCGAGATGGGGCTTCTTCATTAGACTAGAGAGCCACATTTTGTAAACTTATACATTCCCAAACAATAATTAAAATCTATCTAATACTATTAAGCGAGGAATGTTTTTAAATTTGTTTGTTTGCACAATCCCGAAATCCTCGAAAATTTCATGAAAATTTATGTATTACCAATTTTTGGGGTAAAAATTCGATTGGGATAGATTTCATCTTTGAAAAATTTCATTTAAAGGGTGAAATAAGCAGATTAAAAGTTCGATGTTATTCTTTCCATTGCAAATTAATCATCATGTAAAACGTGTAAAATATTTTTATGATATATAGTTTTATTCTTAAATAAAGTACTTTTTTATCATAAATAAACGAAGGAAATGTCAGTAAAATTAAAAAAACGTTTGCGTTTTCAAATAAAGAAAAAACACATTTTAATCACTTTTTCGTCTACTAAATACTATATGTTTTCTAATAAATATTAAAAAAAAAGAACTTGAACAAAAATCGTTTGCATTTAAAATAATCATAGTTTGAACAAATTTAATCATCTGATTTTTTCCCTGTGTTTATGTACGGAACGTCGTAAGTGTAATACACAAAAGCAATTGTTCAGAATTATGTATAAAAAATAAGAAAAAGAAAATATCGTTTGGAAAACCAGGTAAGTTTTTTTATTCCATATAAAATGGATTATTTATTCCGCTACAGTTAATTTCAATACCAAATCATGTATGATGGGCATTCATATATATTTCCACAAATAGAACATGGAAATTTCAAAACAAAATATGTTTGATTAGAAGGAATTTCGTTTGTTTTGTTAAGCATTTATATTCCATGGAATCAATCGAATGATTTTTTATTAAATTAATGTTACGTGTGTTATTCATAAAATATATATTCAATTACCTTTAAAATGGAACTTTGTTCTACAATATCGTTATTTGACAAGTTTTATTACAAAAATTTTTTTAATTACTTATTTCAGATTTTATATTACAATGGAATTAGTTAAAATATGTTTTATTAAATTAACTTTACGCAAAATTTATAAAGTTAAAAAATTAAGTTTCAATACATTTAAAACACAATTTTGTTCTACACCATTATTATTTTACCAACTGTTTATAAATACACCTATCTCTAATAACATTAAACAAGAAACAGGGGAAAATTCGAGTTTTTCAATTTTGAAGATATGTTCTAGAAATTGTGAAAAAAGGAAGTGTTTCTAAAAATTCTCATTCACATGACGTCATTTCAAGATATAAATTACTTTACGGGTAATTGTTATGGGTCGATGAAGACCACGTGGTTTTTTTTTCACCAATCATAGAGGCTTATCAACCATGCGTTTTTGTTAATCCGCCAAAATTTTAATCTCGAGATCATGTCATACATAATGTCTAATAAAATGGTTTGTTATTTATTCCACATTCTAATTATGAGTAAATAATTACTGAAAAAGATAAATAGTTTCTAATGATATTTTTTTTCTGGAAAAATGGTACCAGTAAATGTGTCACATTCTCAATGTAAACGCCACATTTCTATTACCTTTCTTATAATGCTGAAGTACAATGTAGCATTTACTTTTAAATAGTGTATTTTTACAGTTTGGAATCTTCTAAATATGCTTGAAAAATTCTTGAACTGTGTCTATGTTTTTAATGAGTTACAATTTGTGATTTTATACTGAATTGACAGGTATATGTTTTTGAAGGAACGAAAACTTTAAATTGTTTTTTCTCAGAGTGGTTTTCCTTAATATTAAGTTTTCCGAAACGTTAAGGCTTTTTTATTATTATTAACGGACAAATGTTTAATTTTTCGGCATATTGTAAAATATGTGTATTTTAAAAATTGGCATGCGAGTCAGCTCTATGAGTAATTTATTTTAATTACTCAAGTACAAAAAATTTGAGTCCAAAGGAACATTTTTGTGTTATTATGAATAACTATTTCTATAAAAATCAAATACATGTAGTATTCAAAATTTCAATTCCAGTTCTTATGAACTGAAGTTCAAAGGATCTAAAAATAAATTAGTAAAAAAATATATAAATATTTAAAAAGTCTAAGCGTTTAAAAAAAAAAGCCTAAAACATTGAAAACGTTTACATTTTTTAAAAAAATATAAGCAATAATGGAATAATTTTTGTGTGAAACGTTGTTATTTTATATAAATTTAAATAATATACATTAAAATATTTTATTGAAAAAGTTTTTATTTAATTAGATGGCACCGTGTCCCTTTAACTCATTAATATAACTATGGTTACATTTAAGAAGTCGATGTTGGGAGTTTTTATTTTTCTATATTCTGTATTTTTCATATTTTATAGGGCTTTATATTTGCACCTAGGGCCCGCCAAATAACGAAATGCGGCCCTGCCTGTATCCGCCCGCCAATCGGGCCGTGTCCGCAAATTAAACAAAATAGGGAACATTTTTAGTCCTTCACAAAGTAGGACAAAATCTGTTACTTCGACACTACAAGAACCACACCTGCGCCAGCTCCATTCAAGAAGCGAACCTTTGTTCGAGTCCATGAAAACCTTTTATGGAGAAGTGACGGACCCTAGAATTTTGGTATATTTCCGCACAATGCTAATATGCTTGGCGTGCTATTGTGGCTTACCGTGTTCTTGCAAGAAACCGAGGGACCCTGTCCGTGACTAAATAGTGATTCCGAGTGTGAACCGGTACTACATCGAGACCTAGAGTGTTCTGTGACAAATTGGGAGTCCCTACTCATCCTTATCTGTGACGAATCAGCTTAAAAGGAACCAAATTGAAATGTTATGGGGAGTTGAGACCTCACACATCTTGAGGAAGTTACTAGGGGCAACTTCTGTTAACTTAAATATTGATTTATCATGATGCTTAGGAAGTTTAAATAAAACTTCACTCAAAATTTGTACATCAGTCAAAATTTAAATTTTTACTACTACACTGTAAAAAAAAAAAGTGCTTAAGAATAAGTAAATAAACGTACTTGTTTTTTTTAATACAATTGCATCGTAAATAAAAGCGATGACGTACTCAAATTTAAGTAATCACACTTTCGCAAAAATGAACAGTGTGATTCTATATTGCTAATCTCAGCTTTTGTTCATACCATCTTAACAAAGCGACCTACCAAACTTAAAATAAGTTTTCAGTAGATGGTTTTCCCCATTATTTGATGTCGATTGCTTAAATGGAAACTGAGTTATTACAATTCAATTATCTTACTTCCCACTTTTTTTTTGGCACACCTTTTTAACATTACTTCTGTTTATAACTTATTAACGGATAAGACTGTGGACAGCGGTGCTGCAGACCTGGGTTCGATTCCCGGTAAGTCTAAGTTGTAATTGGCGATATTCATTGAAAGTGATTTATGAAGGCAGCCTACGTAGGCAAGATACTCCTGTTTTTAATCATTTTTGAATACATGTCTTTTTCAAAATTGAAACATGTATTCAGAGCTATAATAAGCATAGGATTTAATCAAAAACGAGTACATTTTACTTATTTTTGAATACCTATCATTAACAGTGCGTAACGTAAACGTATAATATATACACATAATTTTAATTAGTATATATATAATATAAATATATACTATTTTCCTACAAAAAATTTAAAAGGTAAGTAGATGAAGGGGTATGTAATTTTTTTTTTTAAATATATTATCATGGATGAAGTTGGCCAGTTTTTTGACATGATATCAGTACTGTAGAAGTCTTGTTAACAGAGATACTAGTTTCATGAAGAAGGTATGTAATCACAATAAGAGGTATGCGGCCAATACAAAATGAAAATTTTAAGATCAAATATCTCAAAACTTAGTTTTTGTTACATACTTCCTTCGTACACATATCGCTTCCATTACAAAATATGTTAGGTTTTACGAAATTGATCCACTGTCAGTATAAGTAAGTTAATAAAGTGGTGTATTATACAGAATGGCTACTCATTTCGTGAAAAAAAAAAGACAAAATAAACTCCTTAATCTGACGAAATATTTAAACGGAGCATTTAGCATACGTCTGTTACGTCAGAAATGACGAAGATTTCTTCGTAAATGAGTATATCCATTTTCGACAGTGTCGAATCGCTCCTTCAAATTACAACTCATCTCGTCCATTCGAAGGAATAAAAAAAAAATAAACACACAAAAAATTGACTCTTCACAGAGTCGAGTGGCTCCCTTTTCACACCTCAAATCCGGTCAACAAGTTTTCCCACCTTTTGGGGGGAGGAGGGGGTCGAATTTCTGATTCCTGCGGAAAAAGAAGGTAAAATATTAACGGGCGAATAAAAGCCAAATTCTATTTGAGAAAGGGGAGCACTCGAAGTTTGAAGAGGGTGACCCTTCAAAAGAACACTTTCTTACATTACACCGTTTGCGGGGGCCATTGTTGGGCCGTTGACAGGCCGGCCCTTTTGTGTGGGGCCTGAAATGGCCCTTTGTGCGGAGGGCCCTTCACCGCGGGTGCCGAAAGCCCTCCTCACAATGCTGCCAACCCTCTACGAGTTGATTTATGAAATCGACCCTCGTTAGGCTTTTATTGGACGCCTTTTCAGGAGGGATGGGTGGCGTTTTCGGTAAGCACGGTTTTTATATTCTCAGTAGGGGGGATAAAAAAATGGACGTGTATATTCTGAAGAAGGTACATTTTATGGACCAAGGGAAAATTCATAAACGCTGCATTTCAGAATTTTTTTAATTTACCTTGAACTTAAATTTGAGATATCAACCACTAAATTGTCGAAGGCCCCTTATCTACAAGAAGTAACAATAGAAGTTATCGATCAATACTGTGCGGACCACTAGTGGTCCATGAAAGGATACAAAGTGGTCCGTGAAGTTTTTGTTCAATAGCTAAAATGTTTGGGTTTTTTAAACCAGTGGTTCCCAACATATGGTCCGTGGACCACTGATGGTCTGTGTGAAGGTTTAAAGTGGTCCGTGGTGCTCTTGTCAAATCAAGAGGTTTTTGTGCTGCTTAAAAAAAAATTAGAATTGTACATTGTTTGAGAATATCCTTTTCATGCCATAAAAAATGAAATAGAAAATCTAAACTTTTTAATGTAAAGAAATGCGATTTTTTTTATATATAAAGCCTTCTTTTTATGTAATTGTATTGGTTCTTACAGAATTATGAAATCTTTCCACTTGAAACTTTAAAATTGCATCTTTAATTTTTACTCATGGTGGTATGCTGTATTACTAAAGAATATCGATGTTGATGAAACATATACAGTCTGAAATATCATCCTAATAATTTGAAATGAGATAAATATGCACAGTTTTTTTGGTGTTAATAAATATATATATATTTTAATTTTATATTTATTTCAACATGTAGTATTGAACACTTGAATTGCATATATAATTAAGCATCTGTATATTTTTCAGTTTTATTGAAAGTACCCCGCTTTGCCTAATTTTCAAAACGGTGATCTGCGACCACCTAAAGGGTGGGAACCACAATTTTAAATAAAGCATATTTCTACTATAAAAAAAATCTAAATTCGAAACACAAATTTTATTTCTCTAAAAGAAACAGAATTGTATGTAGTAGGACCATTTTTACGCTATTTTTACTTTGAATATTTACGATATTGTCCTTCTCTCATTATATATTAAAACTTAAAAGTAAGTTTTGGGGAAAATGTCAAATCTGCAGTGGAAAAATCCTAGTTTAAAAAAGCGTTACTTTAAATTTTAGTTCTGATTTATCACAATTATACGTTTTAAAAATAAATTTTGTCACGCTGTTAAAATTTTCTGTATACACTGTTAGCAACTTAAATTCTTCATAAAAATTTCTAAGTAAGGATAAAACCCTTTTTTCGCAAAGTAAACAAGAAACTAACACAAACATTCTAAACTTATATAAAAAATTTGTGAAAATTAAATATGTATTTGCCGTGTGTTTTTTTAAAGTTTTTTTTTCTTAAAACGGTTCAACAGCATTTCGTATATAGTGTTAAAAATTATTACGACCTTGCACCAAACATTGATACCCATTAAGCTGCAACCAACAGTTGCTGATTAGTTTCACTATTTTACGGTGCTACCACGATAGCGGTGAAACGTTGCACCAAAACTCAAAATTCGAGTTTTCTTAGTATTGAAGTAGCAGTATTTTTGTTGGGAAGCTGGCAACCCTCCTATCGCAAGATGACAACTTGTCGTCAATCGGGTTCGAACTAGGAATCCTCTGATTTATAGCCACTGGGCCATGGAGGCCCAAGGATAGTGAAGACCATATATATATATATATATATATAAGGTGTGCTCGTACTCGCGCTGCCTGACGGAAGGCGGAGAGAGCAACTATTTGACGTCATAGTGACACCTACTTCGCCTTCTGTGGGCGTGTCTAATGCTCTCGTTTTAACCAATGGCAAGGCTGAACTAGATGCGGGCGCGTTGTTTGATGGTGCTGCCATCTATTCGTTTTTTTGTGAACTATTAAAAAGTGATGAGCTAACTTTATTTAGTTACTTTTACTGCATTTTATGAGTTTAAATTATATTTTAAGGATTGCATTTAGTATGGAAAAATTGCAAATGAGTTGCTTAATAAATTAAGCGTATTAAAATAATATTAGCTGCCACGAGGGCATGTCCATGAATTTTGAAAGAGTAAAATAGTGGTCGGAACTATCCGGTCAATCCATTTGTATTGGACATATTAAATGAGTTACAATTTCAATCAAGTAAAATACGGGGACATAACAAAACAAGGACGGATTAGTAGTGAAGTTACCTGAACACAATTATTTACAGATATTTACATTATTTTGCTAATTAAAAATTAAATCACCAGTTGTTACCCAACCGGGATCGAACCTAAGTAGCAATGCTTGAAACACACAGCCAATGAGAATGATCAAAAACCGATAGTAAGGCGGAGCTAAAATGATATCAAAAGTAAGGCGGAGCTAAAATGACGTAATTTAGTTGCCTTTCCTTGCCCACTTTCAAAAAGCGAAAAACGAGCGCACCTTCTATATATAGTCTTTACTATCCTTGATGGAGGCCCATGTTTGTCGTTGCCTTTCTTGGAGGTGCTTGTTGATGCAGCAACAGCGAAAATTTGGGTTTCATTTAAAGAGGTTGGACCAATTAGCGGTGATACCTCCGCTTTTTTCCTATAAAGAATTTTTGGTTTAACCTAGATTCAACCATAATATGGTGTAAACCTATGTGTTGCACCAAGATATGGTGCATCGTTAAACTGAAAATTTTAATAGTGTACTCCGCAATCATCGCTAAAAGGTTGGAATATTTTATAAAGAAATAAATCTATGTAAAATTTTACTTTGCAGAAAATGCACTTAAAATACATGGTTTGAGTTTACAGTTATTTAACCCTGAATTGACACGTAATCTTAAGACAAATAAGCATTCCATATCCCAGCAAAAAATAATGGCAGCATAAAAACTGTCATCAAAAATGTAAAATGGAATTGGTTTTCAAAGTTTTCATTAAGAAATTTGAAGCATAAAACTGCAGTGTTTTTTGTAAAAGCTCTCAATTCTCATTCATAAAATCTTTAAAAAATCAGCATTTTTCCTTCAATAATTTCAAAGCTTCTAAATTTTTTTTTCCAGGTCTCTTAAGGTTTTTTAGAGGTTTAAATAAGAATATTGAAAAAATATCATTTAATTTAGTAGTGTGAAGTGAGGGTAAATGCAACCGGGTTCATTTATTTTTTATCTTTCAACTCGAGGCAAGGGCAACCACGACCCTCAAACCTCAAACTCGGATAGACTGACACAAATAAAAATGGTTTTATACCTTTAATTTTGTACTGATCTCAAACCATTCGGTAACTACGAACTTTTTCGTTATTAACAGCAGGGGGATTGGAAAAATGAGCAAAATTTAACAGGTATTTTTTCTTCTGAAATTAAGAATATTGTTTTAATTTACCATTTTAATGTACTTATACATAATTTGCACATGATTGACACAAGGTTTTTAAACTTTTTCATTTATTTATTTTATAAGTCTTTAGGGAGAATTTTGTTATTTTCCAGTCTCTCTTGGAAGCACTTTACAAGAAATAGTAATATTAAAAAAAAAATTAAGCTATATTTTTCTTTCTTATTAGGTTATTTAACTTAACACACTTCTAGATCAAAACTTAAAATACTTAGACTAACTATTTACACATGGATCAGACATGTTTTAGACTTATTGAAGGTTGTACGAGTAGAAAGCGACTGAAAATGTCAAAATTACTCGTCTTCCAATAAACATTTCAGGGATTACTGTAATAATGTCACCAGCATCAACAGGAATGACATCCTTCTTTTTACGCCAAGTAAAAATTTAACCTGTTGTTAGAGTCATGGTTGCACTTCCCCCAGTTGCAAAAACGACGGGGCAAATGTAACTACCGCTTCCAATACTAAATCATTTGTTCAAATCCAAAATAAGGTGTATGGTTGAAAACTGCACATTTAATGAAACAAAAATTAAAATTTTTGATATTCTAGGTCGCAAGACAAAAAAAAAATGACAAACTTTTATGACCGGACTTCCATTAAGAGCTAAAATATAAACACTTTTTTTAAAAATAACAAAGAACACTATTAAGATAGAAATCGCCATACTTTTTGTTGCACATCAAAAACAAAGATTCCAAAATTGTATACCTAATGTTTTTTTCTTTACAGAAATACCTACATTTTCAAAAAAAATAAATAACCAGCTGTGGTTACATTTACTCCGTGGCTGCCGTTACCCCACTTCACTTCATATCTTTAAAAAAAACCTGCAGTTTTCCTGCATAAAACCTTTAATTTTACAATTTTGATGAAGGTTTTATGCTGACTTCTTTTTCTGGGTTCAATTTTATGGGCAATGGAGAAGGTCGAAAATGACTTATTATTTGAAACTGGACGCCTATATATCCTTAATTTGAAATGCTTCCTTCAATATTTAAAATAATCGAAATTAAATTCGTTTTTAACTAATATTTATTTGTAAAAAATTACGATACTAAATACCCTAATTATTTTAGCACCAATGTAATCCACCTCCAAATATTATTCTGCGTTTCTAAAATGTGATTGTTTATGCTTTTGAAAACCACTGCCTAAAATAATTGCCTTTCTAAATATTAGAATGTATTATTAAAAGTTGGTGGCCAGCACTTTGTTTAACATTTAATATAGAAATCTGTGGGCATCTAAAGATAAGAAAGCACTAAACAAAATAATTTACATCTAAATTTTATACTGTGTTAAGTTAATGGTCCGCACTTTGTTTAGCTTTTAATACGTTTGTCCGTGTCGTCCAAAGGTTGGGAAATACGTGATTTAGATACTAAAAAGGCGTGCTGAAGTCCCCACGGCAGCGATTTGATGACTTTAGTCCCTTCCTTGAGGCAAGTCCCTTCCAGCACAAAGCACAAGGGGGTCCCAAAGAGGGCGTCGATTGTGGATGGATGAAAGGACTCGGGGAGGCAGAAATACTTTCTTTCCGCTCTGAGGCATCCGCAGCTTGTAATCCGTAGGCGTTGGCATAGAAAGAACCCGGGCCCCTGCTAAACGCCGCTTGTAGACGGGGGGCTTGGGGGTTTAGTCGGAAAATGGGCTCGACTCTTGCAGCGGCTCAACGGGAAAACGGAAGGTGGGATGGGTTTTTTGTATTGTTACCTCAAAGGGAAAATGCGGAAGTATTTTTACAAGTCCTTCTAAAAAAGTCAGCTAAAAGCCTTTACAAAATGTGTATTAATACAGGGTTTTTGAAGCCCCTACAGGATTTAAGGAAGGAGGCGCACACATTTTTTTTAAAAATCTATTTTTTAATTTATATATATTTTTAAAACTTTAAGCTATTCTGCATACAACATTGTTAAATTTTTTCTTCTAGCTAATCTAGAAATGTTTTAAATATTTTTAAAAAATATTGTTTGGTATGTACTAAATATACGAAAGTTTTTCACTAAATACGGATTTTTTCAAAACTGTGGGATTTTTGTCTTTAGGTATAATTTTCTTAAAAACTACTCATTCATTTACCTTATAACTTTGCAAACTAAACAGATACATGCAATTTAATAAGTTAGCCCATAGATTTATACCCAAAACAGTTTGAATCATTTTTAAACTGCAAAGAGGGTTAATATTTTTTTCTACGAAATAAATAGATGATTTATATTTATGATGTAATTTAGTAGAAAAAGAGCCAATATCTAGTATCAAGTCTATCTCAAGTCATTTTGGCCAATTACTTGAAAATAATGAAAGCTATAAGAGAAAAAAGACAAATGTGTCGTCTCTTCTCTCTAACTAGTTAATTACCAAAGAAGATATTCAAAAGTTAATGAACTTTTGAAGAATTTTTAAACTCTAAAAAAATTTTAGTAAAGGTTTTTGCATGAGTTATATATATGTACCGTGGTAAAAAAAAAAGGCCAATATCCAACTAGTGACATTCCGAAGGAGGCATTTATTAATTTTAGTTACATTCAAGAAGGTTAATGTCAATTGCATATTAGGTCAATGTCAAGTACTTGGGCATAACTTGCTCCCATGACTAGGACATTGGCCTGTTTGACCTAGGTACAGATTAATACCTGATATCCAGGGAAGTAGTCACAATTTTTTAGAAGATGGTCATTGTTTATCTATTTCACTACACATTATAAACCTTTCTTTTTGCTTTTATTTAAGTTCTGTGTTTGTTTGTTTGTTTGTTTGTTTGTTTGTTTGTTGTCACTAAAGCTGAGCGACTTGTTTAAAATATAAGCGAAGTAGTTGGAAAAACAATGTTTTACTGTCCTAATACAGCTAAATGCGATAGAGCCAAACAATGAACATCGCCCAACAATTTGTAAACACCCTGTATATTTAGTTATTTAAAAAAAAATTATAAAATGTTTACTCAATGTTATTTAAAAAATGGTTGTGACTTTTCGAATCAGCAGTCCGTGGCTATTCATGGATGGGTTGAGAACAAATGTGTTAGTTCATGCCTTCATAAGTTGCCCATAGAGAAGTGCTTATCTCCATCCCTTCTACACAGCGATAAAAACCCATCCAACTCAATTCTCACATTGATTTATCATTGCTGTTTTTGCATGATTCATCACATCGATTCATTATGATTCGCCAAGAGCAGCGATGACTCCCACGGCCAAGTAGAAGGGGGTTCCGGAAAGAGGGCTCGGAATGGGGTGTCTCGGAACCCCCCCGGTCCCAAACCAATGACGGGGCACGGATCGAGGCGTGAATGGAAAAGGAGGGAGCAAGGGGGCGGAGCCCCCTTAACTTCTCTCGGTCCCCTTCAATGGAGGGGCTGGGTGTAATGGAAGGTGGGGGTGACTGGGGGGAGGGTCCTGAAATGGGGAAGTAGGAATCATGGGGGGATAAAGGGGCTTTCACACTCATTTCCCCTTCGACTTTTTAATCTAGTTGGCGGGATTTTTTTAATCAGATGAACCGACCTTTTCAGTGGGAAGCTCTCGATTTGATTAGGGAGGGGAGGGGGGGGGGGGACATTGGGACCGGAGTGAGTGGAGTATATTTGATTGGGTTTGAATAAACAAATTCAGGATTTAATGGAACGTCTCACGAAGAGTTCCTTTACTTTTAATATTGTTGTTTAGAGTAGCTTTGAATACAAATTTATAAATTATACATTATTATTTATAAATGATAATCATGGAATATTTTGTGAATGTTTTTTTTAAAAGTTTTTGTTAAAAAAGGATGTATTGAAGATTGAAATTATAATGCGGGTGACATAACGTCGGTCACGATTTTCAAATGATTCAAGTTGAACTTTAATCGAAAAGATCGAAAGCATTATTAGAATTTTTTGGGAGTTAATATTCTTGAACATCGAACCTGTAATTGGTTAATAAAATTTGTAGTTGTAATACAAAATTGCAATCGTCTGGATTCTAACCTATCAAACTCTTAAGACCGTCACAATGTTTATACAAGTGTGCTAAGCGTTTTCTCAATTATTTCCAAGTTCAATCTTTCGAGGAAAAAAAACGAAAGTTTAATTGTAGTGCCTTTTAAGAAATTTTCTTAAAGTTTGATTGACAAAATGTTTCTCTAAAAGTTTGAAACATGGCAAAATTATGCTTTGGTTTGTATTAAAAATGTCTTTGTGCTGTCTCCTTATCTAATAGAGTGACAAATAAAAAAAATGATTTTTATATGCTGATTATTGTGAATCAATTGAAAACTTTCAATTTGCAAAGTTTCTTATATTCACACCCCATAGTAGTGTTATCGAAATTCTATGATATAGTGATTGTACTCGAGAAAATCAAGGTATCTGTGGAAAAATTTAATGTACCATTCTATCTCATAGAATAAATTGGAAACTATTTATCAGACAGAACAGTCAATTTTAAAAGTATAAACAAAAAATAAACGGGAGTTTGGGTCCCGCAGATGTCGAGTTTGGGCCCAATCCTGTTGCTGACGGTGATGAATGACATTTTCAAAATTCCGATACCACCGAATATATCTCTGCCGGCATTTGTGATAGTCCAAAAACTGAATACATATTCCAAAATATCAATACCGAAGTACTGAAAAAACTCGATGGCTTAGGTTTAAACAAGGGTCTCAGATTTAATCCGAAAAAGAGCAACTTTATAATTATAACCAACTGTCAGCAGGATACCATCTGTTCATATGAAGGGTGACAGAATCCAACACACTGAAGTACTCAATTATTTAGGAATAAAAGATGAAATATTCCAAACACTTGAACAAAATTTAAGACAAATTAAGAAAAATGCAATATAAAAACCCAAAAATATCTATAGCTACATGGGGCCTTAAACCGGATATACATCGGGCCGTGGCTGGATGTCAATTGACAGGGCAGCCACGTTAAATCTAATTAAAATATATATAATGGTTATATTTTAAAATTTTCAGTATAAAAGCATAAATAAATAATTTCTATACTACTTATTTATATTTTGGATTATTCTAGTTTCGAACTTTTTCCATTTTATTTATGTATTAGGATATTCGAAAAAAATTCAAAAGTTTTGTATTAGAAATTGCATTGTTATGTGACAACGGTTCAATCAAATAATATATGACTCAATGAAGGAAATTAAAAGTTATACAACAAACTTTTAAATTGTTATGCAATGTTTGCTGAAAACCTTTCACCTCTATGTAGTTTTCATATTTTTTTTGTTTGTTTGTTTGTTTGTCTAGCATACCACGCATTCCATCTTTCAAAATAATACAAAATTTAAATTTCGCATTGTAACCAGAACTATCTTATTGTATATTTAAAACTCATTCATCAATAAACTTTTCTACAAAAAAAAAATTCGTTTTACTATCCTTAACAAAAAAAATCGTAAACGGAGATATATAGAGATTGAAAAACAATATTTAAAAATAAATCACTTTAAAACAATATTAAAAATAAATCAAATCCACGGCTACTTTAGTTATAAATTTTAGAAAGTTTTAACCCTTTTTTATCGCTACAAATTAATGAAATCTTTCTATATTAATTTATCTTATAGAGATATATATATATTGATAACATTTTTGATACTAATACTATATATTTCTGTCTATTTGAAACAACAATATTAATACTCCTGTCTCAGCATGTTAATGAAACTACTCAAGAGCATTCAAAATAATTTATACTAAATATTAGTTAAAAATCTAATTAGATGTTAGGATACGATTATAAGAAGGGCCAAATAAACTGCTAAATTAACAAATAGAAAATACTTAAATAGTTAATATTAATTTCATACTTATAACCCCTTTTTGATATCGGCGCCGCCAAAGTTTATGCATAGTTTTTGTAAATTAGTTTTAACAACTTTAAAAAGTTGTAATAAGTATAAAATAATTATTAAATGTGTAAATGTTTTCAACTTGTTCCTAAAATAAAAAAAATCATTTTAGTGCTTTTGTTCTTAAAGTTGATTTCCGGTTTCAAAAAGAATATTTTATTTTCCCCTTTTCAGTTTCTAATTTAGAAAGGGGCTTCGAACCATTCAATTATTCATCAGCAAACTCAAGTTATTGCTAACTTTTCTCCGCGTTCCGGATAGTATATTTTGATATTATATAATTGAGATTTCCGGATTGTTAAATACCAGATAACCGGATATATGTTAAGAAAAGGTTCCTAAGTGAGACACTCCCTATACAATAAAAAATATCTAATTTCGAACACAAATCATACATTAAAAAATACATAACTGTCGAATTGCTAACCTCCTCCTCGGCTCGTTAGACGTTGGTTGGCCCTCTGAAGTTGGTTGAAAATATATTGCCCGTTCATCAGTAAATTCCCCATTTCACTGCCTACCCAACCTTTATGGACCACCAAATCAGAACTTAGACAAAGCGTGGACTATCACTTTCTAATAATACAAATACATTCAGATATCAAATATTATTTTGATCCTAAATAAAATTCCGGTATTAAATGTTAAATTATTTTTAAATTAATTTATTAATATAACTTTCATTGTATTTAACTTAAATTATTTTTAGTATTAATTCACGTTAGTGCATTTACCACAAATAATAAAGGGGATATTTGATATTGTATTTGTCTTACCAACTTCGGTATGTTTTAGTAGAAGTACAACAGTACGTGTATATAAGAAGTAAGAAATTAAAATAACATATTTTCATAGTTGCTAATGGAAGGATTAAACTTACTTCATATATGTTCAACTCCGCGAACCTGTGCAGAGGAATAATTAAGCAGCCCCCGTATAGAGTCTTGAACCCGCGACATATTGCACCTAAGTCTAGTGCAGTACCGACGCCATTTCAAAGGCACGTTCTACAAAATCTTGGAAATATTTTTTAAAGATCCTTTTTTATAAAATAATTTTTATAAACGCATTTTTTAAACAAACTGTTGATATATATGAGATGAATGTACAATTGGTCACTGCTCTGAAAAATTATTTTTCATTTGATATCTCACTTGTTAATTCGTCGCGTGTAATAGGCGAAATAGGGATCTAAAATACAGAAATAGTATATGTTATTCTTTTGAAAAACTCAAGTAAAAGTCACAAAATATATGAGCTGACTGTAAAAGTTGACATAAAATTACTTTTTTTTTTTACAAAATACAAATGCTTCATTACTAAGTATTTTTTATGGGAAGCAAATAAATGTTGATTCTCTATTTAGATTTTTGTATAAAATGAATAAACATAATTCAAAAGATATTTTAGTTATTACAGAAAAGATCCACGGACCACGAGTTAGGAATTACTGATCTAGGATGATAAAATTTTGCATGGTGTTTCTTTTTTCTTTGATTTCGGAGTCTTTCAAAAAAATTGAATGCGGAAGATATTTAAAAAATTAAAATCGCCTGACCAAGTAAGATTCTTCGTGAATATTTAAAGCAATTTAGATGTGATATTAGTAAAATCTATTTACATTTCCAAATACGATTTTCTTTTTACTAAAATCTAAACATAGCAATTAAACTTCCAAAAAATTTAAATACCATGAAAAGCTGCAAAGAAATTATACTGATAGCACTCTATCTATCGAGTTAATTTCCTTACTTTCCGAATAATTTTAATGGATTTTACTCACACAAAGCAACTGCGCTAGTCGATTAACATCATGGGAATTAATGCACCATGGAAATATCCCCCCTTTTAAAACATATATTATACCTCATATTAATATTGGCGCGAGAGAAATCGGCAACCCATCCCGCGATGCGGGGTAGGGTGCTCGCTCATCCATCAACACTCCCAAAGGGGGGGGGGGGGGGGTGAAAAAGGGGCAAGGCAACGCCGGGGCGCGTGGAGTCAAATGGCCAATCCCGTGGCATTGTTGAGCGAACGGTATTCATCACTATATGGGTTTATGAATGGGCATCGAGAAATGGCCATCACTCGGTTACACCATCTGCTCTCACCAGAGTCTTTAGAAACAAGATCCCTCTAAAGTGGGCACGCTGGTTTGGGGCTCAAGTGGATACGTCACGCGACGACTCGAGGATGGCCTTCAAGCAGGTAAAGACCAGGGCTTCGCTGTTCCGCCCATGGGCCTGCAAAGGAGATTCCCATGCACTTCGGCCCCAAGTGAGTCCATCCACGCAAAAACAATCAGATGGGGACAATCAACCAGATGGAAGATGTTTGGACAATCAATCGGATGGAAGATGTTTGGACAATCAATCGGATTCGAAACTCTTAAATGCACCATCCCAGTCATCTTTAAACCCTGTGCTGCCTTCTGCTTTTAGAAGCCCCTTGATGACGTCGAGAACTGTCCAACCTCTGCCTGTTGCGGATCCTTTGTCTTACGGGATTGGGATGCCACAGAATCGTATTCAGGACATGATTCACCAGCTGCCGATTCTCGACGGAATCTCGATTCCTGCTGAGATGCCGGGAAGCACGAACGGCCTCGCGGCTTGTTGGACTATTGCCCCGGAAGAAATGCCGTTCCCGGTGACGCCTGCTTTCAGCCAGCTTCTGGAGCAGCCGAATATGTCGAAATTCAGAGTGAAAAAGCAACGGCCGAAGAGGTTTCGTTGCAAACAATGCCAAACATCGTTTTCGAACAATGGACAATTGAAAGGCCATCTGCGAATTCATTCAGGTATAATATTTTTTGTAATTGTTATAATGATTAAGTTTATAGGCAACTTACTTAAGTTTACACTTAAATGGACAGCCCATAATCGAAAATTTCTCTGAATTAAATCAAATAAATACATTTTCTTTTCTTTTAATTGATTGCAAATTAAACTGCCGCCCATGAATTGAAAAAAAAATCCACTATTTATCATCAGCATCACCTGAAAAAATTAAATTTGTTATCGTTTCTAATAATTTTTCATCAAATATCATTACATAAATTATTGTATATCTAATATTACTGTTAAATTCGAGAAAATTTGCATTTATTGTTCTTTAAGGGGATCGACTATCCTAGAGTAATACAAACTTATATCATTGTTTGAGAAATTATCTTTATTTTTGTCTATTAAACGCATACAATCGGAGCAAAAAAGCTATGTTTCCTAATTAAAGTAAACAAGTTTTACCCTTGATTTAGTTTTTATAATATGCGAATGATTTTAAAAGTTCATATATTTTGCAATTACAAAAAAACTTTTCTGTAATTAATCATTTTTTTAAACATATGGATCGCCTAATAATTGCAAAACTTTATAATTGTTCTTATATATTGAAATTCTAAATTTAGTTTATGTTAATATAAGTTTTAAAACGTATTAATTAAATTGAAATATATCCTCTACAAAACTTTTATGACAACAAAGCGATGAAGAACTAAGATTTCTAGAACGTTTAGCAAAAAGTTTTAATTTAGTACTGGAACTTTTTTATCAACACAATATTCAAATCGTTAATCAAAATTATTAAACCTTGAAAATCATTGAATTATATAAAATTGTAGAAATACCCGAAATTTTAGGCCTTTATATTTTAAAATTTTAATTATTGTAATTTTAAAATAATTTTGTAACTATAGAAGTCTATTTGAATATATTTTTATAAGATTTTTTCAACATTTGCGAGATCCAAATTATTACTGTAAAGTATAGAAACTTGTACTTAAATGTTTTCCCCTGTTAATTAATATTTGAAACATACACTTTTTATATTTATATTGATTTTTTTAAATTCAATTTCTTATATATGATATACGTATAAATTCCTGAAAGAATTTAAGGTAATTAATAAAATGATAATTTCAATTTAATAATTCAAGTATAGAACTATTAATGTATCTAAAACTTTTTTACCGTATATATGTACATTTGAAATAATACTTTTAGTATTAATTATAGTTATTTGTTTTTTTAAGGTTTCTATTTATAATATTAAATTAAAATTAATACGCATACGTATGACTTTATTTATTATTGTAAAAATAGCTCTAATGAGTGTAATGAACTTATAAAAATTATCTTGTTCATATATTTTACGTGCATAAAGTTCCAAACTCAACAATATTTTTAACGAGGACTCTTTTAGTTACAATTTCGTGGTATTAAATTAAAAAAAATATATTGAAATATACTTAAAAACAAAAGGTTAAGGTTTTATACTATAATTAAAATGTTTAGCAACTCGTGTTAACAATGATTTCGTAAAATTACAAACTAAATCAAAATGTTTTTGTTTCACGTAACGTTCATATTTTTAAACTCACATTTTATTGTATTCTTTTTAAAGCAATTTTGAACGATATTTCGTACTATCAAGTAATTAAAACTTACTTGACAGAAGATATAATAAATATAGTTGAAGAATAGAATGAAGATATGAAAACTTAGTAAGGAATTTTAAAATATATGCAGGGCGGTTACAAATTGTTGATTGATGATGTATCACATTTAGTTTTATTTGCATAATAAAACGGGGTTTTTTTTGCTCAACTAATTTGCTTATATTATGAACAAGTCGCTTACTTTAGTAGCAGCAAACAAATAGGAATGGTTTATTATAAATAGTTAAATAGCCAAACAATGATCAATAATTTGACTGTACACATAAGTATTCACTGTATTACATAAAGTTGGTTGATATCATAAAGTAAAACATATTCTTACTAAACATATATTATTATTTATATATCTGCCAACTTGTACGAATTGTCCGTAAAATGTACAAATTGTAACAATGTTGTACGATGGTACTATAAACTCATAAAATATATAAATTTCATAATATTATTTTTCCTTCAAAAAATTTCCTATTTTTAGAGCCAAAAAGATTTGATAACCATTAGAACTACAAAACTCTTAGAAAAATATGTTGTTTAATTGTCAATTGTTACTAATTTTAGTAAATTTTTGTTATATCGAGATGTTTTTTTAAAAAAAAGTTCAGTTAAAATGTCGTGTATATATCGTAAAGTAATGTAGATATTTGCATTCATAAAGCGAGATGAGAGTAAAAAATTTGAAAAAATTTAGTATTAAAACAATTAGCGAAAACATTTTTGGTTAAAATATCACCGATAACACGACAAACTGATTGAAAAATAAATTGCACAGTTATTTAAGGCAAAAGGGGAAGCATATAATCAGATTATAAATATTTCTTGTTAATACTATTAAATTTAGGTAAATTAATCCCTTAATTTACCACTTACCAGTTTTGTCTGAACACTGTTTGGGCTATCCTGATTTTGTATTGAAAACTATCCTGATTTTTACACAAACACTACTCGGACGTTTTTTTTTTTTTAAATCGAAACGCTGATTCCCATTTTAGTACATTATTATTTTCTACTCGTATGTTTATTAAATTTTTAATTTAATTAAAAGCTGATTTAATGACACTGCTTATTAACAACTGACAGCCGATGATTCTTTTATTAGATCTTATTATTAAAAAGTTTTGGAAATTTTTGGGAACGACTCCAGTTGCTGTGACAGTTAAATATCGTATTTCTTTGATTTCAGCAATTTTTTTGTTATTGAAACTAATTCTTAGATGTAATCATTATAAATATTAGTAACAAAACGATCGTATAATTAATTAAATATTTATTACAATGTACTTATGATTTGCTTAAATATGCCTGAAAACCAACAGCGTGGAAAATATTTTGTTTTAATATGTGTGTATGGGTTGCATACTTTCGAAAATAAGAATTTTTTAAAGTTTTTTCCAAATATTTCAAATTAATAATAGAATAGTTTTCTTAAATGATATATTTTTTTTTGTAATTCATATATAAATCAAAATAGTTTTTGGATTTTACTTTCCTACATATACCGAACATCTTTCATACCGAAGCTATGTATAATTACTTCAAATCATGCCTCATTTTATTATAAAATCTACTCTTAACAATATTTTATCAAAAACAAGTTAAAATGCTTTCATTAGACAATTCCTTTAGCATTGCCTTTGCCATTAGCAAATTTTACCCAATAATTACGTATGAGGAATTTTAAATTTAAACATCACTAAAATCATCAAACAAAGAAATTATAAATACAATAACGTTTATAATTCAGTGAAACTAAGCAATCGAGGTCAGAACTGCGATGTAAACCCTTTTCATAATGCAATACTAAAGAAACTATTTGGTGATAGTTAACTATTTCGCTTTTGCAATAAGCTTTTTTTACATATTTTTGAAATGATCTCAGTTGGATTTATTACGAATACAACGTATTCAATATACATGATATTAGTAGCGAATTTGAAACATTTTTTTTTAAATCGATGAATGAGAAACTAGAGCACATGATATAAATTGTTTAGGAGTTACCGAAACAACTTCATTACAATGGTATATGATTGTAATCAAACTGAAAATATTCATTTCGAGTAAAAACCAAATGCTAAAATACGTGAATAAGTACCTTAAAAAATACTTTATTATGACTTGTAAAGTGCGACATATTTAATGAAATTTTAAAGTGTTTAATATTTTGAGAATCCCCGAATTTGAAAATAGCACATATTTTTGGGTCCCGTAAATATATGTGCTCACCAAGGAACTAAAATTAATTGTACAGCAGATATCCTATACGAAATATTTTTTTTAACTCTTAAACAGTTTATGTAAACAAACATACATATGAGGTCTTTTACATACCGAAGAGTTGGATTTTAAAAGCAGCGAGGGTATTTACCAAACGTTTCATCATAGCAGGGAAACCACACCTCTAAACATACCAATAAAGTCCGTGCTTAATAGACCTGAACTCCTTTAAGCAGAACTAAAGGGCCTATAAGCCTTTGCTAAAGGGCCTCTTTGTAAAGGATTAAAGGAAGTCAAGAATGGATATCCTACTGAATTGACGCATTGACTGGTATTAAGCAGGAGGGCAAAACTGCCCCCAACTTCGTGAATAGATCTTTCCCCACATGCTGAGGTATTTGAGTGTCCTTTTCAAAAGCTTTGTGGCCGAATAGGCGTGAAAGCCAAGACCATGTGAAAGCTGAAAATGCGCACAAATTGAAATGGCCACCAAATAGCCTTGCCTCTTCCTCAATGCACTGGCAATCTTTGAAAGACTTCGATTCTTAACCAGACCGCAGTTAAATCGTTAAATCAGTGACTTCTGTGAGGGGAATAGAATGTCTGAAATAACCTAGTCATGGACCTTTTAAATCATGGTCCAGATTCTGTATAAAGTTTAATAATAGTAATCTTTAGGAGTGGGACTGGAAAATAGTGAAATAGGACGCGCACAAGTGTTGAAAACTAAATGCTATTTCTTTAATTCGTTGCCATTTTAAGATTCAGTTTCAGTAACGGTTTAGGGATATTTTTCAAAACATGCAAGTCTAATAATAGCGCCTTTTTTATTTTACACAAATAAACTTTTGTAGACAATATCAGAAAACCTAATCATATACTTTTATTTTGGAATGCTTTGAACCAGTAAGCTAATATATTACACTATATATAAATTCCTTGAAAACAAAATTAACTCTTGTCTAACGAACTAACATAGACATTAGCATGAAATAAATTAGTAACAAACTATATATCCTTAATGAATTATACAAATATTATTAAAAAAATTATGAAACAATCTAATGTATTGCGTGAAGTTTCACTAATAAAAATCTACTATAATAAACTTTTTTTCTCAAATTTTATACCCATCCGTAGTCTGACGTCTGCTTGGGTAATCCAAACATACCTACACGAAACATTTTTATATCATAAATAAGTTATAAAACCTAATTTTAATTGGGGAATGAAGTTTTTCGAAAATATTATCATGCTGAGTTTAATATGATTTTTTTTATGGAGGGACGAGCTCCGACTGATTTTGAAATTTAAAATACATACATATTTTAAATTATAACATCAATTTTATCATTTTAAATATAAATATTAAAGGAAATAGTCTTGTTTCTGTGCGAAATCTCTATGCGCTTTTCGAAATTCGAATGATTTCTGTGGTTGAAACTGACAAATTTTCTACTTCGCAATTTTGTTTTTTTGTTTACTATACTACAAAATTACACACAAAACTATGAGTGGTGACGCTTACCAAATTGGAGGGCTTTAACGCTCGACGTCAAAGGAGTGAGTGAACGATGATGTAAGAGAAATTCTCATTTAAAATATTACTTTAAAATTGATTTGAATTACTGTAAAAAAAATTGCAAAATAGTTCAAAAAACAAAATAAATCCGTTTTAAAACATGTTTAAATTGTATATTCAATAATTAAAAGCAAATGTTTTTATATGCGTAGAATTAACAATTTATTACTGTCAGCAGAGAAATTTACATTTACCTTATTAATAAAAAAAATTTGGGAGATCGAAATGGCTTGAGATATAAATAGGTTAGTAAGCGTAAAGTTTGCTTGATTTAAAATTATTTTTCAATTTGTATAAATTTTCATATATATACCAACACAAACAATTTTTAGTAAGTGGTTTTATAAAATGAATATTAAAAGTTATTTCTTTCATTTTTTTTTAAATTTTATGTTAGAATACAAGAAGTAAATTTTTTATAACTTTCGTGCATAATAGTTTTTTTTTGTCTTTATTAGTTTAAAAATAAAAATATATTGGGAGGGAAAAAAATATTTTAGATTAATACCATTTCCATATATCCAAATCATACAGTGGCACCGGAACTTACGTTAAACAGGTATGGCATTGAGAACTTTTTATTTTTCAACATTTGACATTTCAGCATTTATTTTTTAAATCATTTTCACAACACACTATTTTGGTAAAAGTAGTTATGGCAGCAGCCATACCGATTCCGTAGCCACTGCCAATGGACAATATAATTATTACAGGTGTTGTTGAATTTAATAATTTATGCTTAATTTTAATTACAGAGATAAAACATAATTTTACTTAATGTTGGCTTTTTTCAAAGTGAGTGATAGCACTGTGGGGTTCTCTTCATATACCCGAGACTCCCACTTAGGCGGGAGTGATCACTTTAGCCTGACTGGTAGAGTACCGGCGTAGCAAGCCAAAGTTCCTCGTTTCGATACAGAGTGATGACAGCCAAGAAATTGGGTATCCTTTTCATTTCGAAAATCCGGAGGTTTATAGAAAATGCACACATCTCCCAAATGTTTTTCTCCGATTTGCGAATTTATGACATGTTTGTTTTTGCATGTGTAGTGCGATACACATAACTTGGCTACGCTCGGTTTCGATCCGAGGAACTTCGGCTTGCTACGATACTCTGCCAGTCAGGCCAAAGTGATCCCGCTCGCCTAAGCGGGAGTATCGGGTAGATGAAGTGAACCCCACACATGCACGATACTAAGTTATACCACACACACGAAAATTAGTACATTTTTTAAAGTTTTAAATATCAGGTACGTACGTATCTTAAAATGAAACAGCATCCATGTATACAGTTTCATACTATGAACACAAAAACAAAATTATGTGTTTTTTACCCGACAGACACATTCTTTTATTATTACAAATTAGTTCAATAGTTAATATGAATCTAATATATTTTTCTTTCTTTTTAATAGGAGAAAGGCCATTCGCCTGCGATCACCCAAGTTGCGGGAAACAATTCACGCGCAACGAGGAGCTGACGAGACACAAGAGAATCCACACGGGGGTCAGACCTCACCCGTGCATTTTATGCGGGAAGCGGTTCGGGAGGAAGGACCACCTCAAGAAACACGTCAAGACCCACCAGAGGACGAACGTGGTGCGCATGCCCATCAGTGCGTTCCAGGGACTCTCTTACTTCGTTGGGGACTGCATCCCGTGGTACTGAAGTGTACGGAACCCTTGCAACTGTCTTCCCTCGACAAAACCTTTAAAGCAGTGGTTTGCATTCAAAGTGGTCCAAAGTGATTTTTTACTTACACTTGCAGATTCGAAAAGGTGTATTTTTCATTTCTACTCCCGTACTTTTACTTTAAAAACTATCGAAGTGGGTGAAACAGATGCAGGCATACACTCAGATGGACCCTTCGAGCATGAATGGATTGTAGTAGGGCGAATATGACGTCATATCGTGAAACCAACATTTCAGACCGAATGGCCTCAGACGCGTGACTTCTTTTCAAAATTATGAATTAAAAAATACTCGCGATTGGTTGATGAATTGGGAAATGTATAACAGTGAAAATTTAGGAATGGAATGACGTAATTAACCACGTGTCTGAGGCGATACATGTTGGCCTCACTTTGATGTTAGCGAGATTATAACATTATGTTTTCTCTACTATGAAGGATCCATGCTCGAAGGATGGACCATGTTATGAAACAACCGGTCAACCCACACAACGCTCATTTTGAGAAAACTGGCTATCAATCCCTCTGACGCTCAACATATACGTCCATAGATCTCCCATTTTTCTAGTCATGCAATCAATTTTTTAATTAATAAAAATACTTACTTTTCCAGTGCTTTTTTTTTAATTCAAAGATTTGAGGTAAAACTCACAACCTATCTCTTTACAATTAATTAAAAATAATAATAATATAAAATAGCATGCCCAGGAAAAATTACTTAAATATTTAAGCAACAAAAACAACTTTACAATTGCAACAATCGCTTGCCCTTCAATGGATGAAAGTAATAGGAAAATCCATGCTGCATCCATTCACTTCATATCTATTGCCGGCGCTATATGTCCAGTGTCGCTACTGATTTTTTTAACATATAAAATGAAACTTTGGGCCTTCATTTACTTTAAAAATGATTTTTTAATTTGCGAGTTAACTGGTTGTTGCTTAGACAGTCCAGATATCCTTCTATTATTAGAAAATAAACGAATTCCATTAACTTGAAATGCTACCTTAAATAGTTAATACGATTTAAATACAATATCATTTGTGTTAATAATAAATATTTGTGCAGAAATTGTAACTTTATTTATACTTAGCATCAAAATATGTGTCATTTGAATTTCATTTAGTGTTATGAAAAGCCGGTGGTCTACGCTTTATCTAACATTTAACTTCGCAGACCATGGGCATCCAATAATTGGAAACCACTGCTTTAAATTCAGCAGGCCTTCGGTATACCAACCCCTCACCGAACCACAATAAAAGGGATCGTTATAAAAAGTAAAGACATTGCATTAGAAACTAATCAACCATTTGCGGTCCTTATAACGAAGAAATCGCTATATCGAGGGGTCGTTATAAGGAGATTCTAGTGTTCTTATATGTGTTGAACGTCAATCCGCATTACATCTGTGATATAGTAAATCTTCCGTTATCTAATACTTAATGATTTGTATTTGGACATATATATTATTTGAAACTGATTGTTCACTAAAAATGGATTTCTTCTTGGAAAGAGAGTGAATGCATTAAATGTGTTAATTATGTTTTACATTTTAGTTATATTTCGTAAATGTTAAACCATTACACATATTTAATCATACTAGTATCTGTTAAAAGTATTCTTACCTATCTTGAAATCGCATAATTATTTTTATACTCAAAAGCTCTTTTACAGGATCGTCGCAAATTGTGGGACGACGGTCTTTGTTTGGATGTTTAAATAGAAAATACAAACATTTCTTTATGCTATGCTTTACTACTCTGTTGCACTAAAATATAAGCGAAGTAGTTGGACAAAAATGTTTTGTTATGCCAATACAGCTAAATGTGATACATCCAAACAATGGCTATCGTCCAACAATTTGTAATCGCTTAATAGATAACTTAATAGTTAACTTAAATAGATTACATTAAGATATTGTGATACATGAAATATTTAGAGATAAATAAAAATGTCATTGTTTATTTAGAAATAAGTGTCGTTATTAGAGTTACTGCAAATCTATCATTAACGTTTCTAAAAATAAGTTTCATCCATACGTCTAAATCGAAATACAGCGTTAAAATGTAAAATTAAGTAAATAAAATCTTTTTTTTATATATATAATTTCAATTGAAATATTTCTTATTATAAGTTATCTAGTAACTTGACTCGTATTCCTTTATATTTGAAAAATCGCGTTGAGTAGGTAATTCGTATATTTACAGTTCTGTTATTAATTAAATATTTAACATAAATACCTCAGATATAAATGTATATTTTCGGGTTAAATTTGACGTTGTTTTTCTATGTTGCCTTCTTCACATTGTTTTGTTAAATAACGTTTTTATATTAATCCTATTTCAATCCATATTGCGAATAATGAATTTGTGTAGCCTTTTCTGTATGAGATAACATTAAATGCACTAAATAATTATAAAACATTTAATAAAATTGACTTGTCTGTACATTTAGTAAAAACATTATGGTTTCAACAATTCAGGATTTTATTTTTTGCTTCTTCTGTGTACCCACTTGTAAATATATGTTTGTAAAATAACAACTGTACAATTCTGCACTAAAAGTTTTTACTTAAGGAATTTATATTATTTCTAAACGCACTAGATGTTATATTAGGAATTGAATTTATTTTTATACAGTGTGAAAAATTGTGGAAATATTTACAATACATTTTATTCTGCATATCAATTACACATCAATTGACCAAAAATGATATTATATTAAGAATCAGTAATTTTCTGGGAGTATAGTCAACCGATTTATATGACTACTTAAACAGAAAATGTGCCTATTTATTTTTTGTATAGCAAATTCAAAACTATATTTTATTTTTAAAAAATGTATATTTTTACAAATGTATCTAAAATCTACAGTTATTTTGTGAGTAAATAAAATGTATTTCATATATCCCTTTTTCCCTTCACTTTCCTGTTATTAAAATTGATCCTTCCATTAAGATCAAAGAAGGATCACTATATATCCTCTATTTTGAATAACAATATTAAATTGTTATTTTATTGTCTTCTATGCAGTTCGTAAAATATAGTTTTATTGTTTCTTATCTCACAAAAGCAAAACTGAATTGAAAAGAATTATAATCCGGTTATAACCATTATCATACGGAATGAAAAACGATAATTTGTCAGAGGTTTCTTAAAATTAAAATAACTGGTCACTATAAAAATACGTTTAATGTGGAATATGTATATTTTCCAGTACGAGGCTTCGACTTCGGCTTTGTCACCAATAGCCCACTGTGCAGCTCTAGTGCGACGTTAATTAACCAAACCAAACGACTTCAGCTTTCTTCTGTTCGACCGTGACTTTGAATTAATTAAAGAAATTATTTGACGCTTGACTGAATTTTATCCTTTGTCTAATATGATGAAGTGGTTGGAAGAACAAAAAATATTGTCCCTTTATTTAAAGTGAACTCATTGAGAAATTATAAAATCAAAGATTTCAATAATGGAGGGCCTGCTCTACTTTTAAGAAGACTGTAAAGAACTTGACACCTGGGTCGGATGAACAATAAAAAGTTAGCAAGTACAAAAATCTATTTTTTATGCAAGTAAGGAAAGGATACATAACAGCAAAAAAGTTCATTGAAAGCATCACAAAAAAAAAAAAAAAAAAAAATATTGGCGTTTTTTCTCAAAAGGTCTTACAACGGCTGAGTTCTTATCAAGAAGCTGGAAGTTGTTCCAAATATTATTCATTTTGTTCCTCGAGTTCAGAGTATTTTACAACAACATTTTAGCTGGGACAACTTCAAATACCACGGAGGAAGAGGAGAGTGAATAATAGACAAAAGAGATCTTTGATAACAGGGCTTGATTTTGCGGGGAAATAGCAGTTTTAAACAGTTATTGTACATTTTTTTAACTGATAAAGATATTAGTTTAAGTAATAATGACAAAATGTATATTAAAAGGCAATTCTTTATTGTAAATGGAGTTTTTTTCTACCTAAACCTCATTGAGGTTAAAAAGGAAAAGACTGCTTCAAATTTGGATACACTCCGATTTCAAAATGTTTATACAGATTATTTTTAGATTTCCTGTTACATTCTGTCAGCTCAAATTCCCTTTTAAAAATAAACAATTGTAAGGTCTTATATTTGACTGGTAGTTAAAACAGTTTTTTCGTTTTTCTAAAAGTTACTCTAAATGGAAACTTTTCTTTTTTTAACCTCAACCCATTCAATTATTAAAAGTATTTTTTCATATTATTACGTTCTCATATTTTTATAACAAAAAGAAATAGTTTTCTTTTCAAAATGCAACTAGTGTTTTCATGTTCTTAAATTCTATTAGCAAAACTTATATAACATGGGGACATTTCAATGGAAATTTCCCGATTTTAATTTGTTGTGTTATGAATGTCTTTTTAATGGATCTACAGCGGAAAGATCGAGACCGAAATTCTCATCTCCATAAAGTATTTGACTTGTGAAATACTTTACTTCCTAAAGGAAGTAACCTAGGAAGTATTGATAAATTATTAATATAAATACTTCCGTAACCAAACGTTTAATGAACAATTTTGCACTTGTGTAAGTTATAAATCATTAAAAATGGAGAGGTTAAAAATTTAAATTTTAAAATACTTAATGAGATTTCCACAGTGAAAGTCTAAACTGATATATGCGATGTGTTGGGACTTCGAAGATAGAAAAATTATTTTATTTATTTATTTGGTATGTTTGGGTGTGATTAATCAATGCTAAGAAAGGGCATTTCTGCTAGTTATAAACAATTATCATTGTATTATCATGACTAATTTTAATTATGGAACTGGAACACATTTTACCTCCCTATGATTATTCGCATATAACAAACCTCCTCTCGGGTTACTGGTAACGGAGGTTTCCCTAATTTATCTGAATGCCGTTCGAGAAACTTTTTCCCCCGGAACCGAACTAAATTTGTCCGCATTTTTTTTTAGTGTGCTTTCTTTTTCATAAATATATATTGTTCTTTACTTTTTATTTTGAATTTAAATGAAAGCAGAATTAGAGTGACAGTGAGAGGGAACAAACCACAGAGAATGTCTCTTGAATATAAAAGTAATTCGAAAGTTTATGTGAACGACTGCGATGGGCCCTGAAAGTTTCTTTAAAGGTTACTCTAGTGATGAAGTTTGAAACTCTTAGAAAACTATCGTAAAAAAAGAGTTTCTAAATTTTTGATAAAGTTTCCTCAGAATGGCATGTTTCAATGGCATGTTAGAATAATGCACTACAAATGTGACTTTACGGTGCTATTAGAATTTCTGAAAAAAACCAACTTTAAGAAAAAATAATTTATATTTATAAAGAATTAAAATTTAGCATATATTATTAATTTCAACACCTGAAACTGTATAGATTGATGATATAAATGCGTAAGAGTTGTATAAACTTAAAATAGTCCACCTAAAAGGTGCTTACTTTTAGAACTAAAAAAAAGGGTGGGGGACTAATGCTTAAAGCATACATATATTTCCTCATAGTTACTATTTTCTTTTGATACTAATTTGTACCTAAAATATTTATATGCTGCAGGTACATTTACTTAACTTTATTTAGCAGATTATAGAGAGATGGTCGCCAACTAAAACCTCTCAAGCACAAGGAAGACAAATTATTCCGTCTGATGTACCGTGTTCCGTCTGATGCAGCGAGCTCTGTCCACGCCCTATGTGTGCTTTGCTTTTACTAAATTTTACACGCATCGGCTCCTAATTTCCTATCGGACTAGAACTAATTTAAGTAAATAGTAATATTTGTTTCGCAGTAAAAGTGTCAGAAATTATCATCCATAAACTTATTTATTTTTACGGGTATACATAATTACGCTGCATTTTTAAATATTACTAAATTAAACTTAGTTCTGCATATTAAAAGTAGCATATTAACACTTGAAAAAAAACTGGATTTTAAACTTTCATTCGAATATTTCTTTGATAGTAATGGAGGAGTTTAATAGGGTGGCGAGTGGGGGCAAATGCGACCCCACTTTCTTATTTTTTTTTTAATTCATAGCAATTATAGAGGAATTCGGCATTTGTCTCTTCACTCTTGATAAGCAGGGTGGTTAAAAATTGTTTATGAATGGGCATTGTTTCGCTGTATCACATTTAGCTGTATTGGCATAATAAAACATAATTTATACAACTACTCTTATGTTTTAAACTAGTCGCTTAACTTTAGTAACAAGAAATAAAATTGTTTATCCATAGCAAATATAAAAGTTTGTTATGTGCAGTCAAACAGCCAAACAATGACCATCGATCGACCAAAAATTTGTGACTACCATCACTATTAAAAAGGGTTTCGTTAAATATACTCCGATTAAATTTTTCGTCATATACGACAACATATTTTGTCAGTTTTTCCAAAATGACAAAATATTGTGCTATTTTTGACGAATACACTTCTCATATTTGAATCTGACGAAATATTTAAACAGAGCATTTTGTTTCGTCACAATGACAAAAGTTTTTTCATAAATAAGCGTGCATTTTACACTGGGCTCACTCTCAATTTTAAACATTCCGCGATCTACTTTCGTCAATTTTCACAATCGTTTAATCTCTTCCCTTTTGACGAAACAAGGTTCTTCACATTTTAACGAAAGTAATTTACTTCGATTCCTTTTCGCTGGTACAAAGATCATTCGCAGTGGCGGCGATACGGGGGGGGGGGGGGGGGGGCAAGAGGAGGCGGCTGCCCCCGCACTTTTTTCGGATGTTGCCCCAGCATGTTTTTCGGAAGATGCCCCCTCACTTTTTAAAAATAAAATTTAAGTCAATTGTTTTACTGCATTGCCAAAACTAGGAAAATTTGGTTCCCCAACTCCCCCTCCCCACCCACTACTACAGACGATAAACGCTTTTACTGAACAAGTGAATGCGTCCATCGGCCATCGCAAATACTTAAACAAGGGTAGGCCGTCATTTGAAGTGTCATGTCTCTGCAGCTAATGTTTAAAATAGCTACTGAAAGGAAAACTAAGAATTTGTTTTAGCCTATTGTGAAAACGTTTTGTTACACATATATTTATTAATTTTTCATCTATCCGATTTACAATATTTAAATAAATGAACAGTTCAGTTGTTCTCTCTCTAGATTAATATATATATGCTTTTGTTATAAAATTGTTATAATATATTTCTATTCTCGGTAATGGAACATAATTATTGTTTTTCTGAAAATATGTTTCAAGATCGCCCGAGTCCAATTTTTTTGTGTCTTTCAACTCCCCCCCCCCCCCCCCCCCCTTTGATATTGCCCCCTACCCCCTCACTTTTGGCACCAAATCGCCGCCACTGCTCATTCGGTTATAATTTTGATTATTTTATGTATATTGTCACATTTTAACCAAGCAAGCTGTTCTGGCTCGGTCGGTATCGCGTATGGCTTCGAAAAGAGATCCCTGATTCGAGTCGCGTCATCGATTTTCATTTGAAATCGTCCTCATTTTTGAAGAAATAAATTTCGTGAAAAAAAACCCGACAAAATGAATTTTTTCAGTTTGATGAAAAATAATAATCGGAGCATTTAGCGGCGTCTGTTTTGTGAAAAATTAAGAAAATGTCTTCAAAAATGCGTATGCAATACTGTACAAATGCTGCCATTGCCTGATAGTCGTCTAATCTTCTCACAAAGCATTCAGGTCCCTAACACCCATTTGAAGAAGTCGACCAGTAAAAATATCTCAAAGATGCCACATACATCACCCAGCTGTTTGAAATACACCGAGTGGGAAGTTGCAACTTTTCTTTAGATACTAAAAACTCAACTCAAGAGAGTCGACCGCCATTGTTCGTCGGCTCGTTTGACAGAAGAGCGACCTTTTCTCCTCGAAGTGAAGTTCACAGTTTTTCGGTTTGGTAGTCACCAACAAGCGAATACAAGCCGACATAATCGTAATAGGGTTGTAATGGTTCCCTCCACGGCCCGACTTGTAAGAAAGTCACAAACACCCTCTAACGAGACGCATAACTCCGGCGTCGTTTATATCCGCCGACCCACAAAGACTGTGATGACAACCGTGACAAGGGACTTCGGGGAGTACAACTTCACTAGAGGGGACTGCGAACGGCCCCGCCTCTTGGGAAGTCGGGTTCTGCTTCTCTGGTCAGCTACAATGAGGGCGATCTACACCTGGACTTACTTCTCCAAAAGAGCCACATTGGGACTGGTGATTCAAATCGACTAAATAGTGGACTGGACAGGGGCTCTTTTTTTTTTTTTATCTTCCTTCGGATCGACAGACATCATATATTAAATCTGATTGTAGTCCAATGTCTTGACGCCTATTTGAGGTAAGTTGCGTTGGATGTGTTGGTCTCGCCGTATGACCATGGTTCAAAAATACGATCAGACAGTGTTCCCGGGTCTTTTCTTCGATATAGACCCTGATCCGTCGCCAATAACCTACTGCACATCTATATATCGATGTTAATTCAACCAACCTGTTAACAAACCAAATTCTTGACAATACCGTAATATAAACAATTTCTATAAATCAATATTTATTATTATTTTATAGCTTTTTATAAAAGGTTAAGGAGAGTTCCACGCATACCAGTATTTTTATCATGTCTTCAATTACATTATTTGCTACATATGTCCCAGGGCCCTTGCAGGATCAGCCAGAAAAAAAGGACTTGAGGGAAAATGTACTTAATATTAAAAGTTTTAGGAAGTTGTCAATTTATATTATTAATAAATTTATTTTATAAAAGAAAAACTTCAAAAACTTGAAGCATATGTGTCAAAACTGCGCATTAACGAATTACGGATTTTTCACTTTTTCAGGAAAATTAAAAAAAATTTAAAAACTCGAAAAATTTCAAATATGTTTTTTAATTTTTTCTTTTGCACTCAAAATTATTAGACAAAATCCTCATTCCGAATCAGTCTGCAGATTCGAAAAAGAAAATTTATTTTGCCTTTTGAAATAGGCTCCACTTAAGGTAAATGGGTTAATAACGCCCGTAAAAATAACCACAATGAAAAAAATTTGCTGGAGCATTTAGGGATAATCGAGACGATTCCGCAAATACCAAATAATACTCCGTACTCCCGTTCGCCCGGAATCTGACCAAGAAGTCAGTTTTAAAGGAAAAATAAGGTTTTAAAATACAAATTTTTTCATATATGCCCAACTATTAACGGGAATGGTCTGAAATTTGCTGGAGCAAAAGCAGTTTTTCACCGGGAGTCGGGAAATATGTCACGCCGTGAAATGTATAGGATCCTGCCGCCACAGAACATGGTCGGCAACCGGTAAAATATTTTCTTTAAGTGGGTGAAAATGGTCCAAAAATTTGTCAAAGTCCAAAATAAAAAATACGTATATAACAATTTCTTGTCTACAAAATGGTATAATTGTTTTCAAAATTTTTTTTTACAAATTTCTAAATTTTTTTTTAAAAAAATTAAAATATATTTACACCCAAAAAATTTAATAAACAATTCTCTATCGTATTTCATAGTTGGATTTCGTAAAAAAAAATTAAATAAATTACCTCCGAAAAAAAATGGTCAATTACCCACTTTTAGTGCTCGGGATCGCCTTCTAACTACTTCCAATCAACTGCAAACATCGCCGTTCGTAGAAACAAGTTTCAAGCCGATAGCTGCAGTAGCAATGCTGCTCTGAGAAAAGTGTTGAAAATCGCGTATAAATTCGTTTTGCAACATTTGAATTTTATTTTATTATTTATTTATTTGAATTTTATTTATTCTGAAAGTTTTTTTTCCCTGCAAAACATTAATTTCTTCTATATTTCCTGTTACTCCAATGGAAATGGCCTGTAACTGAAAATTTTTCACTTTTTTGAAAGTTGTTTGTTTTGCAAACCTTTAACCTCTGCTATATTTCCAGTTTCTCTAAAACTATCAATGGGAATAGCCTGAAATTTGGCAAGTCTACAAGGCCGTGCGCTGAGTAGAAAGGTCTTTTTTAAGTTTTTTGGAAAAAATTCCACAAAAAAAAATCTATATATTATTTATTTTCTGTTTCTTCAAAACTATCAATGGGAATGGTCTAAACTTTGTCTAAGGGTCTTTAGTTAATGACGTATTGATATTTGGAAAGCCACAAGGTCCTGCTGAGAGAATTACTCACTTTTTCAGGAAAATTGATTTTTTTAAAAACTTGAAAAAATTCAATTTTTTTTAAAAAAATTCTTAAACACCCAAAAATAGTGGAAAAAATCTTCATTCCGAATCAGTCGGCAGATTTGAAAAAGACGTGGTGGGCTTTTGAAATCGGCTCCACTTACGGTAATGGGTTAATAACGCCCGTAAAAATAATCACAATGAAAAAATTCTTGCTGGAGCATTTAGGGCTAATCGAGACGATTCCGCAAATACCAAATAATAATCCGTACTCCGAATAGTTCTCCCGCAATGGCATCAATTCACCTGATGTCATGGTCACGTGTCGGAGGGACTCTCCCTCCAGTGACACAGCTGTTTTGGCATTGCTTTGCACGTGTGAGTGCAAATAGCATATTTGTTTCAAACAATTATATTAAATGCGCGCTATTGATCGGAATATGCAAACAGAAACGCGAAAATAAGCAGTGAATCGCTTCACAAAATTACGACAAAGAACGAGTGTGTACGAATTTCAAGATGTGACAAAATTCAAAATGAACAATTTTAGCGCCGGCTACATCATGGCTGTTTGTATCGTCAGACTACATCATGGCTGTTGATTATCGACATTTCGTCAATTATTACAGCAATTGTGAAATATGGTGAGTGATGAACATTAGTTTAAATTTTTTTTTTCTTTCTATTCTTTGTAGGATAGTACTTTTACTATAGTTTTTATTGTTCCTTGTATGTGTTTGTATTGTTGTTGTATATCATCGTAAACTATTTGTTTCCCTCGCTATCATTTTATACATTAAAAAGTAGTATATTTATATTTGAAACATTATTATACACACCAGTTTCTACACATAGTCTGAGTTTTCTTTCAAAAGAAATTAGATACAACAACATTTATTGCTTTTGCAAGATATAGCTTATTGTGTGTGTGGCAGAATTTATTAGTACTTGTTACAAACTATTGTTTGATACTTTAAAAATGTATTAATTTGTATTCTATACACTTGTAGAGGAAATTATTCATGGGCACTCGTATTTGTATTCTCTTGTGAATCTTTCTTGTCAACAAGGATTACAAGTTTTTTCAGTTTAACATGTTTGTCAATGCATTGTGGTGTTTATTATCATTTTGCAGATTACTAAGTCTTTCACATAAAGTCTGAGTAGTTTTTTTATTCTAAATAATTCAGATGTAACAATTTTTTAAAAAAAAAATCAGCTATGAAGCTTATTGCGGCAAAAACAATCATTTGGATGTGTATATCTTACAACTGTATATTTGCACTTTGTTCTTAGAATAAACAAGGGTCTCCTACTGCTCGACTGTATTTATACTCTTTTTGAATTGACATTTAGCATATTTTCTTTTAAAATGTGAGTTGTGCAAATAAAAATAATTTGTTTTTTAAATGTTTCCACGAGTGTTCATTACACTTGTAATGTGGCGGAATCAAGGGAAATAGTAAATTTGTTTCAAATTTTTACATTTTCTTGCTAGAAATTGCTACAAAAGCTGTCGGATTTTCTTTATGGGAGCAGTGGCGGCTCGCCCACTACAGCAAGTACAGCCGGGCTGCACCTAAATTCATTAGTGTATTTTAAAACTAAAATCAGATATTTTTCTAATTTTCTTAAATGAAGATTATAATTGAAAATGGAATTTCTACGGTAGTAAACAAAATCTCCGATAAATAGCAAGCATGTTACCATAATGCACAATTCAGGAGGGAAAAAACTCAATTCAATCAAACTGCAGCTAAAAAGCGAAATTCGAAATCGGCTGCATCGTTGCCATGGCAACCTCTACGTAGTATGGAGATTCCCCCCATGCTAATGCACTGATGCATTTGTGGCAGGTACAGCCGAAATGGATTTTCTTGTTTTAGCTGCACTTGAGGTTCGATATGCTGATTGGTTCATGGATAAAACGAGAACTTACGAGAATATCTCACAACGGAAATGGTTTTCGTGATACATTTACTGTGTGCTGTTGTTTCAGGACGTGGTCCTGCTGTTGTTTCAGGACGTGGTCCTGCTGTTGTTTCGTTATGTAAGTTAATATTAAAATTGACCGATTTGCAGGTTTAAAAGAAAGCAGGATTGCTTTAATTTTCGAAAAATAAGTAAGTGCTTTCTATTTTTTTCGCATGTTATCATTTTGTAAAAATTGAAAGGAAACTTTGATTTGAGTAGTGAATAATAAAGCATTTCCGTTCATGTATGGTTTTTGGAAAATAAGGGATGGGGTGGGGGGGGGGGGGGGGGATTCACATGAATTCGGCTGCACTAACATTTTGGACCACGGGCCGCCACTGTATGGGAGTCTGTTTAGTCTTATTTAAGGAGGGGGGGGGGGGGGGGTTAAAATAATGTCACTGTTTTCTATATCAATTTTACTCTCATTTATTAACCCAATGGTAAAAGTAATAATTCAAAATGATATCTGAAATTGCACAAATAACAGTAGTAGCTGCATTTTTAAGAGAAGCAAATTTATTGCCTTATTTGAATATTTACACAATTTAAATGTTTAACTAAATATAAATTACCTTTAGGAATTTTGTTTCAATAAAGTGTATCTGTATTAAAATGTTGAATTTGCAGTATGTTCAAATAAGTATGTAAATGTGACATAAATATTAAATATTTTTTTTTAATACTTAAATTTTCAATATCAGTCCTGCGAAAAGTCAGACAGCACAAACAGACATATGATTTTGATGTCTGTTTACTTTTTGCAAATGAACATTTTGTATACATTGTTATTTGTTGTATGGAATGATAGTTTTCCGTATTTGCAAATGAACATTTTGTATACATTGTTATTTGTTGTATGAAATGATAGTTTTCCGTACTTTGAAAGATTTTTTTCTGGGGCGGCAAAAATGTACATAATGCTGTATGTGGCAGACAATTTGTCATAGCCAATAAAACGTAAAATGACCCAACTCTCTATCTTTTTGAATACTAGATAGCGATGTCACACAATTAGACTACTTATACTTCACCATTATCCCATCAAGTTATAATTAGAATTGAATGAACCTCAGTAGGTGCATTTTTATGTGAAGTGATCTTATCATCTTCCGAAAATACTTTGTATTTCAAGAATTTAGTTTTTAATCTAGCTTTCAATGTTTAAAAATTTATTTTCGATAATGTACGATCAAATCTAAATGAATGTGTGTCATAATATACGTTGCATATAAATGAAAGTGTGTAAATATATTATATACGTAATTACTTCCTCTTAGTGATTTTCTTTTTGTTTATTTAGGGTTTTCCAACAACTTTGATGCAGATTGGCAGTCTTGGGACATCTGATTCAGCACCCCACTCTCCACATTCCATACCATACTCAAAGTGAGGACATTGGGACAGTTTTAATGTGCCTCAGCCCCTACTACGCTATAAACATGATCCAGCTCCACACCACAACCAACAGCAAGACATTTTCATCATGATACATTTAACGTTCACCAGTACTTTCTACACAAAATGTTTGGCGGACAACAAGATTCAAACTCGCAATCCTTTAATTATCTTTACTTATTGTACAATGTATTGTAGTATGTTGTTATATAAAGAAAATTTTTAAGAACCCATTTTTTCAAACATTTTATTAGTTTATTTTCTGAAAACAAGCTTAGGGAAGCAATAAAGTTTTATGAATAACATATCCCGACTATTCAATTAAAAAAAATTAAGGAAAAACCTCTCAAAGGAAATTTATTTTGGAATGGTAGGTAGTTGCATTATAACATAAAATATGTTCTCGCCAATTTTTAATACTAAATCGTACAAAATATTTTAAATGTGCAATAAAGTATCTGTGCGACATAAAAATAACGAGTGTAAGTTTATATAACGGTTTTGAAATAAGAACAGCCAATGTCAATTTTATCACTTAAAAAATTAATTATTTTGAATAAATGAAATAGAAACCAATGTCGACAGACTTTTTAAATTAAACAATTTTGTGATTTCCTTAATAGTGCAGCAATACTAATCTTCAAACCTTGAACATTTTTTGTCAAAACTGTCATTATGACATTAATTGTTCTTGTTCCAAGCCATAAATATATATTTGGTTTTATTTCTAGCAGTGGCAGATATAGGATTTGTTAGGTGGTATTTTTTTTTTTTTTATATTTTATAACTTTGTCTACATTACATTTACAAAAAAAAAATTATCTAAATTATATATTTTAATGAATTATAATATTTAAAGCAGGGCTTTGTGCCCACCCACAAATATAAAAACCTGGGTTTAAAAAAAAAAAGCTCAAGCAGGTTCCTTTAAATGTATAAGTTTTCACTTTTTTAAATCGTTTGTTATTTCTTCTTTTAAGTATATATATAACTTTACCTACATAACATATTGTATCATAATTCATATTAGATAAATATATGCCAGTTTAATATTATATCATTATTTTTCCAACAGCGACTTAAAGAAAAATCACTTTCTTTTCAAATAATACTTTAAGTTTTCCAATTTCACCTGCAATATTTGTTTTTAACTGAACAGTATTTTAAAAAGATAAGTATAACAGAACAATCAAATTGCAAGTCCTTTTTGTAATTTATTTAATGATAAAAAGTAATCATTTACCTAACATTTTAACAATGCAACAACAATTATTAAGCAATAGCAAATATATATTGAACACGAAGGTGTAGAGTGCAGCCAGGGATAACTTTGTCTTGTATCCCTTTAATAAATAACTTTTCAAATACAAATAAAATATACAAGTATCAGTATAATTTAAAAAAAACTGCTAATTTATAAATTAAAAAATAGAAAACAACCTATTTTTTATTTTAATTATTTATTTACAATAACAGTTTTCTTTTGAAGTAAAATTTAAACCCATTAGTGTTATTCTGGGTAAAATCAAAGAAAAAGCACACCTGCATAGTTGTTTTTTAAAAATATACACAGGATTTAAACCCTGAATTAAAGTGAATTACTAAATGACAGGGCTGCCAAGTGATTATATTTATTGTTTCATACACACAATTCAAATAGAAATGCCAAAGGAAACACACTGAAATGACAGCATTTAGTTCAATATTCATTCTAGAAGTTATTAAATTCAATGCATGTATTTGGTGAAGACAAATTTTCAAGAAAATAATATTAAAAAATAGAGCTAAGAAAATGCTACGCTGATGATAAATAGCCAATGATTATCAATTGGAAAATCGTAAGCTGGCCTATTAAAAGAGCTGTAGCTTTCATGCGATGTATCAAAATACTGACTGAATCGAAAATAAATAAATAAAGGGGTATGTCGAGAATTGAATACACTATTTAGATAATTGATTAAAGGGATTTAAATTTAAAAATTAGGGTTGAAAAAATAAATTTGCTGTCCTGAAAACATTATACAAGATTGGAAACGTTCACGATCAGGGCGAAACCGAAACTCTCCCCGCGAGAGGTATTCCCTCCTGCACGTGACCTAGACTACTAACGCCACCTAGTGATGAATTGATCCCATTTGCAAAAGAAGTTTTTTTTTAATGGAAAATAGGTTTCAAAAATACTAAATTTTTAATATATGCCCAACTATCAACGGGCATGGTCTGAAATTTGCCTGAGAGTCTTTAGTTAACGACTTATTGATATTTTGAAGGCCACAAGGCCGTGCTGTAAGAATTACGAATTTTGTAACTTTTTAAAGAAAATTGAAATTTTTTAAAAACTTGAAAAAATTTAAATATTTTTTTTTAAAAATCTTTTGTACTAAAAATTATTAAGCAAAATTTTCATTCCAAATGAGTCTGCAGATTTGAAAAATAACATTCATTTTGCCCGTGGCGACCTTTTGAAATCCGAAAAAATCGGGTACGCATACGGTAAATGGGCCAATAACGACCGGAAAAAATGATGCCAATGACAAAATTCTTGCTCGAGCATTTAGGGCTAATCCAGACGATTCCGCCCATACCAAATAATATTCCGTACTCCGGATAGCTCGTCCGGAATCTGCAAAAGAATTTTTTTTTAATTGAAAAATAAGTTTTTAAAATACTAATTTTTCATATATGCCAAACTATCAACGGGAATGGCCTGAAATTTGCCTCAGGGTCTTTAGTTAACGACTTATTGATTATTTGCTATTTTGTGATCGTTCAATTGAAAAAAAAAGCTTTTCAAAAGTTAATTTAAAGTACAAAAGTAAATCATATGATCAATTATCTCAGGACCAGTGAGAAGAAAAAGGAATAACTATATATATGCTTGAATAAGGGCTCTTTGTTGCCCTTATTTAAGCCGAGATTTGATGTTAAAAAATGTAAACAATTAAAATTCCTTTTCTAAACATTTTCTTTTAAAAAAACTTACAATATATAAATAATATAAAGTGTGTATTTGTATATTTTTTTCTTATGTTACATTTATTTTGAGCGTATGAACAGCGACTGTTCAGTACTATAGGCTGTATCACTAAAGAAGGCCCCCTAATAAAAATAGTCCCGGAAAATTAAAAATATCAAATATTAATTTCAGTATTTATTTAAAACACAACGTAACAATAACTTTTTGGATAAATTGCTACAAATTGCATTAATAATAATAACAATTTTGTGAAGTATTTGGGGCCCCAAATCAGTCCATGCGTATGAGACCCGAGTCATTTTGTTTTGATGCAGAGAGAGCAGGGGTCGTACTTAAATTATCATCAAACAACATTCAGCAAATTCCGTGAGATGGGAAGGGTTACAGTCACAGCTCAGACGTGGATCCACAAACTAACCCAAATCTCTCAATGTAAATACAACAATTTCTAATTTAGTTGAAACGGATTCTTGGATTTTATTTTATCTATTTGAACTAGATTCAAATTTTTTAATAGAAGTTTCAAAATGGTCAAGTTCTGTATCCTACACCACATCATTTACGAAGTGGCAAGCATTGAATGTTGTCAACGACTGTGCAGAACGAGGGGTCAAGTTAAGTACTGATTTCATAGAATCAGCAAAACCAGTATATCCTGAAGGCCGTCAAACAAGATCGACAAACACAGAGAAATCTGCGAAAATGGCTGAAATTGAATATTTTAAATCGAGTGTACTTGTATGAATTCAATTGATATTAGAAAATTAATAATTTATGATTATATATTTTTTTATTATATCACAAAACAATCTTAATTGTATTATTTTATGAGAAAATATCTTATTTTTTTTTTGCTTATGATGCTTAGTTTTTCAGAATTTCAATTTTTATTGTACATTCCTGGGACAGGTGGACCACATAGCTGTTATTCAATTTTTAATAAATTCTACGTATATAATTTTTTTATCATTTCGAACAAAAATAACATAGGGGCAGACAATTTCCATAATTTTTTTTAAAACATGGGGCGTTTGATGCACCCTAACCCTAGTCCCAGCAGAGTTGGGTAGTCAGGGAATAGTGGTCAGGGGATGGAGATTCCCGATTCAAACGCAAGTGACAGTTTCACTTGTTAACTTCGGTTTCACGCTTGATTCGCTGTTAAATTGTTATTTTAAGTCCGGTGTCGGATGTTTATAGAAGCGGAGATCGATTGTGGTACAATTCATCAACTGAGTGGTAATTGAGGTTAATTAAATTGTTGTGTTATAATAATTCTCCCTATTATTATTTACTCATATTTAAAGTGCGATATATTAAAAAAATATATTTATAAGAATCTTGCTAAAAATTACAAAGAAATTCAGACAATTTAAATATACTTAAAGACAGCTTGAATACAACTTATTTATCTACTACGAAAATTTAAAGTGTCCTAATAAAAATATTAAAACTTTGCGTTTGTTTATATTAATCCACTAATTTTTTAATGTAATGAAATGGACATTTACGTTTTTATAGATAGATTTAGGACATTAAATAACCCTCATAAAAACGATAAGGTAAGTGATAAAAATTTCTAGTTCCTTAAGGGGGTCCGATACCCAAAATTCGCAAAAAAAGTCATTTTTTTTTATATTTAAAAAATAGTATTCAAACTTATCTTAATAACTCACAAAAAACTGCTTCAAAAAATTCCTATTACTTTTTTAGTTATGAATGTTTTAATGATGTGTTCCTATAACATAGTTGTATCATATGTAAACTTTAAAAGCAAATATCTCTGTTCGTGGTTTTGAAATTTAATGAACACTAAAAATGCTAAGGCTTTTTTACTATTATACTTAAAATCATAATTTTTGTGTGTATAGCAAGATAAATATATTTTAAATAGATGTATGCATTCAGATTTCCTATTTTTACCATAATTTGTTTTTTAAAACCACTTAAAATGGAATTTTATTTTTTTTCGTCAATTTTTTTTCCAAAATTTCTAATATATTTTATTTTTTTAAAGTGATGTATCTGAATCAAAATTTGAATGCATACATCTATTTACATATTATTCAGGATCTTAAATAAAAAAAATTGCTTCAAAATATTGAAAAACAAAAAAGGAGTAGGAATTTTAAAATTGTTAAAAAATTTACTAAAATTTTAATTTAAAAATAAATGTGCAATTTAAAAAAAAAATTGAGCGTCTTAAAATGGTTTTTTATGCATATTCAGAAAGAGAAAAAAAAATTGGATTGTACAAGTATAAAAATAAAGAAAAAAATGTCGAAGGTATCGGACCCCCTTAAAGGATGAAAATTCCATATAATTTAAACCTACTGTAAACTATTCCCAAGTAAAATTCTCAAATGGTTTTAAAAACATACGAGTGAAAGTTGTATTTCCAAATTAGAATGTTCGAAATAAATATAAAACTACGAAACTTGAATCCTATATCTTTTCCTCAAAACCCTGGAATATACCGTGCTGCCATCTGTTGTTTGATTTGCGAGTTATGTTTTATGGAACATTAATGCGAACATTTTTATTATCCTGCTTCAGGTTTACATAACACTAAATTTATTGTTATTTACCAAAATAATAAAGAAAACGTGATAAAAAAGTATTAAATAACGAGTTTAATGATAATTTAGCAATTGAATCATAATTTTGAGAGCGGTAGCGTTTTGGATCGAGTCTCTATAAAATTAACTATTAGTGTATCGTGCTGCTATCTGTTGTTAAATTTGCGAGTTATAATCAGTGATTCTTCAGATATACAAGATTTTATCAATTATCTTTTAAATTTGCCCACCAGTGCAACACCAAACAAACACTTGATGCTATGAGGACATTTGAACAATGGCAAATTTAATGTGCGACAGTCCTTCGGTTTTGACAGTCAACAACGATACCTCTGCTCTCACAAGACCTACAACCATTCGAACAAGGAACTTTTTTGACAAGGCCGTCGCGGGTGTTTCGTTCTGAAATACCGACATGTATTAAAGATTATACAAAATAAGCGACTTGACAACTGCTTTCACTGCACGGTGACTTGCATAAATAAAAGCAACAAGTAACGGAATGGTTTACAAGCGGTTGTTCATTTTTCCTGGTCGTACTGAATTTTATTTATCCTTCGTTCGTACAATACGTACGAACGAAAAGTGTATTAGTAATACGAGATACACATTTTGAGATATACAAAAAAAAATTAAAATCAATACAAAAATATTGAAGAGTGGACACGGAGAGCGACCTCAAATTGTATAATTTTTTATTAGACACCAAATATAAGGTTTTCTGAAGAGTTCCGACCATTAAAACATATTTTAAAAAAAATATTTATCGATTCACTATAGAAGTAAAAACTTTAAATGTGGAAACCATTATATTTGACGAATTAGTTCTCGCACACTTGATGTAAGAAGGAATAAGTAATTCTACGTTTAAACAGTCGGGAATAAAAACATTATTTTTAACACAAAATTTCGTTAACAAATTCTAATCCTTAAATAAAATTATCATCTACCAAATTTCATAAATGAAATATTGGAAATAAAATTATAAATAAAAACAATCACGTACATTTTGGTAATCATAAATAATAGATGTGCGTAATGCAAATAGGCAGGCTCCAGAAATGAAAATTCCAAATGACTATGCCAAGTAAAATTCTCAAATGGCTTTAAAAACATATTACGGGAGAAACTTATATTATTTTTTAGTAGAATATTTGAAATAAATATAAAAAGTACAAAACTTTAATCGATATATTTTCCTCAAAACCCAGAATTTCTAAAAAAATTCACTATTGGTCTATATCGTGCTGCCATCTGTTTTTTGATTTGCAAATTATATGTTTTGTACAACATTAAAGCGAAAATTTTTATTATCCTGTCTCAGCTTTACAAAATACTATATATATTATTTATCAAAAAGATAAATAAAACGTGATACAAAGTATTAAATAACGAGTTTAACTTTTTAAACATCTTTTATTTGAAATTCTACTACCACGTTTTGGTAGTCCCTATAAAATTAATTACTGCAGTGTATCGTACTGCCATCTGTTGTTGAATTTGCATGTTATAATTGCAGTGGTTTTTCAGATATACCATATTTGTTCAATTGCCCTTTAAATTTACCCACCAGTGCAGCACCAAACACCCAATTGATGGCATGAGGACAAATTTAATGTGCGGCTAAGTTTTGACGGTCAACAAAGATCCCTCCTACAGCCCTTCGAACAAGGTACTTCTCCCGAAAAGGTCTTCGCGGGTGTTTCGTTCTGAAATACTGAGATAAATACAAAATCGGAGAGTGGGGCACGAAGGGAGACCTCAAAATTGTATATTTAGTTTCTCTTTTCGGCTTTTAAAACACCAAATATAAGATTTTGATAAAGTTCTGACAATTAAAGAATACAAAAAATATATATATTTATCGAATTCACTACAGAAGTAAAAACAAACGAATTTTTTTGGAAACCATACTTTGACGAATTGAACCGTCGGCAATAAAAAGTCGTCCATTGCATTACTTTTAACACAAAATTTCTTGCACAAATTCTAATCCTTAAATAAAATTACCTTTTACCAAATTTCGTTAATGAAATATTGAAAACACAAAATGATAAATAAAAACATTCATGTACATTTTGGTAATCATAAGAACTTTAATATCTTAACCAGTTCTTATTGTATCGTGCTGCCATCTGTTGTTGGATTTACGAGTTACACATTAATGCGAATTTTATTATTATCCTTTATGAAAGTAAGTAAAACGCGATATAAAGTATTAAATAACTAGTTTAATTTTTTAAACATCTCTTAATTGAATGATAATTTAAAGAGCAATATCGAGTTCTGGATCGGACAAGAAACAAACTATGAAAGTAGCTATAAAAATAATAGCTGCACCTTTACATATACACGGATAAGATGCATGTTCTTCTAAAGAAAAGGAAAAGAATGCTACAAAAGTTACAGTAGCATTCTTTTCTTTAAAAGAAAGCACCTCTAATCGATTAAACTGAAAGGTTTTGGAAAAATGGGAGATTTTCCTGCTCATCGTCCTATTGTGGACTTGGCAATTTCCAATTTGTTTTAATCCAAACTATGCCAAAGTTGGTAACTGTACAATAAGTAATGGCGAGATACAAATACCAAGTAACAAAAAATACGCCTTAGTAACATATATTTTTGTTATTGTTTACAGTTTGAACATGGTGTTTGTGAAGTTACTTAGTTACTACAGCAAACTGATAGTTTTAACCGATAACTTATATTAATAAAATTAAGTACTGCGTGCGTAATTTAATTTAAAAAATGGATGTCATTTTTGTCTTATCAGTTACAGAACACGACTTTTGTAGCAGAAGGAAATATTCTTAAAATTAAAGACATTCTTGAGGGAGCGAGTAGCCTCGAGGGTAGAGTATGAATACGGTTCACTTGACAAAAATGTTAAAATGCAGTGAACTTGTGATTAGAGGGTTGCCAGATTCTCTGCGAAGTAACAATACTTATTCCGAACTTACCTTCAATTTCTACGGCTCAAGTGTCGTCCTCGTCATCTGACCATGGTTTAAAGTTACCGAGGCATTCTTCAAGGGTTTTTCTTCAACATTGTCGCTAATAACCTAATGTGCAGCTCTATTGCGACATTAACCAAACCTAAGGGATAATAATCATAAGGAAAGCGTGGAACCATAATCAGCTCCGTTGAATCTGGTCCATGTTCAATTCGAAATCTATATATATAATTTGGGTCCAATTCTTTTCCAGATTGTAGGACAGATAATTCAAACAATTTTGTTCCCCACACAGAACAGGATCTCTTCAAGTCAAAAGGGCGTATGCCACACTTTCTTTGAAATTTAACTTGCCATTATTAATTTTAACACATATGGTCATACCACTTGGCTTAGTTTTAAACCCACCCTTTGAGCCAAGGTAGAAAAATAACATTCTTTTTTATGGCGTCTAGCATAAGGCCAGTCATCCGTTTTAATACGAACGTTTTTCGCCAATAACAGGTAATCCTTTGTTAGGCGATCTTTACTGATACTTTAGCAAGTCCATAAAATTTTGAATCAAATACTTGCAAAAACTTCATTACTCAAAACGATGACATTCGCCCAGTTGACTTGAGTGCGGTTAAATGAAAGACAATGACAACGGCGTTTTTTATTAAGTGGAGGATTTTCTCCCCAACCTTCCTTGAATAATGCATAAGTATGTGAAGTACAGGCATTATTACAAAAAAATTAAGAACTTAATAACCACTAATTACAATAACAAGAAGTAATACAATTATTAAATAAAACATCATTGGGTACATCAAAAACCTACTCCTTGCTAAAAATAGCAGAGTGTTTGGCATCACATATCAACTCGGAACACACAAATCCGAGGCAAAAGAATATTTATTTAATAGACGAATTTTTATTAAATGGCCCCGTGGTGAAGGTTAGACTAGTTTGTGGGATTTCGGGTAAGTTTGTTCGTGTAGACAATAATATCGCTTCCTTAAGTTCGGATTTAGGACGTCGTCCATTGTATAAATTCTAATGAGTCCAAATTAAAAACTATTTAAAAATTGTTAATAATACTTATTATTTTAAATAACTTAATATACGAGTACTCTAAATGCAAAAGCAGTTATATGCACTAAAAGTTTTTTTGAGTGAATCGCGAGTGAATCCTATCTAAAATTATGGATGTTTCAATTAAAAAGTACCTTCTCCGCAATTTCAAAAAATTCTTGGCCGTGAAAGTGTAAATGTATTATCTATTGTGCGGCTTCGGTAAGGAGAATACATATTAATACTGGTTTTAAAGGCCAATTAGAGAACTTCTACAGGGTAGGACCAATGATATTTGACAATTTTAAAATTAGAGCAAATAGCTCAAAACTAAATTAAAAAATATAATTTTTTTTTATCGGTAAATAGTTTCAAATCGGTAAGTAGTTCTAATCAGACCCCGTACAAAACTGATGTCTATTTATGAAGATACTACTTAAAATCCAAAAGTTTGACATGTAAAAATTAATGTTTTCGCTCTAAAAACCAAATCGGATAAGTAGCCCTAATCAGACCCCTTACAATACTGATTAAAGGGTATTAAAATCCAAAATTTGGTAATAAAATACCTCGCCGCAAACCATCCTTGGAAAAAAAAAAAAACTTACATTTTAACTTTCTTATAACTTTTTTTTGCAACTGGAATAAAGATTTAAGTGGTTTTGCAACGGTTTTTGTTCAAGATAAATTCGCTATATCCACGTCCCAACCACTCAGAAATTCTGGTTGCTGGATATAACTGCTTTTGCATCTGTATAAAGTTTGATTAACGTAGATACAGCTACTTTTGCTTCTGGGTGACTTCTTTTTAATTATTAAAGAATTGAATCTTGCTCATTTATTATATTTTAACATTGAAGCCAAAGTTATAAAGGACTTATTGATACAAAATTTTTCATTTTTCGAATAATATAACTTGGATATAATTGCTTTTACATTTTGCTACTCATATAAAGTGACATTGAAAAACATGCAAGGATTTATAAGAAATATCAAAACAAATATTACTTTTCCTTTGACAAAAACTCGCTTGCAACTACTCCAAAACTAAATTCTGGCCACATTCCTTTTCCCACATATTCTACAGTAGAAAGTGGTCACATGACGCTTAACCTAAATTGCTTTTACAGGACTGTGGGGCGTTAAAATCTGTGACCCAATATAAAACAACTCGTTTTCACCTACTACGGCTAAAGAATCGCCCACATATTAAAGCACCACGCTAAAGAATTCTTCTTTTAAAAGAACATGAACGGGATGTAAATATCAAACATGTTCCTCGAGTACATGGATTTAAAGTCTGGAACCCAGAGAAGTATGCGAGTATATACTTATTATATCGACACCAATGCTTCATGGCAGCCACGGGAAAAAACTGCGGCAACAATAAAACTACCTTAGAAGCTAAATATTTGGCCTCGGAGTGTTCTTCTGCGAAAAAGAGTTAAAAAATGTCGACAAAACAACTTCTTGTCTAAAATTGGTTAAGTGTTCACACGAAGCTTTTCGGAACACTCCTCTTCTTCCTGTTTGCAGTTTTTTCCTCCATACAGGGCAACGGACTTTATCTTCGTCAGATACAACAAATATATCAGAAATGGACGTCCGCATCACTCGAGAGCGAGGAAGCTGGTATTCTTCGTCTGAAATACACACAAAATTACAACAATTAAAAGTAATCCGACATGCAGTATCGTTATTTTGTGTAATGAACTTCGCCACCATATCAAGAAGTGTCACACTCGATTACGATTCTTATACACAGACACGTAGGTATAGATTTATCATTGTGTGTGGGGGGAGGGGGGGGGGGGGTTAGTGACTGAGCAACGGATTTCTTTCAGTACCTTTTTTCCCTTCCCCCCACGTAAGAGGTAATCCTCCACCCCCTTCCTCAAATCAACAAAATACACCTCCTCCCGTCCACCATTTTTTTTTTCTTCAAAAAAATTATTAATTTTCATTCAAACACACAGGCACACGTTGGCTGATAAATATCATTGTCATTAACTATGTTTAACAGTTATCATTGTCATTAATTATGTTTAACAGTTATCATTGTCATTAATTACGTTTAACAGTTTTCAATAACTATTTTTAAAATAAGTAAATCACTCACTTATTATGAAATAAATTTAGAGAATAAATTTTGAAAATCATTATAATTATATCGTTTCCATAGAATTTTTTTGGAACATTGTTTATTTTTTTTTAAATATTATTTTCGCCTATTTGGCGATTTTTTCTCTTTGTCGCAAAATGGTAGGCAATGGAACACTACGATGTTATGTTAGACTTAGTTTGAGATAAATATGATCTCCCTTTTGAAAACTATTTTTCGGGGTAGGACTCCCAAAAATAGTTTACAAAAGCCTTCAAAAACATGTTATGAACTAAACGTAACATGACGACATCGTGTTTCTGTCTGGGGGTAATAAATGCCCACGTACTCACAGGGATTCAGATATTCTCCCCATACTATTCTATCACGCCCACACCCCTTATGGCGAAGCCTTTGCCCACAACCCTCCGATACTGAGCTCGTTCCTCTTCCGACCACACCACGTAGGCCCCACTTGATGACAAGTAACATATTGGTATCCGGACATTTCGTTTTGAAAAGTATTTGACTTCACCTTTTAATAAATATCGGAACGTTTATTTTTCTTCGAAAAAAAATTACACTAAATGTAATGAAAATTTTATTATTTCTTGGAAGGATTTTTTATGAAAAGTAAAAAAACGTAACACTTAACTAAACCCATTTTCATGAGGTTATCCTAATTAATATAGCAACCATAGTCCATCTTCTGTTCTCAAGGCCCTTTCGAATGCACACGTGGCTTAATTGCCCTCAACATCAGAACAGGCACGTTGCGGCGGGGGGGTTTGGGGTGGGGGGGAGTCCGAACCCCCCAATAATTTGGAAACCCTAAAAGTTGGGAATTTCAAGGTCTAAAAATACCCGAGTTGGGAAAATTTATGTCTGAAGAAAATTAATATATTTAACAAATGAAAGCGAAAAGGGGGGAATATATGTAAAAGGGGAGGGGGGGGAAGGGGTTAAACTCCTTCCATTGAACGCCAAGCGAAAAAAAATTTAAACAGAATGTATTATCGTTTCTTTAAAAAAAATTCCCACATTTTAAATATATAATACATTATTTATCTAAAATGAGGAAAACGTCTTCACATTTTTAGAGAGACTGCTACTAATATAATTCAATCCATTATCGCCCAAAAAAATGCTGGCATCTGCTAATTCTGTTTTTATTTTCGGAAAAACGAACAGCATATATTTATATAAAAATTCAACTGTATGACCTTCAATTCTAAAAATAGATCAGAACCCCTTCTGTTATTTTTCGTCCTGTGTCGATGGAACTTTTTATATTAAAATGTAGTATTGCGTAACATATAGACGCCGAACGTCTGAGTATTTTCGACATTAAATCATGTTTTATTACTTTTTGTGGTTTGGGTGTTTGTTCCGGTCGTCAGGCAGTCGCGCCGGGAATGTTTGGGTGGGCGGAGGGGGATGGGACGAGGGACCCCCAATAATCTGGAAACCTTAAAAGTTGGTAATTTCGAGTTTTAAAAATCCCTGATTTGGGAAAATTTAAGCCCAAAGAAATTAAATATTATTATCAAATGAAAGCCAGGGAAGATTACAAATTGTCCAACTTGTGAGATTAAACTTAAATTAGACCCTCTGGATGTCGCACTAGAGCTGCATATTGGGCTATTGGTGACGGTTCGGGGCCCATCTCGAAGGAAAGACCCGGAGACAATGCCTCGTATTTTTGAATCATGGCCAGATAACGAGGACAACACCCGAGGCATTTGGCGCCGTAAGTTAGGAAATTTCCTTAAAAAAGTTGTATCTTTAAGAAGTATTTCAAATGACGCATTTGTTTATTAAATTAGTAAAACTTTTTCCGATTGTTTACGTATTTTATTGGATATCATTATTATTTATAAAGAACGTGTCCTCATGTTTAGAAAAATACCCAATTTGAGTTTATATTGCAGACTTACTTATTAAATTTGTCCACTGCCATTTAAAATGCACATTACTCGTCGTTTATATTTATTGACGGAGGCCGACGTCATCTAAATTATATTATTTTACCGGCCAAAGAGTTCGTTTATCTGCGGTGTAATCTCCGTCCCACTTCAGACACCTTTTTAAATATTTGTTAAATTTAATATGATTGTGAAATTTGTAACCAAAATCTTAATAAAAACTGTTTAATAACTTTCACATCTTATGAATTACCAAGGGACTTCTCTCTACTAAGCCATGATTCCTTCTCTGCCTAAAAAATTTCAGTATTCTACAATGAATAAAGAATAAGTTAAAAGTCAAATCCGTTTTGAGTGTTTGTTCTTTATCAAAGTTATATTATATGCTTTAACTCATTTAAACAATTTTTAAATACTTTGAATTTAATTTAATATTTATAATAAGATAAATTTAGTTATTCAATCTTTTAAAACTTTGAATTAAAATGACCTTTACAATTTAAATTGAATTTATAGAAGTTAATATTTATTGGTCAAAAGTAAAGAAATTCCTTTGAATGGGTTGCACAATGCCGAATCTTCGAATCCAACTCGTTAGACCACGTTGCCTTTATATTATTCTTTACCAGTTTTGGTCAACTATAACGCTTATCTTTAAATTGTCATAACTATACATTTTTTAACTAATTTATTTCATAATTAGGGTGATTTACTAATTTTTAAAATAGTTATTTACAATTATTAAAAGTAGCTGTGGTGTTGCTCTTATAAGTCAACTAACCCCTCACATGTAATATTTCCAATTATTGAATCAATGCTTTTTTATTTTGCAAAGCAAATGCTTTCCGACCCCCCCCCCCCCCCCCCCCCCCCCCCCCCCATGCATCCTGTCGAGGGATTGCAATGATTGGTCATTACGTAACATATGCTATTTTTTTTTTTTTTAATCCCTGGGGATTGAATATTTCTGCTATACTTTTCTTCTATTTTTTTGTTGTTGTTGAGTAACTGGCGTCTTATTGTCCAAGCTTTCCCCAGTATTTTATTTTGTTTCAAAGAGACTGATTTGAATATCAGAGATTAATTTGTTAATAGGTATCAGTGTTTTTACTATGCAAAGCTCTCTCTTGTGAATTTTAAGGTAAATTTCTTTTTTACGAGTATTGGAATATTCATGTATTTACGTTGTTGCCAATTTTTCTACTCAGATACCCCTAAATTGTGTTAAATGTGGATTAGTTCGTCGCCATGGGTTAATCGCATTGAAGATGTTTTTAAAAGTTCATTGACTATTTATTGTATCTCCGACACATTTTTGATTAAAAATGATTAAATGTACCGGTCGATAATCACATGTTTACATATAACAAATGTGAAAATAGAAACCTGATACATCCACGCTCCACTCTATTTTTAAGTTTGGCATCTACTTTCATATTTTTTCATTTTTTTCACAATCATATTTTTAATGTTATTAAGGTCCGGTACTCACTTTATTATTAATCTTGAAACATTTTTCTGTTTCTTATTAATTGACATTTAATATAATTGTAATTAACTTTTACTGTATTTATATATAGCTATATTCTGCATTTGATCCACACAGTTTTCACATTTTTTTAGTTAAGAGTTAAATTTCATTTAAATATAATTTATATAGGCTTTTGCATTAAATTCTTAATTAATGTAAAGTTTTCTATCAAGAAAATTACAAATTATCTACACACATGAATTATTTTCAAATAAAGTATTCTGCAATATATGAAATAAATTAAAGCAATATAAAAACATGTATCGTAGTTTACTATAGTTTATTTTAAGCCTTTAATCATTAATTAAATTCTTAATCTATAAAAAAAGACGAAAAATGTCGGTCAGTTGGAATTGGAAATTTCATATCTTTAAGTTGGGAAATTCCTTGTTTCAGCCCCCCCCCCCCCCCCCCCAAAAAAAAATTGCTTGTGACGGCCCTGCATCCGAAGTGAATCTGCTGAAAGTGCTCATTCCAGATGGGCGTGATTCAAATCCCCATTCCTTCTTTCTTTTTGTATTGACTACGAAATTGTTTATACTTTCTGATTTAGAGACTGGAGATCAAATCACCATTAAATGCGACATCGTTATTTTTATGCCCACGCAATAGGGTGGGTCGGAAAAAAAATAAGATTTTTTCGTTCAACTACAAATCTGTTGGAAATCTTCAGGTCCAGAATCATCGATCATAGAAATTGACAAAATTGAAAAAAATTCGTAATTTTTTTTAATTAATTAAAATTCTACGATCGACACGCTATAGTTTATTAAATCATAAAAAAAAGCGTAATAACAATTTAACTTTAAAAAATATATATAACTTCAGTCGGTTCATAATAACGGTTTTACGGAAAAAAAAAATTACGAAAACTGTTTAATTTCTGTAAACTTTGACGACCGGAAAATGTCAACCGATGTTACTTTTTTTACGTCGTTTTTCATAACTTTTCCGCACTATATGGATTCGAAAAAAAAAATCTTGAATTTATTTTCGCCCCACCCTACAACACAGCATAAAATATCATGATAACAGCACACAGCCCTAGTGCTCTTATGATAATATTTTTTATACGACATCTGAGGCACAACGGATAGACACGCAATGCGGACAAAAGGGGAAAAGCAAAGACGTCGAAAAAATTATTTGATTGTTACTTTAAAAGGTCTCCAAAATAAATATCGAATCGATGCCTGACAAAAATAACTTTTTAACGCTTTAACTGCCGCCACGAAATACAATGATACTAGACATCGACGCTTGCCTATCTATTATCTATATACAGTGGCTCCCAAAAGTGTTCGTACACTTTAAAACTATGCACAAAAAGCGATGTAGTCTGGAATTGAATTCGAATTATTAAGTCCAATATTATTTCACATCATCTCCATGTTATTCTAAATAAAACCTAATATATATTCTTTAAATATTGAACTATTTTCTTTTTATAAAAATGAAAATGCAAGACACAGAAAAAAAACGCCACAAAAGTGATCGTACACCAAAACATTTTCGAATAAATTCATAAATAAAATTATCGTCTGTCGCTTTTTTTTTTATTTTGGCATTGTGGTGACATTTAATATTCATCGGGCTTTAAATTTTGCTTGCTTGCTTCATAATATTCTATTTATTATTTAAAAATGGACCGTAGTCGTAAGGAAACAAAGAATAGCAATCGAATATTGATAATTTTTCATCATAATAGTAGTAAATCAGCTCAGAGTATCGCTAAATTAATAAATTTATCCCATTCTACGTGCTGTATGTGATAAAAAGCTTTAAAGAAGAACATCGGATAAAAAAAAAGGTAAGAAATTGTCGGACGGCAACGTGATCAGACATTTATAGTTAGAAAATTTGTAAAAAATCCTCGTTTGTGTGTTGCACAAATATATACAGAATTTACTGAAACATGTTCTCCTTCAATTTCAATCGAAATTGTCAACAAGTTCAATCAGCTGGTTTACATTAGCGTTCTGCCCAAAGAAATTTTTTTGTTAGTGCGAAAATTAGAAAGCTTGGGCTTTCCTTTGCAAATACAACGATTTTAACTTTTTATAATGGTAACCTTAGAATTTAGAACTTGAGTCGTGTTTGGCGCAGTATGGCCAAAACTGGCCCTTGTGCCATTAAAAATCAACCAACCAAACCAAACCTTCGCAAATACCAAGAACTTAGTCGGAACAGTAAAGCATGCTTTGGAGGTGTCCTTGTGCAAATTAGCATCAGGACTAGGTAATTTGATATTTAATTATAGCATAATGGATCAGTATGTTTATTTAAATATTTTAACACACAATTTTAATTTATAAGCTAAAAATTTGGTTATTGGAATTAATTTTGTTTCTTATCAACGTAACAATCCTTAGCACATGTTTTTTCAACCAACCTATACATTGATTAATTTGTTTTAGGTCAAAATAGTAAGTGACGAATACACTACAACGCCGTTGGACCAACATCTAGTGCGACCATTTCATCAACCACTGGATAGTTTGGTTTGATTAAAATAACGTCGCACTAGAGCTGCATATTGGGCTATTGACGACGGTTCGGGGCCTATCTAGAAGGAAAGACCCGGGAACAATGCCTTGTATATTTGAACCATGTTAAGATGACGAGGACAACACGTGAGCTGGCACCTGACGCAACCTCAATAGGCGTCAGGACATTGGATCCCAATCAAATTTAACGTGCACCAGTTCGTGTAAACGCCGAAGAAATTGGAGGCAAGTTCGAACGACGTATCGTTACTTCGCAGTGATTCTGGCAATCTTCCGATCATAAATTCACTGCATTTTAACATTTTTGTCAAGTCTCTGGTTGCAGCCATATTCGAACTCGCTACCCTCTGATTGCTAGCCAACGAAGGTACCTCGATGCTACGGGCCCCACCGACATAGAAAGAAACGGCAACCTTCCGATCACGAGCTTGCTGCACTGTCAAACTCTATATTCGAAACACAAACTACCAATCATGAGTCGAATACTCTTATCCACCGTTGGACCAACCTCTAGTGCGACCATTTCATAAACTACTGGATATATCCCAAACCGTCACAAATAGCACATTTTGTTGCTTTCGAGTGATATTAATCCTTGGTTAGTCGTTAAAGTTGCATTAGAGCAGCAGAGAGGGCAATTGGCTTCTGTTCGGGGTATGTCTTGAAGGATAAACTCGGGAACACTGCCTCGTATTTTGGAACCATGGTCAGGTTTGGTTAGGTTAAATAAGACTAGCACTGGTTAGGTTAAATACGCACTAGAGCTGCACATTGGGCTATTGTTGACGGTTGGGGCGCATCTTGCAGGAAATGCTCGGAAACAATGCCTCGTATTTATGAACTACGGTCAGATGTCGATTGGTTTGGTTAATTAACGTCGCACTAGAGCTGCACAGTGGGCTATTGGCGACGGTTCGGGGTCTATCTCGAAGGAAAGACCCGGGAACACATACACATTCACACACATATTCATACCTGCACCTCGTTATTTTAGAACCATGGTCAGATGACGAGGAAACACCTGAACTGTCACCCAACGCTTTCAACAGACGTCGGGACTTTGGGCCCCGATCAGATTTATCGTGCACCAGTCCCGTATACACGCCGTTAATTTTTGCAGATATTCTGGACGACTTTTCTTGTATTTTGTAGCAAAGCTGGCAATCCTCCGATCACAAGATCACTACTTTTTACTTTTTTTTTGTCAAGTCCATCACCTGGCATCGAACCGGGAACCTTCGTATTCCTAGCTGACGCCCTTAACCGCTCGACCACGGTCAGATGTCGAAGGCAACACCTGAGCTGGCAAACCGACGCAGCCTCAATAGGCGTCTCGACATTGGAACATGATTAGATTTAACGTGCGCCTGTCTCATATTCAGACCGATGGAGATTGGGATAATTTCAGACGACTTTTGTAATTGTGAAACGGAATCTGGCATTCTTCTGATCACGAGATCACTACGTCTTTTCGTTGGTCAAGTCATCAGGCCAATTTTATAGTTGGTTAAATAACGTCGCACTAGGGCTACACAGTAGGTTATTGGCAACGGTTCGGGATCTATCCAGTAGTTGATTAACTCGTCGCACAAGAAGTTGGTCCAATGTGTGGTAGAGTATTCGACTCAAGATCAAAAGTTTCTGTGTTCGAATATAGTATTAGACAATGCAGCAAGATCGTGATCGGAAAGCTGTTGTTTATTTCTATGTCGATTAAAAAAGAAACCATCATCGATGTATCGGTTGGTTGAGAAAACGTCGCACTAGAGCTGCGGTTCGAGGTCTATGTTGACGGAAAGACTCGGGAACACTGCCTCGTATTTTTGAACCGTAGTAGCGCGATGTCAATTAACCCTTTGAGTACTGAATTAATGAAAATTTTTATGCCCATGGGACGGACTTGGTTTTTATTAATTAACGTCGAACTAGAGCTGTACAATGGGCTATTGGCGACGTTTCGGGGCCTATCTCGAAGGAAAGACCCGGGAACGATGCTTCGTATTTTTGAACCATGGTCAGATGACGAGGAAACACCTGAACTGGCACCCCAACGCCTTCAATAGACGTCGGGACTTTGGACCCCGATCAGATTTTTCGTGCACCAGTCCCGTATACACGCCGTTAATTTTTGCGGATGTTCTGGACGACTTTTCTAGTATTTTGTATCGAAGATGGGTACCCTCCGATCACAAGATCACTACTTTTTCCTTTTCTTTGTCAAGTCCATCGCATGGCATCGAACCGAGAATCTTCGGATTCCCAGCTGACGCCTTTAACCGCTCGGCCACGGAGGCCTTGGGACAGATTTGGTGAGGTTAAAACGATCCCATTCTTGACCGACCCTACAACAAATTGTTTGCGATCAACGGCCACTGGCGGGGGTGCCGCAAACATTAACGCCTGCTTCTTAAATTCAGATGACAAGTCAGACTCGTCCACCGTAACTTCGCCCAAGTAAGCAGATGACGAGTCTCACTCGTCAAATGTACCCAAAGGGTTAACCAATAAATCGGAACTTATTTTTTGTTTGAACCACTGCACGCTTGACGAGTGTGTGTTTAAATTAAAGATAAAAACAAATTCTACTATTTTATCACACACAACACCACGCCCCAACAACACACACACTCTTCGAATTCTTAAGAAAAAAAAATCCTGGGTATACGTCTTTGGTAGCAAAGGCATTTATTTGACAATGGATTTAGAAAATGAGTCGAAAACAAAATTTGTAAATTATAGTTTAAGGGATATAAATTTGTATTAAACGATTCCTAGGGGCAGGGCCAAAAAAATAGCATTTTATTTCTTAAAATAAATATTTAAGCCGATAAACCACAAATTTTAAAAACGTGGTAGCAGAAACTATGATATGTATAAATATTCAATTGCTTTATGCTCAACTTAGGTTATCCCCGAGTATAGTCGGAATAACTTGTTTATATTACTTCTCTTAGCTGGGGTTATAGACCAGTAGAGATAGGATTTTGGCTTGCAAAAAATGGAGTAGTTTTGATTTTCGGGTATGTTGTATGTATCGACCCCCTCGTGAAATATCCAAGTTTTCGACCTCCCACCCCTTGTGCGTTTTCCGCCATCTTGAAAAAACTGCTAAAAAAAGGCACTTTTTAAAGTTTTTCCTCGATAACTCTCTTCGAGTACATTTTTGGTTAAAAGTCACAATTACAATTTTAAAGAGGATTAAATTTCCTACAAATTTCATGTATAACATATTGCAAAATTCTGAACATGTACTGAGATATAGGGCCGTAAAAATCTATATAAATTTCAAAAAAATGAAAAAAATCAAATATGTCGTTAGTTTTACTTGAATAACTTTTTTCTGTGCAGCTTAGCGTAAAATGAATAATAACCAATCTTGTAGAGGATAAAATTTACTACAAGATCCATACAAAATATTTGTAATTACTATGAACAGATGCCAAGAAATGTTGAAATAAAAATGTTGGTGAAAGTTGGCTGTAAACTGCAAATATCACCCTTTGTTGAAATTAGTATACCTGAAAGTAATATCTTTAATCTATTATGTATGTAATATATACATGTAGTTTACTTATGTAGTACATGAACTTGCATGCAATACATGAGATTTATGTTAAATTTAGGAGAATACAAAAACTTTACAATGAAAAACACAAATTTTTAAAGCATTTACAAATACCTATATTTAAACTTAATCATCTTAACTTTTGTTTTAATGATATATACAAAATCTCAAATTAAAAATCCATCATAAAGTTTTGTTGTTTTAGCACAGGTGTGCTTGATGTATATAGTTCATTACTTCAACCAATAGGCAGTAGATCGTCAAACTCGTCTTCCATGTTCAATTCAACCTCTGGTGCATTACTGCTGGACTGGAATCCACAATGAAGACATACTACGGAGCATCGAAGCCCAGCTTTTTTTGCAGCTGCATTTGTTACCACAAGTCTTTTTGCATTGGCACGAAATCATGTTAAGCAATGCCTGTGGAGCTGGTTCTTTATTCATTGGGACTGGAGTTAGGCCACCAATATCCTTCTTCCAGCCCCATTTGAGAGCGTCTTTTTCATACCCCATCCAGGTTTGAACTTAGAGATAAGTTCTACATGCATGATATTGAACTGCATCCTTAGTTGGATGTAGTCAAGCCAAATTGAATTTTGTGTTTATAGCAGCTTTAGAAAAGCGAAGATACCGCAACTCATCTATAGAAGTGTTTAGTTCACCGCCAAAAAGGGCCACAAGGAAAGTTTCAGTGGCTTCCGTGATGTTTTCTTTTTCTGCAACTGGATCTTTGAAAATGGTAATACTTTCATTGTGGAATACATCACTTTCTACACTTTCTAATGTGGTACAAAACTTTATTTTCCCCTGCCCAAATAGAGCGGAGATTGTATCGCAGCCACTTATCGCATGTAGAAAAATAATGTTTTCCACGATATTTTTATATATTTTGGAGTACAATGCATCTGCCATGTTGCTCCTACCAGATTTGCAAAAGAACACATTGTCTGGTGCTAAACCCGTGACCAATACTAAAAGGTCAATGTATTCACCAATAACTACAATGCATAATAACCAATAACTCGTATGCATCTGGGATCACAGAGCTGCTAGGAGTAACAGAAATGATCACTCCCATTGCATGAAATGTACCATCTCCATTCAGAGTGTTAACGTTGAAATCAGCTTTATCAAAAATGAATTGGCAGAATGCATTTTTCTTGAGGGTTGCGTCCGCATGAAGTACAGCAGATAGCTCAAATATAAAAACTTCATCATAAGAAAATCCCAAGGATGATAATAAGATGAAGTCGTGATCCAAATTTCTTGTACAAATAAGTACCTACTCCAGAGAGAAGGGATGACAAAAATGACCGTGATCTTACTGCGGCTATCACTGAATGTGACAATGTCACATTCAGTCCATCCAGCTGTCCTTTCTTGTCTTTCATAATCACACTTTCCCTGAAATAAAGTAAAGAAGGTGGTATCACAGACTTCACATCCTGAAGGAAGTCAACTGAAGGTGTATACACATTATTGTCATAAACGTGAGAACGAATGTCTTCTGCGATGACGTAAGCTGCAACCTGAAGGATACAAAAACGTTCTTCTTCCAAGTTTTTTTTCCTTTCGCCGTACCAGTTATCACTGAGAATTTTGTAACTAGTCTTTATGAAACATATCACTGATGTATGGGGATGTGAGTCAGCAATCAATACATCATCTCCATATTGTTTCCGAAGCCTCGCTTTTATAATTCTCATATCTGGACGAAACTCTCCTTCAATCTGATTAACCAAGTCTTCAAATGAAAACTAGCACCAGTAGAATCGGGTAGAGTGAAAATGCGTCGAAGTATTTTAATGCGCCCATTGGTTCCCACATGCATTGACAATACTCAAAATTGATTCTTTCATGGACAGTTTTCCACACAAAAACACTTTATCACGTCTATCCAAAGTGTATTTTTTCTGCTTCTCCTCGAAATCCTTAGGTAATTCGTTTCCACAGAGGAAGGAGTGATGTTTGAAAGTGAAAACACATTCATTCACCGATCGCTACGGGATGGTCCAGGCGCAGTCTAAGAAGCTGCCCTTCGGAGGTAAGCTGCAATCAGTTTGTCATTATTAGTTCTTTTGGCATGAAGTATGAACCCTGACTTCGTTCACATTATTCAGAAAAGCAGAATGAGTTGAAAGTTTACGCTTTACACTGGACTCACGTAATTCGCCTAGCTCTTTCACTACGAACGTTTCACCTTCACTCAAACTTTCAGCACAGATAAAGCACACAGTTCCATGTAAACTCGACATTTTGAACAAAAGAGCACACAATACAGAGCTTAAAAACAAAAAAACGAGCAAACACAACAGAACGAGAACCGAAACTCTTACAACTGGAAATATGCAAGAGAATAAAGGGAAAGTACGTGCGTCATTGTTATTGTTATTTCAACATTTCTTGTCATCTATTGGTAGTAATTACAAATATTTTGTATGGATCTTGTAGGACATTTAATCCTCTACAAAATTCGTTATTATGCATTTTATGCTAAACTGCACAAAAAAAAAGTTATTCAAGTAAAACTAACGACATATCTGACTTTTTTCATTTTTTTGAAATTTTTATAGATTTTCACGGCCCTATATCTCGGTACATGTTCAGAATTTTCCAATATGTTATACATGAAATTTATAGGAAATTTAATGTTCTTTAAAATTGTAATTGTGACTTTTAACCTAAAATGTACTTGAAGAGAGTTATTGAGGAAAAACTTTAAAAAGTGCCTTTTTTTAGCGGTTTTTTCAAGATGGCGGAAAACGCACAAGGGGTGGGAGGTCGAAAACTTGGATTTTTCACGAGGGGGTCGATACATACAACATACCCGAAATTCAAAACTACTCCATTTTTTGCAAGCCAACCTCTTTTTTTGAGCTATTTCTACTGGGCTATTATTGTCGGCAACCAATCCCTATTCTCCTACAGTCCACAGAAATGACGTTTAATATAAATCCTTCATGCTCAGATACAGGCACGTAAGATTTTTAATTTTTTTTATTAGTTTAAAATTTTAGAAGTTTTCTTAGGAGAAGATTCATTGCAAATAATAATAATTTATAACTTTAAAAAGTCACTTACCGGAAAGTTCTAATTAGATCCCTGTCATCGTCCCGCATTGGAGATGAATCACGGGCAATAATTCTTGTTGCAAAAGTCATGTCAATCTGCAATAAAAATGAGGAAAGTTTTTTTATCGCAGTTTTTGGAAGTATATTTAGTTAACTATACTAACAACATTATAGGGGGGGGGGGGGGGGTACGAGAGCGGATGGTGTGCTTGTCCGTTTAATTGTTTTGTTAAAATTCGTTAAAATTTAGTTTTTGCCTAGACGAAGTTTTTAAAGTCGATGTTTTTTTCGTTATTCTTTATTTTCTAAGTATACTGAATCCTGCATCACCAGGCTTTTGTAGCTTTATAATTCGAAACGTGTGTGTAGTCGCAGGTTTAAGGTAGTTCTTGGGGGGGGGGGGGGGGGGGGGGGGGAGGCAAATACCTTTTCATATACAAATTCCAATCTTTGGAAGTTGATTCCGAAGGGGCGATACGTTTTTTGGTTGAATATAATAGTTTAATCTTATAGAAAATTCGAAGGCGAAATTAGTGATGCAATTAATTAAATTGAAATTTCAGAAATTTTGAACGAAACCCGCTGCTCTACTCAAACGCCACTGTTCTATGGATTAGATGGACTTTTTGTAAAAATAGTGTTCATTGTTTTAAAAAAATCTTAGCTAAAAACAATCAATTCAAGCGCGGATCCAGGTGGGGGGTAAAGGGGAAATTACCCCCCCCCCCCCCCCCCTCCCCTAACATCTAAAATTATAGTTTTAAAAGTCACCTTAGGCAATGAAAAATTTTAAACTAAAATTTTTTTTTCGAATCGTGATGTATATGCATTGCTTAATCTTTTTAAAACTTCCCAATACTCCCCTTGTCCCACTTCTCCCGACGCCTTTCCTACCAAAGACGAAAAGACGCAGGAATGAAAGAGTGTTCTCAAGTCACATCACTGTTCTTACCAAAGCTGCGAGCATGAACATTTTCTTGGAATGTCACCCGTGAGCCTCCTCATTTCTTTGTTAGCGACAGACACAACCCATAAAAAACTGGAAACTTTGCCCTAGACATTGATCTTGAGGATTAATCGGGAGAAACTTGTTGCAACTCACACGTGGATAATGTACCTTCAGCAACCGGCGGGCCGTAATCACAAAAGAATGGGAGGAGGAGGTTACCCTTTTCAGGCTGGGGGAGGGGCGTGAAAACGACTGTCACATATTTAGTTTAGGTCCAGGCAGTGGCGGCGATTGGGTGCTGAAAGTGGGGGGGGGCAAGATAAAGGGGAAACAAGAAGTCCCCCAAATGGGAGAGGGGGGGGACGACTAAAAAAAAATTCGCTATTACATTGTTATAAAAAAGCTATGGTATTGCACACTTGTATTTACTCACTATTTTCTGTTATTTGAAGTATACCAACTTAAATTACACAGTAAAAAAATGTAATAACAAATTTTAAAAAATAGAAGTTTTCATACCATAAAGCTGATTTGAGACGAGTCAAAAGCTTTCTCTTTTCGTTATTCTGACTTAAAAAGGCGAAACAAAGCACGATAACTTTCAGAAATACTATATAAAAAGCCACAAAAACTAAAGTCCAATTTTCAGGAGTATAAAAGGTGTGAACTGTTCAAAAAACCTTTATATCACTTGGCTATTTTAGCTATAGTCGAAGACAATTTAACTAGACCCTTAAGCGAAGGCTACGATGTGTAAAAAGACTGAACTACGGCCCTGATTGAATAAAAAAAATCAACGACTAATTTAAAAACAAATAAATATCTATCGGAGTAGTCATAAGTCATATACAGTTTGCTCTGTAGACTCCAAAATGACTGTACAAATGAGAGTCATAAGTCATATTCGGCGCCGTTTTCGCCTTTTTTCCCTACTGCTTATAGGATGTAAAACTGAGAAAACTTGGGAATGAGTCATTCTGCTGAGAGCCAGACCCAATTTGGGTAGATTTAATACGTAGTTACAATAAACTATTTTCTTGATGTTTTCTAAATCAAAGCATTGAGATTTAAAAAAAAAGCTATTAAATCTTTTCTGCCATCATCTTTAAGAACATTCACTGATAAGTAAAGTAAACAAATATACTTTTGTGGATTGTGTTTTAAAAATGTTAAAATCGGAGATTTTCTGACTAAAATAAACTATTTCAAAACCAAACTATTTAATAAGTAATTATAAGTAAAATTATTATAAACTATTTCTTTCGGAAAATCTATAGAAATTATATGGTTAAAAAAGTTAATGGCTTTGATTAGACTATGCAAATGTATGTTTTGTTTTGATTTATATTAAAAATTAATGGTACTTTAGAAGCAAAATTTATTAAAATATACTACTTGATTTAATATTCGAACTCGCAATTTGGCGCTCTTTAAAGCGCCAAGTTCCTTACCGGGAGGTTGCAATCCCGTTCTCCCATCGTCCAAAAGTTTGACGTTTGGAGGCGACTAGTGCACATTAAATCTGTTAATGAGAGGGGTTTGAACCTCCTGAAACCCCCCCCCCCCTCCCTTATCTACGTTCCTATGGTAGTGTGAGGAAGTTGGGGCTAAAAATTTTTCCTTTGTTAGGCAATGCAGTAAAACAATTAACTTGTAATTTAGTTTTAAAAAGTCCAATATAAAAATGTTGCGGGAGCAACATCCGAAAAAAGTGCGGGGGCAATCGCCCCCCCTTGCCCCCCCGAATCGCCGCCATTGGGTCCAGGGGCTTGTGATAAATACGACCCATGGAACGGGGTGGGGGGTAACAATTTTTGTACCGGGAGGTCTACATAGATATTTCATTCAGTTGACACAAAGGATAATTGTAGTTCGCTTTTCTTGACACTTGAAATGGGAAAAGAGTTGAACAAGAATTCACAATGCCTCAATTCAGAAATTATTAACTTTGCAGCTTGCAGTAACGTATTTTCCAAGAAACATCGCATTCTGTATTCCGATCTACATACTTCGAGGAAGAGTTTAAATGATGTAACGAAACGCCTATAATTTTGATCTTCGTCTACCCTCTTGGAATTTCCCTCTTCTTCGAAACACCCTATCGCAAATGCCGAATTCCTGTAATCAAGTCCTCGCTAAAAGGTAAATGGTGAGAAAAATTAACACCTATATCAGGGAGGGTGACGTCAAGTCCAATTCGTCATTTGAAATGTCTGTTCTTAGTAACTTAAACAAAAATCCCATTAAAGCATTTCTAAATTGATATACTGGCTTTCGCGTTTACAGCGGAGCGTAACAACAAGGGAAGTGGTTTAAAATCTAACTTACGAAAACGATGGCTTGCCTATGTTTTTTTTGCCAGTAGATTAAAAATATCTGTATTTTTCTAAACAGCTATATATATATTTTTTTAATTCTCAGCAAATTCCTTCCTTAAAACACAATAAATTATTGTTATTTATGGCTCTGTTTTAACATCTATTTGTCAATTATCTATTTATTGTACTTATCACTTATAAAATTTTGTTAATGTATAATTTTTTATTAAAATAATTTTAAGTAAAATGTTCTTAGATTCATAATTATTTTTAAGTACAATTCTGAGAAAACTTTGTTTCATCAACAATATATTTGTTTCTCATAGAAGGTTCTATTTCAATTCTGAAGTGTCTTAATGTTTCTTTATTTTCTAGAATTTTAAGGCAATTTTTGAATAGAAAAAAAAGAGTAAGATATTTTAGTACACCCCTCACCTTACAGCTATGTCCTTATGACTCGGAAATTTCAATCGTGCATTATAAATCGTGTACAAATAAATTAATTTTGATAATGAAGATAAATTATTTTATTAAAAAAATGGCTCAATAAATCTGGGTCAGAATGTTGAATTCACAGAAGGGTTACAAGTTTTTTATTCCCAGTGATACTCAAAATTTCGTAGACAGAGTTACTCAAAGTATGCTTGCTTTAATTTCTGTAGAGAAATAAATAATTAAATATTTTAAAAATTTAAATGAAAAATGAATGAAAAAAAGTTAAAGTAACATTTTAGAAATGTTAAATTTCAATGTAGTTTTTCCAGCAGCGGGAAAAACTTTCGATTATCAAGCAGCTGGGATGGCGATGGTTGGTAGGGAGGGGGGGGGGGGGGTCGGCAAATTTGGTCTTCATGATAACAAAATACTGTATTACCCCATTACCCCCCCCCCCCCCCCCCCTAACAATAACCTCTGGATCCGCCCTTGAAATGCTTTACATTAAAGATCAGTTCTTAAGTTTTTGCAGGACTTTTCTACATGTATTTCTAAGCCTAGAGTGTGCTTAGAAAAAACTGCTTTATCATGCGTTATTATTTTGCTGAATTTTTTTTTATGGGTTAGTAGCTTCATTTTTTTTTCATTCCTACTTTTAATGCGTCTTATAAATGCAAATTTATAAAAATTGCTCCAAAAAAGAGGTCACGAATTTATGACATTTTATTATTATCTCATGACCACCCAAAACGACCCCAAGATTCAAAATTGCTCAACTGACTAAAAAAACTCATAAATAAATAAAATATTAAAAAGAGAGAAAATAGTTTCATTAGATACAAATTGAACAATAAAAAAATATTGTTATTGTTACGAAAATCTATTGTATACTATATTTATAATTTAACTTTTCGTATTGATAAATTTAAATATTCATTCTCTTGTTTACAGACATTTGAGGTGGTACATTATTATAATCTTTTCAAAGTAAATAAAAAATATTATGCTAATGTAGATATACTTTCTTCATTGGGGATTTTTTTTAGTAACAATTTTAATTTTCCTATTTTTGGTTAAGGTGTATTTTCACGTTTCTATTTATTTTAATAATTTAACTTTGAGTTGAAATTATCTGGCGTTATTTGATAATCAACTTCGTTATTTTGGTTTCTAATACCAATATAGTTACTCTTCTTGAATCACAAAATAATTTAAAATTGTTTTGGGTATCATTTAAAATTTCTTTAGTTAAAAATATGTCGAATCAAGGAGCATATACTTTTAATCCATAAATAGCAATACAACTTGCTAAGCAAATAAAAAGTAGTTTTAATAGAATATACAAATAACATTGAGTTATTTTTAATTTATTTGAAGAAACAATTTCTTTAACTATAGCTTTCATTGTCAAGTACGAAGTTTTTTAATCTAAAGAGTATTTTCCTCAAAAATCGTTTTTTGGAGATGCCCCCCTCATCAGTGGCGGCCCGTGGTCGAAAATGATAGTGCAGCCGAAATCATGTGAATCACCCCCCCCCCCCCCCCCCACTCCCCCCTTTATTATACACAACCCATACAAATGTTTATTATACACAACCGATACAAATGATAACATGCGAAAAAAATAGAAAACACTTACTAATTTTTTTTAATTAAAGCAATCCTCCTTTTTGTTAAACATGCGAACCGGTCAATTTTAATATTAACTTAAGTAACGAAACAACAGCAAGACCATGTCCTGGAACAACAGCACACAGTAAATTTATCACGAAAACCATTTCCGTTTGGATATATTCTCGTAAGTTATCGTTTCACCTGCCCATCCCAGCGTTTCACGGACATGCCAATCAGCATATCGAATCTCAAGTGCAGCTAAAACAAGAAAATCCATTTTGGCTGTACCTTCTCACAAATGCCGTGCATTGGCATGGGGAGGAATCTCCATACTACGTAGAGGTTGCCATGGCAACGATGCAGCTGATTTCGAATTTCGCTTTTTAGCTGCAATTTTTGATTGAATGGAGTTTTTTGTACATTACGGTAACAGCCTTGTTATTTATCGGAGATTTTGTTTACTACCGTAGAAATTTCATTTTCAATTCTAATCTTCATTTAAGAAAATTGTAAAGTATATATATGTAATATATTTTATAACTATTTCCCCCTTTAAAATGTACTTTAAATAACTTTCTTTAACTATGGATATCGCCCCCTTTTCGCAGTACAAAAGCATCCCTCATATGACTGCTTTCCCACCCACGCCACTTCTAAATCCCAAACCTAAAAATGCGAACCAAAACCGAGATGAACCAATCAGAGGCGTCCACGGTCCAGTCTCCTTCTCATAATCTCCATCTTGATACAGCTTCACGATGTAACCTCGAGCTAGCAAGTCGGGCTGTGAAGTCCGGAGAAATAAATGTTTGAATTGATCATCGGCCCTCAGTTTTATCCTTGCATCATGGAACTTATCATCTAATAACTAACGACTGCAAATCTAAATAATAATCATTACAGAAGCCGAAAGGATTTCTTGTACGAGGAAACCGCCTAATATTTTAAACGACGTAATCCAGAGCAGACGAGAAGTTATAAACAAAGCCAGAAATGAAAACAACAGCCGCCGAGAATCCCGATCATGCAGACTACCACAGCGAGGACTAACCACAAACCAACTTAAATGCCGAGATGGAAGCGAAAACATCGGATGACGATGCACGGCGGGGGAGAATGTCTGAAGAGACCCCTTCATCGACAGTCCGAAAAATGATCAACAACGTGGAGTAGCCCCGAGACAACGTCAATCCGTGCCGCTAACTCAGCCAGGCCAAAATCAACATCAACCATGATCTTCAAAATTTCCGCCAGCCAGACGCATTTCCATAAAAGTAGAGACATCCCTTTTCCGGCCAACAACCTTCTGTGAACTTCTAATGACCTGAAAATACACCCAAAACTATTGAGACGGTCCCCCACTCACCCACACCTCGGAAGAAAAATAAATAAAAAGAGGAGAGTCAGTTCTCCAACAATCTTAGTACAGGGGGAAATGAAGTGTTCAAAGAAAGTGATCTTCGAGTGTTCCGCTTGTTTACATTATTACGATCTGTGAAAAATATGTTACTCTCCTCGATTAATGTCAAAATAGTCATGAGCGACCAATATTATATCACAGCGAGGAACCAGCAGTGTTCCAAAAAGAAAAGAAAAATTGTGCAACGGAAAACTGATAAATAATTAATAGTGAAAAAGGGTTTGTTTGAATTAATTAAGATTTATCTGAGAGTTTTTATTGTTCTAAGATATTTATTTGAAGAAATTTTATATCACTTAAATTTTATTTTTGTATTCCTAAGTCTTTTTAAATTATAAAATGAATGAAAATTATTTTAAATTTTGCAAAATATTGTTAAGGATTTTCATAAATTTTAAACTTGTTTTATTTTAAGTGTTTATTAATGAAATCCTGCAAATTGTTGCAATATTGTTAACAAATTATTAAATTTTTTAATTTTATCACGTAACTGAATTATTTAAATTGATTAATTTGGTAAACGTATTTTCACTGGTATGTGTTCTTTTTTTTATATTATATGATATTCACATTTTCTATTATTATAAGATAATCACAATTTCTATTATTGTGTGATAATCACAATTTCTATTATTATACCATAATTGCATTTAAGAAACTTATTTTTATTTTGTACAGATATAACTTGTTTAACTTTATTCAATCACACGATTGCATTATACCCTAATATTAATAACTTTTAAATATTCATATTCTACATTAATAACATTTCTATAGCGAGAACTTTAGGTAAACTCTACTTTTAACAGTCATTGTATATAATTAAAACGTTTGGGCTACCTCGTGCCATAGGCCTCTTGAGTTTAAAAATATTCTCAGATTGTCAAAAAATGGTCAGGAATCACCCATTTGTTTTGGTTATGTTACATAGTGCTTATATTTTTCATATTAAAAATTTCTTTATTTTTGCAACCGTAATTTAACATGGTTTTAATATTTTGGTCGATTGACCCAACCAACTGCTAAGCTAGCTAAGTAAATCATCCATGGAATGAAGTCATTCTTTATAGCCAAAACGGATATTTCTCTAATCCCCTCATAGCTTTTGTTAGGCAACTAACCCTGCAAAATGTCGTATGTGTGAGTCTGTTTGTAGAGGAAATATTTGAATGTAATTTTTTCGAGGGAAAAAGATTTTAATTTGCTATTGTTTAGTAGTAGTTTAATAACCATAACGTGTTAATGTCAATAGAAATGAATAAGTTTAATATTATATTTAGGTTTATATTTGGATTCAAAGTCACATTATTTTTACATAGTTATTAATATTGTTTATTATTACCTTAAAATTTTCATATTACTTTAGTTACAATGTCCTATCTTAACAAACATAACAAAATTTTAGGGGATCTATCGTTTGTTACTCTAACTTTGAGTTACTTCAGTTTTTAGTTAAATGAGTGTTTGATATTAGTTTTTTAACGTTCTATGTCCACACTTCATGTAAATATTGAAATTTGAAGTTCATTTGGGAGGAATAATTGATAGATATCATTTGAAATATTTGCGTGTTTTTATTTTCTAGTGGAACTGTAAAATGTTTTAAACATCTCTAAATGAGATAAAAACAAAGAATTATATTATGTTTTAAACATCTCTAAAGGAGATAAAAACAAAGAATTATATTATGTTTTAAACATCTCTAAAGAAGATAAAAACAAAAAATTATATTATGTTTTAAACATCTCCAAAGGAGATAAAAACAAAAAATTATATCATAAAACGAATTTAGAAAAAGAAATCCAGCATAAACAATGTTCCCTAGTTAATTTTTCATTATTTGTAACAAATTGTTTATTTTTCATTGTAGGTAACAAAGAGTTTATTTTTCATTATATGCAGATATTTTATTTTCATTATGTGTAGCTATATTTTTTACTTTTATTATGTGTGACAAATACTTTTTGCCACATATGATGAAAAAATACTTTGTGAAGTTTCACACAGTATATCTAAACTTAGTTTAATATTTTTATTTTCACATGTTTAAACAAATTGTTTCGTTTATAGTTCAACAAAATGTTTTTATATATTGCACGCACATCTATATTTGCAATTTAATATGCTATTTGATATATGTTGATATTTCAAGAATATTTACATATTAAGAGTTAAATGTTATATCAAATTTGTGTGGAGAATGGACTTTGGACACCTAATAATTTTAAATTTTACTTTTCTTTGTAGTCAAAACAATTTCAAAGCCTAATGTGATTCAGTGGATGGCCACCATTTGTTTCACCTCAATATTTTATCACATTGTTCTCGCGCATGAGTATACTACTGCGGGTCGGTAACACTCTTTGCGTGGAGGGATATGTAATATATTTTATAACTATTTCCCCCTTTAAAATGTACTTTAAATAACTTTCTTTAACTATGGATATCGCCCCCTTTTCGCAGTACAAAAGCATCCCTCATATGACTGCTTTCCCACCCACGCCACTTCTAAATCCCAAACCCAAACCTAAAAATGCGAACCAAAACCGAGATGAACCAATCAGAGGCGTCCACGGTCCAGTCTCCTTCTCATAATCTCCATCTTGATACAGCTTCACGATGTAACCTCGAGCTAGCAAGTCGGGCTGTGAAGTCCGGAGAAATAAATGTTTGAATTGATCATCGGCCCTCAGTTTTATCCTTGCATCATGGAACTTATCATCTAATAACTAACGACTGCAAATCTAAATAATAATCATTACATATATATATATATACAAGAAAATATAATACATACAAACAAAGTATATATATATATATATGATTTTAGTTTTAAAATACTGAATGTAGGTGCAGCCCGGCTGTACTTGCTGTAGTGGGCGAGCCGCCACTGCCCCTCATCCGTGTCTAGCACTTCCGACTTCTTGCAGCTTTTTAGGGCTATAAATCTATGGAAGGACGAAATGGTAAGTGGTCTAACGGGAATATACCGAAACCCATAGACATGTCGAAACCGCTGCCACCCAAAGAAAAGAACATTTCTCGTCAGAACTTTTGACCCCGGCCATAAACTTCATTGATACGAACTCCCCTCAACTCAACGGTGTCGTGCTTGGAACGCTTCTTTATTAGTTGGTTCTGTCTTCAAATGGGATTCACCCTTCTGAAAAGGAAATGAAAGAATGCAACCGCTTTTGGACACATTACATGTGTCGGATTTTTTTCCAGTCCAACAGACAGAAAACTATGTTATGCTTTTAGGGTGATCTTTTTTGACTCTACAACTCCGTAGCAAAGAGCCCGATCCATGTGGTCTCGTTCCATAGGAAATAAGGCACATAATATTAGTGTAAAATATTGAAATAAAACAAAGGCATGTTCGATGCGTGGATGGGCGGTAACAGATAGAACAGCTTGCGTATATTTTGTCGGTTTTAGAGGTTAGTTGGAGATATTTACAGGTATTTAAGGTTTTATGAATATAGATACATCTCAATGACGAATAATTGGTTTCCATGTATTTCCAGGGGAATCGTCACTATATTTCTATAAATTATGAAACATTGCCTTCGAATGTTAACTTGGGCATAAACTTGCATTAGGCCTTGGACCCGAACCCCCAATATTTTATAAAATTGTCTTAACTTCCTTACTTTTTATGCATTTTATTAAAAGTTAGAAACTTAAGCAGAAACTTAAGATCACAGATGAGTTTAAATTGGCAAAATTTTTAACCGACTGAACAGCGCGCCACCCAAAATAAAACCGTCAGAAATTTTAAATTAAAACCGCTAAATCGCGCGCCAAGTCGAGAGGTTATCAATTCGACCGTTATGCATGTTTTTTTTTATGTAAGTTCCCGCAGGATTTCGGTTCTAATTCAGATATTTGCACTTTTTTTTCTGTTGGATAGGGGATGTTTCACTTGGGAGCCATTTAAAAAATATATCCGATTATCCAGCATTTAACTATCCGAAATTCTCAATTAACCGGACCGTTTGAAAAAAAATATTGTTCCGATTTCGAATTTTTTTTTCTGTTGGATAGAGAAAAACCCACTTAGGCAAAATCTGCAAAAATATAATAAACCGGATTTTTTTTTTTAAACAATTGGGGGCTGACATGGGGAAGTCACAAATTTCGAGTTTTTCGTATTTTTTCACGGAAAAAACAGTAAACGCTCAAGTCAAATGGCATGGAATAAATAGTACGTCAATCGGCAAAATGGTTTAGTTTCTACGAGCGACGGAAGATAATAAATTCTCGTTTTCTACATTGCAAAACCCGTTTCTTGCTTCCCCTGTAAAATTTACTTTTTGTGACTTACTGTCTTCCCTATGTCAGCCGCTCAATTTATCCGATTTCAAAATATTTTCATTGTTCAACAGAAGTTGTACTACAATGGCATTTCGGTTAACCGGCATTGATAGGGATTGTTTTACAATATACATAGTTGAGCACAAGTTGCTACTTGAATTTCTTGGTGAATAATAATATCGAAAAGTTTTAATAAGTATAAAATTGATATTAAATAATGCAATTTTTTCTACTTGGTCGTAAAATTATTTTTTATTTTTTAGTACTTTTACTTTAAGTCGGTTTTCCTTTTTTAAAAAAAGATTATTTTATAGTATTGATGAAAATTGCGAAGCAGGATTTTCAGAAGAAAGGTGTAAAAAAAAGTCATTTATGAATCTATATGGATGAATATTAATTTTAATATATTCGGTATGCGATACATTTCCATGGTAATTTATAGCATGTCAATCCAGTGTTTTATGCATGGTTGTCAATATATCGAAATGTCAAATTACTCACTGGGCACTACTGTATTAATAACTAAATAGATCGATTCACCATTGAGAGATGCGTGGAAGGATGCGTTGTGCGTCTTGGTTGTCTAACTTAGAAAATATTAAAATCCTAGGAATATTTGAAAGTATGCGTCAGTTTTCCAAGTTGAATACAATAAAAATGCTAACAAATGTAATGAGCATATATGAAAGAGGGGTCCAAGGTCCTATTTTAGTTTTAACTACGAGTCCGTGGTTGAATGCTAATTGAGAACCGCTGACGTAGACATCGTGGATTGTTTTGACTTAAAAAAAGTGAACTCTAGATGCGTCAGCAAAAATTATGTGAAAAAATTGCCTTCTGGAATGCAATCATGAATTCGAAAGTGCGCATCTGAAAAGAAAGCAGATGGCCTGAGTAAAAGAGTTTTAAGGATGGGGTTGTTATACAAATTAAAGGAAGTTATTTAAAAGGAGGCGCTAAGTTAAAAGGGTTTCGAAATTATCTTTCATATGTGTGGGTGCAGTGCAATAAAAGACGAAAAAAAGAAGAAGAAAAAAAACATTAAATTTTGCAGAAAACGTTCCAGTTCAAATAGTGTAAGTATGAATGGGGGGGGGGGGGGGGGGATTGCACCAAGCGCCTCATAGCTAGATCCGCCACTGGTCGTGGGTGGGGGCATAATTAAATTGCTTATTATATATCTTCCTTCTGATGGCAAAAAATCTCTATTACTATACAATCTACTGAAATGACACCCAACTCTGGGCCTTGCTCCGACCGTTCCCACCCTTATCGACAATTTTCAACTTTTTTTTATTTATATAGATTAGGTAATATGAAACAGTTCTCTCAAAAGGATTGATTTATTGCACGCATGTTCCAATGCAATGTCCGTTCTGAGGTTTAATTTAAGTTTAATCTTACAAGTTGGGCAATTTCTAATCTTACCTCCCTTTCATTTACAAAGAATATTAATTTTCTTCAGACATTAATATTCCCAACTCAGGCATTTTTAAAACTCGAAACTTTGAAGACTTCCAGATTATTGGGGGGGGGGGGGGGGGGGGGGGCTCCTTTTTATCCTCCACACAAACTTACGAATAAATTTGAATTAAACTTATCCGGACTGTTTTCGAGCGGCCGAAATCAGTTTTGTGTAATCTCCAGGTGTTAATTTTAGAGAAAACATTTCTATTACAAAATTATTTCTCAAGGAATTCCCAACAGAAATGCCATTTAGACTTTTTTCTCTGACTCACCGTGCAGTCACTAAAACCGAATTAAGTTGGTATTAAACCACTAGGTAGCATGAAAAGAAATTGCTTAGATAAGATAGGTTTTTTTTGCCCTACTTTTGTTAAAAACATCTACTTTTATCTTATACACATATATTTTAAATATTGAGCAATGCAATTCATGTTTTCGTTGTTTATAGAAATTGAAAAACTTTACAGTTGAGTATTTATATCTCATATTTTTTTTAATTAATGTGAGCAGTTCTATCTGTCTATGTTCACTTAGACAATACCTATTTTCTTAACAATGTTCTACAGCTGTGTTCAATGTAACAAAGTATGTCGCATTTATACACAGAGAGTAATATGTCCTCAGGGTTTATTAATGATCATTGGGTTGCGATACCTCAGTTTTCTTCACGCTTTAAAAACGCTTCACGCTTTGTTCGAAAACCATTAACGGGGTACATGATAATAAAATGCTCATGTTTACAAAATTATTTTTTGAGGATAGGTTCAGAGCATATTTTACGGAATTTTCACTGGTGGGGCAAATGCTTTTCTATGGTCAAAAAGATAGGATATTGATTGATCCTGATAAGATAGCTGAGCATCGATGTTAACCTTTTCGCGGGGGCTACGTAACAGAAAAGTTGAACTGGCTGTGAGCTAATTCCTAAACGGGGGTTTCGATTTGGAAGGCTGGAAAAACAAATCTCGAAGTTTTGTAGAAGGATGACTTGCCTTACAATAAGAGACCTGTAACTGTCTGACGGACAGGTCGTTAACAATCCTTCCTCAAAGCATGCAGATTCCGAAAAAGGCCATTCAGGTGTCGAAATACTGTAAAAAGCAACTTAAGACGATCTGTATAAATCATTAGCGAAACGTCATCTGTCCGAAGAGGTGTAATTACCTGTTATGCCGCAAAAAACATACTTCAGACCATATGCGTTTTAAAAATTCTTCCCTCCATACCATCGAAAGTGTCCCAAACCCAAAACTGGATCTCTATACTCTATTATGGGACTCATGTTGTCCCAGCCTACACGTAAAGGTTAATAAAAACTGTGTGCAAAAAATTTTCTTCTCCGTCATATTCAACAGTCAAACAATGGGTATCTGAATTTAAGAAAGGTCCCACGAGCACCATTACACTCCTGAAAGTAAACAACAGTCAAAACAATGGACTGGAGCAGATGAACCAACCCCAAGGAAGGCAAAAACAGTTTTATCAGTGAAAAAGGTTATGGCGAATGCTTTTTGAGACACAAAGGGTATTTTCTTCATTGATTACCTTGCGAAGGGCAGAACGTAGAGTTATTAAATCGTTTGAATAAAGAAATGAAGGAAAAACTACCTCATTTGGCAAAGAAAAAGATATTGTTTCACCATGACAATGCACCTGCTCATTCATCAGTCATTGCAATGGCTAAAATCAAAGAATTGAAGTTCGAATTGTTATCCCATCCAGCTTATTCACCAGATTTAGTTCCCAGAGACTTATCACCTGTTTCCAAACCTCAAAACATGGCTCGGAAGTAAAAGATATGGGAGGAACGAGGAAGTCATCAATGTTGTAAATGCGTATTTTGAAGGACTCGAAAAAATCGTCCTATAAAAATGGTATCGCAGCATTGGAGCACAGTTATGAAAAATACATTTTACTTGATGGAGAATATATTTAAAAAAAAAAAAAAAAAAAAAAAAAAATTTTCAGGCCGAGAACTTTTTACCCCACCCTCGTATGTTAAAATATGCCCTGCATGTAATGCATTTACAGAAACTATCAATTGTCATCCGAGTCACATTAGAGCAAGCCAGTTTTAGAAAACATTTTTAAATAAGAAAGTGTTCTTTAAGATCCTTTAATTTTACGATATTCAACACTGTAATGAACCTGTACCTTTTTTCAATTCTATCATCACGTAAAAGGACTAGCAAAAAAAAACTTTATTATTATAGGGCTCGCAACACTTTTTACATACGTCCCTAGAGAAAAAAGGACCAAACATCTTAAAAAAAAAAAGGACCTACAAAATTTTAATCCTCATTAAATTTTAAGTCATCAATGTGAGAATGACAAAATTATAGGAAAAATGCAATAGAGCAATAAGAGTTTTAAATAAAAAAAGAAGTTTATATTTTCTATGTAACAATATAAGCTAGCCACGCACTGGCAATTATCGGACATTCAACTGAACTATTTAGTTGCATGCCACTGAAAAATTGAAATTGTATCTGCGCATTTAGTAATTATCGGTAACTATTGGACAAAATATCCTTTCACTCTATACCGCGCCAATAACTTTGTCAAATAATTGGCGATTTTTCATGTTTACTTTGGCGATTTCGAAATCTGAAACGTGGCAGCACTCAGTTTAATGCAATTAAAATAATTCCAGAGTGATTTTTTAGTCACTCAGCTGACTAAAAGTTGCAGTGCAATTATTGCTTGTGTCGGGCAAATAATTTATAATCCGAGATTTGACTACATCAGTCCCAAGTCCGAGACTTTTCCCTTACGAAATTCAAGAATTTAATAACTATTGGTTAAATAGTAAAAATAATCATAGTGTGATGCATTAAACATCCCTATTCCTAAATCATAGTAACCTAAACACCAGCTGACTGCAAAAATGTATCGTTTCATTTCCAATTTTATAACATTAATTCCATTCGCAATTATGAGATGGTCTTGCATTGAGTATAACTCTTCACTAGTCGTTTTAAATAAATGCGTACATATTTTTTTTCATATACATATATCATATAAATCAATGAATGAACATATAACAGGAAGCACATGCGTTTTGTTGCAGCAATGAAACTGTTTAAGAACACACATTGAATCGTTTCGACTACTTTCGCTTGTTTTTCCAGTACCCCCAGTAAAAATTAAAAAAAAAAAAAAAAAATTGAGTTTTTTTTTTTTTTAACTATAGCATTTTACTTTTTAAGCCAACGAAATTTTTGAAGAAAATTGGAGCATTAATAAAAAAGATAGTAAATTTGCGAAAATACTCTCATATTTTTGTAATAATCTCTTTTTTTAATTTTGGTCTGGAGAAATCGCACTGAGCACGAGTCTCAATCCAATCGCACTGAGAGCATGCACAGGAGTAACGGATTTTAAGAAGAAGTTAGATTTTCAATGGGGATAGTTAGGAGATAGTAGCTGGACCAACCTTGTTGGGCCTTGAGCCTGTTGTTGGTCGTCAATATTTGTATTGAGTTTGTTAGCGCGAACCCTCCAAGAGGAAGTTACTCTCCAAGACATTTACATCTTACTACTAATTAACTTGTAAAATGTATTTCAGTAAGGACTGTAACGTGTTTTGTATTTACGGGTGGGTAATAAAAAATATAACACCTACCAAACACATTTAACGTAAGACAAACTGAGAAGTGTTTACAATTTCTGAAAGTAAAAAAACTACAAACGAACACTCACTTTGAGATGACGTCGTCCGGGTTGGGTCTCCAATGAGAAGTAGAGAGAGATGGTCATAGCAAAAGCTCCATGTAATCTGGCATACGGAAATCTGGCTGCAAAGACTCGGAAGATGGGCAAATTAGGAACAAATCAGTAAGTTGGATTAATGTACCAGTTACCGAACACTTGATGTTATTCGCAAAGGCTTTTAAAATTTAGGTAAATTTCTTTGTACGTATTTAAATCAGGCCTTGTTTGGCCAAGAGGTTCCGTGAGTTAAATGCAACTTTTGTCACAGACTACGGTACAAATACACCTCCTATCACAGACAACCTTAAACACAATACAACCCTAAACATCCTACTTCCCCTTTTCTAAGGGATCAGCTTAGCCTGACTACTTCATTCTAGTTAACTGCTTAACAATTCAATCCGATCCAATTATGTTCGGTGCCAATTGCATTAGATTCGTCGAATAGGTAAGGGCGCCGTCACCTAGGTGTATTTTGTATTAAAGGATGAATTTAGTTCTTAAAATGATTTTAAGAATATTAGAAGCATTGCATAAAGAAATATCTTTAAAAAATATTTCCCAAATCTAGAAAGTGTCTGTATGTGTAGATAGTGCGAGTGACTTCGGAACAAATGGTCGAGGATTAGAGTCCCGAAAAGGGTCACTCAATTTTTTTAACGAATATGTCTTAAAGGGTTCCCATACAAGGCGGGGCCAAATACATAGTAAATTAATAAATGTATTGGTTTCGAATCTAATTGTTAATGTCAGAGTTTCACTGTTTTTAATCGATTAGATTTTCCCTCAGCGCAACAAAAGTGATCTTCAGAAACACCCCCGTGAATATGTGAAGAATGAATAATGTTGCACTAACAGAATTTGGTATATACAAGTTACTAGTTCTCCACATTGGTAAAAGGTAGTGAATATTCCAACACAGAACATCAACAATATACAAAATTGTGCATGATTTTATCGATAGTTTTCGTCGAATCAAAGATAATTCAAATCGAAGTGGTTTTTAGGTACACAACACAGACGTGTTTGAAAACACCTTCAAATTTAATTGAACACTTTTAGTGCAAACCCTATCTACTTTGTAGTCAATGAAGTAATTCAATTGACACACACTGATGAAAGTAAGCCTGCGACGTTCAGTCTTTCAAGGAAAGAGACCGACAAATTTCGACCTCAATATATTCATGGGACGTAACTGCAAAGATGACGCCAAAATCAAACATTCGAATCTTTTTTCAATAACTCGAAATTCGCACGTTTCGTAATCACCAACCGCGATTGACACACGCTGATGAATGCAGACCTGCCACGTTCAGTCTTTCGAGAAAAGAGACCGTCAAATTTCGACCTCAGTATTCATGGGACGTAACTGCAAAGATGACGCCAAAATCAAACATTCGAAATCTTTTTCAATAACTTGAAATTCGCACGTTTCATAATCACCAACTACAATAAATATGCGAAGATTTCTAAAATTCTTGTTCATTTTTAAACAATATATACATATTAGCTTAATTATCACGATATCATTATACAGATATAAAATGTTTGTCCTATCAACAAACAATTTCATCAACTGTACTTAAAATGATCATATGCCAAATCAGACCAGAAATAACATGAAAATGTCACCAAGAATTTCTATGGCATGTTATTTTTTTGTGTTCTTATAATTATAAATTAGTAAAAGTTGTGTACACATTGATAGAATACACAAAAGTTAACCTCTACTTTTATAATTTCAAATACGTAACAAATTTTACACATTCATACCACATCAACAAATGTAAAAAATACTAAATCGTGGCACACTGTTGAAATGAAAGGTTGTGGCTCTGTAAGCCAAATAAACAAATAAAAGACATGCGGATTTTAATAGGCTCAACGGAGAACTCTATGATGCTACACCCCAAATTTTCGTATTTCGATTTTTAATTTGATAACTCAAAGCATACTTAAAGAAAATATAATTCTTCGTTGAAAATTTTAAAATGAATATCAATTCTCATTTTTATTTGAAAATAAATGAGTTGAGTTGAAAGAGTTTAGAAGGTAACTCGCCAACCAGTTACGCCAAATTTTTATTTATAAAGCGAGAATTATTTATATTTTTAATTCAAAGAAATATTTTTCAAAACCCTTGTTCTGTGCAAACATTTGCATAAATATAATCCTCAAGACCTTTACATATTTAGGCTTAAAAGAAAGGTCTTATTCTTTTGATTTCATTCTTTCCTGTATTGGATAATGATGACTAGGTAAATTTAATCGAAAATTATCATTTTATACGTTCGTAGTCTAGTGATGTTAACTAGTGATCATAAACTCCCCGAGTACAGTCGCTTATTCTTAAAATGCAACATGTTTAAAATAACAAAACGTAACAGATATCAATGTAAAATAGCGCAGACAAGAAAAAATTCTAAATTGAAATCCCTACCTAGTACATTTAAGCGTTGTATTAATAAAGTATTATTATAAATATGCAAGAAAATTGTTTTCGCCGAAATCGCCGATTCTCTTTTCTTGTACATTATATAACCAACATTATTCCGCTATTTTGTTAGCATTTACCAACCACCCAACATTATTAAAAAGAAATCGAGGCCTTAAAAATCTAAACAAGACCAAAATTTGTAAGAATTGTAATAAAAATCACCTCGAACTGAACTTATCAGATAATTTTTTCGAAATTGTGCAAATTTTCAGCTTTTCGTAAATAGCGAGAAACAAACTCCATGTGAACAGGCATATTTATGCTTTTTAATTAGTTTTAACTTTTAATTGTTGTTGTTGGTAATATATAAAAGTAATTTTAGTGTTTTGTGTATTTATATTTTATATCTCCTTATAAAATTATACTTTTTAATTACAAGATTAATACATTACCTCAGAGCCATACAAGCCTAAAACCACATTTGGCTATCGAAACATAAAAAAAAATTCATGAAATTTTTTTTAAGCATTTAACGCGAGCTATAAAAGCTTAAATCCAAAGCTTCAGTTTAAGTAGTATTCAGATTTTTCCTTCTCCTATACAGTTGTCCAAATGTGACTTAGGTTCGTCTGGCTCTGTGGTACTATAACCAACATACACAAAATGTGCTATTTGAAAATAATTCATTTAAATTTGGAAAATCTTTTGATATTAGGAAAGACAAATTTATGTCCCGACACCGAATACTCCCTTCCATTCAATAAAAAGTTGAGAGCAGCAAAAGGAGATATTTAGCTCCCTTCACATATTTCTCAGTGGGAAATAGCACAATTTTGTTCAAAACATGACTTGACTTGATTCATTATGAAAGGAAGATGAAAATGTAATTTAGAAGCAGAGAGAAGTTCTGTCCCCGATTCTAATATTCCTACCAGGAGTTGCGAGGAAATGTGGGTAAACTCCACAAGAGTCATAAATTCACGGTTTCAAATCGTGTGATTTGTCAAAAATTAAATTTTGAAGCTCGTTTGGTGATAGGGAGGAATTCCTCTCCCCACAACCCTTACTCCCTGCCATGTGTTAAAAATAACTCCGTAGGAGTCGTAAATTAAAAGTATGATCGGTAAAATTTTTTAATTGTGAAGCTTGTTTGGAAACCGGGGAGAATACCATAGATTTCTCTCCAATTTCCAATACTCTTTCACAATTGAGATTGTGTTTATCATACACAACAAACCTTTCGCAACTCCTGGTAGGAATACCCAATACAACAAATACAATGGCAGCGATTGTGGAAGCGTTAGTGCTTTCTATATTTTAGCAAATGCACGCTTTTGTATACGAAATCATTATAGAAAATCTGGTTATTAATACACAAACGCATCCATAATGCATGCAAACTGAAATGCTTCAAATAAGTTTTATTTTCTATGTGCGGTTCCTTAGCTCAGAGATACACATATTCAAACTGAAACCACAAGACAAAACAAATCAATCATAAGACAATGTTTTTACATTATTTTAAATATACTAGACCACTAGCTATAATAATAATAAAAATAAAAAATTCAATCCCAAGGGAGACACGAAGCGGGCCCCGCCGAGGACCCCTTCTGAGCACAGGTGAGGCGGGGGTGGGGGCAGGTGACCGGCGAGTCCTCAACCCCACCGCCCTTCGAAGCAGTCCGGACATACGTTAGGTGGAGGGGGGAGGGGCGACCCGAGGGGAATCCGGCTCTGGAACCGGATAACCCCTCGCCAAGTCGGGTCGCCATTCGAAGCTAGAGGGGGGCAGGTTTCCACGAACCGGTGCCGAATCCAGAGGCTAGTTTTTACCGACACCTAGGTTCGTGGAATAAGAGTGGGGACTGCCCCCGTCTGATGTCCGGCAAGTGATGGAAGCAGGAGGCCATCGTTCCTTCTCCTCTTCTCACCAGCTCAGCTCCCTTCTGACATTTAAGAATTAAGCTATAGTAATAATCTACCTACAAAAACCCATTTTAAAAAATACTTATTACCTCCCATACAATTTAATGCATCCCGGATTTTATACAAAATTCCATATATCTCAAAATTAAAAAAAAATGCAAGTTTAAAAATAAAATCTGAAAATTTTGAAATACACCAAGTAGGATTTGCTAGTTAAACTTGTGGTTTTAGTTTACACATAAATTTCAAATGATAAAAATAAAAGAAAATGTAATCTTAATATTCTATACACATTAAAAGATAGTCATAAAATTTACATAATGTCTAAAAAATATATATATTTAAATTTATAAGTTCATAATTAAAAAATGAGAGGGATTCTCGTCTTCCTCCAATTTTATGTGTGCTATTTTGCAATAGTATAATGATATTTACAATTCAATTATTATATATTCAATTTGACAGATGTATGACATTAGTTGTTGTGATATTACAAGTGGTTTGCTTACTCCGGTAGTTGACCCAAGCCGCCCACCTCGAACACAGTCGAGATCTCTTGCGAAGGTTACTCAACTACCCGTGGGAGTTTGACATGCGGATTCACAGAACATATGTTTCCTCATAATAATGAGAACAATATTATTTAATTTTTAAGAAGCTATTACTAAACGTTGTTGGTGGAAAGTTTATTTCCATTCTTAGTAGTATTTTTATGTAAATTAATCATTTAAAAATAGGTTTAATTAAGAGTAAATGTCACATTCTTTAAAGAATAACTCTTTTAAGTTTAAGGGAAAGATTTTGAAAACATTAATTCTAAGATGTTTTTTCCCAACAGCAACGTATACATAATTTAAAAATTTAACAAAATATGATACGTGTAACTTTTTAGAGGGATTCTCGTCTTCCACTTTTTTTTTTTTTTTTTTTTTTGCTCTTGGGCAACAATATAGTCAATGTATTTAAAATTATATTATAACATATTCAGTTTTACACAAGTATGATATTAGACGTGGCATGCTTACTCCGGTAGTCGACCCAAGACGCCCATCCCGAACGCAGCCGGGATCTCTTTCGAGGGTTACTCAACTACCAGTGGGAGTATAGGACATTCGGATGTAAAGAATCACAGAACATATTTTTCCTTACAATGAGATCAATATAATTTAATTATTAAAAAGCTAGCACTAAACGTTGTTGGTGGGAAGTTTATTTCCATTTTTAGTAGCAACTTTATGAATATTAATAATTCAAAAATAATAATTAAAACACTTCATTTAAGAATAAATGTTCCATTCTGTAATTAATTACTCTTTAACTTTAACAATTTTGAAAAATGTGTTACTACAGTATTTTTTTGGTTCCCAACAGCAACGAATACATAATTTAAAAAAAAAGTCAAGAAGGGTTTTCGGTTTATTTATTTATATATATGTATATAAAATAACTACTTTTAGGATACATTGTGACCAAGAGCATGCTTATTATTATAAAATTCGCGATAATTTATTTTTTATCAAAGATTTATGGGGTTTGGAAAAGATATTAAAAGAACGTTTAGATTTATTTCAGGCTAAATTTATTTTAAATTTAATTTTTACAAACTTACTAATAAGTTATTAAATTTATATTGATTTTTAAGAATAATTGATAAAATCAAAGGAAAGTAAAAAGCGGCATTTTAGTTTTGAACGGACGTTTATTTCTCGTTTATTTGAAGAGCTGAAACTTTGCACATATAAACCCTCGATCAATATATACTCGTAGCACTTTACTGGCACAAAACCGTATATTTCAATTGATATGTTTTGTATGCTCCTTTTACGAGATATATAAAAACAATTAATGTAATCTTTTTATGTTAAAAATATTTTGGAGGAAATTCTTTAAATTTTGGTCTGGTTGGATTTCAGTAAAGCATTTGGAGGTCCAAAAAAAAAAAGATTATTTCCCAGACAGTGATGATTCGAATTTTTAGAAGGCTGCAATTCCACGAAGTTGCAAAAAATTGAAGAACGTTTTTTAATTAACTTTATTGGTAAAATTTGAAAATATGAACAATTTAGTCAGTTGAAATTTATATTTTTCCTACCACGTCATGGCAATTACTTCGTGTAATTTGAAATATCACGTGTAACAATTTTAAAAAACCAATTAAAAATACCACGCTAGTCTGTCTGTCTGTATTTCACTTTGATATCTGTACATTTTTAGAAATGTGGATATTTTTTAATTAATATTCAAGATATTTTAACGAATTTAAAGAATATGTTTCAAAGGGCAAACATTTCGTTGAGAAATACATTCATCCTCATTTTCTTGCACTTCCCATTCATATAAAAGAACACACTCCTCTTATCATATTCTAAGCCAAAATGGACGTCTGCCTGATTTGCGATCACAAGTTTATTAACCTTCAATCGGGCGCAACATGTTGACTGCTGAGTTTGGGCGCAATTTGGTTGATAGGCTTTTAAAAAACATAATGAACACCTAATTATGCAACTACCAAGTGATGGACATCATTATTGGTAATGTAAAATCGAAAAAAAAATACAAAAATTTCTGCAAAAAAAATAACATCAATTTGACATGAAACTAGTCAAACAAATTTCAATGGAATTGCGCGCGCAGGCCTCGCTGTGCCTGTCAGATAAATTGCGCTCGAGAGACAGTAATATAATAGTACAGCATCAAAAAAATTTATATATTGAAAAATATTATAATTTGTCTGGAACGAATACATACAGAAAGATTTAAAAATATGAAACACCATTTTTCTACTTTACTATTTTAAAACGGAGTCCTTAAAATAGTTTTCGTGCTATATATGAAATACCAAAAAAAAAAAAAAAAACTTGTATATGTTAACAACCTTCCATCTCTTTTAGATTGTTTGATTTCGGCGTCACCATTATCGTCACGTCACCTGAACACTCGAAACTTCCACACCATTTGATAACCGTAGATATTTTACTCAAAATATTATTCATTCTTTAGAGTTTATCTTCACACACAGATAGTTGTTTTTATAACCTTTGTGTTGTATTCAAAGCCCTTCAAAACGTGTAGAAGCAGTGAAAACCGAACAGCACCATGTTAAACCACAAATAATAATTAAATTCCAAATCATTATTTCTATACGATAGATCCCTTTTATGCCTCTCACACGCGACGAATCTTAACAGGTGAGAACTCGAAATGAAGAGATAAAAGTTTTTTTAGTTACAATAGTTGGTTGAATTCTGTAGCTTGGAACAAGAACCAACCAATGTAAATTTATCACTTTATATATAACAACAAAAATATTTTAAATATATCAATTTTAGACTTCGCAATGAAACAGAAACCAACGTTACGCGCGTGTGGCTTCTGTAACCCTTCGTGATTTGCTTAATAATGCAACAATGTTAAGCTTCAAATTTTCGAAGCCATTTTCCTCAAAACTGTCAATTATGACATTTCTCGCACGTGCGACATTAATTTTGTAGCACTATAGCTGCAGCGAGCTATTGGTGTGTGTTAGGGGTCTATGTCTAAACAAATACCTGGTAATTTTAGTTTGGTTGATTGAAAACACGTCGCACTAAAGCTGCACAGTGGTTAAGGTTTATCTCGAAGGAAAGGTTGGTTGTATGGGGTTTATTGGCACAATAGCCAAAAATGGCCAAGCTGCGTCAAACACAAAGAAATTTCGACCTCTCGAAGAAAAGACCCAGAAACATTGTGTCAATGTCGAACAATGGTCAGATAACGACCTGGTAGTTTTAAAACCATGATCATATGACTAAAACACCTGGGATGTCACCTCACGAAGACGAACATAGAGGTGAGGACATTAGAGTACAGCGGATTCAACGTACATCGGTCCTCTAAACGAGGTGGATTTTTTCGGTGCGCGAAAGGTTTGATTAATTGATTTGTTGTTTAAGGGCGCAAGGACCTCAAGGGCCAAACTGCGCCAAACGCTCGATAGAATTAAGACTTACGAGGTATTTACAGGTTTGTTATGCGAATAGCGAGTGGACAAACATATTTGTGATAAAAATTAATATCTTTCAAAAACTTAAAAACGCAGTGGTTAAAATTGTCACCTAAAATAGCTTTCATAGTAATATGGCTTCCATAGTGATATGGCTAAGTTCAAAATTGAAAATATGTAAAATCAAAACATTCAATTAAAATATGTAGGAAAGTGATATCTGGATTGCATGTATCACATTGTGAATTCGGTTCACCTTTTGGTTCATGTGAATCTAGTTTGGCCAATACTGAGTCTTGTTATAATTACTCCGTGTCTCCTATTTTTAAGGTTATGTTTCCATTTTTGTAGTACTGGCTAGATTTTATACAGTTTATTGAGTGACTGTTCGCTCCATTCCAATTGCCAAAATTTATATATATAGGGAGTTTGAAGTCTTGGAATGGCACTTTGAAATTTCGGTTAAAAACAGTACTGCACTTTTCTGCCTCATCGGTCCGTGGTGCGCGAAAGAAACGATTCTGACAACCCTCCGATTACTAAATCGCTACGTACAGCACATGCTTCGTATCGATCCCGCACCCTTCGGATATTCTGGGACAATAGCATAGGTCCGACGCCTTCACCATTCGGCCACCACAGGCCACATAATTTACGCCCCAAATTTAAAACAAAACATTACCTTTTGGCCAAGTAACCCACTTGGCATAGGAATTCCATATTTAAAAGGACAGCTCTCTGGTTGGCTGAATCCTCGTTTCATTAGAGAAGCACAGCGGGCTATCTACCGTTCGACCCTTGCTCTGCAATAGAAAACTTTTTTAATTATGAGATTAAGACAAAATCAAAAATAAATACGATAATTTCTTTTGAGCTACGTTAAACCTACAAGGTACGTAAAAGTCTGAACTCAAAGTCACACAACATCTTTAACTCGTAAGTGTATGAAATAGGATATCAATACAGAAATATACGGTTTTAGATAGATCCATTCTGATACTATAACTCCGTAACAAACAGCACGATTGATATAAATTTGGTTTCGTTGGAAATTAATCTGTAAAATGTATTAATTCACATTATGTTAAGAAGCTGATGATTGTGTGAGTTAAGCTATTATTCAAAATAATTAAATTGCATAAAATAATTAAATATTAAAAAGATATTCCGTTAATTATTTTTAAAAATATACAAATTTGCATTTTAAGAGTAATATGACATCTCTGTTAAAATATTGAACAACAAATTTAAAATTCATACTATTAAAATAAAAACTTCAGTTGGCATTGAGTTTTTTTTTTGGTGGTGGTGGGGGGGGGGGGTTATTTTCTCAAAAGTAATCTTCGAAGCAGCAATTAATGACTAATCAAGATTCAAATTCAACAAATGCGTCCCCCAAATAACAAAATAATTATTGCACAAAAGTTCTCATTTATCTTTTACAATTCGATGGTAATTCAAATTAATTTATTAAGGTTCTGCAAATTTACAGAGGAAATCATGCTGAACATTTACATCAATATAAAATTACACATTTAATTAAAATATTAAAGTCGTATATTGCAATAAATTAGGAAGAAAAATCAACAGAAATTTTAAATTTATTATTATTTAAGTGGAATCAGCTGATGGGTATAAATAATATAATATAACGAAAGTCAGACGTTTCGTACATGCCGATTTTTTACCCATCCCCCCCCCCCCCCCCCCCTCTTACGCTTGTACAAGGTGAAAATAAGTATACCGCTATCATTAATTCAACGTGGAATCAGCCTATATGATTAAATGACATACCATCGTGTAAAGGAAGGAAGGCCGTTTCAAACATTGTAGGCCATTTATCCTCTCCCCTTCTCAACCTTGTACCGATTAGGGGCCCAATACAGCGCGGTCTGTACATAACCGATTTTTTTTAACACGGTTGCCGGTGATTTATTTGGGAAATGACTATAATTATATTTTAGTTTTCACTGCTTACTTTAATCGATGAAATTTTAATTACTGTGGTCATCATTATTGAAAGATAATGTGCATTATAACAGGTATTTTATAGGAATAAATATTTACATAAAACTATCATTTTTTATCTAAGGAAAAAAATATTAAATTAAATCTCTCTATTTTAAAAAAAAGTAAGCCCTAGGGGAAAAAGTAAGTCCTAGGGGGAATTTTCAGTTCTTTCAATGTTATTCAGATCGTATCACAAAATGTAAAAGTCCTAAAATTACGAAATTAAGTGAATTAGTTAAGAAATGTTTGATAAATAAGAAGAATATATTTTTGTTTCAATACTGTTATTAGTTTATAAGTTATTTAATATTAAAGTGGTCGTTGATAAAATTTCGCTTACAAGTAATTTTGTCCGTCGAGTTTCTGAAACACTATTGGGTCATTCCACGTCAATTCAACGGGACCATGACACCCACCCCCCTCCGATTTTTTTAAAATTTGGTGAAAACGTTTTCCTTGTGGGTCAAAGTAAATGTCCGAAATTTGTTTGCTGTATCTCAAATAGTTTTTATTTTACAGCCATTTGAAATTTCAAAATTTCAGCTCATCTTACACGTTTGAGATTTTCAAAATGAGCCGCATATATCTAGAGATAAAATTCTTTCTCCAGAACTATTCATTGGATCTCTATGACATTTTTTTGGCAAATCAATAAAATCATATTGATGTTAGGAAAAAATATTTCATTCCCCAAAATCAATAAAAATTTTCAGGAAAAAATTTTAAAGAGGCAAGTATTTGATTTTTTTTTTAGAAAAACTTACTTTATTAAATCGAAATTATCAAAAAGAGGGTCTTCCACAATTTTAATTTTTTATATATGAAAATAATTGTAAGAACATGTTTTATCATAATAAAGAATAAAATTGATGGCTATTTTTCTCTTTATAGTAAAAATTTTCACTTTTGTCGGCCATCTTGAAAAATCACATATCTTGAAATTTTTTTAAAAACAAACACATTTTTATTTAGCAATACACTTATAATACTGAAATTTTTATATAATCATTTGTTATTCTGATAACATTCATAAAATATTCTAATTAAATAATTTTGAAATTACAATTTTAAAGTCCCTTTAATTAAAACTTAATTTCAAGAAACTTGTTTTCTAATCTATACGTAAGTTCAAAGAGATCATGGCACTTACCTCCTCCGTTTTTTATCAAAATTAGTGTAAAGTCTTTCTTTGTAGATAAAACTATATATACAAAATTATTTTGCTGTATCTCAAATAGTTTTGGTATTACAGCCATTCCAAATCTCAGCTCATCTTAAATGTTTAATATTTTCGAAATGAGGCGCATATATCTAGATATAAAATTCTTTATCCGGAACTATTCATTGCATCTCTATGACATTTTTTTGGGATAACAATAAGAGCATATTGATGTTATAAAAAAATATTTCACTCCCCAAAATCAATATAAAATTTCAGGAAATAATTTGAAACAGGCAAGTATTTGATTTTTTTGTAGAAAAACTTACTAAATCTAAATTATCAAAAAGAGGGTCCTCCACAATTTTACTTTTTTATATATGAAAATAATTGTAGGAACATGGTTTATCCTAATAAAGAATAAAATTGATGGCTATTTTACTCTTTATAGTAAAAATTTGCACTTTTGTCATTCTGGAACTTTTATATAATTATTTGTTATTCTGATAGCATTCATAAAACGTTTGAATTAAATAATTTTTAAATAAACATTTTGAAGTTAATTTAATTAAAACTTAATTACAAGAAATTTGTTTTCTAGTCTATAGCCATACTCAATTTTGCAACCTTCTTTTTTTTGGTGATCACAGACAAAAAAAAGGAAAATTCTCATAAATGTATGTGCCTCCCTACAAGGGCCTCCATGTGTTGTAGACATTTGATTGGGACTTAATGTAAACACTTGAAGCCACTTGAGCTCTGTAATGTTCACATGGAGATGGTTGAAAGAGATGGACAGAAAAGAAGTTGGGAATGAACTTATTGGTCACACTTTTATAAAAAATATCTCAGAAGAAGAATTTTAATTTTGGTTAGTTAAATGGTTTTCAAATTGTAGTTAAGTTTAAAACTGAAAAATGGAACCTTCAAAATGTAGTGTGGGAAAGATAACATCAAATGAATGCCATTTAAGCTATCTTTTAGTGGCAATAAAGGAATTGAAGAAATTGATAGTATGAGTTGACAGAGAACTGTTGATTTTAAGAATACTTTGAATGTTATACTATGAATTTTATTCAAAGTGTTTTTTTTTAACAATTAATCTATCTAGATATTTTAAAAAAGTAAATGGTAACAAAATAACAAATATTTATGTAAAAGTTTTAGCATTATAATTTTATTGATAAATAAAAATTTTACTTTTTTTTTTTAATTTCAACAAGTGCGATTTTTTAGATGGCCAACAAAAGTGCAAATGTTTACTATAAAGAGTAAAAAAAACATATATTTTATTCTTTATTATGATAAAACATGTTCTTACAATGAGTTTTATGTATAAAAAAGTTAAATTTTGAAGGACACTGTTTTCGATAATTTAAATTTAATAAAGTAAGTTTTCTACAAAAAAAGATCAAATTCTTGTTCTTTCAAATTTTTTCCTGAAATTTTATATTGATTTTGGGGAATGAAATATTTTTTTAAAACATCAATATGCTTTTATTGATTTTCAAAAAAAAATTTATAGAGATACAATGAATAGTTCTGGAGAAATAATTTTATATATAGATATATGCGCCTCATTTTGAAAATCTTAAACGTGTAAGATGAGCTGAGATTTTGAATGGCTGTAATACGAAAACTATTTGAGATACAGCAAAATAATTTTGGTTTTATAATTTTATATATAAAAAAATAGTTTATACTGGAATTTAAAAAAATTGGAGGTGGAAAGTGCCATGGTCTCGTTGAACTGACGTATAGACTAGAATTTTTTTTTTCTTGTAATTAAATTTTAATTAAAGGGACTTTAAAATTATTTCAAAATTATTTAATTAAAATATTTTATGAATGTTATCAGAATAACAAATGATTATATAAAAATTTCAGTATTATAATTATATTGCTAAATAAAAATGTGTGTTTTTAAATTTTTTTTAAGAAATGTGATTTTTCAAGATGGCCGACAAAAGTTAAAATTTTTACTATAAAGAGAAAAATAGCCATCAATTTTATTCTTTATTATGATAAAACATGTTCTTACAATTATTTTCATATATAAAAAATTAAAATTGTAGAGGACCCTCTTTTTGATAATTTCGATTTAATAAAGTAAGTTTTTCTACAAAAAAAAATCAAATACTTGCCTCTTTCAAATTTTTTCCTGAAAATTTTTATTGATTTTGGTGAACGAAATATTTTTTATAACATCAATATGCTTTTATTGATTTGCCAAAAAAATTTCATAGAGATCCAATGAATAGCTCTGGAGAAAGAATTTTATCTCTAGATATATGCTACTGATTTTAAAAATCTCAAACGTGCAAGATGAGCTGAAATTCTGAAATTTCGAATGGCTGTAAAATAAAAACTATTTGAGATACAGCAAAAAAAATTCGGATATTTACTTTGACCCACAAGGAAAGGGTTTTCACCAAATTTTTAAAAAATCGGAGTGTGTGTGTGCCAAAATCCTTTTGTTTTCGTTGATTTATAAGTTATTTAAAAGAAAAGTCGTCGTTGATAAAATTTCGCTTACAAGTAATTTTGTCCGTCGAGTTTCTGAAACAATATTAAGAGGAGAGATCCAATTTTTTTAGGGAGTGTACAAATAGGTTTGAACTGGAAATCCAAGTAAGCATTTTTTTTAATTCGAATTAGTTTTGGATTTATAAGTTTTTTAAACATTTAAACACGCTCCACTTTTTGAAGCTTGAAACCTTAAAAGTTGAGGATTTCGAATTTTAAAAATCCCTGAGTTGGGATAATTTATGCCTCAGGAAAATTAATATTATTAGCAAATGAAAGCGACGGAAGACTAGAAATTGCCCAGCTTGTATTAATATGAAACTTAAATTAGATCTCAAAACGGAACACTGCATTGGAACATGCGTGCAGCAAATCAATACTTTCGAGAGAACTGTTTAATATTACCTATAAAAAAGCTGACAAATGTCTATAAGTTGGAACTGGGAATTTTTTTAGCACTGTTGCGTTGTGAATTTCGAATCGTTAAGTGTGGTCTGGTTAATTTACGTCGCACTAGAGCTGCACATTGAACTACTGGCGTTGGTTCGAGCAAAGCGCCCTTGATTGGTTATTGGTACGTATTTACTTACTACATCAACGACGCTTTGATTCGAGGCCTTTCTCGAAGAAAAGACCCGGGAACGATGTCTCATATTTTTAACAATGGTCAGATAACGAGGACATCACTTGAGCTGGTACCCGACGTCCTTAAGTTGGGAATTTTGAATCGTTCAAGTTCTGAATTTCGGTTTGTTAAGTTGGAAAATTTCTTGTCTCAACATATCAAAATTAAATTTGTGTGACGGCACTGCCAGTAATAATTTATATAACTAAAAAAAGTATTATTGTTAGGACACATTGTCATTGTCTACAGTGTATGAAGCCGGTATTGTTTGCGAAGCAAACTAAAGAGGATTGCGTAGCAATCCTCCGGGTGTTGGCGAAGCGTTAGCGGAGCAGGGGGCGGAGGCCCCTAGTAATAAACAAAGTGCTATGATCTTCATTTTTATATTATTTTTAAAAAAATTTCATCAAGGAGGGTTTAATTAAATTGCAGTTTTAAAGCAATAACTTCAAGCGTAAATTTTAATGAAACTTCTGAATCAATTTCGATATGGAAATGTTCTGAAGCCGTATGGAAATGAAAAAGACAGCAAAAACAGATAACATAATTTTTTTAAACATGACCAAATTAAGAAATTTGATCAGGAACTTTAATGATTTAACTTTAAAAATATTAAAAATTTCCCTTTTCCCAGGATTGCAATTTTGATTTGACTATTTCTAAATGACCGTTCCAATGTATCGTTTAGGCTACATTTTTGAAATATCTTCGACCAACAACTTGTGTATCAAATTACTAGTTTGCATTTTTGACCTCAGTAATGCAGAACATAAAAATGTAAATTGCAGCCAAAATAAACCTAAACGTTTTTTGTGAATAAACTGCCTCACATTCTTTATCAAAGTGAGAATAAAATTAACAGCCCGGCATAAATACTCAACCAAAAATAGTATGTTTTAAAATACTACACAACTTTCTTTTACGATGCCCAAATGCCCATGTTTTAAAGAATTCAAATGAATAATATTATTACAGAAGAATAACCACCTATTTTAATTTTAAGTTGATTTTTTTATTTACGGATCAATGTATTAAAAATTCGGTATTTAACTCATTTTGTTAAACCATTTTTCCTAAAATTTTGATTTTGTGATTCTATTATTATTGAATTCGCATCGAAAAATACCTGTCATACAAATATTTAGTAAGTTTCCACAGCGAATTACAGTCAAGACGCACTTTATCTAAAGAATACACTGTGTTATAACTTGGCGATAGTTTAGCAAACAGTGCAGCATACTATAATCTCACTCACCATGTACTTTCAATAATTCTACATTTAATTATTAATGATCGACATTTAATAATTTAAAAGGAAATATTCATTGGCATGCTAAATAAAATATTTTCTAAATTATCAGTTGATATCTGTGAAATTTTATTCTTTAGTAACATTAGAAAGTCTAATAGAGTTGAAAATTCACAGTGAAACCAAGCTTCTCATTTAAAAATAATACTTGATTAAAATATTTTTCAAATAAATAAAATGGACGTTCATACACAAATTACTCGCATTTTGGACGAATTGTTTTAAAAAAGTTCGATCTAAGATAATTAAATATAGTTACAATGAACCTGATTACAAAAAAAAAAAAGGATAAAACAATTATAACATTTTAATACAATTCTAAATCAACCCCGAGATAAAATTCTGGTTGTTTTAATTTTTGAATGATTCCGTATTAAAGCAAAAAGCTCAATGTGCAGAAGTTTTTCAATAATTATTAAATCAAACAAAACCTGTGACGTCATTTTTATAGTGTCAATAACGAAAATTTTTAATTTAAATTGCAAACGATATTTTCATTCATGTTAAGTCAATGGAATGCATTAAAATAGTTATAATATACGAATCGAACATCGTAGAAACTTAAAAATTATCACAAAAAATGCCTATTTTTTCAAATAATGTGCTCTGTAAATTTCATAAAACTACGTTTTGTAGTTATGGAATATTCCGTGTAAAGATCCGCATTCTAATTGATTCATATTTTTTTTATATTACTTTTTCGCTTTTCTCCGTTGATTTTAACTGATTTTACCGTTGCCACTTCCTGAAACTTTGCTTGGATACGCTTAAAACTGTCATAACATTCGAACGGAACATCGTAGACTTGAAAATAGTCACGTTAAAATTCTTATTTTTTGAACTCACTATTCTGTGAATTTCAAAGCTCTGCGTTTTGTAGTTACGGAGCTTATTTTGTACTGACAACATCCGGACAGATTTTTAGATTTTCAGCTTTATATATATGACTAGCAAAAGTACCCGTTCTTCGCACGGGGATAAATAAAATAACGACAAATAACTGAAAATATATACATTTCCTTTCCTCCCTGGGATAATCGCATATACCATTTTAGAATTCCTCCTTAAAAAAATTATAAAGCTGTTTTTTATAATTTAAAAGATTTTTGTTTTTAATAAATTAGAAGTTAAAAAAAGTAAAAATATCTCTATACTACTTGGTTGCTAATAGACCGATAAAATTCCCATAATTTCTAATTTATCTCTTATAAGGTATAAAGTTTTAAATATTAAACATTCCTGCACAAAAATACTTTTAGAAATTAATGGGAATTTCCTTTCGGTATGGGTAGTTTCGGCACATAGTTGCATGAAACCTTATATAAAAAACGACATTTGTAAAATCCTTAACTCCTAGTGGTATCAGCTGGTGGGTATAAATAATATACTATTGTGTAGACGAAAATCAGACGTTTTTTATGTGCCGATTTTTACCCCCTCCCCCCTTTAAACGCTTGTACCAGGTGAAAAGGCCATTAATTCAACGTGGAATCAGCCTATATGTATAAATGACATACCATTGTGTAAAGGAAGGTATCCTCTCCCCCTCTCAACCTTGTATCGAGTAAAGCCCAATACAGCGCGGGACTGTATATACCCGATTTTTTTTAACACGGATGCGCAATTTATTTGTAAATGACTATAATTATATTTCCGTTTTCAGTGGTTCCTTTGATCGATAAAATTTTAATTACTGTTGTCATCATTATTGAAATATAATGTGCATTATAACAGGTATTTTAATATAATTAGTATTTACATAAAACTATGATTTTTTTTATCTAAGGAAAAAAATATTAAATTAAATAATAAACAAAGCTCTATAAACTTAATTTATAATAATAATTTTTTAAAAAATTTCATTAAGGAGGGTTTAATTAAATTGCGGTTTTAAAGCAATAACTTCAATCGTGAATTTTAATGATACTTCTGAATCAATTTCGGTATTTAAATGTTCTGAAGCCGTATGGAAGTGAAAAAGGCAGCAAAAACTGATAACACAATTTTTTTGAAGATGACCAAATTAAGAAATTTGATCAAGAACTTTAATGATTTAACTTTCGATAGATTTGGAATTTCCCTTTTCCCAGTATTGCAATTTGGATTTGACTATTTCCAAATGTCCGTTCAAATATATCGTTTAGGCTACAGCTTTGCAATATCTTCGACCAACAACTTGTGTATCTAATTAGTAGTTTTCATTTTTGACCTCAGTACAGCAGAACATAAAAATATAAAATGCAGCCAGAATAAACCTAAACGTTTTTTGTAAATTAATTGCCTCAAATTCTTTATCAAAGTAAGAATAAAATTAACAGTCCGGCATAAATACTCAACCAACAATTGTATGTTTTGAAATACTACACAACTTGGTAAAGGTTTACTGTACGGTCACCCTTGGCGACCTTTTCAAAATCTCGCCAAAAGTCGCCATTTTGGCGACTGTTGTCCAATAGGGTTGCTGCAATTCCTTGTCGTTTCGGAGAGGGGTTGCCATTTAAAAAAAATTATCGCCAAATGCGGAAAAATCGCGCCAAGGGTCACCGTACAGTAAACCTGACCCCACAACTTTCTTTTACTACGCCCAAATGCCAATGTTTTAATGAATTCACATGAAATATTATTACAGAAGAATAACCACCTATTTTAATTTTAAGGTCATTTTTTTTATTTACGGATCAATGTATTAAAACTTCGGTATTTACTAATTTTGTTAAACCATTTTTCCTAAAATTTTGATTTTGTGATACTACTATTATTGAATTCGCATCGAAAAATACCTGTAACAAATATTTAGTAAGGTTCCACAGCAAATTACAGCCAAGACGCACTTTATCCAAATAATACACTGTTATAACTTGGCGATAGTTTAGCAAACGGTGCAGCGTACTATAATCTCACCATGTACTTTCAATAATTCTACATTTAATTATTAATGATCGACATTTAATGTTTTAAAAGGAAATATTCATTTGCATATTAAATAAAATATTTTCCAAATTATCAGTTGGTATCTGTGAAAACTTATTCTTTAATAACATTAAATAGACTAATAGAGTTGAAAATTTACAGTGAAACCTAGCTTCGTACATTTAAAAAAAAATACTTGCATAAAATATTTTTCAAATAAATAAAACGGACGTTCATACACAAATTACTCGCATTTTGGATTAATTATTCTAAAAGTTCGATCTAAGATAATTAAATATAGTTACAATGAACCCGTATACAAAAAAAAGTGATAATAATACAATTATGGCATTTTAATACAATTCTAAACCATTTCCCTAAGATAAAATGCTGGTTGTTTAAATCTTTGAATGATTCCGTATCGTATCAAAAATCCCAATGTGCAGACGTTTTTCAAAAATTATTAAATCAAACAAAACCTATGATATCATTTTTATAGTGTCAATAACGAAAAATTTTATTTTAAATTGCAAACGATATTTTCATCCATGCTAAGTTAATGGAATACTTTAAAATAGTTATAATACACGAATGGAACATCGTACAAACTTAAAAATTATCACAAAAAAAATTCTTATTTTTCAAGTAAAGTTCTCTGTAAATTTCATAATGCTACGTTTTGTAGTTATGGAGTATTCTGTGTAAAGATCGGCATTCTAATTGATTCATATTCTTTTATATTACATTTTCACTTTTCTCCGTTGATTTTAACTGATTTTACTGTTGCCACTTCGTGAAACTTTGCTGACGTACGCTAAAAAATGTCATAACATTCGAATGGAACATCGTAGATACTTGAAAATAGTCACGTTAAATTCTTATTTTTTTAGCTAACTATTCTGTGAATTTCAAAGCTCTGCGTTGTGTAACTACACGGAGCTTATTTTATACTGACAAACAAACAACATCCGGACAGATTTTGGAGATTTCAGCTTTATATATAAAATTACCGGTACTGAAGCGATCTTGGTATTTCTACAAACAATTTCAAATCGTTATTATTTCGCAAAAGTCCCAATATTACTCGTAATTATCCAATTCACAAAAAATGATCTTATCTTTATTTTAAAAGCATTTTATTGTTGTCCAAAATTTAAAAAAATAAAATAATCTTTCTAAAAAAAGGAAAACCGACTTTAAGAAAAATGTGCTAAAAAGTAAAAAATAATTTTTAATTGTACGAATGAGTTGAAAAAATTGAATTATTGAATATCAATTTTATACTTAGTACAACTTTTTGAAATCGGCGCCAAAATTTAGGTATGATTTTTGTAAATTGGCACCAACTTCCAAAAGTTGTAATAAGTATAAATTGATATTCAATAAGTAAATTTTTTCAACTCATTCGTAAAATTAAAAATTATTTTTTACTTTTTAGCGCAATTTTCTTAAAATCGTTTTTTTTTTTTTTTTTTAGAAAGATTATTTTATTTTTCCCTTTTTAGTTTTTAATTTAGCAGGGGGCTTTGCCCCCTATTCACCAAGAAATTCTAGTAGCAACTTGTGCTCAACAATGTATATTTTAAAACAATCCCTAACAAAGCCAATAAATGCATGTTAAACGAAATGTCATTGTTGTACAACTTCCGTTAACAATGAAAATATTTTTAAATCGGAAAAATTGTATAAAAAAATCCGGTTAATCGACATTTCCAGATATATAACAGCCGGATAACCTATTATTATTTTGAAGATTGACTGGATTTTTCTCTATCCAACAAAAAAAGAATTTTCGAAATCGGACGACATTTTTTTTTAAACGGTCCGGTTAAATGAGAAATCCGGATAGTTAAATACCGGATAACCGGTATTTTTTTCAAATTGCTCCCCTTTGAAACATCCTCTATCCAACAAAAAATTTTTTTCCAAATATCTGAAGTAGAATCAAAATCCCGCGCTCACATACATAAAAAAAATACATAAAGGTCGAATCTTGACTTGGCGGTTTGTTGGCGGTTTTATTTTAAAGTTTCTGACGGTTTTATTTTGGAGTTTTTTTTTTTTTTTTGGAGTTTTGGTGGGCGCGCTGGGTAGTCGGTTAAAAATGGAAAATTTTCGAACTTGGGAAAACTTCAATTGAATTCAGCGAATGAACTTTAAAAAAAAGTTTGGATATTTTATTTTAAAATTAATATTTAGACTAAAATTAAATAATAATAAAAAATATAGAAGAAAAGAAGGCTCTAAATTGGCAACGATTCATCATGCCGAAAACTACACACCGCTACTTATATTCATGTCTCTTTGCAACCTTTAATGGGACCTTTTAAGTCTCCAATATAATCCTACAATAACATTTTATATTTCAATTATAATTATAATAATTATAAACCATAAATTTCAATTTATTTTCCCTAATATAATTTAATTAAAAACATTTAGGGATATATCCAAAAGTAGGGATATAAAAATTTTGAAATATTTTCCCGCGAAACTTAATTACCGCCGATGACAATTTATTTTGAAAATTAATAAAAGTAACCTTTTAATTAAAATATTTTAAATGAATACATTTTATTTTGAAATGTTCAACTTAGGAATTAGTATTAAGAATTTTAAAACAACACTTGCAATCGCGGAGTAACGATGTTCCGATTTTATTGATCAAATTGCTTGCATCCAAAATTCTAAGGCTAGCATTAATATCTTTACATATCATTATCAAAGAATAAAGCCTTCATTGCAGTGGGGGAAAATATGATTGTTTATTTCAAATAAGTTATAAAAAATGTGGACTTCAAAATGTTGCGGCGTTCGCTGTGTTTTTTAAAAAGTTCAAGTCTTTCATCCAACATTTTTTTTAAGTAATTTGTACTATCTTCATAGATCCTATAAACCAATTAATTATTTATTGAAAAACCTAAATTTTGTTTAGTTATTTTTATATGTTTGGGAAATAACGTCAATTTTGGTTGCTTTGCTACGCGATGCGCAACAAGCTTTGCGGCGACCTCGTATTCGAAACATTGGTGATCGGCGCGATTTAGTTGCTCGAATCCGATCTACACTACCCTATCTTTATATTTTAGACAATTTTATAGTCTAGAGTAGTAAGGAAGCACAAAAAGCTAAATTCATGCCATCGATTTCCGAAATTTTTAAATTTCTGATTAAAAAGATGTCGAAATCCACGGTGGAAACTAGATCAAAAAATTTCGAATTCGAAAATTTTTCCCGCGATTTGTATATACATGAAAAATATTGTTAGTTTCAGATTACTGAACAAAAGAGTAATGTTTCCCCTTTGAAAAAATCAAGCGAAAAGTGCGCAAACCCCGCTTGTACGCAGATAGGAACAAACACTAGGGATTTATACTTGTACGTAAGTAGGACAACACAACACTAATCCTCGATCTCAAAGTGTAATTCGTATTTTAAAACTTTCGTATTAACGCGCACAAATATCATTTCGCAGGTCGTACTCATGCACAGATATGATGGTATCAAACAAAGTATTACTGTTAAGGTTAATAAACTATTCAATACTAGAACATGATTAATTTCAAAATATCTGGTCATTATTTTTTAAAAGGTATATTGGGTAATCGCTATTCTAATTTGATTAGTTTTGAAAAATGTTTTTTAGTACTAATATTTACGTAAAAATTAAGTGTCACTAGAAAAAGGTTTAAGCAAATGCCGCCCTCCAGGCGATACGACATATAATTATTTAAAAAAATTAAATTTAGTTCTTGAGGGAATAAAATTTCAAAACTAAAAGAAGTAAAATCACACGAAAAAGCAAGAATTTTTGGTACCAATTTGGAAACTAACGTAATAGAGAGGATCGCATTGGATCCTACAAACTTAATATTTTTATTATCTATATATAGGTTTGTTCTTCCTAATTTCAAGAAAAATGGACCAGAAACATTTCGAAATTGGATCGCTACATGTATTTCATTTCAATCAATTCAATATAATTAAATTCGATAACTTACCGAAATTCCCGAGTTGCTTGGACGAATGTCACACTAGAGTTACACAAACACAATCGGCAATATGGCGACGGCTCGGGGTCGATCCCGTAAGAATAAATAACACTGCTTCGTAATTTTTAACCATGGTCAGATGACGAGGTCTTCACTGGAGCCGACATCCGGCAAAAGCACGGGGGCAATTTTTACAACGACGTGTTTCACTTGCCCCCAGTCACCTTTTCACAGCAAATAGCGGCTGACGAAGAACTGTCAATCGCGCGTTCAATAATACACTCCTGAAGTTCGAAACACAATCCTCCAGTTACGAGTTCGGTAGTGTACCGCCTCTGCATCACTGAAATGTATTTACAGTTGGCTGATTGCATTGACGTCGTACTACTGCTACATAATGAATTGTTGGTAGTCATTTCGTGATATATCACGGAGAAAAGCTCACGAGACTGGAGAAAACTGAGCGTCGTGTTCTTCACAGATGAATACAGAAGAAAGAAATGGCGAAAAATGGAGAAAATAAATGGATGCGGAAGAAAAGAATATCTAGTTATTTTTCACCTGTTTTTAAAATGAACAGGAACTATAAGTTTTTCTTTTTTTTGAAAACCGTGTTCTTTTCCCTGATTCGTTCTTTTCTGACCTATTTTTTTTCTTTACGGCTGAAATGGGAGAGTTTTATATATTTTTTTAAGCACTTCGAATGTCTTTCAATAATTTAGTTTTAATAGGGCACACTCGTTTTTTTAATGGTTTGGTTTGGTTAAATAACGTCGCACTAGAGCTGCACAGTGGGCTATTGGCGACGGTTCGGGCCTATCTCGAAGGAAAGACCCGGGAACGATGCCTCATATTTTTGAACCATGGTCAGATGACGAGGATAACACCTGAGCTGGCACCCAACGCCTTCAATAGACTTCGGGACTTTGGACCCCGATCAGATTTATCATGCACCACACGCCGTTATTTTTTGTGGATGTTCTGGACGACATTCTAGTATTTTGGTAGCGAAGTTGGCAACCCTCCGATCGCAATATCACTACTTTTTACTATTCTTTAGTCTAGTTCATCGCAAGGTTTTGAACCGGGGACCCTTGGATTTCCAGCTGACGCCAAATTCACTCGTTCCGGGGTTTTTTTAATGAAAACATATTGTTAACATTTTATAAAATTCAATTTCATTACTTGGTCTTGTACAAGGTAAGCAACGGGGCGCCTTGCACCAGATATTAAGGTTTTTATAGCTTGACCAGTTTTGCCCCATTCTTTTTACCAATAGATGAAAAAAGTGCATTGAATAAATTATTTGTAGCAATGGGATAACTTTTTTAGTTTTTAAATTAATTTTTTTTTAAATATTTTTTTAGTTAAAAATCTGTGCAAAGTAGTCTCGTTTAAATAAAATAAAATTATAGATAAAAAAAATCGAAAGAGAGGATATCGGAAAAAGACCAGAAGAAGATATCCTTTCAGCAGATTGTATTAGCAGAAGGAAGATAAACAAACTATTTCGTCTGACGCAGTGGTTACCATCCACGTCCCGTATATGCTTTGCCTTATATCATGATTTTATACGCACGGGCATTTAATTTCCTATTAAACTAAGCAAAATTTATGTCACTCGTACTATTTGTCTAGGAGTTGTGTAGGATATTTCTATCCAGATTTCCCATGTAAATTATTTAAAGATGTTTCACGAAAAAAAAATTGTTTTAAAGAAATTATATACATGTCAACGTCAGGCCCCACATGAAGCGCGGGGCCCTGTGCGAAAGCACCTGTGGCACACCCATAAGGGCGGACCTATCACTTACATCACGTTTCTTTTCAAGAGGAATTCTAATTTAGAGCTAATAAAATATGTTGATACCCTAGTGATGTCCTACTTTTTCAAATGAAGTTAGATGAAGCACAAGTTAACGAAAGAAAAGCGGTCATTTATGTAATATGCAGTCAGGTTCACCCTTGGTAGCCGTGCGGGCCGGTGCAAACCAGTAGATAGCGGTGGCCTTTTAATCCTCCGCACAAATATATTAATAAGTTTGAATGGAACATAAATTATGAAATGAGAAACTGTTGAATAAATACGTCAGATTTTTGAAAAGGCAATCATCATTGAAAGGCATGTTTTTTATCAACTATAAATGTTGTCAATCAACTTCACATGTTTGATGTGGCAATATTTTGTTTACATAACATATTTATTATAAAACTCAGTTTCGTAAAAAACAAACGCTCTGTTGTTCATTTTATTAATAATTAAAAAGAAGTCTAATTTCCTATGAAAGGAGACCAAATTTATGTCAGTCGGGCTATTTGTCACGGAGTTATAGTGCGAAATGGATCCCCCTAAAAGCGTTAATTCCATCTTCTATATGTAACTAATTTTAAAAAAGTTTCACCACAAATTAGAAAAAATTAAGCTTTTGAGTAAAGTTTTTAATTTTCATTTCAAGAAATTTTTTCGTTAGAAATCTGTTTTCTATAAAAAAAAAAAACTGTAGAATTATCTCCTTGCCCTTCTTAAAACTTATTTTATCCTTTATGTGAAAATTGACTATTCCTTTTTGTTATATTAAATTATGGACAAAGTTATTCGTGTTCATTAATTTTTGTTTAATTAGGCTTTAAAATAAAAATTATTTGCTTTCTGAAGAACAGATTGTAGGAAAGAACATCTCTTTACAAAAGAACAGGAACTGGGAATACCTGTTCTCAAAAGAGATTATAAATCTACTTTCGAATGATTCTCGAAGCTTGGGATGAAGAGCCACGCCTCTTTGCCAGTTTCATTGGATCCCAGAATAGAGAACAAAGAACGCCAGGCGTCTTCTCATTTCTAATTGGATCCCGCCAAATTGAAATATTTACATACACAGCTGCGAATTGATGGCAGGTGTTTTAAGTAGAAATGTTTATTTTTTTGAAGAAAAAAAAGTGTTTTAGGTTTGCAGCCAATTGTCCGTTCAATCGCCAAATAATTTTTGGTGATTGCTATTTATCGTGATTTAAAGGATGATAAAAAGGAGAATTAAAAAAAAACACCAAACGCTTTTATTTTTGACGTTAATACTCAGGGGTGTCCATCCCCCAAACCCTTTCCAACCCTTTCCTTACAAAAAAATCCCTTCCCCCCTCCCCCCAAAAAAAATCTACCCTCTGAAATATAGTTAAGCACATAACTTTATTAGAATCTAACTTTATTAGAAATTAAATTTTCAACTGAATCCACACAAAGCTCCACATTTCGTATTTTGTAAATCAGTTAAGAGATAAAATTAAGATATGCATTTGGTTACCTACTTAAACTTGTATCATATACAGTGGCTCCCAAAAGGGTTTCGTACACTTACAAATTTCAAAGAAATACTGCTCTACTGATTATAAAAAATAATATTTCAGAATGGTAACTTTTTTTAATAAGATATATAAATTGTTCTTAACAAAACTACATAAAATATTTTAAAAACATAGTAATTTTTTTTTTGGGGGGGGGGGGGGGAGCGGGGGGGAATCAATAATTAAAAATAAACAAGAAAATTATCTCACAAAATTCTTCGTACACTTTAAAAAAAATCGCTACACATTAATAAATATTGCAATATTTCGGTAAATTATTACTTAGTAGGATGTCCTGTTACATCCACAACACTTTTAAACCTCTGGGCATAAATTTCATTAGTTTTTTTTGTAATTTCTGTATCATTTTCTTCTATACTTCGATTATTACTTTTTTAAATTCACTTTTCGTTTCAATGTCGTATCTTCGTACTCTAACTTCCAGTTTTTTACATATGTGTTTTATTAGGTTTAAATTCAATGGCTGAAGTGTTTTTTCAGAACTTGTGGACAATTATAGAGGCAAATGTTGAGAACCGTGTGCTAAAGATCTTGACAAGAAACAAAGTTGATTACAATACCCAAATTTTGAGTTTATAATTTTAAATTGTGTATTAAAATATTTAAATAAACATACTGATTCACTATTCTATCATTAAATACTAAATTACATAATCATGATGCTAATTTGCATTCTTGCACAAGGACACGTCCAAAACATGCTTTACTGTTCCGGCTATGTTCTTGGTATTTGCGAAGGAAATCCTAAACCTTCTATTTTTCGCAATAACAAAAAAAATTCTTCGGCAGGAACCTCATGTAATCCAGCTTATCTGAGCACTTGTCGAACAGTTTCGATTGAAATTGAAGTAGAAAACGCTTCATTAAATTATGTAGATCTTTTTACAACACTCAAACGTGTATTTTTCACAAATTTTCTAACGATAAATCTCTGATCACGTTTAGTTAACGTTGCAGGAAGACATTTTCTTACCTTGATTTTGATCATATGTTCTTCTTTAAAGCGTTTTATCGCATACTGCACATAGAATTGGATAAATTTATTAATTTAGAGATACTCTGAGATGATTTACCACAATTATGATGAGAAATTATCAATATTCGAATGCTATAACTTTGTTTCCTTACGACTACGACTCATTTTTAAATAATAAATAGAATATTACGAAATAAGCAAGCAAATATTAATACCAAACGAATATTTAATGTCACCACAATGCAAAAATAGAAAAAAAGACACAGACGATAATTTTATTTATAAATTTATTCGAAAATGTTTTGGTGTGCGATCTCTTTTGTGGCGTTTTTTTCTCTGTTTCCTTGCATTTTCTTTTTTATAAAAAGAAAATAATACAATATTTAAAAAATATATATTAGGTTTTCAGGGTTTATTAGGTTAAGCTCCGTACCTACAAAACGTAGGGCTATGAAATTCACAGAATAAGTAGTTCAAAAAATAAGAATTTTAAAGTGACTATTTTCTTGTCTCTACGATGTTTCCATTTGAATGTTATGACATTTTTAAGCGTATCCCAGCAAAGTTTCATGAAGTGGCAACAGTAAAATCAACGAAGAAAAGCGAAAATGTAATCAATACTTATATATAAGAATGGAGTGTCTGTCTGTGGAATCGAGCAAAACCCCTCATTTTGTGTTTCTACACGAATTAGGATACACTGATTCCGAAAATCGCATTTAAATTTTTTTTGTCTGTCTGTCTGTCTGTTTGTCCGGATTTAACTCAAAAACTACTGCACGGATTTTTATAAAACTTGCACCATATGAACAAACTTTTCTTAGTTTAAAATCTGCACTTTGTTTCAAGTGGATATCTGCAACCATTCAAAAGTTATAGAACTTTTTCCATTTTTTCTAACATTACTCCTATGGGAAATTTACATCTCGATCTTCCCTTCATAACATTTTTGTTAAAAATCACCTTGGCGACCAAAAATATTTTTCGACAATACTGGAATAAACGATTCATTTTGATTGGCTGATGAGTAAATGTCGCCAAATGAATTAAAAATGTCGCCAAACGAATTAAAAATGTCGCCAAATATTGCCAAATAAATTAAAAATGTCACCAAATGTTTCCAAATTAATTTAAAATGTCGCCAAATATTGCCAAATGAATTAAAAATGTCGCCAAATGTTGCAAAATAAATTTTTAAATGTCGCCAAATGAATTAAAAATGTCGCAAATTAAATTAAAAATGTCGCCAAATATTGCCAAATGAATTAAAAATGTTACCTCGCCAAATGAATTAAAAATGTCGCCAAACGAATTAAAAATGTGGCCAAATATTTCCAAATCAATTTAAAATGTCACCAAATGTTTCCAAATGAATTTAAAAATGTCGTCAAATATTGCCAAATGAATTTAAAATGTCGCCAAATAAATTTTTAAATGTCGCCAAATGAAATAAAAATGTTGCAAAATTAATTAAAAATGTCGCCAAACGGATTAAAAATGTCCCCAAATATTGCCAAATAAATTAAAAATGTTACCAAATGAATAAAAAAATTCTCCAAATCAATAAAAATGTTGCCAAATGAGCAAAAATAGATGTCTCATATTTAAAAATATCATCACAATGGCGAAATTAGTGTCCAGATAACAAAATTAACGTCGTTTACAAAAACCTCGCCAACCGAAGGTGGAAGATAAACCAGCTCTTTCGATTGACGCTATGTGTATTCATGTTCCGAACAACTTTACTTTATGACAATAGTGTTTTTTGTTACGGAGTGGAATATTTCTATGGTGTTGCAATGGTCCAACCTAAAAGTTTAACTAGGTTTTCTATTAACTAGGTTTAGGTTAACTAGGTTTTCTATATTTATTTACCTCAATGTAGCTTATTTTTAAATCTTCACCTCAAAAACATATTATTGGAATTCAAAAATTAATATTTGATAATTAATTTTTATAAGAAATATTGACCGTAAATATTGACCCATATGAAATTATGTTGAAAACCGGATATATAGACTCCGGTCACCAATTGCACACAAAAAAAAAATCACCAAATACGATAAATTATTTCGATTTGGAACAGTGAAATATTTTTTCTTTGGTATATTATTGCGTCGTCAATAATAAAACTAATGAATGTGACATTTTTCTACAAGGGTTTGGTTTATTGTTACTAAATGGTTAATTTTTATACAAAAAATATGCAAATTAAAAAAAAATTAAGAATTTTTATTTCACAAAAAAGAAACATTTTACAAAAACATTAGTTTAAATAGTAGTCGCAATAGCATGTAAAGTCGTGAAAATAAAAATAGATTTAGGTATCTCAAAAAAACTCAAAGTAATTCTGGGTAATATTCAAAGTAAATCTGGATTTTGATAAAGTTTATTTTTCATAGTGCACAGAAAGTGATATGCGATGGCTACGCTGACAAAACAAAATCGCGCAGCTCTTACTGTGCAAAGTGACCACGAGCAACGCCGGGCCATAATGCTAGTATCAAATAATTATGAATCGATCAGAATGCCGATATCTACTCGGAATACTCCATAACTACAAAACGTAGCTTTATGAAATTTACAGAGCACTTTACTTGAATAATTAGGCATATTTTTTAGATAATTTTTAAGTTTGTACGATATTCTATTCGTATATTATAAATATTTTAATGCATTCCATTGACTTAACATGGATAAAAATATCGTTTGCAATTTAAAATAAAAATTTTCGTTATAGACACTATAAAAATATCGTCACAAGTCAAGGATAGTGAAGACCATATATATATATATATATATAAGGTGTGCTCTTGTTTCGCTTCTTGAAAGGGGCAAGGAAAGTATCTTTTTGACGTCATTATAGCTCCGCCTTACTATGGGTTTTTGATCATTCTCATTGTCTGTGTGTTTCAAGCATTGCTACTTAGGTTCGATCCCCGGTTGGGTAACAACTGGTGATTTAATTTTTAATTAGCAAAATAATGTAAATATCTGTAAATAATTGTGTTCAGGTAGCTTCAATGCTAATCCGTCCTTGTTTTGTTATGTCCCCGTATTTTACTTGATTGAAATTGTAATTCATTTAATATGTCCAATACAAATGCATTGACATGATGGTTCCGACCCCATTTAACTCTTTCAAAATTCATGGACATGCTCTCGTGGCAGCTAATATTATTTTAATACGCTTAATTTATTAAGCAACTCTTTTGCAATTTTTACATACTAAATACAATCCTTAAGATATATTTAAAACCCTTAAAATTTAGCTAATTCTAAATAAAATTAACGATTATCACTTTTAAATAGTTCACAAAAAAACGAATAGATGGCAGCACATCAAGAAAAATTGGTTCAAATTGATTTCGAAATATTTTATTAACGAAATAACTCTGCAAATCGATTCAAATTGTTTTTTGAAGCATATTTTAACTGTTTTCTTTTAAACAAATTCATGATTAGTTAAAAACAAGAATTCTTGTTAAATTAAGTACTCCTTGTCAATAGCGACAATTATTCCTAAAACGCCTTTACAAACGAGAGCATTAGACACATTATAATTATTGATAAACGTCTGCACTTTGGGCTTTTTGCTACAATACGGATTCATTCAAAAATTAAACCAACCAGAATGTTATCTTAAGTAAATGGTTTAGAATTGTTTTAAAATTTTATAATTGTTTTATATTTTTTGTTTTGTTCGTATACAGGTTAATTGTAACTATATATAATTATTAATGTACGCAGCTTAGTTTCACTTTGAATTTTCAATTCTTTATGACTTTTTAATGATATTAAGGAATAAAATTCCACAGATACCAACTGACAATTGAGAAAATATTTTATTTAATGTGCCAATGAATATTTCATGTTAAAACATTAAATGGCGATCATTAAGAATTAAATGTAGAATTATTGAAAGTATATGGGGAGATTATAACCATTTGCACCGTTTGCTAAAATATCGCCAAGTTATAACAGTTCATTCTTTGGATAAAGTGCGCCTTGGCTATAATTTGCTGTGGAAACTTATTAAATATTTATATGACAGGTACATACATACAGGTACATATTTCGATGCGAATGTAATAACAATAGTATCACAAAATCAAAATTTCAGGAAAAATGGTTTAACAAAATAAGTAAATACCGAATTTTTAATACATTGATCCGGAAATTAAAAAAAAATTACTTAAAATTAAAATAGGTGGTTATCCATCTGTAATAATAGCATTCATGGGAATTCTTTAAAACATGCACATTTGGATGTAGTAAAAGAAAGTTGTGTAGTGTTTTAAAACATACTATTTTTGATTGAGTATTTATGCAGGGCTGTTAATTTTATTCTCACTTTTATTAAGAATTTGAGGCAGTTTATTTGCAAAAAACGTTTAGTTTTATTCTGGCTGTAATTTACATTTTTATGTTCTGTATTACAGAGTTTAAAAATGCAAACTATTAATTAAATACACAAGTTTGTGGTCGAAGATTTTGCAAAGATGTAGTCTAACTAAATGATACATTGGAACGGGCATTTGGAAATAGTCAAATCAAAATTGCAATAAAGGGAAATTCGAAATGTTTTGAAGTTAAATCATGAGAGTTCAAATTAAAATGTCTTAATTTGGTCATCTTTAAAAAATTACGTTATCTGTTTTTGCTGCCGTTTTCACTTCCATACGGCTTCAGAACATTTTAATATCGAGATTGATTCAGAAGTTTCATTAAAATTCACTGTTGAAGTTATTGCTTTAAAACTGCAATTTAATGAAATCCTTCTTGATGAATTTTTTAAAAAAAATATTATAAAAATGAATATCACATTGCTTTGTTTATTATTTAATTTAATATTTTTTTCCTTAGATAAAAAAAATCATAGTTGTATGTAAATACTTATTCCTATAAAATACCTGTTACAATGCACATTATCTTTCAATAATGATGACAACAGCAATTAAAATGTCATCGATTAAAGGACGCACTGAAAACTAAAATATAATAATAGTCATTCCCCGAATAAATTGCGGCATCCGTGTTAAAAAAAATCGGGTAGGTACAGACCGCGCTGTATTGGGCCCTTACTCGGTACAAAGTTGAGAGAAGGAGAGGATAATTGGCGTATATGGTTGAAACGGCCTACCTTCCTTTACACGATAGTATGTCATTTATCCATATAGGCTAATTCCACGTTGAATTAATGATATCGGTACACACCTTTTCATCTGGTACAACCGTAAGAGAGGGGATGGGTTAAAAATCGTCGGCACGTGCGAAACGTTGAACTTTCGTCTACACGATAGTATTTTATTTATACCCATCAGCTCATAATTTCACGTAATTTAATCATTTCGCATAATTTCCTGTCGAACGAAAAAATAATTTATGATGTCGTTCTATTTGTCACGGAGTTATAAGTGCCAGAATGGATATTCCTTGCAAGCGTAACATGGTGTTTCTATCCTAATACCATAAGTAGCGGATTTTAAAAATATTATAAATCAAATCTTATTTTTTTATTATAAAAAATAATAATTTTATTTAAATGTAAAAACTTTTTTAAATGTTACATTATTAAAAAAAAACATTATTTAGATGTAGTTAACTAATAATGAAGTATTTTTAAAAAAAAATTAAGTGAGGCTCCCCCTTCATGCATACGTATTAAATATTAAAAAAATGTTTTACCGAATTTCCTCAAATCATTATTTCACTTTCCAGCAACAAGACCAAATGCCGAAAAATCAAAATCTTCCTTTTCATTCAAATATGAGTCACATCAAGGTTAAAAACTCTGAGTGTGAAGCAAAATTGAAATGTAGGATGAAAGACAAAACAACATTCTATGAAGTCAGCAATATTAAAGTTCGAAACGAACTCTTAACAAATTCCCAGATGGACTTTTTTTCACACACGTGGCCTCCAATTAGGCAGGATATGGAAAACACTTCTTTGTTTGGGGTTTTGGTTTCTGTGCTTAAAATTTCAGACGATAGTCTTGGATGCGCAGATGTTTCATGGTGATTCACATGGCTCGAATTAAATTTCCAGGATGCGCTACTTCGCCAAATATAGCAAACCGTACCGAACCAAATTTAAAAATAAGAAAATTTACTTTTGCTTATGATTTCAAGGAAAGGTAAGAAATATTATTTTAATTATTTTCCTCATTTTCTTATTCATTTAATTTTACTAGTTATACTTTATTTGAACATTTAGGGTAATGCTATCTATTTTGAAAATTGGGATAAATTGAAGGGATGAAAGTTATGTTGTAATATATGAAATGAACCACAGGAGGTCATCCCATTAGGTTAGTTTGCAGTCGTGAAAATTAAATCATGGTTGGGCAGAGTAGTACATCACAAGAAACAAGTTTATTCAGAGCTCAGAACCAGGACACATCTTCACAGGACGAAAGATAGAAACGAAATGACATAACATAGGGATGATAACATGACGTGAAGAGGGAAATAGGGAATTATCATCGTGTCAGAAACATAGTCGTTGTTCGGGTGAGGCAATCCTTTTAGGGAAAAAGGGTGCAGTTGAACTTAGAAGTCCCGGAGTGATGGGGAATGAGAAAATATGCACGTGGGTAGAAAGCTTTGCAGGGTCAGCAGAAATTATGAGAACGAAGTGATTTGTTTTGGCAAAAAGAGAGTTTTAGGAACAAGAGGGAAAAGGCGCAAATTGTACTTAGTAATTTTAAGGGATAGATGTTACGGAATATTAAGAGGGGTTTGACAAAGGGGTTCGGGATTTGAAAAGAGGGTGGTTACAGGAATTTTCTTTCATATATATTGTGCAATTTTGAATATTTAACTATACCAAATTCTAATATTAAGGAAACTTTCCTTTTGGAGAGTTTGTTTTGAATATGAATATTTTGTATAAGAAAACCGATGTTGTATTCAATAACGACTGTATTCAGGAATTGTGAAGAATGGGAATTTAGTGAAAAGAGTGTGAAATTCGAAAGATATATAACTAAAAGCAAGTTGTGTAGAGTTTCCCCCGTAAAATACGAGATAAAGGCTTGAAAGTGTTATGTCTACAAATCATTTGTAGTTTTCCTACAAAAATAGTAGGGGAAGGCGGGGCAAGGACAAGAAGGGATAGCTGAGGTTTGGGAGGCATTTTATGAGTACTAAATGAAATGATAATATTTTTATTAAAATAATGTTATTATATGGTTCTTTAGCTACATAGAAATATCATTAAAGCGTAATATGTGTTGTTAATCTTTGAAATATAATTAATTCATCAATAAAGAGATTTTGCCCCGTGTTGTACGACGCATGAGGCAAGTCCAGTTGCTTAAACTTTTCGCTCTAAATCCTAGAACCTAGAAGTAAAAAAGTGTAATAAGTGAAAAATTAAATAAAAATTGCTCACTAGTAAACAAGAGTTTCAACAACAAAACACTCAAGTTAATAGCTTCTTCGTCTAACTCTCAACATATGCACAGAGCTATTAGAGCTCAGAAGATATATGGATTATATACATATAATCCACGTATCTTTTGAATAATCATGACAGTAGGTATACTGTTAAAAATATGTACTTGAAAATAAGTAGAACGCACTAATTTTTGAGTACATTCGATGCTTATCATAGCTCCGAATACATAAGTTTCAATTTTGAAAAAGACATGTGCTTAAAAGTGAGTACAATGAGTAAAAAGAGTTAGATGCTTGCATACATAGGCTGCCTTAATAAACCAATTAAAAAAAATATCAGCAATTATAAACAATACTTACCGGTAATCGAACCCAGATCTTCAAGCACTGCAGTCCAATGTCTTATCCGTTAAACAACTAGGGCGCGATGAAAAAATTATAAAAAGAAGAAATGCTAAAAATGCACTGTTAAAAATAGGTATTCAAAACCAAGTAAATTGCACTCATTTTTGAATACATTCGATGCTTATCATAGCTCCGAATACATAAGTTTCAATTTTGAAAAAAACATGTGGTTAAAAATTAGTACAATGGGTAAAAATGAATAAAAAGAGCATATGCCAGTCTACATTCTGCCTTCATCAATCACTTTCAATAAATATCGACAATTACAACCAAGACTAAACCGATTTAAAGAAAATGCGCTGAAAAGTAAAAAATAATTTTTAATTTTACTTCCGAGTTGAAAAAATTGAATTATTTAATATAATATTTTTACTTATTACAACTTTTTGAAGTTGGTGACAATTTACAAAAATCCTACATAAATTTTGGCGCCGGTTTCGAAAAGTTTTAATAAGTATAAAATTGATATTAAATAATTCAATTTTTTTTAACTTAGTCGTAAAATTAAAATATATTTTTTACTTTTTAGAGCATTTTCTTTAAGTCGTTTTTTTTTTCTTTTAAATATTATTTTATTCTTTAGTAAACGTTTGTTACATAGTTAACATAGACACTACCATGAAATCCACAGCTTATCCTATATTTGGATATGATTTCGCACTAGGTCTGTATAGTTTTGTAATTAAAAAAATTAATTTATATTAGTTTTTGAAGATGCAACAACTATTTCGCCTTAAAATTCCTAAAGATTTTTTAAATTTTAATAATGCGAAATTTGTAATTTTTAAAAAAAAAAAAACTTATATTAATTTAAAGTCAAATTTTTTGGGGAAAAATCTCCTCACAAGAGGCAAAAAAATGCTTTAATATTTACAAATAACTCGATCCAAACACAGACTGCATTTTACTTATGACTTACTTAGATATATTGAAAGTTCTAGTAATAGGTAAACTAAACTTTGATGTTATTTATTTAAAGCTATCTACAGTAATATCTAACTGTCTTAACAGTTTGTTACTGTAAATATATTTAATAAAACACATGTAAACTAATATATATATATATATATATATATATATATATATATATATATATATATATATATATATATATATATATATATATATATATATATATATATGATGGCAAATATGGCGCCCCTTTTTGAAAGCAAATTTCTTTTGCTTCAAAGTCTTAATTTTGCCCTGAATTCCTATAAAATTAAAAATACGGAGATTTCAAGATTTTGAGTTCCGGATCACCTTAAAAAAATAATAGAATATGTGAGGAAAAGTTATGAAATTTTCCTAGTGGTGCGAATTTTTTTAAACTTTTTAGCGAACTTATTTTTTTAAATTTTATAGATACGTGGGGGGCACTTTATATACAAAATACTCCCACTTGGGCTCGAATGATTACTTTAGCCTGACTAGATGAGTAACGGCGTATCATGCATAAGATTGTCGACTCAATTCCGAGTAACAGCCAAAAAGTGCATGACGCTGCAAATACACATCACGTTGTTAGAAAAGTACAAAAATCTTGTATACAACATCTCACAACTTTATCACTCTCCGTCTATTTGGGGTAGTGTTCGTTAAATCTAACTTGGTCAAAATGCCTTCACATTGGTAGTATTGCAAAAGTTTAGGAAGGGAGTCCCGTATTCTTAAACTATGTTATGACGAGGGCAACAGCTGCACCCGAAGCAACCTCAATAGGACATTAAATCACGTCAAGTTATTAGACTACGATCAGATTAAACGTGCACTAGTCCCTCATACACGGTGGATATTTTTGGTCACGAAAGAAACGAATCTGTCAACCCTCCGATTATTAAATCGCTACACAGATGCTAGGGATCGATCCCGCGCCCATGCTTATTCGGGTCCCTAACCATTCGGCCACCACATATCCAAGTGTTGTTCTCGGAATGTTTGACAAAGTTTTCCTGCTCCTTTTCTCAGAATAAAACTCAAAAAACTATATTTTATGCAGTAAATGATGTTAAATTTCAATCGCATGCTTCTACTTCTTCCCTAAGTTAATGTCAAGTCAAGGCCGAACTGGATTGTGTTGGTCAAGTGTACAGAGTCTATATCATAGAAAGATAAGTAAGGTACCAACAACTCAACACGATTTCAAGTAGAACATGAAATGAAAGAAAATGTTTTGATAAATTTTGGGTCTTCAACTTTTGATATTTTGTATTTTGAAATTGTTCTAAGCTATTTCTAAACAGTTCTTGATATAAAAATATTTCACACAAATAAAATAAAATGGTCTCCTAATTCAATTGAACGACGTCGAATTTCACAACTGGAGACATATGGAGATGTATGTTTATTTCCGGCCAATTTCCTTACCTTGTATCTTTACAGATTTGACAGACTTTCGCTTTTTGAAATATAATTTTAAATATTGAAATCCAAGTAGATTATTTCGGATGTTAAGTAAATTAAAGTTTGTAAGAGTTCAATTGAGGGTTTATAATTTGTATAGCAACTGTCAAAATATTGATAATCTTTGTTTATGTGGCAAACTATAAAAAAGTAAACATTATTTTCGAATATGTCTCAATTTTTAATAACATTTCTTTCAAACAACACTCTTTTAATACAAATTGTTATATTTTTTTGTAGTTCAATATTAATTTTAAGTTCTAACCCATGTACAAAGTTTAGTTGAATACAAAAATATATTGCTATTGAGCCAAATTAATTTCAGCATTACAAACGAAGAATTGTCATGTAATTAAATGGTATTTTTTTTAAAAAAAGTATTAAAAATTATAATAAAAGCAATTTTCTTTTCAAAAGCAATTCAAGGTCACTTTTCAAAATGTCAAATCTTATGATATGTTGGTAATTTTGTTATCATTAATTGCTTAACTGTATACTTTTGATAAAAAATGTAAATTGTTTATTTTGTATAATCTTTTTCCCTGTAATAAAATCTCATTAAAAAATTCTTCTCATTAAATCTCATTATAAAATTTAATTTATTAAAAAAAACTTTACAGGTAGTTTTTCATGATTTATCTGTATATTCGATTATCTAGATAGGGTCTGGTACTAATTGATCCGTATAATTGGAGTTCAACTGTACTACCACCAAAGATAAAAATTTTTATTAGCAACACATTCTAACACCATATTGTATAGTAAATTTAATAACAACATGTGACAATAAAGAAAGAAATATAAAATAAATGGTTGTAATAAGTGGTTGTAATTATATTTTAAGAAATCAATAACAAATTACATCAGTGGGTTGAATTTTTAGTTATTTCTGAATAATTCCTATTGTATCTCACTTTTATTACTGCTGTTTTCAGGTTTAAACAACCATTTTTATAATTAAAGCAACCACAAGTACTTTAAGAATGTCTTCTGAAAGTGATTCTGAGGTCTTCTTTGATGCTGAAGAAGCTACACCTGTCAGAACACCCAAGTAAGTATGCAATTAAAGGGATATTATAAAATAGTTTAGTTTGTTGTTAATTAAATTATAGCACATAATACAAGTATTTTGCATGTTAAATTTGGAAATTTGTTTAAAATTACTATTTTCTTTGTTAACTATCAGGATTTAATTGCTAAATATGTGTAATAGTACATTCAGCAGCTTTTGGGAATCTTCGTCTGTGGTGTATTGATACCTTATTATTATACTGTTTGAAATTTATCTAACTGTTGCCTGTTAAGGCATATTTTATTTAAAAAAAATTAAGTGGTCGAAATTTGAACCTGCGACTACTTCATTCAGCACATTACCAGTTAAGCTGTAAAAGCTAGGAAATATTTTTTAAAGATGTTTCTTTAAACAATATTTCTAAAACTTTTTAAATCATTTTAAAAAAGATCTAAATGGAATTTTACAAATCTACGTTTTATGTTTACATCTTGATAAATAGTACTTATATATGTTTTGGGCCTTTTATATACAAAGGAAATAGTTATTTTGAGATCCACAGACAGAAAGCTTTTTTATTATTATAGATTGTAGTGGCATTTTTTTAAAACTCTTGTGTCTAATTCTCATGTCTTGTCAACTATTATGCGTTATTTATCTGGCTATATTTTTGTTACAGACCTTTAAAGTTAGAGGAGAAACAGAAAGAGTTGGTATGTTCGATTTTTTTTAATGTATTATAAAATAATTTTTTATAGGAATTCATTAAATAGTTTAGTGCAGTCCTTTTTTAACAATTACCCGTAATCGAACACGGGACCTTGTGTAACCTACTCCGATACTTTAATCATTAAACCAAAGTAATTACTCGAGCCCAAAAGAAAGTGTCGGGTATTCGAAGTGACCATCACAGTATCTCCTCTCATTGAGTAGGATAGAGAACGAATGATTGGTACCCATAAAGTGTTAGCACGTGGGCAGTAGTTAATACCAGTAATGGGGTGTTATTTGAGTTCACACTTTCCAATAGATTGCACATAAATGTCTTATTTACTTTTTGTGTATAGAGTGATAAAAAAAGCTCTCATATAGTCTGTCCAGTTACCAAAATGATATATGGTTTCTTTCAAGTATAAATTTATTTTATAATTTTTTTTGTTACTTTGATCAACATAATTTTTTTCATAAATTTTAGTTAGTGTTGTTTAGAATTGTATCTTAAGTATATGTAAAATACTATTTTCAAGAAGTGTTTTGATATTGAGAATCTCAAATATAGGATGTTTTAATTTGGGACAAATTCATTGAAAATGAAATATTTTAGTTTGCTGGCAATCTCTTAAATTTTTTTAAATAATCAAAAGAGGTTTTTGTTTGCAAGACTGTTATCTACTTCAATCTAATTAGAGGTATACTATTTTTAACCAACACTTTTTTTATTCTTAATAAAATATCTTTATTTGTATTAATACAATAAAAAAATTTCATCTATTATATTATAAAAATGGTTATTTTTGTTTAAGTATAGAAAAACTATTTATATTTATAGGAAGAGCTTGAAAATGAAAAGCCTGCAGCTAGCAGTGAGCTAATAAATATTCCAAATATGATAATTAATGAGGACATAAAGGTAATAGTTTATCAGTTGCACACTTTCAACATCAAACCTTCTTAAATTTGATTTTATTTCTAAAAATTTAAATAATATCTACTCTTTGTATTTTATAGTAAAATTTAAATATATATTTGTCTCAGATTTAGTCAAAACTTCAATTCTTTGTATTTTTTTATGCTTTTATATTTGACTATTAATATGAAATAAAGGAAATGTTTATGAATTTATATGTAGATATATATTATGCCACACAAAATGTATCATTGCACTTGTTTGTATGTTAGTTAGTTGGCATATAAGAAATTTATTAAAAAAATAGCCCCCTCCCTACCCCTACCTGTTTTCTCAAGAAAATATAGGTGTTCAGTATTAAGTCATTTACAATAAAATTATTTTCACCCTTTAAGTTTGGTACAAGTTTCTCTGGTTCACTATTTATTAATCAAGTTACTAAAAAAATTCTTTTGTTTACTATTTTGAACTGCATGCTTTCCTAATACGAATTTTGAACCATTAAAACTCTAAAAATCAAGTTCTTTCCAATAAATCAAAATGGTCTTTATTTTTTTATCTCTTGTCCTATATCCTAATTCTGCATATAAAATTTGTGCATAAATTTAAAAACTATGTAAACCTTTGGAAGCTTTCATTTATTATGTCACCCTGTTTTTCCTCTTTCATACCCCTCTTTCCCCATGTTCTGTTACAATACATTTTGAAGTTAAAAAGTCATTAAAACTTTTACTTTGTATTTTATATAACTTCTCGTCAAATATTGTGATTTCTAAGAAAAGCTACTTTATATCCAAACAATCGATGCTGCCTAAAGGCAGCAGATGATTTGGAGCTTCAGTTCCAGCCCAAACAACAGGCCGTGGCTGAATGTCAATTGACAGGACAGCTCTGTTAAATCTAATTTTTTTTTTTTTTTTAAATATGAAAGCTTGTGAAATAATTTTTTTTTACAAAGTTTTTTTTTTATGTCACGCAACCCCTAAGACTTTTCCATTCCACTCCACAATGATCCATGACCACCCCTTTCTCTAAGGGTGTTTGACATAATAAATTAATGGCTTCTGTAATTACCATGAATAATTTTTTTAAGAAATCAAGCAGCTAACTTTATACCTCACTTTTCAGGAAGTGGCAAGAAAAGCCAAGGAAAATGAACAACGCAGAAAAAAAGTGGAGGAACTGCGTAAACTCATGCTCAACGACGACGATGAAGTTTTGGAGATCCAATCCGAACAGAGTAGCCTTGCTTCCTCTTCTGTGGAAGGAATCTATCCGAGCAGCAACAGGAACTATGCATACAAGGCCTCTGACAGGTAAGGATGCACTGAATGCCAAATATGTGGTTGAAATTTCAGCTGAATATTCGTTTAAATAAAACATTGTAATATTTCCATTAAAAATGCACTGAATGCACATTTTTTAATGAACTCTCAAGTAACATACCTTCCAACTTATATGAATTGTCTGTGCAAAGAACTAACTTGAACATTTGTATATACAGTGTTCACTCTAGGCGTTTTTTGAAGGGCGGCCCGCCCTGCCCGCCCTTTTTTCATCAATAGCGCCCTTATGCTCCTTTTTCAAAAATGCCGCCCTCTTTTGAAAAAATTCAGCTCCTCTTGCCCTTTTCAGTCAAGCACAAGCGTCCTTGTTTTCCTAGTGATCTTTAAAAATGCATTGATTAAAATTTTTGTGTGTGTAAATTGGAATTAAATGTATTATGAAAGTATAAAAACAAACTCCTTTTTAACTACACGTGTTGTGAAATCGCAACGATTCTGTGGTAATTTCTGGCCCGGGGCATTCCATTAATCCCATTAGTTGCCTGTACCCGCTTATGAAATACTAAATTTTTTTTAAAAGAGAAGACGGTTTGGGGTAATGTTGAAAGACTAGGCATTTTATTACAAAACTTTGGATTTCAGTAGCCTTTTTATTAGTTTTGTAAATTGTCTGATTAAGGTACTTACAGATTTGGTTTTTAGGAAAAACATTCATTTTTAAATGTTAAATTTTGATTTTAGTATCTTATAAACTGAATTCATAATAAATTATAAATTGTACTAAACCTTCTTAAAATGTAATAAATGGTTGATGAGTTAGTTTATGCTTGCTTTACATTCTTTAAGAATGTTCTCATTAATATTGATAAATTATTTAATAATTCAGAAATATCATTTAACCTAATTAAATAATTATTAATAATGGCAAAATTAGCAAAGAATACTTGTCCAGTATCTGAAAATGAAGATAAATTTTCTGCTCCATAATTATTAAATTTTTATTACAATTGAACAGTAAAATTGTATTTCACATTTTGTTAAATTTTAGAAATTGAAAATTAATAATCACCATTCTAATGCATTCAGTAATCACTTTTTTAAAGTGTTTTAATCTATTTTTTACATCAATAAAAATTTTTACATCAATAAACAACATAACGTTTTATATAATTTGGAAAAATATTTTAAATTCTATATTCGGTTTCTGAACATTAGGCTAAACCAAATATGTGGTTTGGCTGCTGAGTAGGCAATATATTGAATACTAACTGTATATTTGGTGACAGGAACACGAACGAGACAAGCAGCATGGTCAGCCTTGGGAAAGTGGGCAGTATCCTCGGTGGCCACAGCAACAATGCCCGTGATTTAGATACTGTGTCCATGGACTCTTCCAAATACTCGTGCAATGATGGGGAGTATGCTGCATCTGCTGCAAGATCTAGAGGGAAGTGCTCTGAGCCGGACGTGGTGGCCAGTACCAAAGGGGAGTTGAAGCCACAGCCTGTAGCGCCACCTAGGAAGAAGAAACGGAATAAGAATAATGGCAACAATGCTTTGTCTGTGAGTGTTTTTTGTATAAATATGGATGCATTTAAAGTCATGCATATTCATTCACACAATGCTTAAAATACTGTCCTAACGCCAGCAGAAAAACCTGCGCCAGTCTGACAGTTGCCATAGAAACAGGTGCTTTTAATTAATTCTGGGAGTGGAGTAATGCCTCAAAAAGATGAAAATATAAATTTGGATTTCTTACATTCAACACCCTGACAACAAAATTCTGGTGTAAGGTTTTCTGTTGGCAGTAAAACAGTACTTGAAAATTCTTCCAATGCATTTTTTGTTTAATGAAGTGTTTGCATTAAACTCAAGTTAACTTTAAAAGTAAACTTACTTGTATAAATTGCGTTACTTATTATTCTATATAGGAAAAGCGAACATCCAAAATGGGCTTTGTATTGAAGGGATTTATGAGAAAATGTAAATAACATTTACTAAATATATTGAACCATGTACAGATTTCAATATTTACAATTTAGATTCAATGGGACGATACATATTATGAACGAATAAAATAGTTTAAATTGTTAGGTTGGCAAATCCAATGATGCAAATTTCTAATTTTTAAAAAATAGAATAAATCTGAGGAAAAAATCATATTTTGCTTTCAAATATTTACCAGCTTTCTTGCACGAATCTCATAGATGCCTGATAGTTTTTTTTTTATCTTAACTCTATATGAGTTTGTAAACTTTTTATTTTATATGGCAAGTTACGAAAAGTCAATTGGAAATGTTGTGACTTTTGCATGTATTAGAATAAAGCCATTTAAAGAGAAAATAATCTTGATTAAAACAGGCATATCTACTTTAAAGAATAATTGTGTAGGGTATTTATATATCTAAATAAAAGTTTTAGAACTGTCATCTATAATTTTAAATCCAAATTAATTTTGATTAAAACTAGTGTTAATATTTACACTATTTCCTGTTCTAGGACACAAAATCAGAACCCAGTGTCGATCTTCCAAGTCCCACTGATCCTGTTGAAAGCCTCGCAAGAGAACTGGAGTATTCGTTGGATCTACACAGTGCAACCAGAGGCCAATACGTTGTAAAACCTCAAGTACGTTGATAATCATAAAAGCTTATAATTATTTAAATTTTATTGTATTTTGCTCTATTTTTGTATTTTTGCATGAAATACTTCTTTTGCTTGTCTATTAAAATAAACTTTTCATGTAGAATTGAACTTGCATAAAATTGACTTATAAATGTTTGCCAATCTGAACAAATTTTTATCAGCATTAAAATTTGCAGTGCCCAAGCGAAAACATATATGTCAGTTGGATCCCAAATTGCAGAAAACAGCAAAAATGTCCTGTAGATGCATACAATTATCTAAACCTCCGGTTTTCTAAGTTTTTAAAATGATAGCAATATTTTTGGAAATATCAAAGTTTTTTTGTTGCAAAAACTGATAGATACCATTATTTTTTGCAAAATTTATGCTTATTTCATTTTTTATATTTTTCAACTTGTTTGGTTTTGCATAAGCACCCTTCAAATGAAATTTGTAAAAATATTATAGTTTTGAGTACTACTTGAGAAGCAGTAAAACACATGGAGATGACTGTGTATTTCATATTTGTTTACAAATATAAAAAAAAATACTAAGATTGGTTTTCAAATCATTTGGATTTTGTTTCATCAATACTATTAACATATTTTTTATGTTATAAATATAGTTACATAATACATTAAATCATGTACTTTCAATAAAAGTATTTGGATAGTTTTTTTGCATTTTTTTTCTAATCTTCAGTGCCAATGTGTATCTTTTAATGATTTTAATATATATTTCATGGGTGAATTGATTTATTATATTGATTTATCAAATAAAATAGTCGAAACTTCCATTCATTATGAAAATGTATTATTCTTTACCTATAACTAAAGTAAACTTTTAAATTTCTTTGAAAATAGATTATAAATAATATAATAAATTCAATAGCATAATAAAATAATTAACATTTTTAATTAAAAAGAAATACTGTTTTACAACCTTCATATTTTTATGGTCAAAACTGGTGGGTTATATACAGGTCACTAATTAAGCAATTTAATTTATATAGATGATTCAAATACTAAATATAAAGTATATCTTTAGAAACAAATTAAGATACAATTATCTGTAATTTACACATTAAATAAAGAAAATAACACATATGTTCATTTATTTTAACATTAAAGTTAACATTATTTTTTTACTTTTTTTGCAAATTACAATTAAAAAATATTTCTAATAAGATTTGATATTTCTCAATATGAGCATGAATAAGAGTAATCATATTTTCTCCTGCTTTAACCATTTTAATATAGACCTTCAAACCCCTCACAGTACCAGTTTTAAATAGTACTTATAACAAAAGGTTTCTATAACTAGTTCATATAATTATTACATACAAACAATAAACCAATCGATACTCTCAAAGTGGTCATTGAAGAAATTAGGCGGAAATATTGTGAGGTTATTGTAAAGTTCTGCTGTGTCCTTTAATACCTTATAATAACCCTTTTAACCCCCTAGGATCGCGAGCAAGACAGGGCCGAGGGTCCTAGTGGAGACAGCCTTGGTAAACCAACCTCCCTTCTACCTATCTGCAATGACAGCATGCCAGGTGTGTCGAGTGCGCGTAGCTGCCCCAATGTTTCTGAGCCTCTCGAAGTCGCCAAAGGACCAATAGACGACATGAAGCAGCCCTTTATTGTCAGGACAAGGTCGGACTCTGGGCGCCCTCTCACTGATCAGGTGAGCAAGTCAAGATCAAGTTTTATTTTCTATTTCAAAGTGATGAAGAAATCTAGTATGAGTTATGTGGCAATTGCAAATATTTTATAAAACTATTACCATTTCATAAAACTGTTTACCTACCATTTTATACAACTACTTGCTTAACATGTAATCTAACAATTTTTTTTAAAATATATTTTGGAATATTTGCTAAAAAAATGTATTTGAATATTTCCTTAAAATTAAATTGTTAAAAAATAAAATTCCAAATGAATTATCAATAAACTATTTTGATAGCATTAATCAAGTATTTAGTCAAAGATTCAGTTATAATTAACATTAGTTTTTATATTTTAGGCCATCTTTAAGTAGAAAATTCAACATTTAGGGTTATTTGTGTTAGTATATGTATAGTAAAATATAATTTAAATTAAGTACATTTTATAACTAAACAATTAACAAATGACATAACTTTTATTTACTTTATATTTAATCAACCTGTTCATAAATATTTTTCTCATTATCAAAACATATTGTGGAGTGTCATTAATAATGCAACTTTTTTTTAATGTCATTGTTAAGAAAGGGAAGCAAATTATGCCAGTTAGTTTGCCTTCATTTACATATTTATAATAATTAACTTAAAATTAGATCAAATTTAAGAAATAAAATCTGGTATGAAAAGCATTGATTCAGATTGATTGAGCATGAAACTTGTTAGATAAGCACATTAAAACATTAAATAACATATATTTTGAACCATTATGATTAAAGTTATAAATATATGTGTCATTATGTGTGTCATATTGTGTTTCTCCTAAATTTAAAAGTGCTTTTATTGTTTGTTTTTTTCAATTTTGAAAAATAAACTAAAACTATTTTTTTCCCTTAGGAAATATTGGCCCAAGTTACAGTACGAAACCTAGACACAGGTGAACAAATCCCCTTGAATTTAGCGGAAGAACACTTGCCAAAATGTTTAAACCCATTATCCCTGCACATTATGCGCCTCACATCAGAATATGTTAGGTAAGTAATTCCCAAACATTTCCGTTACAAAAATGATGAAAATTATATTTTAATTGCTTCCATAATTCAAAGAGTGTAAATAACTTCTTGGCATTTAAAAATTATTGCTTTGAATTGATTCATATTTCCCTTAGGAAATATTGTATTACATACATAACTTTTTTGGTAGCATATGTTTGATTTTATTATCCATTAAGTGCTTAAAAGTTATTGCGTATGAATGATTAAAAGTTATTAGAATCTCAAAATGGTTTTAATATGTATACTTTAGTGCTTCTTTCAAATCTTTTTGTTCTGGTTCTGCATTTATCAGTAAAATGATAATAAAATAATATTTTACTTTTTTGCCCGAAATATTTTTTAAATAAAACAGTTTTTAAAATTAAATCATAAAATTAAAATTCTTTGGATTTAAAATTTTGGATACAAGTAGAATGGGCCATTTGGTTCCCAAGTCCAAAAACAGAGCTTCGAAATAAAAGCATTTGAAGTTTACAGTGTTCACTCTAGAAATAAAAAAGGGCAGGGCGCTGTAGGCAGTAAAAGGCACTTCTTATTTTTAAAACGGCACTTTAAAAAAATGTTTGACGTTTGCGTGGCCACACATTAACACATCGAACCCGTGATCAATAAAAAAAAATTTCCGATTTATTGGTTGATGTTGCGTTAGAGCTGCATATTGGGCGATTGTTGATGGTTCGGGGCCTATCTCGAAGGAAAGACCTGTACAAAATTGATGTCCCTTTATGTAGATATTACTTAAAATCCAAAATTTGACATTTAAAAATTAATGTTTTCCCTAACAACCAAATCTGTAAGTAGCCCTAATCAGACCCCTTACAAAACTGATAAAAAGGCTACTTAAATCCAAAGTTTGGTAATAAAATGCCTAGTCTTGCAACTTCACCCCACTTCACTTTAAAAAAAAATACAGAAAAAAAAACTTAGCATTTCATATACGGGCACAGGCAACCAATAGGATTCGAGGAATGCCCTGTGCTCGAAATTACCGCAGAATCATCGAGATTTCACAACCGGCGTAGTTAAAAAAAGGTGTCTACGATAATAAAAAAAATTAATATCTTTTTTTTAATCGATGCCTTTTTTTAAAGACAATTAGAGAAGGAATGACACTTGTGCTTGACTGAAAAGGGCAAAAGGGGCGGAATTTTTTCAACAGAGGGCGGCATTTTTGAAAAAGAGGCATGAGGGCGCTATCGAAATTAAAAAAGGGCGGGCCGCCCTTCAAAAAACGCCTAGAGTGAACACTGAAGTTTGCAACTCGTCTTAGCTGGAATGTTAAGTGGAGTGACATTCAACTCATTATTAGCCAATCTATTAAACTAAGACCCACACCACTTATCCAAAATATAGATTTAACTGCCTAGTAATGAAAAATAGTGCTAATTTATTTTCATATTTTTTATGACTTACACCACTTGGCAGCCAAGCCGCTCATATTATGGGTGAATTAATATGTATTTTTATCATAAAAAAAATATTTATTTATGTCGAAGTTTCACAGAACTAAGCCATATAGTGCATTATTTTCTGTAAAACAATTCACTAAAAAAAGTGATTTATTGCCAAATTGCTGTTGATGATGTGGAAGGAAAATATGGATGGTGCTGGAATTGCAATCTGTGTCGGTGTTTGGGAAGGAATTGCCAGAATTAAATTATTTCTTATACTTTCTGAAAAATGTCAAATATTGGTGCTTTTGCTTGTAATAAGTGATAGTGATACGAGTAGCTGAAATTAGTGATTTCCTTTATAAAATGTATGCAATTATTTGAAATAGAAATTGATTACTCCTTTGTAAGGATACAATATGTACAATTATATGAAATATCTTAAATATTATATATTTTAAAGAGCTTGTATAAATGGATAAGTTTTTACTCTCGGATTGGAAGTTATTCACATTGACAAAACAACTAGCATTTGATTGCTGTGACCTTAGAATAACCAAAGGATGATGCTTGATGAAAAATCTCAACTCCCGTAAACTGTCTGTGTGTTTATTCAAATAAATTTTCAGGTAGTAAATAACTGTGTTGTGTATACCAGCTTTAAAAGTTTTTTTTTATAGTGTAGATAATAGCAAGACTATGTAATGAAAGTAATTTATCTGTTAAGCAAAGTATAATTCAGTTTATTATGTTTAGCTGCAATTTTCAAAATGAGTTACATTGGTGTAGTTTTTAAATTTTGTAAATGAGGGTTTAATTTTTTTTTTTTTTTTTTTTGAGAAGCACCACTGCTCTGGATAAAGAGTCAGACGAAGAGAGCTTAGACAACAGAAAGTCAGACCCATTGGAGATGGGCGCCAGAGCATGGGTGCGAACGTAAGTTGTAACCACAAAAATTTAATTTTTCTTTGCATATTATTTTTTAAAATTATGTATACCATTTACCTGACACCAATTTATTACGAATTAAATAAATTCACATTTTTAGTGCGATTTTGCATTAACCAATCCAGTTAACATGAAAAGTTTTGAATACTTGTAGAACATCTGTTTGTATACCATGTCTTAATACCTCGATATGAAAGCTAAGGATTTTTAAAACTTTTAATGTTGGATGCTGTTGTATTCGAAATTAATATTATTATACTTAAGACTTTAAATTCACTATTAGTTGAAAATTCAATAACTTTTAGTAAAATCAAATATGTAAATTTCTATATATAGTGCAGTTGCTTATGTCGTCATTTTGGGGGTCCGTGGGATTTTTAAGGAAGGAATATAGTGTGTGGTATGGATGGATAGCTTATGAGCTGTATAATCACGTACCACCGGGTGTTTTCTCTGAAAATGTGGCCGATAGCCGCTATGACGTCATAATTCCAAGATGGCCGCCATAGCAAATATTCATTTATTTTTAATATTAAATTCATTTAATGGCAATTTTAAGGTAATTGGTTAATATATACATTATTTCAAATCATATAAAATTAAAAAAAAGTTTTTTAAAGAAGGTTATTGGTGATTTTTCGATATCTCTGTTAGTTTTCGAGATATGATTTCGTTTAATGTTGAAAACAAACAATATGTGATAACCAATTTAACAATGGTGATATAAGGTAATCATAATAAAAAACTAATATTTCCTGAAAAAAAAATATGTTTGTGTGAAAATGTGACCGATAGCCGCTCTGACGTCATATTTCCAAGATGGCCGCCATAGCAAGTATTCATTTATTTTTATATTAAATTCATTTAAAGGCAAATTTAAGATAATTAGTTAAGAGATTTTTTATTTATAATAATATATTAAGTTAAAAATATGATTACAGTTGGTAGTTAATGATATTATTCTATCTAACAGTTTTAGAAAAATTGTTTCATGAATTAATTTTTCAACTGAATATGTAATAATTACTGTATTAGGTATGAATAAATGTACTTCTTATTCTTTAAAAACATTATCTTTACGTGTAAAAATATAAACACACTTTTTCAAAATTTAGGGGAAAACAGCGCTTAGGCCTATGAACCCAACAAGTTGACGCCTATGACTTGTGCGATATAAGAAAGATATTTAGTACCACAAAAATAATGAAAAGGGGGTTGTTTTCAGTTCCAATGTAAAGTAGTTTTTTCATATATTGTTATCATTATTAGAAATAGTTAGAAAGATATAAAGGGGCGTATTTCATTCAACAAATTTATGATATAATTTCGATGTACTTTTAAATTTAATGTCAAATTACATAAACATTCTTAGAACTACGATGTCCCTAAGTGTTTTATTTTCATATCCTATGTCCTACTTTTTTTCGATTTCATGGAAAATATACAGCTTGGATCCAAGTAACCCTAACCTTGCACCCAAATTTATCTAATTTATTATACATATGAAATTAAGTCACACGTTTACTAATCGTTTCCAGAAGTCGAATCGACTTTAATTTACACTTAATGAAGGTATTTGAAGAGCAACAACATTCTGACTGTAATAAAATTACAGAAGGTATAGATTTTGCAGATGAAAATATGTCGTCTCCACTAAAACCTGTAATACCTAAATCCTTTTCTGGAACTAACCTTGATGGAATGGCTGAATTGCAAGATCTTCACAAACCTTCATATCTGAAAAAATGACCTTGCAATTGAGTTTAACAAAAATAAATATGACTTTGCATGTTAAAGTAAATGAAACGCATCTTATGTTCCACACATACCTAGAGAATTCTCTTAAGAATAGTACGAAAAGAAAAACAGCTAGAAAATCAACTACTGATGGACTCTACCGATATAATAAAAACTGACGAACAGATCCCTCTTTTCTCGTTATAAAACTAAAGATGAGCAAAACGCCTACCTTGCAAATAAGACAGCAATACATGCTCTAAAGATTAAAAGAAAACTGATTGTCAGTTGAAGAAAAGAGGCCAAGTTTTAAAATGGAAATAATGTTAAAAATCTTGAAAATACACAAGAGGAGGCAGATACAAAATTTATTCTACACTCTTTAAACACCTCCCATTCATATTTATTCCCCTAATACTAATGTTTTTGTGCTCTTTCTATGGAGATATAAATTTTTGCCTACAGAGGTCATGTTTGTGACAGGTGTTGGATCTCATAAAATACTTAATGAACTGAACCAGGTATGTTCGGGTTAAAAAAATGGAAGCTTTATTAGGCTTCATGCGCTTTCTGGATGTGTTATTAGAGGATTCTTAAAAATTAAAAGGTAGTTATCTTTCTGAAAAGCTTTTCAGACTGCTGAAGAGGAAGTTTTCGAGGCATTGTGACGGCTTGGAAGCACACAAAAAATTTCAAACTGAAGATGACCAATGCACAGAGCGATTCATATGCAATGTATATTTACCTGGGAAAAATTCAGATATTGGTCAGCTACATTGATAGATGTTTACTATAAAAGACATGCATTGTAAAAATCTACTGCAAACAAATATACCATATATCTTAAGGATTCATTACCAAGTAATGGAGTGGAAACGTGCTGATTTACAACATCCTAATCTCTTAGAGCCGTCACTGCATTTAAATAAATTGATTTCATTCAGTTTTGCAACATTACACTACACCTAACCGTATATTACTTTAAGAAGAATTGTATAACTTAGATTTTATTTTTGCTGAAAAATATATTCTTGACACTGCATACCACTTTATTCTACCAAATTCTGAAATTTGACCCTTAAGTGAAACCAAAATACATATAATTTTCAGTTGACGAAGTTAGAAAATTTCTATTTTAAGCAAATAACCCAATTTGTCAAATTACTCATAAAATTATCGATTTCCCCAAATTTTTTTTTTCTTGGGTCACAAAAATTCTTTGACCCGCTTTGTGCAACTGGTATGTTGTAACTCTGACAAGAGACAAATTGCAGATGCTAAGATCAGTCCATAAGGTGTACAGAATTGTGCATGTGTAGCGGAGAAAAAGAGCATGTGAAAACATCGACTATAGAGATATTGAGCATGAATCAGATTCAGATGACGACCTTTAAAACCTTAACATATCAATTTTTTTTTGTACAAACATGGGAAATACTATTTTTTTAAAAAATATATTGCGTAATTATTTCATCATTGTTAAATTGGTTATAACATATTTTCCGGTTTCAACATTACACGAAATCATATCTCGAAAACTAACAGAGATATTGAAAAATCTGCAATAACCTTCTTTAAACAACTTTTTTTTAATTTTATATAATTTAAAATAATGTTTATATTAACCAATTATCTTAAATTTGCCATTAAATGAATTTAATATAAAAATAAATGAATACTTGCTATGGCGGCCATCTTGGAATTATGACGTCATAGCGGCTATCGGTCACATTTTTAGACAAACATATTTTTTTTCAGGAAATATTAGTTTTTTAAGTATTCTGAGTAATTATATCACCATTGTTAAATTGGTTATCACATATTGTTTGTTTTCAACATTACACGAAATCATATCTCGAAAACTAACAGAGATATCAAAAAATCTTCAATAACCTTCTTTAAAAAACTTTTTTTTAATTTTATATAATTTGAAATAATGTATATATTAACCAATTACCTTAAAATCGCCATTAAATGAATTTAATATTAAAAATAAATGAATATTTGCTATGGCGGCCATCTTGGAATTATGACGTCATAGCGGCTATCGGCCACATTTTCAGACAAAACACCCGGTGGTACGTGATTATACAGCTCATAAGCTATTCATCCATACCACACACTATATTCCTTCCTTAAAAATCCCACGGAATTACACATGCCCCTGCACTAATATTTAGACTAAGAAATTGTATAACTATAAATCTGCAATTTGTTTACTTAATAAACTCCGGACTGTTATACAAAAACAATTCCTATTTAAACTAACATGTATGAAAAACTCATCCATGTCTTTACCCATCCAATATGTTTTATTATTTATTCAGTATTTATATATATGCTGAGTGACATTGCTTAAAATTTTATTGCTTTAAAAATAGCCATTTTGCCTTTTAGGAAATTCTAGAAATTTATGTATTTGAAATAAAAATGTTATACTACTCGAGACCTTTTTGCACCTCAAATGGCTTTTAACTGCTTTTTTTATTATTAATTAGTAAAACAAGGGGGGGGGGGTAATTCTCTAGTATAAATTGTTCCTGACAATGTTTCTTGGTTAATTGAAATAAAAACTATTTTAACTTGTCATCAGGACTAAAATAAAAGCTGACGCATTTGTTTTTTTAAGGAACTTTTTATTTGTATTTTAATGCTTTTGATGAATGTGAAAAATTAAAGAGGCAACCTAAAGTCTTTCTTTCAGACGTGAGTTGGGGACGAGATTAAGAAGGGAAGTCAGCAAAATAAAGACGGTGGTCGATCGAGGTAAGTCTTCCCATTTTGATTTATATTGAATTTAAAGGTTGATTCCAACTGTTAAAGAATAAAATTATGTACTGTAAAGTTCAAAATTATGACAAAACAAAATCTGGTAAAGAAATTTTAAAATTGGATATTTCTTACAACAACTTAAATCTAAAATTGATATTTCAATAATCGATATATTTAAAATAATCTCTTGTGAATAGACTTTCTGGAGACATAAAATCCATCAAGTAAATAATTATATACTTATTTACAAATAGGGTATAATAATAAATTCATTATAGTTAATTAATTTTGTAAGATTAAGTTAAATTTTTTTGTTGTTTAATTATCCCTATGCACCAAGCATGTAGTAGCATAATTTTAAAAATTATTGAATCCACTTTCATAACTTAAAATACATGCATCAAATGAGTTATAGTAGATTTTTTAACTTTAATAACAATAAAACACCAAAATTTTGTGAATTTCACCCTATTTAAAGATTCTGTTAAATCGCAAGTTTAACATGGACATATTGTAAATCGATCAGAATTCAACATGAATTATTTTCAGTAATATAAAATATAAATTATCATTAATAATTAATATCTCAATAATAATATCATTAGAAATATTTAGATATAACTGAACTTTGTTTTAAAAGTTTGTAAAATGCAAAAAATAATTGCAATTACAATTGATGGTTGACTTGTGTACTTATCCTGGGTTAGACTTAAACTTTTGTAATTGTCCAAGAAATCGATTGAAAATAATGTCAATAAAAGAAATATTACATTTTCTTTTATTAAACTTAAAGCAGATTTTTGTAATTTAGCTATTTTAAATGCATAATTTATTTTTACATTCAGTTATTTTTAACACGCCAGATGCTCAGACATTTCTTTTTATGTTCCTCTATTATGGAATCCCTAGCATAAATTTTAATAATTTCTTAATAACAAATGCAATTTATTGATTTATGTTGATATCAGTAGCTTCCATAGATTTTATTCAAAAATCTTTTATTTTTATATATCAACAAAAAAAAATTTTGATGGAGACTTTTGAACTAGATCTTTTTAATTTAATGCAGGTGGGGGCAGGAATTATTTTTTTAACAAGAGTTACTCTGAAATGCAACCTAAAGATAGAATTATATTTTATTGCCTACAAGAACATTAATTCCTTTTCTTGGTTGCAGTGACTCACTCTCGCCATGGCGATGATGACAACAGTGAGGAAGAGATCCTTGCTGACCAACGCACATCTGTCAAAATTAAAATGTCCAGCAAGTTGAAATCGGCGGAGAAGGGTGGCAATGAGTTTGAAAATATGAAAGTTTTACAAGAAATTAGTGGACAGCACAAAGTAAGTTGAACATGATCAATTCAGCTTTTTGCCATAATCATTTACATTTAGCATACACACAACCATTATGTGCTTTTGTTGAAATGATATTTAGTAAAATACTTATTTATGAGATGTGCTTAAAGCTTGTAATTTTGTTCCAAATTGCTTGAAATTCTTTAAATTTCCAAAATTTTAACCAAAAAATTACTAAAATCTAATGTATTTAACTCTTCTTATATAAAGCATATATTATGAAGTATTTCGTGTATATAATGAATTCTTAAGCAAGCTTTTAAAAAAAAGCTTTTTTGTCAATAATTTCACCTATTACAAGAATTTCAAATGTTAATTTTGCACTGTTGACATTCTATTTGATGCAAAATATATTATTTTCTATGTCAAATTTAAATTTCATCTATAAAAATAAAAGAAATAGTTTGTGTATCGATCACAAAACACCAACCTCCTCTGGTACGGCTGAACATTTATGTATAAGTACTATTCATTCTCAAGTTTTGCACCAAGACTCGGATTTGTAAAATTCCATTTCGTTTATTAAAATTACCTTAACATTTTTAGAAATATTGCAGAAGGAAACATGTTTTTAAAAATATTGCCACGATCCAGAATGAACTATTTTGGTTCAGTCAGTAGCGCGCAGGACTTTATACTTGGGTTTGAGTCACACCGAGAGCCACTTGATTTTTAATTTTTTTTTAAATGTACAGTTTCCCCAGTAACACGGAACCAAACAGCTAGTTTTACTATCATTTCAATTGTCCTTTTTACCCTGATATACATATTTTATTTTATTGTATATTTTGCTGAGTATTTGTTAGTTTGAAATACTCATAATAAAAGCATTATTATAAAGATTCAGCTACACCAAATATGTTGCTATGTATTCTCAAATGCTAATAAAGACTGATGGCTTAATCCCTAATTTTGAACTTTTTTGCCTTGTATATTATTGTGTATTGATGTATATTATTTTATTTGAATTTTCTAACATTGTCTCAATGCATTTATCTTTTTTAAGGGTGCCATATGGACCATGAAATTTTCAACATGTGGCAGACTCTTGGTAAGTAACGAATAGCACCAGAGGATTTTTTTATTGCATTTTCTTGCAACATTTGTTAGTTATATTAGTAATATGAATTCATTTAATTATAATAATCTATTAGTCATTAGTAGTGTGCTGGAAACACTTCAAGAAATAATAAACAGCCTTTTGTTTAATCCTGACAGTAACACATTGGTTTTGGACATTTTTGAAACATCTTTTAAAACTAAATATATGCAGATCTGAATAGAGGGACATTAGGTTCACTCACTTAATCCTAAAATTCATAGTGTTACCTCAATATTATTTATTGCTTTTAACTAGGTACTTTCTTTTGCCCATTTAATATACTTCTCTTAAATATGCATTAAATTAAAATTTGATATGTTAGTGAAAACCACAATGCCCAATTTTGGCTACATTTAGCATTACAGACTTTTCTTAGATAACCTTCTAACACAAAACGGAGCACATATGGAGTTGTTATGTTAATGAAATCGGATTAGGTCTGTAAGGGATTTTTTTAAAAATAATCTTGAAAGTTAACCGTAAACTTATTAATTACATAATACTTACTTAATAGTTACATAATGTGAACGATTAATGATCTTAAGGATTCGGTTCTTTGTATTGATTATTATTTTAACAAATTGTGTTACTTATCTAATACAATATTTGTGTTATACTCTGTATCTGTTTTTAAATCTAAATAAGTTGTAACTTACAATTAAAATTTTTAATTTTTATTTAATTGGTTATATGTGTTTTTTTTTACAATTTTTTCCCTTAATTCTTGCAGTATGAAGGTTTTACAAAAGATATACAATTTAACTATTCCGTTGAATTATATTTCGATTTCTATAAAAACATATTAGTGTGATTTAAGGGATATTTTATTTTTAATTAATTATTTCAACTTAAAATAATTTTGAGATAACTTTAAAAGTTGTAATATTTTTCATGAGTTCAAATATATTTTTTAAAATATTGCGTTCAGTTTGTGACTTCAAATCCCTATATTACATTAAGTTCATAATTAAAGTTATTTTCTTTAACAGGCTTCAGCTGGCCAAGATCACGATCTTCGTATTTGGGTTTTAAAAGATGCTTACAAATGCTTTGATGACATGAGACAAAAATTCAGCACTGAAAATAAAGCATCAAAATCAGAAAGTAAGTTGTACTACATATCAATAGTTAGATCCTATTTTGCCTTTTATCTTCATAACATTTATATTAGAAATCTTGCAATTTTGTTTTTGTTTTAAGTATATGTGCTGTATACTTTATTCATTATTAAAATTTAAACCTGAGCCATGTGAAAATGTGTTATTTAAGTGTACTAACTAATTTATTTTACAACGTTGTCACTAGTGATGGACTATTATTGAACAAATATCTTCTAAATTCATAAACCTTGCGAAGGGAATTTAATAATATTTCCATTACATCTTAAGTAGACACATTTTTTAAGTCAGCAAATTACATTTGTCAAACTGCTAGTTTTCAGAAAATTTGGCAACACTACCACACAGCTGTTATCTGTTATCTTCTAAAACTATCGGAGCTTCTTTGATGTGTCTGATGAGATTTAAAAAATAAATTTTAGCTGAAAAATTACCAGATTTGTTTTAATGGTGGGAATTACCAAGTTCACTGCATCAAAGGCTGATTCTCGAGTCACTTTTAACTATACTTATTTATTGCTGTTAACTAGGTACTTTCTTTTGCCCCATTAATATACTTCTGTTAAATATGTATAAATTTTTTTTAAAAATATGTTTGTGAAACAATAATACCCTTAATTGTTGTAGCATTTGGCTACATTTAGCATTGCAGACTCACTGCAATTTCCTAGATAAGCTTCTAACACAAAAGAGAGCACATATGGAGTTATGTGAATGAAATCGGATTAAGTCTTTAAGGGATTTTTTTTTTAATAATCTTGAAAGTTAACTATGAACTTATTAGTCACATAATATTGACTTAATAGTTACATAATGGGAACTTAATAGTTACATAAATGATCTTAAGGGTTTGATGCTTTCCATTGATTATTATTTGAACTAATGATGTTGCTTATCTAGTACAATATTTGCATTATGCTCACGGTTTTTGACAGTGAATTTGTCATAACTCACAAGCTACGTATAAAATTAAAATTATTTTTAATATTTTGTTCTTAATTGTTGCAGCATGAAAGTTTTACAGTAATATAAAATGTAAAGTTCAACTATTCCATTTTGCAGTGTTCACTCTAGGCGTTTTTTGAAGGGCGGTCCGCCCTGCCTGCCCATTTTTCTTCTTGATAGCGCCCTCATGCCCCTTTTTTCAAAAATGCCACCCTCTTTTGAAAAAATTCCGCCCTCTTGCCCTTTTCAGTCAAGCACAAGCGCCCTTGCTTCCCTAGATGTCTTTAAAAAAGGCATCGATTAAAAAGAATGTGTGTGTAAATTGGAATTAAGTGAATTATGACAGTAGAAAAACAAACTCCTTTTAACCAAGCGTGTTGTACAATCGCGATGATTCCGTGGTTATTTCGAGCACGGGGCATTCCACGAATCCTATTGGTTGCCTGTACCAGCATATGAAATGCTATGTTTATTATAAACTGAAGTTTGTTTGGTTACAATATTAGGTCTTTTATTACCAAAGTTTAGATTTAAGTAGCCTTTTCATCAGTTTTGTAAGGGGTTTGATTAGGGCTACTTACAGATTTGGTTTTTAGCGAAAACATTAATTTTTAAGTGTCACATTTTGGATTTTAAGTAGTATCTTCATAGAGAGATATCAATTTTGAACGGGTCTTTCTTTCAAAATAAGCCCCAAATCGTCACCAATAGCCTAATATGCAGCTCTAGCGCAATACCAATCAACAAATCAGAACTTTTTTTGTTTGGTCACGGGTTCGATATATCAATGAGTGGCCACGCCCATCTCAAGCTTTTTTTTAAAAAAGTGCCCTTTTAAAAACAAGAAGTGCCTTTTCAAAAACGGGGTGCCCTTTTACAGCCAACAGCGCCCTGCCCTTTTTTATTTCTAGAGTGAACACTGCATTTTGATTTAAATATCCATTTCCATAAAACACATGTTGTGGTTTTTGTATTACAAAATTTTGTAGCATGCCTGTCTTATGTAATAAGCAACTAAGCCCGACAATCCCTTAGTCCTCTGTAAATTTAACTTCATGAACCAACATGCTCACAACCAACTTTATCAGAGTTATTTATGTTATTTATGAGTTTCCAAAGTATGATTATTATCACCAAAAAAATGCCAGTTGATTTGCATTTCTCGTATCATAAGAAAAGTTAAACCATATTTTTTTAATGTATTTTTTCCAAAATTGTACAACTTTCAAATATATCAATAGTTTATTTTTTGTGTAATTAAAAATCTTATACCGGAACCAAGTTAGCCCATTTTTTAAGTTTTCCAGTAGAAGGTAAAATTACTTGCTTACTCTCTCTGGACACACTAAAAGGGACCATGCATATTTTTTTACCTTTCATAATAATTTGCACACTTGTACTTATTTATTTTGAAAATGCATATTTTAACTCAATTTAGCCAAAGTGTGACTTGCAAAGTGTGGACCTAAACTCTTCATTAATTAAGGCATTATTCTACCTAGAATTTGATTGTAATTAGATTTAGATGTTAGATTGAAATGTGTCTCTAAATGTTTTATGAAAACATTTCAGGTGGTAAGACATCACCTGTTCCTTCTGCGCCTGAAGTTTGCTTGGATCTTGAGGACCAGGTAAATTCTTATTTCTATTGATAATTAAATGTTTCAATTTAACTTTCTATTACAATATACATCATACCTACCAACTTATACAGATTGACCGTACAATAGTATGAATTTTAGGCATTTGTACAGTTGTGTGATTTGTTTATAAATTAAAGAAAGGTTTGTTTCTTAAGCAATAGCAAACCAAATCAATATAAACTTATTATATCAATTTTTTTATATAGATTGTTGTTTAACCTTCTGAGTAGTTAGAAAAGGACAAATTTGTAATCTTTTTTAATAGATATAACTTTCAAGAAACTCGCCAACGCTTTAGATTGGAAAAATATTTCATCTTTGATTATCTTTATGTAATTAAAAATTATGGTTATTGCTAGAAAAATTGGAAATTTTTAGGTCGTTCAGCCCCAATAATAATGATAAAAAGAATATGAGGTACTGTTTCTGAGTCTTTTCTGCAGGATAAATCCTGAACATTTGCTCATTGAGTAGCTGTAGTAGAAAGTTAATTCCAGCAACCATCCTCATGAAAACTGTACTACTGCAGACCGTTTATCGAAAATCATCAATCCAAGGTTATAAACTTAACTTATGATGCAAAAAATCGTAATATTGAAAAAACAAAATTTCATGGGGAAAAAATGTTGTTTCTTGTATGTGCCTGTCACAGCATGTTGATATTTTCAGAATTATACAGGAATTTTATTTGTCAATGTATTTTCGGAAATCCAAGAATTTTATTTTATTAAAAGAGGGATTTCGGCTATTAATGTGCATATCGTCACCACAGAAATTAAATTTCAACTATTTTTTGTTTGCCCAACCACATGTGTAATTATGACCTTTTAAGTAAAAATAAAGTATCTAATGAACATTTAAAAATACTTCATCCATTTCTTTGAATAATTCATTCTAGAGAAAAGTATTGATATAATACTTATAAATTTGTGGTAATGTTCAATTTAACACAAATATTAAATTAAGAATACCTAACTTTTTATCTATAGGAAGAAAATGAAGATGACAAGGGTCCATTTGTAACTAAACCGTTTTGTGTGTACAGAGGTCATACTGCTGAACTGTTGGATGTATCGTGGTCAAAGGTAAGTACTTATAAATTTTTTTTGCTTTGTATAATTCAATTTTGTAGATTATCTTGTAATTTTTCATTGTAAACCACTATTAAAAACTGTATCATAAAATCAGACACTTTGGACAATTAAATGCCTAAAAAAATTAACCTATGAATTTAGATTTTGAAATTTGGTTTTCTCAATTTTTGTATAAAGTGTTCGATTTTAGCTGAACCATAATTCTGTGTATTTCAAAGTAATTAATATAGTAGAATATATTTAGATATTGTGTTTTTGATGGTTCAATGGGGTTTTGTGAAATATTAACCTAATGTATATATTTCTCATTGAGTAAGCCTATTTTGTACACTAAGGTTGGCACCAACACACTAGACTTAACTAGCTAGCAAAAAAAAAACATTTTCACTTTATCTTTAAATATAGTTGATCATTTTAAATTTTGGTGCAACACAAATCTCTAGGAATGGGAGTGTTATATTAAGAAATATTTGAATAAACAAGTAGATTTTCTCTGTCTGCTAAATGTCTGCTTTATGATTGTGAATATGTGTGGATAGCAGACAATTTTTCAATGGATTTTTCCAAATTACGGCATATTTGTAGAAAAATGTGGTTTGAGGATTTAAATTGACAAAAGCAGATGATGACTCGAGCAAATACGTTAACCTGTAGAAAGCAGGTGTTTAGTTTTAACGTGGGGTTTAGGTTGAAATATCAACCACCTGTCCTGTAAAGGTTAAGAAAGTTTTATTTTCTTAAATCTTGACATAAATAACATAGTTACATCTAAGACATTTTTAGTGAATACTTCAAACCTTAATAATTAAAAAAATGCATTGTTTGTTACTTTTAATTTCAAGTCTTCTTTATATTACAAAAGTTTTCGGAAGGGTAAAAGTTTCTTGTTGATCACACAATTTTTCCAATTTATGATATATTTAAATATGAGGAAAATCTACCCAGAATCTAAATGTGAATAAAATAACTTTAATAAGGAAATTGGAATATTAATCTATAAATTTGTAACTTTCATAGAATAAAAGTATTTTAAGATTGTGAGTCTTAAATAAATTGTTGATATTGTAGGTATGAACATCTCCATGCTCAGTATCTGCTCACACTCTAGTAATATTTATAAACACATTTTTCATTCCTAAAATATTTTAACTGAAAACTTATCAACCTAAAACATATTATACATATAAAAATTATTAATTTCTACTTATAATTACTTGCTGACTGACCATTTCCATGAATCTTCATTAGTTTTTAAAAGATTTGTTTTTTTAATTTCAAATGTAGATATTTATTTTGATGGATTAAAATAATATTGATATAATCTATAATTCTCTCCAATTAGAAATTGTTAATTCGGTTTCAAAAGTTTGAGGTGTGGTGGTTGTATTATGGTTATATGTTTTTAATATACATATTTCTTGGGTTTTTTTCCCCTTGCTAATGCTCTTAATGTGTGTTATTTTTTTTCTTCTCAGAACTACTTTATACTCTCTTCTTCAATGGATAAAACAGTCCGACTTTGGCACATTTCTCGACAAGAATGTCTCTGCTGTTTTCAACATATAGATTTTGTGACTGCTATTGTATTCCACCCAAAAGTAAGCTTTCTCCTTATTTAAATATCTGTTAATTAAAATAATCAAATTTAAATTTCTATTAGTTGATTTTATATGAACACAAACCAAACACTAACAATGAACTTGAGATAATGAATATTTGTTAATAATCGACAAAATTTTAAGTTTCAGTAATTCCCAACTTTTAAAAATGAGATTGAGAAGATTTTAATGTTTTTTTTTACTTAAAAATAAATTAAGTTGTTCACATTTCTATGTTTCTTTAATTTTTGTAAGCACAAAACAAAGTGCATTATATTGAATCTGTGTTATTGTAAGTATATTGAGAACAAACCTATTGCAGATCCAACTTAATTACAATTCTCATGTATTTTGTGGTTTGTTGTAGGATGATCGCTACTTTTTAAGTGGATCCTTAGATGGCAAGCTACGACTTTGGAATATTCCGGATAAAAAAGTTACCCTATGGAATGAATTGGACGGGCAGACTAAACTTATAACAGCTGTTAACTTTTGCCAGAATGGGAAGATAGCTGTTGTAGGTACCTATGATGGACGATGTATATTCTATTACACAGAAGTAAGTAATATTAATTTGCATTAGTAGTATGGTTGTTATAATTATATTAAAAGTAAATTGCTTCCTTAAACTCTTAACTATTAGTTATTCTAAAACTAATTCAAAATATACTTCCAGTGTAGTTAAGAACTTTCAAAATTATCAACTAGTATAGTTACACGCTTTTTATTTTTGATGGATCTGGCATATTTTGAATGCCAATTAACAGGTATATCAAAAATAAATTTCCATATTTTTTTTAAATATTGGAAATTGGAAAACAATGCCAATGCGAACATTCTTCAAAGAAGTTGAGATTTTTCCCCCCAAGTAGTATAAAAAATCATATACAATCAATTTTCATCAAATTAAATATAACTTTTTTTACAAGGTCACTCTAGTTAAAAAATTGGTAATTCTTAATCCTGGATATTTTTTCCGAAAATTTCATTGATGTCTTTTAATATTTACAACATATGTGAATAGTGGCTTATACCATTATTCTTTTTGTGTAAATATTAATGGTACCATGAGTGAGCTGATATTTTATTGCTTATTGACTAGAGCATTTTCAATATAGATTTTGGATTCTTCAGTTTTTTTCAGGAGGTTTACAATTTTTACTATACCAATTACCTTTCTCCAATATATAAAAAAAATAAAGTAATCAAACAACTATTTTAGAATACCTTTATACACATGTATAAAAGAGGTTAACAATAAAACTTCCAAGAAGTGGAAGAAGTAGTATCTTATTAACAATCAGTTAAAATTGAAATTAAAGTGGTTTAAATGAAAGATAGCTTTTGAGTTACCTTTTATTTAATAATATTTTTACGTAATTTACTTTAGAAAATTTTATAGCCATTTTAACACAATATCATTTTAATTGTAAATTGATTACAATATTTCAATAAAATTAATGTATTTTCAGAAACTTTTTTTTTAATAAATATATAGAAATAATTTAGTTACCAACTTTATAATAAAAGTGTAAATATGTAAAGGCATAGTTTGTTGTGAAACATAACTAACTACTAAGTAAGGAAATAATTTTCATTCACTAGCTAAGTAAGTGAATTAAATTCTTGAATCCTGTGAAAGAATCGTTTCAGCTATAAGGTAAAATTAAGTTATTAATGGTGGTTTTGTATTAGATTTTCAGATGGAACAATTGCGGAGTCAATAATACTGGAAATATAGGTTCCCCGCGAATTCAAGTAACGTTACATAAATTTAATTATTTCCTAGCTTAAATTAAACTTTAAGATATGCCTTCATTCAACTGGGAAATTATACATAAATATAGAATGTGTAAGTTTATTTAATTCCGAATTAATAAAACAATTTATAATTGAAGACTGAGAACAGAGGTTGGAAATCACACGTACTTTAGTGCGTGCTCACGTGCATACTTCTATCATTTTAAAATTTGTTTGAAATCTATTAGAAGAGACTTCATGTGTTCTTTTACTTTTTTTGGTTTAACTACTAATTTTGTTCTTCAAATTGTAATACTTGTTTGTTTGAATTTTTTTTTTAAAAATTCTTCTTAATCATACATTTTTCAGTTGAAATTTATTGTGAATTTAACTTTGTACAAATCTAAGACTACTCCAAAATATTTTTTTTTTTTTTTTTACATTGAGAAAAAAGTTAGTTTTATTGGTTATGTTATAAGAAAATACAACTTAAATACAATAATTAAAAATCACTTTCAAAAGAAAATATTTTGTCAAATTAGTCCCTCCATCCCTTTTTCTATCCAATAAAATTGTAATTTTTTCAAAGTTTACTTCACATTCTTTTCAGAGAAAAGGTTGTTTCTTTGAGAGAAATATATTTAAATGCTAATTGGATAAAGTTGAATTACACCAGCCAAGTAAAAATATTCTTTTCGAAACTTTATTTTTTATTTTTGGAAATTCCAAATTACACAAATGTGTTCAAAAGAAAATAGAATACATGGCTATGTTTATTCCTTTGTAAATATCACTACAGTCTAGTAAAATTGGAATCAAAAGATTGTTAAACATCGAAATATTTCACAGATTTACCGCTCAACTGTATGATAGTTTTTGCAATACCTTGTTATTGTGTGCATAATAATTAAGTTAATATTGCTTAAAAAAGCACTATTGGTACCAAAGGATTAATTTGTAATGTGACTCTAATGAAATCCTTTATTTTCAGCACCTCAAGTATTACACTCAAATTAATGTTAGGAGTACGAAAGGGAAAAATGCACAGGGCAGAAAAATAAGTGGTATTGAAGAAGTGCCAGGTGAAGACAAGGTTAGTTCTTTCATTTTATAATTCATTTATTGGTCAGAAATTTATGTTAAGCTACTAAGTTAATTGTTACTGTAATATAGTTTTTAAGAGCATAGAACATTATTTATATAACTTAGGTGGTGGGGGGGGGGGGGGGGGGGATGAAAAACCTTGAACTGTCAGAAAAATTAAAATTAGTTTAAAAGGTTGGGAAATGCACAAGTTAATTATGAACAATAAGTTAACTTATGGATTTTTTTTTTATTTCTTTGTCTACTTTTTGACACAAAAGTATAAATTTAAAAAAAGCTTATTTTTTGGATATTTTTATGCCTTACCATTTTAATATTTAGTCATTTTCTTAAAAAGGTTTCAGTATTAATTACTGAAACATATCCACTTATCCTTTACAAATGGGTTAATATATAGCGCTTAATTTTTGTCTGGAAAATTTTAAAAATCATCTGAAAAATTAGTGACATTTTTGTTTTATTTTTGAGTAGCCATACTGAGAATGCTCAAATCAAAATTGTACTTTTAATTGCTAATAGTATGAAATGTAACACTCGCTGGTCACTCATTCATTGAATGTAGATAATGTAAAATTCATCTACAAAGAAATCGTAACTGTTGCAGGTAGTGACATATTTTATAAAGCAAAATCAATTGCTAGAGTCTGGGATAAGAGAGTAGTTGTTATATACCATTTCATTTTTCTGATTATGTCTAACATTTAAAACTATTTTAAAATGTATTTATTATGGATGTATAATTTAGTACAGTAGATTAATAAAAATGAAGTTAATCGAAAATGAATGAACATTAGTATATTTCTTGTCCCCAAACAGAACAATTAATGCATAGTTTATTTTTTCTATGATTTCTATAGATTTTTGTCATTTCAAAATATTTTTTTTAAGGTTTTTAAAAAATTCATATATATTATATAATGTTTTTAAATTTAAGAAATGTTAAGTGACAAAATTTTCTGTTTCCCAAACAACATGATTTATATAAACTGCATGCCACTTTTCATGATATAAAATGTTTGATTCCAATTTATATTGTTTTGTTTTATAATCTAAAGAAAATGCTTAAATACAGCAGAGTGGTAACATAACCTGGAAAATCGGGGACTTATTATTATTTTTTTTAATTCTGGAAATGTCAGGAAAATTTCACAAAAAAGTAGGGAAATTTTCAAAATTGGATCACTAAAACGGCAATTATCGTCTATTATCCCTCTATTATCTCTGTGCATGCTGCTGGAGGAAGAAGCCAAAGCAAAGCTGGTCGAACTTTTAATTGTAAACAACATGTGAGGGACTAATGAATACACTATTTATTGAAGATTGGAATAAGAAATAGGAAGCATATAAAACATTTCAAATTATCTACAAATGAAGTAATTTGAAAAAACTTGCATTTTTTGCATTATCTGCTTCCAGAGACCATGTTTAATTACTATTATGCCTGTTGCACTTGTATAATTTTGTGTTGTATCCATAAATTATTTTAACTGACTATAAGCATATAAGCATTGCTTATAATTTTTCATTTATAAAGAAATATATTTTTTGTGTATTGTATAGTAGCTATTTTTTTTCTATGCAAATCATATATTGCAACATTTCTTAATATAATTCTAAAATCAGAGAAATTTTCATCATAGATATCAAGGAAATATCAGGGAATTTTTTTTCCAAAATTTTGTTGCCATTCTGTACTTGAAACTAAATTTACAGAGAACATAACATTAACAAAAGTTTTTTTTACCTACATTTTAGATTTTGGTGACATCAAATGATTCCAGAATTAGGTTATATGATCTAAGAGACTTATGTTTGACATGTAAATATAAAGGATATGTGAATCTAAGCAGTCAAATAAAAGCCAGTTTAAGGTAAGTTGTTGGTCTTTTAATAATTATAAGTCTAATTCATATTTGGCTTTGCATGACATTATATTTTTGTTACATTATGAATTTACATTATATTAAATATCTGTTTATTTGTACTTACTTTTAACAATGTTAACTTGTATACACTAGCTCTGTGCTTCTTTACTTTCTTAACCATATTTTAGCTTTAAATTCAGTTTCTTTACACATAAAATTTTTACATTTTATTGTAGCCATGATGGTAAATACATTCTTAGCGGCTCTGAAAACCAGTTTATATATTTATGGAAAACCTCACACGATTATGCAAAGCTTCGACGAGATAGAAATGATTATTGGACGGGAGTAAAAGGTAATCATACCACATTACTTTAAATTGTACTTGAAATAATTTATTTTAAATGTTACTATAAACAGTGGATCTTTGATTGGAATTAAGTATTTAATTGTGCAAATATATAAACCATATAATCATGCTTTTGAGACATTGCAACCTATTTTTTATTTATTTCAAGAAATGCATGTTGTGATAATTATTTATTTTATATTTATCCATGCTTTGCCACTCAAGATTTTCAACATGACCCACAATGCAGTGCAAAAAATGTAGTAAGATAATAAAATAACTGCTTTTGTATTTACATATCAAGACAAATTTTCACTTGTTTACAAGATGTAAAGATCTGTTTTTAATACTATTTCTTTACAGGACATTTTAAGGTATACTTCAATGTTTACTTATACCTTAATAATTCTGACTATTTAAAACATATGTAAATAGGGTATTATTTTCTTGATAGGATTAGTACTTCTAAAAATATACAAGAGGTCTAGAAATAAACAACTTACATTGATAAAAAATATTATCAATTCTCTAATTAAATTCTTAATAATAAAAAATAAATTTACATAACTACCCTAAAGCAAGAGTTTAGAAGACTTGGTATATATATTTAATATTAAAATGGAACTTAAAATGTTCTAACTCATTGGTTCATAGTAAACAAATGTATGAAAAGCATTATGAACAGTTAGGAGATGAAATTTATATATAATCCAATTATTTTTTATTAATTTGAATGAACCAAAATAGGTAAACTAAAAATAAATTAATCTATGCATGCAGATATGTTTCACAATATTTTTTTTAATAAAGTGTTACAACTATAAACATTTAAATTAACATTATGTATTCTATATGTAACATTATGTATTCTATTTGTAACATTATGTATTCTATTTGTAACATTATGTATTCTATTTGTAACATTACATATTATTTTAACATTATATAAACGTGTATTATATTTGTATAATTGTATCTTTTATAACAAGAAACTACAATTTTTTTTAATGAAATCTTTACAGGCCACAATGCAGTTGTAACATCAGCACAATTCGCTCCCAACCCTTCCTTTATAATCAAGCAACTGATGCGTGAACAAACCAGTGAAGTTGCAGCAGCTATGGAGCAAGACATTAACAAGTACTATGTTATGGTCAGTGGAGATTTTAGTGGCGTTATAAAAGTCTTCCTGCACAAATCCAAAACTGGAACCACTAACATCTCTTAGGATGTTGACTAGTCTTATGTATAAACTTTGTACAGAATATGGATTATATTATAAATGTGTATCAAAGTTTATTGTAATTTTTGTACAAGAAATACTATTAAAGACAAATTTTGAAAATTTTAATGTAAAGATTGCATGTACTTACTATATGTTGTAATTATATTTTATTAAAGTTGGCTTATTTTAGTATCTGCCACTCTTTTTATATCTGGAGCTTTTCTAGATTCTGTCCTGTTGTAACCTGTGCCAAATTATTATAATCCTTTATTCTTTCATAGAACTGTTAATCTGATTATATATTTTAGCTTAAATAAAGTATATAAATGACTGAAATTTATTGTTGCAAAATGTATTGCAATTCTTTTAGGACATGTTAATCTTGAATACATGGAAATATATCATAATTTTTTTAGAATATCTATAAATCTTATGAACAAATAATACTTTAAAAAAAATACCTGAATATACATCAAAATTTCAAAGTTATCAGGGAATCTCATGCACAAAAATCATGAAATATTATCAATCAACATTAATTGAAATAGCAATTTAAGCTGCTGAAGTTTTTTCTTTTTCAAAATAAACCTAGGTAATCATTCTTCCTTAACATAATAAATGTTTTCAGAAATAAAGTGAAAATTATTTTTGTCTTGTGTTTCTCTTGCATTTCTTCAAAATAATAGGTCTTTCTTATCCATACTTTCTATATCTATTCTTCCATAACATCTATTTTTAACACTAAACCTTTAATATTTTACTGACCTTTGATTTTATACAAGCTTAACAAGCGGTTTTTTTTCATATATTTAATTAATAATTTTACAGCTTCAGTTTTAAGGTTTTATATCCTAAAGTTTATTGTGTCTATATCACTTAACTTTTAACTGAGACTTCTGGAAGGCTCAAACTTTTTTCCCTATATGCGCAATAGAAGCGGTTAATTAATAGATGCAATTAAGGTTCGAGCCACAACCAGCACCGGCTATATGTTACTCCTACCGCTCCGCTCCTGAAATTAATTTTTACAAATAGTAAAAGTTTTAAGCCTGCCAATTTTGCTGTTTGGTAAAAATTCCTATTTGTTCTTTTTCGCTGAAGTCTAACCTTGTAGAGGGCTTGTGCACTATAAATCTGTTTTGCTAAAAGGTTCTCGTGTTTGGAGTGTGATAATAACTCGGGTGTTACACTTTTCATAAGTCGGTGTGGTCAGTGGCGGATTTAGAATTTTGAGACCAAGTTTCTGAGCAACTGAATATTTGATATTATATACATGTACAATAAATAATTTGAAGTAATATATGTACTTCATAAGTCCTTGATGTCAGAGTATTATTAAATTTAAAGCTAATATACTTCTGTAAGGCTAGCCACGCATGAGCAATAATTACACTGATGAGCGATAATTAATTATCAACCGAGTGACTAAAAAATCACTCGGCAACTGCCCGGCAATTATTTTAATTGTATTTGACTCTGAGCTGCCACATTAAAGATTTCGAAATCACCAAACTCGTATAATCACAATCCATACAAAATCGCCAAATTGTCAATTATTTGCAAAATTTATTAGTGCGGTATCGAGCGAAAGGATGATTTGTTCGATTGTTACATGTCCGATAATTGAGTGATATAATAGAATTCAGGTTCAATTAAATAGTTCAATGTCATGTCTGATAGTTGCCAATGCGCGGTTAGCCCAAGAGAAAAAAAAATCTGTAGACGCTAGGCCGCGGCCAAGTAGTAAATCCGGCAGAGTCGGTAATGGTTATACTGGAGCCCCACAGTGGGCGAATACGCAATCCGTGGATTAAAATTGTTAGACCTTTTTCTTGGTAAGGAACTGAAATTAGCATTAGTTGCTCATTGTTATAGCTTATTGCGACGTTATAACTAACAATATTGATTGAAACGTTATAATCGTCTTGGCATAAAGCGTGGCAGGTTGAATGGATGTTGCAATTGATTTAAACGATGGGATATTCACGATTTTACGAAACCTAATAGGTTGGTTAATTGTTAGCGCCGCACATGAGCTGCACAGTGGTCTATTGGCGACGGTTCATGGTCTATCTCGAAGGAAAGACCCGATAACACTCTCGTATTTTAAAAAAATTGTCAGATGACGCTGTCAACTCCTAAGCTGGCTCCCAACGCATCCTCAATAGGCATAAGAACGTCGGACTACGATCATATTTAGAGTGCACTATAGTCCAAATATACAGTTTAAACGTTGCAAATAGCCACTGTGCGACATAATTAACCAAACAAACAGCCCATACAATGTGGATATTTTTTGGTCGTTATTTGACAATCGATTACAAAATCGCTATACTGTATAATGTTGGGGATCGAACCTCAGCACCCATCGGATGCTTGTCCGAGACCTAATCATTATGTCACCGCAGATCTCCAGTTTAAAGGAATAATACGAGGACATTTTCCTACAATTTTTTACTAGAGGACGAAATAAACATTTGAATTGATTCCCCAGTCGCTAAATTTCCACATTACAATTTGAGCTGAGAGCACATTTTGAAGCGTTCTCTTTGTGTATTTCATCGGGATGAACTATGGCCTGAGCTCCGAAACCTCAATAATGGCTATTTGGGTAGTTCTTGTACGAAGTCACATCAACCGAATTCAATGATACAAATACTTTGTCATTAGAAACAAAATAGCATGAAAAATACATTAGAAAATTCTTTTTAATTTTTTTTGATTAATTCATAAACGTTAATTATAAAAATATTATTTGTTAAAAATATATATTAAATTTCGCGGTTAGGTAAGATGAAAAGGTTAACCATCACCTCAGTCGTTCGTTTTCAAACCATAGTTCTTTTTGCATTGTATAGAATACATTAAATTTGTATGTTATTTATTTTATTCTTTATCTTACTAATCTGAGATTATTATGAGCCTCACAAATTCATCCTTCTAATTTAATGCTTTAAATTTCAATGCCGGCAAAGAACCGGATACTTTAAGTTTTCTGTATACAGCCCCCGTAATTGTATTCTGCTGCAAAATGGAGGACGTTGCTGTTGAAGTGTGCGGCGAGAATGGCGCTTACTATAAGGTTTGTTACTCGATGGATTTCTATAATTAATTATTTTAATCCGCATGTTTTATGTGTTGACTTTTCTGATGACTTCCTGTAAACAGATTTTGTTTGGATTTGCTACTGACGGCATTTCTTGCAGCGAAACGTGGTTGCCGTTATACACGAGGCTTGTGTTGATTTTTTAGTGACAGTTATGTTTTAATAAATGTTTTTATTTTATTCCGTTTTATCTAAGTTTTTAAAATAGCAAATTTGTTTCGCGATTGAGTAATTTGTCTGATTGTAGTTATGCTAAATACACTTACATTTGCTTGACGTAAGTTGCCGGTATCTCTTGTCGGCGTTCCGTTTATGTTTTGATAACTTCATGATATCTCTGTTCCTTAGTTTCGTTAAGGGTTCTATCAGTTCAACATCATTAAAACACTTTAATTTATTAATATTTCATTAGTAACTAGATACATTACTATTTTTATACGTAAATTTGTTTCAAACAAAACGAATTTTTTAATTTACATGAATTTTCAATTCATTTTTGTGTTATTGTATGAACATGTAAATTACTCATCTGCCATTCATTAAAACTTATGAATAATTAAACTATATAAATGAATCTCATTTAAGTTTTTTTTCAATGTTATGTTCTATACAATTTTTTAGCAAACTGTATAGTAAATATACCTTTTATTTCCTTGAAAGCTCAATTAGCATTAAAGCATTATTAATTTTCATTTGTATATCAATCCTCGTTTTTCTTCAAATGTTCCATCAATTAATATTATGCCAAAATATATGATTTTTAAAGAGATTTCCTGCTTTTCATGATCTTCCAACAAAATTATTGGTTAATCTCTCCTGATTTTTCGTCAAATATGGAAATCCGGCTCCAAACGCAGATGCATTGGAAAAAGGAGTTCTTTGGCAACCACGCCAGTTTTTGTCGCCAAGCAACGTTTTAGCTGTGTTATATAAGAGTTTCAGAAAAGTCACCAAGGGCGACCGACTGTATATGACCGATTAACCAAATTATAGGTTAAAATGTAGTACTCTACAGTCCTCCTGATTTTTTGACAAATCTAGTTACCATTTTTAGTAACCCAGCAGGGAAGAAATTGAGTTCTTTGATTGGCTACAAAACCGTTTTAACATGGGGAATTAAAACGTATAATGCATTTTAGCCAAATTGGAAATACAGTTGAATTTAAATCGGCACAATTTTTTGTTTTTATTGGCAGCCATATATTTATATAAGTTTCCCCACATTTTTAATATTTAGTTCACCTGCATTGTTAATTCTAGTCTTTTTTTTATGCAAGTCCTCTGCCGGCATTTTTACCTTAAAAATTGTCTCCTCTTGCCCTTTTATTCATGAATGGATGTCCTTGCCTTTCCTAAAATCAATTTGCTTGATCATACTTTGAAAATATCCCTTCTCTTCCTTTTTAATTTAGTAGCGCATAATTGAATTTCTTTTCTTTGAAAGTGGAATCTGCTCTAAACGATTTTCTGCACCTTCCACAATGATTTTCTGACTTTCGATGTAAAAAAAATCTGTCATAATAAATGTCCAGTTTTCAAAATTAATTAATTTATTTGGCTATTACCAGCTAATCAGTTATGTCAAGTTTACTTTGTACTTCGACAATTTTTCAATCGTCACAAATTGAACATTTTGTATATTCGTCATCTTAATGGAATAGTTTCTTCAACTTAAATGATAAAAAAATATAGCTTTTGCGTTGTTATGCCACTTTTTCTTTCTAAAATGTCATGTTTTCTTAGCACTTTTGTTTACATTTCTTTTATATATTTGATTATCATCGGCAACACAATGCGCCAATTTTACATTTTGTCTTTCAGTTTCTCCGATTTTGAATATGAAGGTTTTTTTTCAATTAAATTGATAATAAATTATTTTATCTATAATGACCATTCTTCATGTTTTGTTTTGCAACTACTCTAATTTCGGTAAAGGTTTACTGTACGGTCACCCTTGGCGACTTTCTCAAAATCTTGCCAAAAGTCGCCATTTTGGCGACTGTTGTCCAATAGGGTTGCTGCAATTCCTTGTCGTTTCGGAGAGGGGTTGCCATTTAAAAAAATTTATCGCCAAATGCGGAAAAATCGCGCCAAGGGTGACCGTACAGTAAACCTGACCCCTAATTTCATATTTAAAAAAAATAAAATAGCTGTGCCCTTTTCCCCAAAAAACTTTGTTCTTTTTCGTTTTTAGATTTAACTTTTGAGTTCACAAGAACACAGTTTGTATGCTATTACAGTAAATTGTCAGAAATTTTTTAAATTTTCATTGAAATTGAAAGATTGATTGACAACAAGATTCGATCCAGAGCCAGTAATACTCCTTTTCTTTTGCTAGAAAGATATGCAATAAACTAGTTTGTCATACCAATATATTTTTGAAGCCATTTTCAAATACTTCATGCATTTCAAATTAAGTATTTATTGAGTGAAAAACTGGTTTTAGTATTGACGCCAAATTTTGTGCACATGAATTGAATAAACGGTGGCAGGCATGTAATTTTTCTTATAAATTTCTTTGAATAACTGATTTTAGCTAAGTGATGTGCATATCAGTCATAAAAGTAAAGTTATTGTTTGACCAATCACATGTCTTAACGTTTGTTTATCAGCTATTACCTTTGCCTCTTCTCGCTTTTAATGATACTCGACATAAGCACTAAACATGAATGTAATTAGAGGTTTGTGTAGAAGAATTTTGGATCTGTTTGCAGATAATTCACACAATTCTATTTTCGAAAAATGGACCCTCAAAAATTTTTGTTTCTGTAAAGAAAAAACGCTTTCTTCCCTTCACCCTTCTTCGCAGAAACCAAAGAAACAATCAGCTTGTGACGTCATGCGTGAAGTAATGCCTTTGTTATAGATATAAGATGTAGGGGTGAAAAACTTCCCCCAATCTGGTTTTTCCAGTTTTTTTTAACCTTCAACAGGACGGGTGGCCACTATTTCGGCCAGAATCCCATGTTAAAATCAAACACTCGTCTTCTAAAGATTAATATATTTTTCAGAAATTAAAAAATATCCTGCTTTTTAAAGAAACAAATAAAAATTCTATGTATCCACAAATTTTAGTCTCTTTTTTGCAACTCAAACGCAGCAACACTGTTGCTTGTTTTATCTCTGTATATAGCACTGCTGAAAGAAATTTCAACTCTATCATCTGTTTATTTGCATTTTTTTTTAATAAAACTCTTCTATCCTATAAATCTTTTATCCACTTAAAAAAAAATTAAGCAATATTTCTTACTAAATTTTTTTTTATAAAAATATTTAAATATTAAATTTTTTTACAAAAATAAAAAAAATGATAGACATTTGGTCATAAAGCATCTTATTATGCTATTGAGACAATGTTGGAATATGTTTAGAAATCAATGTTCACTCTAGAAATGAAAAAGGGCAGGCCACTACATTGAGAAACCCCCAAGAGCACTGGAATGAAGAAGCAAAATTATTATAATTTTTAAATAATAACTTTTCGCTAAAATCGGCTATAGTTTGCTAGTTAAATTTAAATAACTAACAAAACTAAAAAAAAAAGTATAAAAATCTTGAGAAAGTGCAAGTATGTAATTATAGTTCCTTTATCAAAGTCTGAATAATCGTGGTGTCAAATTCCAGTTTTTCCAGTGCCTAGTATGCGGTGCCCTGCCAATTGACATATTTGCCGACCATTGGTGAAAATAATATTTCTATTTTGGTCAAGTCAAAATGGCGAACAATAATGGCTTGTTTAAATGATGTTGCACTAGTGCTGCACAATGTGGTATTGCCACTGGTTCAAACATTATTTAAACAACTAGTCTTAATGTCAAATTGCCTTTTTTTATATAAAGATTTGCTGCAGAAAATACTGTTTTCAATTGGCACTGATTCCGTTCTCATAGGATGGAAAAACTGTTTTGTACTACTGATGTGAACAGGATGAAAACGGTTATTTTCATAAAATGGTCAATTGAATCGTTTAATTTTGGGAAGGGCAGCAATTTGTGCATAAAGAGCAGGAAGGCACGTTATCCAAAGCAAGAAAACGAACCGTTCTTGAAAAATCGCCTTGAGTGAATATTATAGAAATGGTTTTCAGTATATAATGGTTATCACTAAAATGTCAAATAATTAATATATAAAAATATGGCTGAACCATATACTGTCTTACCGCCACGAGTTAAACTCTGAGTTGGGTTGCCAGCGCGGAAAGTTCCAAATGAAGTAGGGGATTTGGGTAAAGATGTTGGGATGGATGCTATTTTGGCGAGTTTATCCTTATTTTAATCGACTTACAAATAAAAATTCACAACGGTAATATGGTGGAAGGAAAAAGATTGTTTAAGAAATTAGAAATTTTTTCAGTTTTAAATAATATTTCTCTGTATAAAATAAGAGTAGATTACCGTTTTAAAACAAAAGTCAACGGTAATTGATGGAAAACACAATGGTTTATTTAAAAAAAAAAATCATTTCGGATTTAATATTTTTAATAACGTAACGATGTTTTTAAACCCACTGTTTTACTCTGTTTATATTTTATTCTAATAAACTGAAAGCGCATTAATTTTAGTATGAAATAACATCATTCTTGCTGAAAAAAAATTATAAGAACTACAAAGTGTATTACGAAATTGTATATTAAATAAATTGAAGCTAATTCTTGTTGTCTTAGAAGTTTAGACAACTTTTTTAAAGATTACCTAACTCTGAAAAAGTTACCAAAGATCAGATGTTAAAGAAACTTTTTAGACACAAGCAAGCGTTTGTGTCCCCCCCCCATCACAAAAATAATATTTTAACTAAAATCAAAACAGGTTAAACATCTAAGGGGGGGGGGGATATATATTTTTTATCTTTATTTGCATAATTACATAAAATTTAATAATTTTAGACAATAAATATTTTAGCATCCTCAGTATCTAGCATCCTCAGCATCTAGCAGTATTAAAGGAAAGCTATCTATAAGAGTCTGAATAACACATTTTATAGATCGAGTTGCTTAAAACTTTTGCGACAATTAAAAAAAATTTCGACAAGCCTCAACCTTTGAACAAAATTATAAAAATGAAAATGGATTACATAAGCATTCGCTATTTCAATATTCATTTCTTGTAACCATAACTCTTTTTATTGACCGTATATACAAACAACATCATTAAATATAATTCAAAAATGGTAACACGTCAATAAGATTTATAGACAGCAAAAATATTGAATTAAAGAATCGGCCTTCACTTCACCAAAAAAAAAAAAAGCAAACCATAGGATAGCGTTATCGTTGACTGACTCATCGCGGAGTGTAAAATTAATGTTGAAAGTTTGATTTTATTGGGGGCAATGGGCAACCATTTTATTCGCATATCCTATTAGAATATTAATTATAATTATTTTTGTAAAGTCGTATTAATTTTCAGAGATTTTGAGGATGCTTCATCGGTACAAAAGCTGACGACATTGTAAATAATTTCTATAGCTTGAGAATGCAGGGTCTTTCCTTTGTTAAAAGTACATTCTATTTTAGAAAGATCTTCACAAGAAATTGAAAAAATTATCTAATGCGAAATCACACAAACGAAATCGAAATACCGAAATCAAAAACGTATTGAAATGACAATTATATAAGGGGAATTCAAGATAGCGCAGTTTAACATAATCAGAAACAGACGAAAATGCGAAGAATGATTTCTTCAATCCGCCAAATGTAATTATTCCTTTTGCATTTCACCCCTCGAATCGAATAAATTCGCCGGTTGCCATAGCAGCCGACAGACCACAGAACTCTGGCGATAGTTCTTCTGTTGGTGGGAGGACAGTAGTGGTTTTGCCGACTATCCTTACTGTATATCGGGCAGTTTTTTTTTACAAAAAGATCTTCTGTTAACAGTTTTTTAATAAACAGTTCATATTCATACTGATTTTGAAATGGCCGAAGCTGTGCTGTACGATGCGTTTGAAAATGTAATTTTGAAATATTTCTAAATTGCGCTATATTTAAATGCTAAAACTAGCTTTTTACTAAACAGGAAAATAAAATTATTTCTAATGTATAACGAACTGAGCCACCTATACGCCACCACCACCACCCATGTAGATTATTCAAACTCGAAGATACTCCAAGATGGTTAGTGGCTGGTTCCGAATGTGCAGATATCATTTCTTAAGTCTTACCTGCCTGAATAGCCTGAGAATAATTCAAAGGGAAATCTGCAGAATACATTGATAGTACTTTCAGGAAAATGCTTAGTGAGAACAAAAGATAATTGATCAGCAAAAAAAAAACGGTGTTTTATTCATCCGGATATCCGCCATGGTAATTAGATATCCGGTACTTTGCTTCCGGATAGTTTAAAAATCCGCTGGATACTGTATAGTTACGGAAATCCGTTTCACCCCTAGTTAAAAAATTAACTATTGTGGAATCGAAAGCATTAGAATGTCATAGCGTTGAGCTCCTCCCACTTTTTTTAAGCCAATTAATTGGTAGTTTCTACTTTTTATACTGTGATTTAATTTATTAATAATTATTTTTTGTATTTTTAGGCATATATCACTGATGTCCATGATGATGAAGTTACTGTTGCTTTTGAAAATGAGTAAGATAAATTTTGCAATTATATATTTGTATTGTTCGATGTATTTGTGACATTAAGGTTCATTCTTATAAGTAAAGTATATTTTTTACAGTATCAAAACCTGGGGGTTATTAGACCATTTTAAATTCGATTTAAATAAAGTAAAAAATATTTTTAGCTTTTGAAATATATTTCAGTACTTTTAAAAAACTTGCAACGTAAAAAATTTAATTGCCTTATACATCATTGATTTGGAAACTAACTGAACCGCTCACAGCAACGTTGCTGGAAAGTTTTTGGATTCGCTAATTGAAAAGAGTAATATCCACTGTTTGCTCTGGAGTTAAGTTTCGTATGCAATAATTGAATCTCTAATGCCCGCACTAAAAGTGTGTGTATATATTTAAAATAATATTTACAAGATATATTTTCATTATAGTATTAAAGAGTATGTATATTTTTTTGGCTTTAAATTAATTTTTAGATACCTTATTATTTAAAAGCACTCGTATCTTAAGCGATTTTCTAAGATAGTTATTATAGTTGGAATGTATTCATATCTATTTCAAACATATCTTCGTTATAAAGCTATTCCTGCGTAAAAACAAATTTTTGAAAGCATAGGAATATGCGTTCAAATGTTCTATGTGCTTTATTTTTATTAATAAATAAAAAAAAAATTGAAACTCTTATTAATACTTTCACTTAGCTAATTGCCAATTGTATATTTAGTATATTGTATAGATTAATTCAAATTCAAAACAGTAATCTTTGAAAAATGTGCTATTTCTACTAAATATGAATTTATATAAATAACAAGAATTCCTGCATAAACACTGTTTATATGTTAGTATAATTAAATTATATATCATGCCTTTTTAAAGCAAATTTTCAACAATAGACCATTTCTTAAAATTTATGAACACAATTCTTTTATTGTAGTAACCTTTAAAGAAAGGTAAACAATATCTTAAATGAAATAAAAAAATCATCTGTGGCATAAATGAAAAATGACTTATAAAAACATTTCATTAATAATACGTAAATACTTTGGGTTTTCAGAGTTGATTATTGTTTTATTTTATTCACGTTAATTTGACTAAAAAGTTCGTTTTCAAAATGTCTTTTTAAACTAATATTCCATGATTTCCATTTAGTCTGTGAATGGAACAAGAATCAAAAAGAAAAACATTGATTTAATATACTAATAAATTTCAAAATTAAATAAAAATAAAAGTTTGTGTTCTCAATGAGAACTGGAACAATTTTATAAACCTTTATAATTTTTTTCAGTTAGAAATTTAACTTGGAACTTAAAAATCATTTGAATATGTACTTAACCCTTTGAGTTGATTTGCCAGGGATTTTCTTTCGGTCATGCTTTTAAGAATAATTTATAACACAACAAACAGCCATCTTTAAAAGGACATAAAAAATGAACATAACAAACAATGGAAATTATCAATAAATATTACGATTAAGAATGTTAGTAATTCTAATGAGCTATAGAAAACGCACACTCACTGAAACCAGAACGGGATGCAAACAAAACTTTCAATTTGCATAAACTCCACCTTTGCCAGGTGAAGTCTTGTTAGTTAATATTTGATGTCAGAGTTCATAATTACATAAATTTAATTCTATATTTTCAGTATTATATTTGGCCAGCAACAGATTAACATTTTATTTCAATGGTCCATTATGTTTATCCTTAATAAATTTGCTTGCAAGACTGGTCTCTTCGGTCGACCAATTTGTATTATCCTCTGTTAAAATTCCAAAGAATGCCACGAAGCATTTATTCATCGAAGAGCTGCAAACCTTGTTTTACAATTTACACAATTATCTTTAAAACCAGTGTTCATTCTAGAAATGTAAAGGGACAAGGTGCTATTTTTTTTGAGTAAAAGGGTCCTAACTTCAATTATGAAACAATTGATTATTGCTAAAAATTAGCAATCGGGATATTAAATGCCTAACACAAACTCAGTTTGCAGAATATCTGAGTTATGTATAATATTCTTGTATAGTTGTATTGAAATAATTTTATTAGAATCCATATGATTTTCTAGGATTTTTGTTCTCTATGCAATTTAAATATCTTCAATGTTCCATTGTATAAAACATTGTATACATTCTAAAGAAAGATAAATTAAAATACATGATTTTTGTTTTGGATTTCAATCTTTGGAATTAGCATTTTTATGCCGTATTTGTATTAAGAACTAAATATCATAAATAATTTTAGCTTTAAGTGTGTAAAAACGTTATAACGTAGAAAATTTAAATTGTATTGTTTTCTTTTGCAGTTGGCAGCCCGAGAGCAAGTTTCCATACAACCGTGTTCGGTTACCACCCGCAGCTCCTAAAGATGATAAGCCTGTGAACATGATAGAAGGTCAAGAGGTTGAGGTGGGTTTTATTTTTAACTCAACTAATCTAAGTTAAGAACAGTACAGCTGATTTTCTGCTTTTGTTAAAGTTTGACTGGTTTTATGTTATTAGTATTGCATTAACTTCAAAACTTCATTATTATTGTGTTAAAAATCCTTTTTTATCTCTCATTTATTTTTGTCTGAATTTTTTTTTTTGAAAACCTACACAAGTCAGAATTTAGAACTTAATTTTTAATTTGAGTAGCAATCTTAACAGGTTTAGTATCTTAAATTGGTTCTATGAAACTTTAAAAGCTGCTTGCTGTGAAAAGAAAAAGGATGCTATATTAAGGAAACAGATGCACTTTTAATAGGCAGTTTCATTTGCCCTTAGGCATCCTAACTTTAGGAATTAAAATTAATTTTTGTAATTGCTGTTTTTCTTGGCATAATTGATTGGCTCTTATTATGTAGTCAAATAACAGTAGAACCAATAACACTTCAAAAGGGGAAATCTTAACTTCCAAATTTAAAATTGGAAAAACTTTTTTTTTTAAATGCTGATTTTTTCTAAAACTGACAACTCTAGTTAGCTAATTAATACTGAAAAAAAGCATGTAATGTTAGAAAATCGATAAAATAATATTTGTATTCCCAAAATCCGAGTAATTGCAGTGTCAAATTACTGATTTCCTAAAAACTTTCCATCATTTATTCTGTTGATAATCAATGCTAAAAAATTCCATTAAAGCTAATAAAATTGGTAGTAAATCTAAAAGGAAACGAGTCTTTTTCATCTACAAAATCTAAAAATGCTTTAAGCAAACACAGTTTAAAATACAGAAGTCCTTATTAAAAAAAAACAATAAAACAAATCTTTAATAGAAGTGTTGCAAATTTCTTTATTTTTTAAGTTCCTACTAATGTTTTTATTTCTCATTACAAGTATATAATGTCTAAAATAATTTTTTGACATCTGAAATATTTTTTTAAAAAATAAATTAACATGGAAGATTCAATTTCTCTTGGCTCTTTAATTTTAAAGTATTGAAATGTCATTTTTGTAATCACAGGTGTTTTCTCGAGCTAATGAACAAGAAGCTTGTGGATGGTGGCGCGCTTTGGTGAAAATGACGAAAGGGGATTTCCATGTGGTTGAATATCTAGGTTGGGAAACTACGTACACAGAAATTGTACCTAGTGACAGGTTACGTCTTAAAAATACTAAGTAAGTATAACTAGAAACTTCTATCTTTTAATGAAAATGATAAAATTGTTCGTTGGAATTCTGAACCTTCATAACTAAACTTTCATGTTTAAAAGTTTGCAAAGCATGCACATGTAAATACATTTTATTAATATATTTTGTTTTTAACCCTTAATGAGGGAGAGGATTTGCACTGTCCTGAAAAGTCTTTAGAAACTTTTGCTTTTGGGTTCTGTCCACATGCTTCTTAAAAAATACTTCCTTTTTTTTACGATTAGAAACTTTCAAGTTACAAAAGGCTCTTAAAAGGTCATTGAAACAACTCATTTAAATCATTTTACTAAATTACTATTAAAAATGTTTTATCTTAATGCGAATTAAACACAACTGTGAATAAAGAAACTAATGGCATCTTTACATCAAATAACTTATATTTCATTGCACCTTTTTATATGCATTATTTTATTTTACTAAGAAGCCTATTTGTGACTTCACGGCTATCTTGTCTGTCATTACAAATGTGTATAAGTTGTTTGCATTAGAACAGGGTTCCCACGGGTGCTTAAAAGTCCTTAAGAACTCCTTATTTTTGGTTTTCATTTTTAAGAGCCCTTTAAAGTCCTTATTTTTGATCAAGAGTCCTTAAAAACTCCTTAATTTTTTTCCTTTGCGATGAAGTTGGAATTTTTTAGTTGTCAATTCCTACATTATCTCCAAAGAAGTGCTTAATGTCTCTTTTCCGCACAATATTATTGAACGATGAATATCGGACAAATCAGTTATATTTTTGCCAAGTGTGGGGTTTTGGGAGGGATCGAGTCTCAAGGTCTTGCCTTGAGCAAGTGCGATTATCTTTTCGCAGCGCAAATGTGCAAAAAGGGATGGGAATTCTGCTCCAAAAGTGGTATCCTGCGCCAACTTGCTACAAAACCACATTTATGTGTGATTCTCCACCAATTTTGTTTTAAATCCTCGTTAAACACATGCGTCAAATGAGCCTTCATACTCCAAGTCTTGGTGCATGTTTGAGTTTGTATGGCACTTAACGAAGTTACGGCTGCCTCATGAAGAGGAAATGGGAGAAAATTTAAACACATTTTCTAAAGTTTAAATAGTGTTTGTAAAAATGTAAGGTACGAATGGCATTCTTTTATCTGTTGTACGAGTATAATTATGCAATACGGAAGGCAGAGAAATGCATGAATGTATAAGGATTGTGTGTCAGAATAAAAGGTCTTGATACCTGATGTACATTTTTTTAGACAAGGGCATTTCATTACCATAACATCATTGGAATATCGGTTCGTATGCTTTATGACAAAAGTATGTAGAATCGATGCTCAATCTTGAAAAAAGGATATTTCAAAAGAATATAGCATCTTTACATGTAGGAATATTTGCGATCTTCGTCAAATGGAGGTAATCACTAAATGCCTTCTGTTGCGATCGTCTTTGAAATGCTTACAATTCTTTAGCATCTCATAAATATAAATACTTATTTTTCAGTATTTTCAATTTTATCGTGATTTGCTTTGCACGGTTGTACTTTTTCGGACCTAACCCGGAATTAAGGGGGTATTAAAAATTTAGGAATGCAGAATTCTATATTTTATTTTGATTACTAATTTCGTCAACATTACAATTTTAAGCACATTCTCTAAAGTAACATTTGTAAAAAAATTTAAGGTAATAACTTTTTGAGATTTGTCCGATCTTTTATTTCATTTATTAAAAGACATTTTGTCATTGGAAAATCTCAGTTCGTTTGTTGTTTTATGAAGAATCGATGCTCAATCTAAAAAAACAGATAATTTCACAAAAATTTAGCACCTTTAACATGTAAAAATATTTGCGATCTTCGTCAAACAGGGATGATATCACTCTGAAGAGATGATTATAACTATAATTTCGTCGTGTATCTGCCGAATGTAACCTTCAATTGGCACTATTTTTATATTTTTTTTTTATTCATGGAGACCTTGAAATTGTAGAAATTCACTAAACGCGATCTGCTGCGATCTTCGTTGGAAGGCTTTCAATCCTTTTGCATCTGATATACAAATTCATGTATTCCATTACTTCCTGTTTTATCATGATTTGTTTTGCACTACTTACCAAAATTATATTACATTTTTCGAAAATATCATTTAATTCACGAAATTGAAGTTTAGAACTTGTAATTTTCAGTAATATAAAAGGATTTATTTTTAAAGAAGCTTGTTACTTTTTGTTGGGCTAGTATTATAATTCCAATTTAATTACATTTTGTTTAACCGTTTATACATTTTATGAAATATTTTTATTTGAAACTTTTCTTTCTCACAAACCTACTTAAAAAAAATGGCTTTTGTTTAGCTTTTTGAAAGTTTCTCAAATTTCTTATTAAACTATTTTTTAAGGAAGTAACTTGGTGTATTTTTTAATGATTTAGATTAACATGCTTAGAATAAGTACCAAAGGTATGCTTTCTATAAATTTATTACTACTAGTCTTACATCTAGTATGAGTGGAAAAGTTAAGGAATTTTATATTCGTTAGACAGTGGCAACCTTAACTGACTTCATTTCACAATATATGCAAATTTGTAATAACTTGCTAGTGTTTTGGGTTTATTGTATAAACCACATTTTACTAAAAAATGCAACATATGAAAGTGAAGTATATATTGTAAAATATTATATAAATTGATTAATTCTTAATTATCTTTTTGGTTGCATATTTTTAACTGCATTTAAATAGTCTTATTTAAAGCCTAACAGTTGCGATTTATTGTATAAAACAAATATAAACAGCAAAAGAGACTTTGAGGGTTTTTACTCCTAGGAAGTACCACCCCTGAATCTACCAACTTAACAAAATTGCGTTACATTTTTCGAAAATAATTGTATATGGCATTTTCATAAGTGCAAAAGAAACAAAAACTCTAAATGGAAGAAGTGAATAACTTGAAGTCAAAGAAAATACACCTGAAAAGAGAAATTTTAACGTTAGAAAACACAGCAGAAAAATTAGCTAACGAGGCAGAAACTGTCAATGACATTTCTTTATTTATAAAAGCTAATTGTTTGCGTAAGGAAATAAAAAAAAAATGTCTGTGATAAAGGATAGGATATAGGAAAAAACTATTTCTGGCAAAAAGAAAGATATCAACTGAGTTTTCTGTTAAAACGTGTTAAATTAAAATTTATATCTTTTACATAGATGCAGCTTTAAACCCTCTGATAGCAAAGTCCTATTTTTTTTAAAAAATATTTCTTAAGCTCATTTTATATGATGATGTATGTTGACATATCTTCAAACATTGCATTGGACGTCTTTTGTAAGTCAATATGAACATTGACTGCTTCAATTTGTCTTTAAAAATTTTCTACCTACAAAAGAATCGTGATAACAAAGGGTCCTTAAAAACTTTTTTGGGGTCCTTAGAAAGTGCTTAAAAAGTCCTTATTTTCTATTTTGAAAAAAGAGTGGGAACCCTGTAGAAAATAAAGTCTTTATAAATTGCTTTACAGTACCTTAAGAAGTCCTTAGAAACTCTTATTTTTATCACCTTCACAAAAGTGATCGGCTTAAGTTAAGGATATGGCTACTATTCCAGCAAAAATTTATAGATCAATGGTGTTTATTTTGCTTTTTCAAATGCCAATTCTATGCATTTTAACATTATTACTCCTTACAATAATTTAATATCAAACAATATAAACTCAGTGTTTTAACAAGTACAAAAATATGACTGTTTGTAATTGCACCATACTCTTTTTGTCTTTGAGTCCATTATACTTTAGATCTTAGGATTTTTTGTATTTGCTTATGTATTTTTTTTAGTAAGTATTTGAATTTTAAACTTTCCAGTGCTTATAACTGCTTATGTTTTATAGTCAACCCATCACGAAAGGCACGTTTCATCAGTTCGAGATTCCTGTACCTGAAGATGTGCAAGAATAGTAAGAGACATTTGTTTATACTTGCGTTAATTGAAAAAAAAAAGTAGCTGTTTTACCCATTGTTAATACACTGCATGTTTGTACTTTTTCTTTAACCTAAATTAGTGATGCAACGGATACTCGCTTTAGTAGAGTAATTAGCTATTACTAATTTCATGTTTGCAGTTTCTGTATTAATTTAATTTAATTTGATAAGAATTATTCATCAATAACAATTATAAATAATTTTTTAAATCATTAGTTATGCCATGTTAGTCATAATAGTAAATTCATATTTTCTTAATAGAAAAATTTAAAACTGAATACATGTTTAAAAGACCTTTACCTCTATATTTTTCTTTTATAGAATGCTCATAGTTTGTGCAACAAGAATCTAACTTGTCATTGCTCTTTACGCTCCCTTTTTCTGTAATGGTTTCTATTATCCCTACCCCTTAATAATCAAAATATGTTCTGCAAAATATTAGAAATCAATTTTTTTTTATTAAACTAATTTTTTTTCTTGCATTTTTTATATTGCAATTGCTTGTTATTTATTGTATATATAGCCTTTTCTTAGATTGATGGCCAGATATCCTTTGCATCCCTAATCTAAATTATATTAAAAAATATATTTAATATTTATATAATTTAAGTCAAAACCTTTATATATGCTTATTTTCAACTATATGGGAAATAGTAAGCTGTAAAATTTTTTGGTGGAATTAACTTGTGTCTATTGTATTAGCACTTGTATATGTTGCAATTTTCCTTTCAATGAAACTACTTGGAGTTATAGTGACATTTCCTAAAAAATTTTAATTGAAGAGCAAGATTGGTATTGTTGCTGACTTTGTTGTACATTACCAAAAGCCCTTACCATAATTCCTGATTAAAATTCTTTCAAGAGCAGTGGTATCTATATCTGGTATCTACACTTTTGGAAACACATTATAGATGTGGCGTGCCATTGTTAGCAAACATATAACATGATTTTAGTGAGTTGGTACAATTGTCGATGTATTTTCTAACTTTGAGGAAAATTAGGAAGCGGGTTTGTAAGGATATTTTCATACATAGTTGATTTGCAAGGAACGGAAGTTTTCCACCCAAGCTTGAAGCTTCCATACAAACATGGGTATCCAGGATATGCAAGCAATTCCAATCCTGACCACAATCTTGCATGTCATATTCAATTGTTTAAGCTTTTTTTTTTAATTTCTGGTGACCTAAATATTTTTTAAAACCCAAATTCAGTGCTTTTATTACGATATTTCATTCATACAGCTAAAAGAAGCTCTGTATGGTCGGATGGGGTCTTTACCATTTTCGGAAAATAAAAGTTTTCAAGTCGTCCTAAATAACTCAAATGTTACTATTAATAAAAACAGTAATTGGAAATTATAAAAATTCGAATAAAAGATAACATAATTCGTATTTATTTGAATCTAAAAATTTGTTATTTTGTGATAATTTTTAAATTTGTGAATCTTTTTTTTTTAATTGAAAATAAATGCTTTTTTTCAGTTCTAAATTAGAATCTGCACATAAAGAATTCAAAAAGGCAATAGTTGCTGCTGTATGTAAATATAATGCAGATAAGAAAAGTCTACAAGTTATAGTAAGTAAATTTTTATAGATATTTTTTTAAATGAAAGAATGCATAGGCTTATTTTTCATTGACTAGATAATATATGATATGAGTATTATACTCTACAATACTTTTTATATTATCGCTGCTGGATTTACTTTTATTTAAAACATGTAGGTTAAATTGCCATAAGTGTTTTGTAAGGCTTCTCAACTGATATCTCCTCTATAAAATGTTTTAAATATGTATTATAGTATTGTACATGAACAGTTTCAGTGCTACAGTACATTTTGCTAAAAGAATTCTGTTAGATTTGATTATATGGGTATAAATTTTGCCTACCATTTTCTGCACTCGTACAAAACTATACATTTTATTTAAATTATTAGTTATCATCACTTTGTCTTATCTTGTTTACATGCATACTTGCCAATTTGTACGCATTGGTCGTACAATGTATGTTTTAACCATTTTGTGTGGTTGTATTATTTACTTATGAAATTACTGTTCTACCATCAAGAGTCGCCGGAGTTCTGGATTCTGTTGGCTGGTATGGCAACCGGCAAATTTATTCGATTTATGGGGGGTAGGGATATAATGGAATAATTCCATTTGGCGGATAGAGAAATCTGTCTTCGCATTTTCGTCCGTTTCTGGTTATATCGTACTGTGCTCTTTAATTATCCTTATATAATTGTCATTTCAATACGATTTTGATTATATAACAAAATTTGTGGAGGGCCCCCAAATCAAAAGCTTGCTTGTGTCTAAAAAGTTTCTTGAGCAGCTCCTGATCTTTGGTAAGTTTTTTAAAGTTAGGGTAATCGTTAAAAAAGTTTTCTAAGCTAACAAGAATTAGCTTCAATTTATTTAATATACATTTCCATAAATACGCTTTGTAGCTCTTATTATTTTTTAAGCCAGAATTACGTTATTTCATACTAGAATTAATGCGCTTTCTGTTTAATTGAATAAAAATATAAACAGAGTAAAACAGTGGTACAGTAAAACAGTTATTAAAAATATTAAACCTAAAATAATTTTTTTTAAAAAAGTAGACCATTTTTTTTTATAAGTCGATTAAAGTAAGGATAAACTGGCCAAAATAGCATCCATCCCAACATCATTTACCCGAATCCCCTACTTCATTTGGAACGTTCTGCGTTCGCAACTCAACTCAGTTGACCTCATGGTGGGAAGACAGTATATGACTTTCTAAGTATTTGATTTTTTGCCTCTTGGGAATGAGATTCTTCTGCTTTTAGGTGGAATTAAGCTTTTTCCCTTTTTTTCAAAATATTAAAAAAAAAATTATAGTTGAAATCCGAGAAATGTATTTTTTATTTTTTTAGTTTAGAGCATTAATAGTCTTTATTTCAAAGGTCTTCCATGCAATTAGGTCTTGCATATAACTATTTAATATCAAAACAGAATGATTTTTAAGTAACCATTAAGCTCCTCTCTTCTAAAACAAAATTTTCTATTATTTCCTAAACTGTATCGTATACAGTTAAAACCCCTTATTATCAGTATTGTTTTTTATATATAATTTTTTTTTTGTATTGTGTCAGGTTAATTTCTGATTTTTTGCATGGAAATTTTTTTAAGTATGGCAAATTCTCAAACGTTTATTACTCAAAATTTCTTCTTTTGTTATAATTAACTTCACATTTTTGTTTTAAGATATTTTTTTACATCTCGCATATGAAGGGTACATGGGTTATAAAGGAGTAATGTCCAGCTTTTGTCAAATTCGATTCTTATACCATCTAGTAATATTCTAGTAGTCTAGGTTTTATTTTTGCAATAAAAATTTTATGTCAAGTTTAAAATGAGGGATAAAGTTTTGTTACACTGAAGAAAAAGCCTTTTTTTTTAATTAAAAACCCTTTTTCTCTGAAAGAACAATTTTAGTTGACATTGTTCCTTTATCCCCTGTACCTTTCATATAATTTACTCGGAGTTTTGTTTTCTGCTTTTCCAATCTCATCCCTGTGAACCCCCCCCCCAAAAAAAAAAATTTGTGTTAGATCGCCTTAAATTGTTTTCTTGAATACATGCATTTATTAAAGAAAACAAATCTAGTTGTTATATAGCTATGCAAATATTTTTAATTAACATTAAAAAGTTATTTTTCATATTTGAAAATCTTTTGTAATACCAAATAATTTATGGCAAAAGTTTCTGAAATTTGAGTTAATATGCAATACAATATTTATCCAATTTAATTAATGGAAGTTCTAAAAATTTATATTTTCAACTAAGATAATTTGACTAAAATATCTTGATTTAACTATTTTTCCTGACTACTTTTATTAATATTAATAAAAATTATTAATGTGTGATATAACATGTTCTTTTAAACTAATCTTATAAGATTACTATGATTTAATTTTAATAAACAATTTTACAAATTATTGTGAAAATGCAGTTTTAGTGCTATTTGGGCCTTTTGATGATAAAGAATTTAAATACTATTTTACTCTAATATTGGATGGAGAATGAAAATACTTTATCACAATGCCCTCACAAGTTTTTTTCCCAGTTTTTGTATATTTTATATTTTTTACACAAGTGTAAAATAAAATGCATTTAAATTCCATCCTGCTTCATAAGCTAATCTCTATGTTCACTGCTATTTCATATTTAAAATATTTTAAAAATATTTTGTCACTTTTTCTGATTTTTTTTCCAGGTCATATTATGAAAATTAAATTAAAATCTATAACATCCAATTTTTAGCTTTGTGTAAAAATATTTACATTATTACATCTAACCAGTCATTGCTTTATAATTGCTATGCATGGAATATAATAATTTGTGTGTATATGTTTGAGCTGTTTGCTAAGTGTTGTTTAGTTTTTCTCTTCTCAGGGCAGGCACGAGGGTTTGAAGAAGAGAGCGCTCATGCTGAGTGACATGCATTTTCGTAATCTACGCCAAAAAGTCCTATTGCTAAATAGGACGGAAGAAGCGGCAAGGCAATTGGAGGTTAGTGCCTTAACTTTACGATTAGTTTCTTATGGCATGTGTGTTTTAAATATATTCTATTTCCCGAGACTTTTGGTAAAATTCATATTTCTTATTTTTGAAATTGTGTAAATAATTCAACTTTTTTTTAACCCGATTTTGTGTTTCAAAATTTCCCTAAAAAGACCTTTATTTCTCTTAATTAACCCTCTATTAAGAAAATTAATAGGTTATTCAAAATTTATAGTGCTAATATAAAGTTTAATTTTTATCAATGATCTGTTATCTGGCTGTGTCTTTTTGAAAACTACAAGACTGTTCAATAGGTTGTAGATGTTTCCCTCCTGTAAATCAGATTCAATGGGACTGTTAGCCCTTAAAGTATATGTTTATGTTCAGTTTTTGTTATGTACTCTGATGTTTCTCCTTTCCTTTGTAATGTTTCCTTTTTTTCTCTAGAGCACACGTCTCCATTCGAGTTCTGGTTACGGAGAAGAGTTCACTGTCAGAGAAGACCTGATGGGGTTGGCGATAGGGGCTCATGGCGCTAACATACAGAATGCCAGGAAGCTGGATGGCATCACTGGTATTGATCTAGAAGAATGCAGTTGTACCTTTAAAATATTTGGAGAGGTATGTCATGAAATAGTCTTTTATTCATAGCATAATCTATATGTCCAAGATGCAGAGTTCAGAAGTGAAATATATCACGCAGGGTGCTATTTTTTAATGAAGAATATATATATATATATATATATATATATATATATATATATATATATATACAGTGTTCACTCTAGAAATAAAAAGGGGCAGGGCGCTGTTGGCAATAAAAGGGCACCTCGTTTTTGAAAAGGCACTTCTTGTTTTTAAAAGGGCACTAAAATTGGTCTCTTTATGAAAATATTACTTAAAATTCAAAATATGACATTTAAAAAGTAATATTTTCGCCCAAAACCAAATCTGTAAGTAGCCCTAATCAGACCCCATACAAAACTGATAAAAAAGGCTACTGAAAACCAAAATTTGGTAATAAAATGAATAGTCTTGCAACTTCGCACCAAACAATCTTCTCTTTAAAAAAAAAACACAGAAAAAAACTAAGCATTTCATATGCGGGCACAGGCGACCAATAGGATTCGTGGAATGCCACGTGCTTAAAATTACCGCGGAATCATCGCGATTTACAACACGCGTAATTAAAAAGGAGTTTGTTTTCTACTATTATAATTCACTTAATTCAAATTTACACAATTTTTTTTAAACGTTGCCTTTTTTTAAAGACAGCTAGGGAAGCAAGGATGCTTGTGCTTGACTGAAAAGGGCAAGAGGGGCGGATTTGTTTTTAAAAGAGGGCGGCATTTTTGAAAAAAGGGGCATGAGGGCGCTATCGAGATGAAGAAAGGGCAGGCAGGGCGGACCGCCCTTCAAAAAACGCCTAGAATGAACACTGTATATATATATATATATATATATATATATATATATATATATATATATATATATATATATATATATATATATATATATATATATATATATATATATATATATATATATCATATTTTAAAATTGTAAAATTAATAGATAAATTTGAAAATTTTAATTTATAAAATATACTAAACAAGCTAATTTTTTTTGGCTATAATATATATTTACACAGATGAGCATGTGTGTGTACATGAGCTGTTAGAAACATTTTCATGGCCTACTGATGGGAGTTCAACAAACTTTGATTTATTCATTGTTAATGCACATCAGGCAATAATCAATCACTAAATATTTTACTATTGGTTGGCTACTGTTCAGCATATGCAGTAAATAAACTATACTCTAAAGCATGTAAAATATTGTATGAATGTACTTCTGATGGTTCATTAATAACTAATTACCTTCTTTTACCACTCAGAACTTTTAGATTATTTTAAAGCTTCAACATCCCCAAATCACTGCGCTGAATATAAAAAAAACTGTATTAACCAGATACTTTTTTTAAATAAAGGAAGAATTGTTTTCAAAGCTAGTTTGTATTGTGTTTAAATCTTATACATTTTTATAATAAGATTTTTTTCCCATTGTGGTTAAGTAATGTTATTTGTTTCATTATAGACGCAGGAAGCTGTAAAGAAAGCTAGGAGTATGTTAGAATATGCTGAAGAGTCTGTTCAAGTGCCTCGAATACTTGTTGGTGAGTTTCTGTTATAGATAAATCACCAATGAAATAATAGTGTACCTTCAGTGCAACTGTAAATAATGTAAGGGGGGAAAACAATGCTGCATAGACAATACACTTATAATGTTGAGCATTCTTTAAGATAAAAACTCGCCATATAAAACATCTTTGTTTATAAATGTATATGGCAATATTGTAAGTGATGTAAAGGCGCATATGCACCTGTGAACTGAACCTCTCTCGAACCTCCTGTTTAAGAATCACTTATTTCTTCAAATTGGAAATTGTTTTTAGCATGCTAAAGAACCTCTCTTGAATCATTCTTCACAAACCCACTGCAATCAGTTTTTTTGGACGAACACAAAAGAATTTTGATTTTAGATTGGGACGTCATGAATCTGCCGGCTTTTTGTCTTTTATTTTGTAGCTTATTGAATACTAAGTTCTATCCAGATAAAATGTTTACTGCTTAAAACTGATTATCCCTAATAAAAATTATTTTCGAAGCCGACTGTCAAGGACATGCATAACTTAGTATGCTAAAAAGCTGTAAATATTGTCTTAATATATTATTTGATGATATAATTTTAAAATATTATAGCTCTAAAATATATATTTAACTCCAAAATGCTGTCTAGCAAAATAACTTTATAAACCTCGCCAAAATTTTAAATGTGATTAAGAAATCCGTTTTAATTCAGAATTTTACAGTTAAATTAATAAAATTTTATATGAACTGGACAATGACAACATTCATAATTTTTTTTTTTGTAAAAATGTTTTTCTCTTTTAAATAAAGGTTAGTTTCCTGAAATAAAAGTTGCCTAGCCATTATCAGTACCAAATAAATATATATATAGTACAAATAATTGCTGTAATATCTATTTTATAACAGCAACAGATTTCTTGTTATAAAAATTATGTATGCAATTTATGGCAGGGGAATAACAAAAACTTGGGAACAATGTGTGTTTATTCTTTAAAAATAAATAATTTGTAAATTGGCTGTACAATACGTGAAACGCAACACTAATAATCCAAATTGTGTAAATTTTATTGCATAAAGACATAAGAGTAAGTTCACGCACCTGTGGCTAACAAATGACTACTGGTATTTGGTTTGTTCTCTGCTTTCCCATGGATCGCGCGAAATTCGTTGCGAATAATAATTTTGTTGAACCGTTCTTGATGGGTTTGAATCGCAGATGTATATTTTACTTAACACACAATGGTTCTGTGTAATAAAGCAAATTTTATATGGAAATACATGTTCTATTAGAATTTGTAAAAATAAAATGTGAAAGTTGGAATAAGTAAGACAACACATGGTGGATGTATTTAAAAATTCTAAAGAAAATCCTAGATTTTTCTTTTAGAGTAATTTATCAGCACGATTTGCTTCTCTTAATTATACTGGTTCTGTTTTTAAATGCATACACTCAAATTAAATTTGATGTCCATTTTAGAGAGATAATAGTCCATATTTTGAGTTAATCATTAACCTTAATTACAGGTAAAGTAATTGGAAAGAATGGACGAATTATTCAAGAAATAGTTGATAAATCTGGTGTAGTAAGAGTTAAAATTGAAGGCGATAATGAAAACCAGTCACCTAGGGAAGAGGTAACTATCTTTAACAATGTATTGCATGTGTTGATACATTTTTAGTGCTTGCATTTGTAAATAGAACTAATCTTTAGTGATCAAATTATTAAATACAGTTAAAATAACTTTTAACAGTTAACAACTTGTTTAAATTGTATTGCAAATGTAGTTTTTGATGTTTCATGAAAAGTTACGTTTTTGAATACTTTGTAATTCAATGGTGTATTTTTTAGAAATATTTCTTGCCTTTTCAGCGATATAATTTCCTTCTATACAAGAGTAAAAATTAAAGTTACAAAAGTATCTAAACTTTTGATTGGTTTTTAAGACTTCATCCATTGTATTGAATAGTATCTTATTTATCAAAATACAATTTTGGTGTCTAATTGCACCTGTATTGATGTTTTGTAATCATCCTCTTTAGCATTTTGCTGCTTTGTAGTTAACTTTTCTGTGTTTGGTTGGTTCTTGTGTTTTCTACTTCTATTTAAATTATGGTGGTGGTTACAAATGTTCTATTAATACATAAATCAAAAATATTTTTTCTGAATCCTTCCATATTCGCTTCAGTTCACACAAAACTTGGTACTCTGCATTTGCTTTAATACTTTCCTAGTGTAAATCAATTTATTTATGTAAAAGACTAAATTGTCTAATTATTAGGTATATGTTTTTGTATAATATCTGGTAGGTTGTGCATAAATGATATTCAAATCACTGATTGTAAGATTGTTGCAACAAGTATTATCCTACTTAACAAATATAAAATACAGATATAGAGTAAATTTATATTCATTACAATAAATGAACAATTTTATTTTTTAAATCATACCCAGTCATTATTTTTTATTGATTGGTTCCCATTTAATAAAGTGTTTGATCAATTAAATAAATGAATGCCAAAAATGAAGATAACTGAATATTTGTTGCATTCTTATTAATTGAAAACGTAAAAGTATGTCATTCAGCTAAGTAACAACAATATATTCTATATTAAAAATATATATATATATATAATGGTTGTAAGATAGATGTATATTTTTATACTATCTAAACATTTTCAAATAATTTTTTAAAAAAAAACTTAATGCTAAACAGACAAATTCAGTTTTTAATTTAATAAAAAAAAATTGTTTGAAAAACTTGGATGCAACACATCAAAAACCCTTTGCACACATAATAATATTCTACAATAAATAAGCTTTTGCGGCGGCGTCGTTTTGTTGGGTGATTCCACGCTATTGGTGACTCCATTTCAGAAGGTTAAATTATGTTGTTGGATAAATTAATGTTAGCCATAGTATTTAGGAAACAACTTAGATTTAATGATGCAATTATGGAAGTTATGAATTTACATTTAAAGGTTAAATGGGTGATATTGCAATTACATTAGGAGCATGAGACATATGATGTTGTCACTATGGCTGGGTTGCTGGGAATGTCTTTCTCTCCGTCAGTGCGTCGAAAGCGGCCGCTCCCCTGCGTGGGGCCTCTTTCGTTGGCAAACTCTCATTGGCTTGAGATATCAACACTGCCGAAGAATTGCATGCCTTTCTCGATTTCGTGGAACAGAAAGAAAGGAGGATGAACTCCAGTCCGCTGCAGTAGCCCCTATCCAGTGATTGTCTGTACAATCACGAAAAAAAAAAATGAACAAAAATTGCAGGTGACTGGAGTTGCAGGTTATTGAAATGACAGAAGTGCAAAGAAATGGCGTATGAGTGAAATGAAGCATTTGTTATGGGAATATATACAAAAATATAGGCATTAAAAACACTGGTTTAAAATTTAAAGTATGCCATTAAAATTAAGATATGAATGCCATTAATAATTAAATTTGCACTTCTGTAAAAGGAACATCTCCACAATCACTAAAAAGCAGACGCACATCGCAGCATGGAGTGGAAAAAAAATTCACTTTTAAAAGCCGGCACTCAAAGAAGCATCTGATGAGGATGAGCCCACGTGAAGGATGGATGTAAACAAACATCAGCTGTTGAAGAGGGGGGAGTCCCACGTTCCCCCACTGAGTGAGTCCAGTAGTGGGGGGAGAAAGAAACAGCGCTGTAAAAGAACTCCTTCGATGGTGTCAGATTACACGGCTACTGGGGAAGCTGAACGGGTTGGGTTGGGGGTTGAAGCTCTTGAAAGAAGAAATAAGAGAGGAAAGCCTGTCTCTCCTATGGCCGTAGGAATTTGGCTCGCGAACTCTTCACTTTGGAGCCAAAGGAACATGTTCGCTTTATGTTTTGAGGGGTTCTTGGAAGAAGGGATGTGGTTGATTGGAGTGCGTTATTGGCCGCTTGCGGATTGCGCAGGAGAGCGGTGGTTGCTTGGGAGAAGGGCTGCGTCGAGCTTTAGTGGAGATGATGTCTGGCTGACGGAGAAGTGGGGATGTTGACGGATGGCAGTCGGGGAATCCGATGCTGGTGGCATTGCGGGATTCAAGCAGCGGGGGTTGCTGACCGCGCCGGCAGCCAGTGGTGGGGGTGGGGCGGAAGAAGGTGTGATGACCGTGCCGCAATTGCGCCCATGGGCGGCACGGGATTCCCAGTGTGGTGTTTGAAGAGATCCGGACTGTGTTGTTGCCAGGGTGCGGGTTGAAGGGGGTAATCCAGAACGCTGTGTGTGTTGAGAATCCAGAACGCTTGGCAGTGGATCGCCAGGACGTGTTGATGTAGGGTTGGAGTGTTTTGCAGTCTTGGCAGTGGGTCGCCGGAAACGCAATGGTGGGGGGTGCAGTCTCAGGCAGTGGGTCGCCGGAGACGCGTTGATGTAGAGTTGTTGTCATGCAGTGGGTCGCAGACGTGTTGTTGTGGCGCGCGGTCTCTGCAGTGGGTCGCCAGAGACGTGGTGGTGAGCGGGATGCGGTCGCAGGCAGTGAGTCGCGGCGACCATCCCGTTGTCGGAGTGCAGAGCCGAGTCGATGACCGCATCAGCAGTGTGGCGCGAGCGGAATTCCAGGGACATTTGCAGGGTGTTGCAGTTGTCCAAAATGTGGCGCTGTTGCGATGATGGTCATCAGTTGAGGCTTGCAGTTGTCCGAGGCAGGAGTGGCGCAGAGTGTAGGCGTCTGGATTACAGGTGGCAGGTGCGCAGTCACGTAGATGCGGTGACTACGCTGGCATAATGAGAGTCCGTTATCACTGATTGCAGGTGCGTATTATTATTGTCCGGGTCATCAGTGCGGCGGCGTCGTTTTGTTGGGTGATTCCACGCTATTGGTGACTCCATTTCAGAAGGTTAAATTATGTTGTTGGATAAATTAATGTTAGCCATAGTATTTAGGAAACAACTTGGATTTAATGATGCAATTATGGAAGTTATGAATTTACATTTAAAGGTTAAATGGGTGATATTGCAATTACATTAGGAGCATGAGACATATGATGTTGTCACTATGGCTGGGTTGCTGGGAATGTCTTTCTCTCCGTCAGTGCGTCGAAAGCGGCCGCTCCCCTGCGTGGGGCCTCTTTCGTTGGCAAACTCTCATTGGCTTGAGATATCAACACTGCCGAAGAATTGCATGCCTTTCTCGATTTCGTGGAACAGAAAGAAAGGAGGATGAACTCCAGTCCGCTGCACTTTAATTACTTAAATCTAGCAGGAGTCAGTCCTCTGATTTTGAAAAGCACCCTGTACAGTTTTGTATTCCTCAAACTAGTAATTTTGTTTTGGCACCCAAACATTGCTAGAGTGGTGTATCGTTTGATTGGCAATTGTAAAATTAGTTTGAAAATTAATTTGATTTATTTTCACAATTAAGGCTTCATTTATGATACCAAGAAAACAATTCATGCAAACAACTTAAAAGTCAACCTAACTGTATTGAATATTGTGCATATGTTTTTACCTTGCTGGTTAGAGCAGGTGTTTGATGAACCATTAAATTGTATTTTTAATCTCCCTTTAGGTGAAATATGTTATAGCATTTTATTCAACTTCCTGTAAAATTATAAAATTTTCATTCAAATTGGTATGGACATCAGGGTGCAATTTGAAAATTATATTGACTTTTTCGAAGACTAAAGTAAACAAGTTAATGGGGCTGTGGTGGTAGGATACCGGTAACTTAACTGGAGGGTTGTGGTTCAAATATTGGATTGCAGTGAATTTGTAATCGAAGGGTTACTAGTTTTGTTCCTCATTGTCCACCAGAAAACGAACGCAGGGTAGAGGGAACTAGTTCACATTAACTGTTATGTTCCACATTTTCTTGCACCTATTCAGTTGCATGGGATTTCACTTCAAATGTTGTCTTCATCATCTGGCCATGGTTCTAAATTGCGTAGCAGTGCTTCCGAGTATATATTTTGGAATACATTGGTCGCCAATAACATATGTAGCTCTATTGCAACATTCTTTCAACTTGCCAATCAAAATACAAATGATGGATAGCGATATTTTTTGTTTAAATTAAAGCCCTTAAAGAGTATTTGTCTGGTGGGGATAAGTAGTGGCAGGTGTTAAGTCCTGTTTTTGAAAAGCACCCTGTATAGTGTTGTATTCCTCAGGAGGGAAGAGGCGGAGCACCCCAGCACAGGACAGGTAAAGGCCAGCTGGAGATGAGGAAGCCACCGCCTCACCCCAGCCTCTCTGACAGAACCCCTGCCCATTTGGTGGAGGGAGCAGAAAGGACGTTCAGCGTAAGTTTGGGTGGGTGGGGAGATAAGGACACCCCCTAACTATAAATGACCGTTTTGGGGTTTTATTTGCGACTTTTCCTTAATTTCTTTTCTTCTCTGGCTTTGTTACTTGGGTTTACTATTGTTCATTGAATTTCTGTAGTAATATTTTTTGGCAAAGTTTCCGAAATGTAAAATCTTCTCTTGAAAAAGGTAATGCCTATTGGTTATTTTTACTCTTTTTCTCTGCTGTTTTATTATGCTTTCCCTTCGTTTTAAGGTACACTTTACTTTTACTTATGTTTATGAGTTTAGAATTTTTCTAATTTCAACACATGCTTTAATTCTACAGCTTTGGTTATGTAGTTTATTTCTCCTATGTTAACAATGTAAAATCTTTTTAGCTTTATGATCAGTTTTCTTTGGTTCTTTTTCCAGGATTTTTCATTGTATACTTTATTCAAATTAATCAATGAGCTTGTTCACTAGATTTTTCCGCTTTGTATATTTTGATTCCTACAACTAATCTAGTATGAAGCTTTTTCTAGTTCTTCGGAAATACATTCCACTTTAGGGATATTATAGTATATTTTATCTTTTCTAATAATATTTTTATTATTTCATGTTAAGGGTCTTTTTTTATAGAAAACAAGCCAATTGGTTAGTTTTTTAAATTTTGTTGGAAATTTTATCTGCTATATTTTCTTAATTTTGTTTTTATTAATTTTTACTAATTGGCATGGTGCAACTGTTTTTTATTTGCATGATATGCATTTGTTTGTTTTCATAATTTTATTTAAGAAGTTATAATATTTTTTTGCTATTTGAAAATGCTATTCTTATTTAATAATTGCATTGTACAATTTATTTTATGAGTGTTAAATAACATTTATTTAAAAGAGATATTTTATTGTGGCACTGGCAAACATTAAAAATAGAATTTTCTGCTTTATTTGTTAATAAAGTATTATATTTTGAGACTAAGTGTTGCACCAGTTTCTACTTTTCATAGAAATATTAACTCAATATCTTCAAAACAATTTTTGTAAATATTTTTGTCTACCTTTCAAAATTGGGCACAATTTACAAGTGCTGAAAATGTAGCTTAAAGAATATATCCCACAATGAAATAAAATTGAATAAAATAATTAGTAATGAACATTTTATTATTAACCTATTTGACATTTTATATCTATAGCGTTTATTCTATATTGAATTAGCTTAGATATGTGAAGTTGTTTAAATTAGAAATGAGATATTAAGATAACTAAAGTAATTTTGTAATAATATTTCTTTTTGTTTGACCAAACACGTGCCTGGTATTTAAAGTATTCTAATAAGTATTTTTTTTCCAACTAGTATAGATTACTACTCAAAATTTAATAATAATAAATTTAATAATTAAATACTCAAAATTTAAATTTAAGATAACTTTTTAAAATTTCTAATGCCAATTTTACAGCATTATTCTTTGTTATATAATTAAAATATTACAAGCATAAGGGATTTCCTTATTGTTCATCTTTATAAAAATTAGTCTAGCTTTACAGAAAGTTATAAAGTTTATGCCAGTACTCTCATGGTGGAATTTGTTTGTTATAATTTTTTATTTTAATATCCCAAGAAACTAGTCTTGTGTTTTGGTCATTCTTTTTATTTATTCGAAATTTTAATTTACTAACATATTTACATATTTTTGGATAATTTAAAAAAATACTAAAATTGCTTTTTTTTTATGTATTAAGTTCAATGTGATAATTATATTTTTTAGGTCCCTTTTGTTTTTGTGGGTACAATAGAAAGTATAACAAATGCCAAAATACTACTGGAATATCACCTGGCTCACTTAAAGGTAATTAATAAGTAAATGTAATTGTTTTGTAATTCTAAGTATTTATGTTTTCTGACTTCACTGGACAACAACGTTATCAAATGCTTCTTTGTACAAATATTTAAATAATTTTTAATTCCAATAAAGCTTTTAAATTGCCCAGTTTAAAATAAATCAAATATTTCATTTGATCGTACTAAGCTTGATAATGTTGCCTTCATTGTACAATGAAAAACAAAACAAAAAACATTGGTTAAATCTTTTAAGTTGAGTTTTATGTTGAAGGTTTGTCAGAACTGTATTTGGCCATAATGGTTCATCCTTTGAGTTTTTCTTGGACAGATGTGATGTCCATTGTACCACTATCAAAGATAACCAAGTTTCTAATATTAATATTTAAATCTCTCATGCACTCCATTTTGCTCCTATTCAAAAGCTTAGAAAGTTAAATTAAGCAGCAAAGTTATGAAAATGCGTCTGATTTGTCTCGATAAATCTTTTTGGAGAAGAAAATTGGAATTGGAGCAATTGATGCGACTTTCGCCAACTGACTCTCCAGATTGAACTATTTGATATGTTTATATTAAAATTTTGTGGAGATTGAAAGGATATTCTAATGTTTATATAATGGTATACATTCCTTGTTAACAACTCAGTCAATCCAAACCTTTGTTTTCAGGAGGTGGAAAAGCTGCGCCAGGAAAAGCTTGAGATCGACCAACAACTTCGCAGCCAAGTCGGCAGCGTCCAAAACTTCCCCCCACCTAGGCGCCCTGGCCCGGAACGCAACTACAACTCTGAGAATGACACTGGCCGCGTCCCGAGGGGAGGCGGCATGCCCAGGGGAAGAGGGCGCGGGGGAGGACCTGGCCCCCTCAGGAGATGGGCCAACGACAACAGTGCACGCTTCAACAATAGCACGGGCAACAATCACCCCTCGTCCACATTGAGCGACTTCATGGGGAACAACTCGGAGAAGAGGGGTGCTTATAGGGGAGGAGTAAGCAGAGGAAGGGAAAGAGGTGGAGGTGAAAATAGCTCACGCGGGCTGCCCAACAGGAAATGACCTCGGCGTGCATTTCAAAAGTGACTGTGTACTACCTTTACCTTGAAGATTTAATAAAAACGGCACAGTGCTGTCGAGCATTGTATGCTCGGACTCGTATAAGTTTCACCGTCGAACAGATGTTATTTAAAAATATTGTAAATGCTGATAACTTTTTACCATGAGATGTTGTCCCCCAACTCACTTATTGTATCCGTACATCCCGATGTGTCTCTCTCTATCGAAGCGAAGAAGTGTATGATCACTTTGAAGGCCGCCTTTTGAGAAGGAGGTACAGAGGCTGGCTCGTAAAGTGGGGAAGGACCGCTGCAACAAAGACCCACCACGGAACAAGAGCGGTGTGATTCCTGATCGCCTTTGCTGGCTCAACTCACTGGAGGGTGTTCCGCCTTGGACGTAATTGACTATTGCCTCTAGATTGTTTTTTCTTCAAAATTGAATCTGCTCTAATAATAAGCAGTATTCTGCCACTTGTTAAATTTAATTTATTTTGCAGCCTGTTCGCTTTTGTTTTAGTGATAGCATTATTCAACTTTGTCTCTTTTATTTTTGCTGTTTATTCATTTTGTTTTTTCATTTATTAACCCTCATCTCTCTAACCTTCCCAAATTCCTTATAACATTATTTTCTTCTGAGGAATTGTGTTGTATTCAGCAGTTACCTATACACTTTACATCTCTTGTATATACTATACTTGCGCTTAGTTTTATTTGGCTTTCTAATTTTGATAAGCCTCGTAATAGTGCACTGTTATTTATGAGCATTGGGAAATTTCATTGTAAATTTTACTTTTTCATGGAAGCAGCTCCACTGTGTCAAATTCATTTCTTTTGTCTGATACAAAGCCTGTAAATATCTGCTTTTGGCTTTGTAGAGGTGAAGATTTTTAGGAAATTGCTCTCATCTTTACTCTTGTGTTTAAAAATACAAAAAAAAGGAAATTGGCAGAGAGTCCTTGAACATGGCATCTTTCTAGTCTACAGTATACGAAGCATGTTACAGTGCATCTGACAAAGTCTGGACACCACCTTGCTACGTGAAGGAACATGCCACTAGCAATTCCCATAGAGTGTTCAACTCAATTCTAAGAGATTTCGAAACCAGATTGGGACATGACAACCCGAAAGCAGAAACCTTCCGTACTGCAGATTTGATGAGAGTACTACTTATTAACCAAATACTGTGACTTGGACTTAGTTCGCCCGGACTTAGGCGTAAGTCAGTTTTCCCTGTCCCGAAAGTGTCATGTTATCCAGGAACTGTGATATCCTGAATTTGTCGATGGGATATTTCAAAGACGTCCTCTTTGCAAAAGGGAGTCTAGATTTAGAAAACGAAATGAAGTTCTGTGTACAAAGGAAGATTGTTCAGGAACATTTGACTCCAAATTGAGAGTTTCAGTTACTGAAGTCTTCTCATTTCTACATTGTTTGCTTTTATATTGAAAAAGTAATGTTCCTCAGGTTGTAATAAAGCTGCCATGTTGGAAATACATTGTTGTCTGTTTTAATGTAACTTTTTCTACACACAAGATTTACTAATTTAGGGACTCTCCAGTTTAACTGCAAGCCCTAACTATTAAAAACTATAACCATATGGCTTTGATAATATCTTAAATGTCGATCTGAGAACGTTTTGCTTAAAGTTAAAGGCTTGCTCTTAAATTGGACAAGTTCCTTAATATAGGGGTTATCTTCTAGAACTGAAAACCATTCCCATTAGGATTATCAATATAATTCATGGTTCGCACGGTTCTTAAGAACTACTTAATATGGGTAGATCCTTAATTTGCAACTCTGGTCAGCGCACACTTTGCGTCGTTGCTTAGTACTAATTTAAAGATTGCATATTTTATAGGAATTCTATTAGAATTCATCTATTCAAAGTATAAAAACTTGCTTGTAACTGTCCAGAACTAGTTTCACCAGAGGAGCAAGGCTACATAAGAATAGCTTGATTTTTAAAACTGGCGACTCTCGCCAAAAGTTATGTTCTTCAAATTGAAAGATAACTTCAGTTAACGAACAGTTTAGTTAAAAGCTTCATTTTCTTAAAACATGAAGCTTTTAACTAAAAGTATGACCTCACATTTTATTAACCCTTCGCACTCAAGTGTAAAAGTTAACCAAAATAAGGTTAGTTTTTTTCCTATCTATATTTCAAAATGGAAAAAAGTTTAAACAGTTATTCATCAGGGTGTCCACAGATAAAGCATTTTGAATTTCCCTGAAAGCCGTACTGTTTTTACAATATTTTAAAATTATTATTATTCATGCAAGTTGTGCTTTGACGTTATCTTATATATTAAAAATATTTTTGGGAAATAATTTTATTAACTATTTCGCATGATCTTCTAACTCCCCAAAAAGTGCAACCATAGTTTAACATCCAAAAATCAATGCATAAAAATGTAATGTACACCAAATTCAAAATTTCAGAGCATTTACCAAATATGTATTAATAATTCAAAATCATAAAAGTCCAATATATCTTAGATTATTAGTGACTGTACCTTAAGATTAGTCTAAAGTAACCTCAATATTAAAAAAGAAATCCAATATACTCGTAAAGATAAAGTAGAAACCCAATGCATCCCTGATAATAGAACTAACTTATAAATCTAATCCAGTATCTTTAGATATACAGCTTAGTACACAAAATATATTTCCCAAGATCTAAAATGTACCCAAAAAATAATAAAGGCAACAGTTTCGTCAAGTTTAACAGAAAAAAAAATCATTTTAGGGATGTTCAAAAGAAATTTGAATTTTACTAGGAACTTAGCAAGTTTTAAACATTTGAAAGATTCATTTTTAAAATAAATTGAGTGGGCGGGCAAGTACCTTATTATAGATAGCCAATTGGTTTGTCAAATTTTAAACATCAGCATTTTGGTGCGGTTTCTACGACTTTGAAAGAGAAAATTTTCACTTTTAAAAGTCCTATACGCAATTTCCCTCTGATTGCATTTAAAAAGTATTCGAATATTTGTAACCAATCAACGATGTTTCACAGCCAGAAATAGTTAAAAATATTTTTTTTTTTGACCAATTTTGATTTTTTAAAAATATTCTAGACATTTCCAGAATAGACGCCTTGTTATTGCAAACTTGCCTAGAATTTTTTTTATAGAATTAATATGCAGCTTTCATTATCTTAGTATATAATATATATTAGGAAAAAACTAAGTGTCCTTCCCTCCCATTTAAAACCTGAATTAAAATATCAAAACTTACTATAATACAGTCTCAATTTCTTTTTTAAAATAATTTATAAGAAACTTTAATAATTAAAATATTGGCAAGGGTACTTGGGCACATTAACAAGAAACACTGCAAAAAAAATCTTTAAAGTAAATCTATAATGCATACATAAATAAAACACATTTTTTTTCTCAAATATTTTTTATTTACTAATAACACGTTTAGTCGTCTTTTCCATGTATTGTGATCTTGCCACCACGAATACGACCAGTTCTGCGAGCAGCAATAAGACCGACCTGGAAATAAAAAAATAAATTATGCTTTGAATGGACAAGTGATTTTTATTGATAAATACAGAACTAGTGTGGTAAAGAAGCAACTTTATATAAGAAAACCATAGGAAAAATAAACCTGGACAAGAGACAATTATCAGAGTAGATATAAATTATGTATGGAATCTGCAATAAGGAAGCATTTTAAACTTGGATTGAATGTTGGCAAAACTTGGTTAAAAAAAACAGTCATTATAAATACTTAGTTCTGAAACTTGTAATTTAGCATTTGAAATTTTAAAAGCGAACAGATCAAAGTAAAAAAATTCACAGTTGTAGTTAGATTCAGTTATAAATACATATATTTCACAAATTTTAAATGGCAATTAGCACTCTATATGTTATCCTTATCTCACAAAAAAAAAAGTTGTGCTTTGATCCCCATTAGTAACCTTTAAAAGGTGTGTGTTTGATTTTAACATGTTATCTGGTTGAAATAAAGGTTAGAAGTACTATTCAGATTAAATTTATTCCCATATAAACAGACTTCACTCTGTTATACATGAAAGTTCAAACATTATATACATATAATAAACATTAATTAAAAAAAAAATGAATTCAATTGCAGAAAGCTAGCTATCAACTTATAGTGGTAGAACATTATTAACTTTATGGCAAATATCTTAGAATACATAGAATTGTTCGTTTTTTTTACATTTATAAAAGCAAATTTAAAGATATGTTGCATTTATTTCATGTCAACATTACCACTAAGCTTTGCAAAAGTTTTAAAAAATACAAAATGCTTGGACATAATAAGTACAAGAATAAAAGTTTAAGTTATAAAATTTTTTCCCCTCCTATTTTGTTTGGGAATTAAATTATAACAAATAATCATAAAAGAAAACGAATTACAACTTTTTAACGCAAATGTATCCAGTTGTAACAAAAAGTTAACTCTTTTTAAGGACTTCCTTTGAAAATGGTATAAGAAATGAATATTATGTACTAGAAACTAAAATAAGGAATTTCTAAAGACCATACGAACCCTGTTAAATTAATTTTCTTATAATCTTAAATGTAGAATTTTTTCAATGAATAATGCATAGTAGGAGTAGATTAAGTGATTTGTATATAAATAAGGATAAGAAATATATCTGGTTAGAGAAGTAATAAATGGTACACACCTTTTTACCAGCAGAAGCATCTCTTCGCACAGTAGAGGCCTTACCGATATGCTGGTGATTACCACCACCGTGGGGATGTTCAACAGGCTAAATCAGAGAAACAAATGATATTAGCCAAACAAAGAATTGATATTAATAGGTTAAAATACAGCATTAATAAATATTCTTAATAATGTATTGGAAGTTTGATGAAAATAATGATAATTGTCCACTTTGAGTAAAATTTGATTAATAAAAATATGTCATGAAATTTGAGAATTAATTTGTATCCTTTTTCAGTCACCAAAGCAAAATAAAATTAGTGTACATATCAACATAGAAATTATATATATATAAATAAAATCGGTATTTTAATTAAGTTTGTTTTTTAAACACTCTTAACAATTTACTTAGTTTTAGTACATTTCCATACATTTTATAGTTGTGTTTGTTTTAAATTATATATATATTTTGAATTGTAGCTATTTGTGGAAAAAAAAGCATTTCTTTGAGCCTAGTGGCATGGACTAAACAATTAACAATTTATTAAGCAGTAAAAATAGTTTTATGTAATTTGTGCATTCATCAGGCTAACATTTATATTTTAGTTATTAACAACGAAGAGTTCAGTTTTAAATGGTTGTAACGTTCGGATGCCTTGAGAAACACTTTTATATGTAAAATGTAAGTAATAAATACCAATAGCAACTAAACTATAAAATATACTTACGTTCATGGCTACACCTCTAACTTTAGGCCATGAATTCCTCTTTGCCTTGTATTTGTGGTATGCACGGCCAGCCTTGAGAATGGGTTTGTCAATACGCCCCCCACCAGCTACAATACCTACAAAAGAAAGTAATAACTTTTAGAATTTGGAGAGATTTTCATCAAAAGTTAACTGATATGGAGCCTTTTCTACTTTTGCAATTTTAATTTACTATGCCTTATTTATTGTAATATTTTTTTTGATCCAACAAATGTACTGAAAGAACATTTTATTTAAGAAAGTCAAGCAAGACGTTGAGTTAAAAAATTTAACACTGCTTCTACATACTAAATAAGTCTTTATTGTATTATAGGTATTTTAAAAAAAATACTTTAAATTTGGAATAGATTTTTTTTTCAATTTGGTTAATTTATTTTAACAGTTATTCACATTTCTATCAGGATCAATGATTTAAATCGATTAAAGGGCTCGGAAGGGCTTTGAACAGATCTCTCATAACTGTTCAAAGCCCTTCCTAGCCATCTTACACCAGCATTCAATTCTTTTACCAATAGCTAAGAGTAGAAATTCCCAGTAGCAATTCCTTCTCATCCTATGTTACAATCTTCAGAACATTTATGTTACTGATTTATTTTCTTAAGAAAACACTTAGTTTACATTATTAAAATGTCTTCTGAAGACAGAACAAAAAAAGGAAGAACTATTCATAGAAAATGCTGAATTCTTATAATAACTTAATTTGTTAATTCAGTTTAATTTGTTAAATGGATAATTATTTATTTCATAAATATCAGTAATGTGGAAAAACCAGTATTTATAAAATATGGCTTCAGAATGGAGGTAAAATATAATATGCTACAGAATGAATATACATTACATAAATACACCATTGTGATATTAAAAAAAATATTCAAATATCACGATTTTTTTATGCCTTGGTAGGTATGAAAGTAGCAGAGAAAAAAGTAAATGCAAAAAATTATTTGACACCATGTGAACTGAAATATAACATGTAATGAATGCATGAAACATATTGCATAAAAGACATAATTTGTGACTTGTATTTACATGATTTTGGGTGTGCAAATATCTATTTTATTCACCCTACCCTCTATATATTAAACATTTAAGATAAATTTTGATTAAAAAAATCAGATAAATCCAATTTTTGATGAAAAAAAAATCAACGTTAATATTTTAGCTAAGTGTGATAGTTTTAACATATTGCTAAATAAATTACAAGAATGTAATAATCTTATTTTCAGAAACGTTGGACGAATATTTTGAATGTCATATAGCAGAACATTTGATAAAAGCTAAAAATAGTGGTCTATGTGTAAAATGAAAGTAAACTGACATTAAAATTGAATTCTATAAAATTATGTAGTACACAAGTAAAATCCCACTTGTTGAAATACTGAGAAGTTAGAAATAAAACTTTTGGCTATGCAAAAGACAAAATAAAGTGAAAAAAAAACCTAAAAGCATAATTCCAGACAGTTTATAATGTCAATAGCATACTTTTTTCCCCTTTGAAAAGAAATCTTTAACTGAACAGTAGAAAATTTACTTACCAACCATAGCTCTATTAGAAGAAGGTAAAACTTTCTTTGCACCAGATGGTAGCTTAACCCTGGTTTTCTTTGAATCCACATTGTGAGAAATAACAGTGGCGTAGTTTCCAGAGCCTCTGGCAAGTCGACCACGGTCGCCGGATTTCTCTTCCAGGTTGCAAATAATGGTACCTTCAGGCATGGTGCCCACTGGGAGAACATTGCCTATTTGCAGAACGGCTACAAGAAAATTATAAGGAATTAATACAAAACACACAAGAACTTAAATGGCAAAACTTACGTAAAATGCTGTTGCAAAATTAACAATTAAAATTGTCACTAATAAGTAGGGATGAACCGGATAGTGGTTTTGCCTGATACCGGATATCTGGCGCACATTACAAACCGGATATCCGGCAGTTTATTTTTTATGAAAATAACTCATACACACTAGAAAAAACGGAAATCGGTCAAAAATTTAAAAATATTTTATTTTGTAATATTTCCCAATTCCTTATCTTTAAAGTGATACAAAAATTGAATAAACATTCAAAAAACTTTTTAATTTACTAAGTGTTATTCTAGGGTACTGCTAGCAATGGTTGTATGTTTTGTACATTTTACACTTAATTTCTGAATAATTGTAATTTTACCATATGCCCTTTCATTCCAAACATGAAAACTCAAGTTTGCTTAAACTTTTGAGAATTTTTTTTAATTCAACTTTATATTAGTTGTGAGATGTGATGACCCTCCACCATAACGATTCGTTAAAAATATAATTTTAAAGTTAAAAATTTGAAAAAAAGTGTTTTTTTTTAAAGTCTCTATTGGTTAAAGGGAGAATCTGCACGCTGTGAATTGGTAGAATTTTCAGGAAAATACTTAACGCAAGAACAAAGAAAATTGATTGACGCAAAAAAAAAATCTTCGATGTTTTATTCATCCGGATATCCGGCACTTTACTTCCGGATAGTTAAAAAGCAGCCGGATACCGGATATCCGTTTCATCCCTACTAATAAGAAAAGGATTAGTTAACAAAATATCTAAATTTTTTTTTTAAACACAGCAGGCATATTTTTTTAAACCATAGGTGCAAAAGCAATGAAACAATTTGTTACAAGAATTGTTTTCTTAAAAAAACATTAACATCTTGTATATAACTGCAAACAAAATAAATTGGAAAAAAACATACGATACGAGTTATGTAGCTGCTTTGAAGGGGAAAAAAAATCACCAAAAAAAAAACTTAATTTTACTGTAGGTAGCAGCACAATGGTAACTTAAAAACTTCAGTAGGTAAAAGCAAAAACTTTCAAATATAAAATTGAATAAAAAAATTCAAAAGAAAATAGTCCTCAAGGACTTTCAACACACCTTTCTTTCCACAATAGATAAACTGTCCGGTGTACATTCCTTCTGCAGCAATAAACAGTTCTTTCTTTTGTTTGTACCTGTAAGGGTCCCTGAAGATTACAGTGGCCAAAGGTGCACCACGTCCAGGATCGTGAATGATTTCCTATAAAAACAAAAGGTTAATGAGATTTAATTTTTCAAACCACAGTACCTCAAAATATATTAAACCAGTTAATCCATCGATCTGCAATAATAAAAAGTAGGGATGAAACGGATATCCGGCTGATTTTTAACTATCTAATATCGGAAATAAAGTGCCGGACATCCGAAGAATAAAAAGCTGTAGATTTTAATTTGTGCGCAGCTTCTCCCTTGAATGTTTCTCGGGATATTCAGGAGGGTAGTAATAATTTTCTTGTTAAAATCTGACCGGGTGCATTTCAAACACGGGGGGTCACAGAGAATATATAGTAAGGAAAGATATGCTGCAGACATTCGGAACCAGCAACTGTAACTATATTGGAGTATCTTCAAATGACATGGGTGGTGGTGTGCATGGTGTATTTCGGTTCTTTATATATTAGAAACTGTTTTATTCTACAGTCTAGTAAAAGCTATTTTTAACATTTAAATTTGGCACAATTTAGATCAGCAATTCGGAAATATTTCAAAATTACATTTTCAAACACATTGTACAGTACAGCCCCGTTTGTTTCCAAATCAGTGTAAATATGAATAGTTTATTAAAGAACTGTTAAGGTGTACATAAACACTTGACATTTTTAAAAATTATAAATCTAAAACTCTAATTTGGTTAATTTGTCTTTCACGGTCGCCCTGATTTTTCGCCAAATCTGGCGCCACACGTGATGCAGGGAGAAAACAAAGGAATTATTTGATTGACAACCAAACCGGTTTTTGACGCCAAGCACGGTTTTATCGTGAATATAGGATTTTCAGAAAAATCGCCAACTCTTTAATTTTTACATGTATGAAAATACTTTAAAAATCATGATGACTCATTATAAAAAAAAACCTGAATAACGTTAAATGCTAATTAGTATTTTATAGCCTATTTAGCATGTTTTTTTTTTAAAAAACCTAGTTATGCAAGTTGTAATTAATCTAGAAGCATAATTTTTCTTGAAAATTACTAGAAATATCTTTTTTAATGTTATGAGCCTACAAAAAGTTTAGCATTTAAAGTTCAAATTTTCAATTCCAAAATTCCTTTTTTAATTAAATCGTTATGATGCAACATCTCACAACTAATATAAAGTTGAATTGAAAAATAATTTTCTCAAAAGTTTAAGCAAACTTGAATTATAATGTTTGGAATGAAGAGACATATGGCAAAAATACAATTATACACCCATTGCAAGCAGTATCCTAAAATAACCCTTTATAAATAAAAGTTCTTGGAATATTTATTCAATCTTGGTATAATCTAAAAGATAACGAATTCCAGAATATCATATTTTTTTTTTTTTCATTTTTGGTTGATTTCTGTTTTTCCTAGTGCGTGGAGAACATATTTCCAGAAAAAAGAAACCACCGGATATCCGGCAAAACCACTATCCAGTTTATCCCTAATAAAAAGTTCGTTTGCAAAAATTATAGCCATCAGACTTTGGTAACGAAGTTGATAGAATTATTTAAACTATATACTAGAGCAACTCTTCACTTATTCTCAATAAATGTGAATAAGACAACTCAAAGAGAGTGCAACTTTTTATTTTCACTTGTCTAATGCATGGTTCATACAAATTTTCCAAAGTAAAAGTTAAGCAGTTCTTAAGGACTTTTTAAGGACCTTTTGATACTTTTTAAGGACCTCTTATATCTTATATTTTTTAGCGATAGTGGATATAGAATTATCATGTTAATCAATGATAAATAATAAAAAAAAAATTAAATCAGAGGAGTTAAAATTAAAATGAATAATAAAAAGTTTATGCTTGAACAAGATTGTAGGTTTTAAAAAAATAAAGCAAAATCCTTATATGAACCACCTGCAAAAACAACCAATATAAACCAACATTAAATTTCCAATGTTACGCTCTAAAAATAATTGTACTAAGTACAATAAGATTGAATTACTTCGACCTATATTTAAGATCAAAATTACAATGCATTTCCAAAAGTATAATGTCCTTCAAATGTAAGCAATCGATTTTAAGTATCCTGAGATTTCAGTGCAGACCAAATGTTTTTTTTTTTACTTTGTCCTCACATTAAAACCTAAGTTCAATGTACCCTAATAATGAATCTTAAGATCAACAATTCAAAAGTACCTTTAATTTCAAAATTCTAATCTACTTCTAGTATAAAATTTAATAGAACCCAAAAATCAAATTCAATGTAATCTCAGCATAAAAATTGAATGCATATCCCTAGGAAAAAATTAGCCCCATAAATATATTTAAATTTACATATATTATCTATTTTAATTCAAATATCCATTGAAAAAATAAAATTAAAAAGGCTAATGTGCCCTAAAATCCGAAAACAATGCATTTTGAATATATAAAGGCAAAATATTTTCAAGTGAACCGAATAGTAGAATACCAATGTACTCCAAGAGTAACAGGTAACTCTCAGTTGCAAATTACTAAAAGTGAAAGTTTAATGTTCTGTAGATCACAAATGCAATGTACCCTGAAACAAAATCCAATGAGTCCAAAGGAATCTCCAAGTCAAGAGTTAGGAGAAATAAAAGTGCAATGTGCATTGAGTTGGAAAAGACTAATTTTCTAAAAGATCAAAATATCTATGTACCACTCAATATACAAAATATACCCCCACCAAGTTATTCCCTTAAAAACTAGTTTAATAAGAAATTTGAAAAACGGTATAAAAAAAACTAAATAAAAGGTATGTATGTTTTTTTGGGGGGGGGGGGGGGGGGGGGGGGGGTTCTAATAAAAATAAATTAAATGCAATAAACTTTATAAACATTTAAACAAAATAGAAACACATTAGAATATTTTAATGCCAGTCAAAGAAAAAAAGCTTATTTAAAAAAAAAAAAAAACAACTTAATATTCAAATATTCTAAACTTCAATTTCGTAAAATAAATTCTATTTTAGAAAAATGTAATGCAATTTTGTTAAGAAGCGCAAATTAAATCATGATAAAACAGGTAGTAGTGAAACATAAGAATTTATTTATCATATGCAAAAGGATTGTAAATCTTTCAACAGAGATCGCAGCAGGTCGCGTTTTGTGAATTTCTACAATTTTAAGATTTTTATGAATGAAATTTTTTTTCAAAGAGCACCATTTGGAAGTTGCATTCGCCCACGGAAATATAGTTATAACCACCTCAACTTTCGAGTGATATTCCCCGTTTGACGAAGATAGCAAATATTTCTAAATGTTGAAGATGCCACATTCTTGTGAAATTCTCCGTTTTTCTAGAATGAATATCGATTCTTCACAAAACAAACGAAATGAGATTACTAACAATGAAGTGTCCATATGATGAAATACCATTGACTAAAAAATCGGACAAAAGGGATCAAAAGTTAACTTTTCTGATGCTGAATCCATCTATTCATGCCTTTCTCTTCTTGCCGATTTTCACTTCCGCATAACGGTCAAAGTAAAATCCGGAATTCTATATTCCGATTTTTTTAATGCACCCGGGATTTTTTTTTTTTTAAATCCCTGGAATTTCGAGTTAGACTTGCAAAAGTACCACCTTTGTGAATCATTAAATAAAATCATGAGACAAAAAATAAGGACCTTAGTTGAAAATTAAGGACTTTAAGGGCCCTTAATTAAGGGCCCACCTAAATTAAGTAGTTTTTAAGGACTTTTAAGGACCGTGCGAACCATGTAATGTACGTTTCCTTTCAACAAATCCTATTCTATTAGTAAAAGTGTCAAATCTATCATAATTACTTGTAACCAGTCCCTCAATATTTAAAAAAAAAAAAAAAAATCTGTTGGGATAATTATATTTTTATGTGGGCCCATTTTTATACATTAATTATAGATTATTCTTTATCTACTATTGTTTCTATGCACATGCCAGAGACAAAAGTCACAAATCGTTTTTCAATCTTAATGTTTAAAGTAATAGTATGCGACTAACATTTAAAAAAAATTCCTTTGCCCCAACTTTTGCACCAGCATACAATCCATTTCATTCCGTTAATTTTCCTACAAAGTTATTTTGGCCAAAAAAACATTTTGAAAATGGTTAATTCTTTGAACACAGTGCCCCTTTGGCACGATTCTGAAAATTTTTGGTTTTCACAAAGCTGGAGACAAAAACCAGTTTGTTAATTCCTAGTATACGGTGCTCACACTAAATGCAATATTTGGCAAGTGATAAAATTTATATTTTAGCAACCTCACATGGGCGAAAATTGAGAATTTATGAATGGCAGGATCTTGGAAGGGAAAACCGAGGACTGGCATTTTACAAAGATATTCATTTAAACTGTTTATTGGTGTTATATGAATGAGTTATTTGAAAACACTGAAATACATATAGACATGTGAATCTTTTTCAACGTCTGCCACATCATACTGCATAAATTTATATAACTAGACACAGTGACTCCTCTGTAACTTTTGCTACGCTTATATTACTAACGAATTTCTTTAATTGTGAACGACTTCAAGAATTATACAATCAGTGAATATAAGAATTTATTTTCAGAAGAATTTAAGCCTAACTACATGGGAATTAAAATAAGCAGATGGTACATATTTTTTACTAATTTTCTGAATAGGACAATGTTAAGGAGATCTTAGTTACTTAATATTATAGAAAATGAAAAATAAATACCCTGACAATGCCTTTGATGTAACCATGTCTTTCAGCATAATCTACAGCTCTCAATTTTGCGGCTCCTTTCCTGTGCTTCGTGTGACTTTTAAACGTACTACCCGCACCCTTGCGTTGAGCTCTAATTACGCGACCCATTACCTAAAAAAAAAAGAGAAACACTTATTTTATTTAAATGAATTAAATACTAAATAATATATGTTTTATTAAAATATTTCTTGCCTACATACCTTTTTAGCTTTTCAACGTGATGTTACGTTAGAGGAGAGTTGAGGTGAGCTTAACTTCTTTTTGTGGGTGAAAAATAATATTAAGAAATAGGGAAAATCAGTCAACGTCACAAACGACAGCAACTACAATCAGAAATGGATACAAACTATATACGACATTATGTCGAAATTAAATGCTCAAGGATAAATAATTCAGAAATTTTAAACGATATTTCTCGTTGATACTCGGGGCCTCCGTGGCCGAGCGGTTAAAGGCGTCAGCTGGGAATACGAAGGTTCCCGGTTCCATGCCAGGCGATGGACTTGACAAAAAAAAAAAAAGTAGTGATATTGTGGTCGGAGGGTTGCCAGCTTCGCTAAAAAATACTAGAAAAGTCGTCCAGAACATCCGCAAAAATTAACGGCGTGTGTACAAGACTGGTGCACGATAAATCTGATCGGTGCCCAAAGAAGGCGTTGGGTGCCAGTTCAGGTGTTTTCTCGTCATCTGACCGCGGTTCAAAAATACAAGGCATCGTTCCCGGGTCTTTCCTTCGAGATAGGCCCCGAACTGTCGCCAATAGCTTACTGTGCAGTTCTAGTTCTTTAAAAGTACGTAGACGTCATTTGAAGAGACCATCACTGAGCTGAAAATTACTGGAGTGATTACTAAGCTTGAACGACCGTATTACACCCTTTTGATTTTTTTGTACGACAAAAAATAGTGTTTCGCATAGACTTGGCAGCATCAACAACCATCTAAATAAGAATTGAAAGTAGACTGCGACCACATAACGTGCCATACAGGCTTCAGAATTGTATTTATCCGCGTGCCACGGTAAATTAAAATCCGTGTCGATTTAAGTAAAGTCCATTAGGGGGTAAAAGCTGCACAGTGGATTTTTAAAAGTTTGCGATCTATTTCGAAGGAAAGTTGGTTTGGTTAATTTACGTCAAACTAGAGCAGCACATTGGGCTATTGGTGACGGTTCGAAGCTTATCCCAAAGGAAAGATATGTGAACAACGCCTCGTATTTTTGAACCATGGTCAGATGACGAGGACAACACCTGAGCTGGCACCCAACGCAACCTCAATAGGCGTCAGATCATTGGAATACGATCAGATTTATCGTGCACCAGTCTTGTATACACGCCAGTATAATTTTTTTAGACGACTTCCTAGTAATTTAGTTGAGAACCTGGCAACCCTCCGATTGCAAGATCGCTACATTTTTTATTTTCTTTGTCAAGTCCATCAGTTAGGCTCGAACTCGCGATCCTTTAATTACTCTCCGAACTCTTTTTTCCACTCGGCAACTAGGGCCCCGCCAATTATTCGGATTTTTTTTATCACACTCCATACCATTGGAATAGATTTTTTAATAAATATAGCACATTAATGATTGTATATAATTATTATTTTGTGTTGTTTCAAGTGTACCCAGTGAAGTGGAAATTTTGGTGTACCAATTTTTTTTCTGAAGAAAGCATTGAAAATCCTTTATTTATGACTTTTGCATAAATTAATAATAGGTGTGATCATTGAATTTAAAAAATAAATAAAATCACACAATTAGTTTCTAAAATGTTGTAATACAATTGCCGTTTTTTTAAATAAAGATTTAGAACAAATAAGAAAAATCTGGCAGGATGACTTAACTTCTATTGTCCTGTTTCAAAACGTTTGCGTAATTTGGTTTCATACCTAAATATTCATTTTCAAACTATCCCCGGTATCCTTAAAATTTTTACGGAATTGATCTGAATCAAGCGAACCAAATTAAGTACATGCCATTTTAGATGTTAATGAGGAAATATTTGATGGTTATTAAAATTAAAATGAAAGCTTTTTTTAAAAAATGCAATTTTTTAGTTCCTAGAAAAACTGACGGGAAATGATAGCACAAAAAAGCTTTTTTTCCGAATTTACACTTCTTTACGCTTCTTTTATTATCACATTCTACGACATGGACAAACACTAAATAACTTAAAAATCAACTTAGGATTTAATCTTTCTTGGGATATTTTGTTTAATGAATCACAAACAGATAAACATACCAAGAAAAATAAGTATAAAAAAAGAAGGAAAATTGGACTCAGGAGACATTGAAAGTTTTTTTCGCATTAAAAATATGAAATCATAATTTTGACTTAATTAATAAAAAAAATATTAATTATATTACATTTTTAATAATAGAAAAATATAACAAAGGCATATATGTTAATCTCGAAAGAGAACAACTGAACTGTTCATTTACTTCAATATAGTTAATATATACCTGAAAACTTAACTAGTAATTCTGGAAACAATAAACATCGCGATCAAAAACAATAAAAATATATATATCCATTTTAAGGAACAGCCATGCCAAATTTGAATAAATTCGAACAACGCGAGTGGTCGTAACTACATAACAAGCATTTGCAAGGTCGAGTTAAAAAAAGAGACCCCGCTGTTGGTCGGTCATTACATATACGTCGTATATGTACAAAGCGGTTCCAAAATAGGATAAAAAAAATTGTAGTTTTACTTTCAGTAGCTATTTAAACACTAGTAACGGAGAGAGGACACTTCAAATGACGATCTAACCTTGTTTCACAACTTGCGATGGACGTATTTAGATATTCAATAAATGCTAATGTGTCTATACTCTATTGCATTGAAATTTCTAAACCAGGCCAAGCCCATAAAACGAAATGGCGATTGACAGGATTGTGTATAAAAATATGTGTTTACCATATGAGATTCGATTACGTAAAAAAAACTTATTCCTTTAAAAAAAAATGCCCTGGATTATCCGAAAGATTGGTTGTATTAATGGTCGTACTAGACCTTATACAATGGACTATTAGCAATGGTTCAGGATGTATTTCGAAAAAAAGTAATTTTGAACCACGGTGAGATGATAAACAACACTTAAGCTGGCATTCCACGCATATTTGTGGATGGCGTGAGGACGTTTGTACCACGACAGATTTAATTTGCACTAGTCACCTATACATCGCACATACTGTACCGGGGGCATATTTAACCCTCAGAGGGTGTCTCTAACGATGGAGATCTGAATGCATATGAACAGCGGCGGTTCATCTAACGTGTTGCAGACAATATCCGATTTTAATACATTGCCTTCCATTTATAAACAAAATATTTTTTGTATAACAAAAATTACTCAATTCCAGTTCAAAGTGATGACAAATAAATTGTTATTCCCTAACGTAAGTAGGAATTAATATCTCTTGGGAGAGTTTCAGCATCTCTTGGTGGCACTTCAGCCCTTTTTGCTACAAGAGAGATCTCTTGCTAGCATTCAGCATATTTTATTAACTTTTCAGTATAACTTATTAACACTTCATCGCGTCTTACTAATATTTCCGCTTCTGAAGTGCTGGTGACCAAGAGGAAGAGCTATACTATCCAATTAAAAAAAATATATAAATTGGAATATAATTTATATTTGAATATATATATGGAAAAAATACAAACAGATTGCATAGTTAAACCAATTCCTCTTTTTGTAGTTATAAAAATACTTTCTTCTTTGCGCGAGGGAACTTTCGAGGTTTTGTAATGTTCATATAACCTAAAATAGGTTGATTTGTGAACTTAATATCGCACTTAAGGGGGTCCGATACCCAAAATTCGCAAAAAAAGTCATTTTTTTTTTATATTTAAAAAATAATATTCAAACTTATCTTAATAACTCACAAAAAACTGCTTCAAAAATTTCCTATTACTTTTTTAGTTATGAATGTTTTAAAGAGACACTATATTAATGATGTGTTCCTATAACATAGTTGTATCACTATATGTAAACTTTAAAAGCAAATATCTCTGTTCGTGGTTTTGAAATTTAATGAACACTAAAAATGCTAAGTTTTTTTTACTATTATACTTAAAATCATAATTTTTGTGTGTATAGCAAGATAAATATATTTTAAATAGATGTATGCATTCAGATTTCCTATTTTTACCATAATTTGTTTTTTAAAACCACTTAAAATGGAATTTTATTTTTTTCGTCAATTTTTTTCTCCAAAATTTCTAATATATTTAATTTTTTTAAAGTGATGTATCTGAATCAAAATTTGAATGCATACATCTATTTACATATTATTCAAGATCTTAAATAAAAAAAATTGTTTCAAAATATAGAAAAACAAAAAAGGAGTAGGAATTTTAAAATTGTTAAAAAATTTACTAAAATTTTAATTTAAAAATAAATGTGCAATTTAAAAAAAAAATGAGCGTCTTAAAATGGTTTTTTATGCATATTTAGAAAGAGAAAAAAATTGGATTGTACAAGTATAAAAAAAAAAAAAAAAAAATTCGAAGGAATCGGACCCCCTTAAGCTACATAATGGGCTATTGGTGGCGGTTTGGTGTCGTGCCTCCCCCTATTGAATAATGGGGGGATAAAAAATTGAAAACTAGGTCTTTTTAGCATTGGTCTATTACCTTTCTCTCTCCCTCGTCCCTCGTGCTTATTGTGCTAACCTACCTCAGTGCTTATCCCAACTTATTCCGATTGTGAGGCTGGTTGTGAAACTTGACGACTTTCAAACACTCTCAACGCCTGAGTGTTTAGGTAAAAAAATACCATAATAATGCCTCAAAGATAAAGTTTCCGTAGACACAATCAGAATTGTCATAACTAAACCCCATTGGCCCTAAAAAATAAATTAAAAAAAAACCCGTAACTCTTTCCAACCAGCCCTGGTCACCAAAGTTCATTTAATTCATTTTCAAATGAGATGGAAATAAAATTGAAATCGAGTTTAAATCTTTCTCTCTAAACATCTTTATTTTAACGTTACTCCAAAAGTAAAAATTCCTGATCCAGGTGACACAGACAGAATTTTCTGCCAGCGTCCTACACACACGGCGCTTCATTTACACATTTGCTTTTCACTTTTAATATTCATTTACTTTATCTCCACAAGAACTTCGAGAGATAGTGAGAGACTCTTTCAGATGAGGAAATTTCTATTCCAGCATGCAATTGAAGAGAGGACAGAAATACATTCATAATTTTTAAGACTGCAAGGTATCCCCGCAAGATCTTCAAATTCTATCTACAAGTTAAAAGTGACTAAACTACTTTCCTAGAGGCGACTTTGATTTAAATAACAAATGCTCGCGGATTCGAGTCCTGATGCTATCTCCTGTTCGAAAATGGAATAGAAAGCACGGAGCTATTTCCCCCATCTCTCCTTTCCGTTAAAATAATCCTTCCCGGAAATAATTTTACGAGACGATAATTTATTCCTTCCTCCGAATTCCGAACAAGGAGAATGTCATCCAATAAGTTCTTATCTTTCCGAATAACAATAATAATAATAATAATGCTACATCGGAATTTTCTAGGCATCGAACTAACCTATCTCTGAGGGATGTTTAATTAAATATTAAACGTACTTTAAAACTTCGACCGGAGAGGGATTTGGTGATTAACATTTGAAGAACGTATTTACTTCATTAACAACTGTTCCTAGAGAATTAATGATTCGCAAAGTAGCATTCTGAAAATTGGCGTTTCGAATCATATAAAGTAGCGTTGGATTTTGCGTGCTTCCCTGTGCAACATTCCTGTTTCGTTGTTCACATTCCCCGTAAGCCCAGATTCATATTCGAACAAAGCAATGACCATCAGTAATAAATATACTGGTGTTTGCAAAATGTGTTCCGTTAGTTTTGGTAATGGCTGTGCTTGGAATGTTGAACATATTGTTTTATTTCAAGAGTCTTTGCAACTTCTGAGGTATGTCATTCACGTTTGAATGGTACCATATTCACATTCGAAGAAGAAAAGTGGTAATGGCTGTGCTTGGAATGTTGAACATATTGTTTTATTTCAAGAGTCTTTGCAACTTTTGAGGTTTGTCATTCACGTTTGAATGGTACCATATTCACATTCGAAGAAGAAAAGTGGTAATGGCTGTGCTTGGAATGTTGAACATATTGTTTTATTTCAAGAGTCTTTGCAACTTTTGAGGTTTGTCATTCACGTTTGAATGGTACCATATTCACATTCGAAGAAGAAAAGTACTGTCGTGAAATCAATAAATTGTTCGGTGTTTGTAATTTGTGAATACTTGATTTTTAGACGGATAAGCTTGTAATACTGTAATTGGAGTTTGAGTTCTACGGCTTGTACGACTTTGTAAGTTGGTACTCAGGTTCCAGTTAGGGCATATTGATGTTAGTTTGAATTTAATGCTAACTTTTAAAAAGGAATACGAGGGATAAATTATAAATGTGGCTTTCGAGTGGAGATTATAGACTTGAAACTTAACGAAATTTTATTTGATTTGAAGTGCCTGCGTATTTCACAATATATGTTCAATGTTCATGGTACGCGATTCGTTTGATCATCAAGAAATGTGCACGTTTATTGAGCAGATGATTAAATGTATATGTTAAATGTTTTTTTATATGACATTTTCATAAAAGTCAATTCGATAATTTTTATATAATATAATTCTGCGGATTGCACTAAAAAAAACTATGATGTCTGTTCACAAGCAGGATATCATCGATATATACGGATAAAAGGAATTCAATTATACTTAACAAACGTATCTCGTTTATTCATCTTATGCTCCTTTTAAGCAACATAAAAATTTTCTGATGTTTTAAATCTTCATGACATACTTTTAAAAATCGATTCCAAGCAAAAATTGCGATTGGCTTGTATACATTGACAAAGTGCGTATGGATAGTTAATATTTAATAATACATGGATATGTAAGTTTAAAAATTATAGTATATCTCCAAACACCATAAACTGAAAATTGACAACGTGCGCAATCATATATTATTTCGTATTTTCTCCATATCCATCAGAAGAGTTAAAAATTTGCATCTTCCAATTTGATTTGGAATACAGTCCTTTCATATTTTTCCCCTCGCACTCTTAATAAATAATTCAAAATATTAAAAAAAAAAAAAAAACAGCGCATCTTTAGCTGTATCCCCAAACAAAACATTTCTCCGGCAGTGCCAAAAACACTTGATCCGATAAACATCGCCCTTATTTCCCATTCAAATTTGTTCCCATTTTGTGTCGCATTCGATAGACTCTTCAAGCGCATAAACAACAAGACGCAGCAGTGAGAAAATATCATTTACGCCGAATCTCCCGGGACACCCGTAAGAATGGAATAAAAATTGCATTCTGATAATGTGATTTCAATTATTTAAGATCCGTCCCGATACAAAAGAATCATATTTCCCCTGAACTGCTTTCTCTTCGGGGAAGATTAGGAAACAAAAGACGTGCATTTTTTATGCATCCTTCATTACAATAACGGGAATATGCTTGACGTAAACACAAAAGGAACCCGACTCTGAATTAGATATAAACATCTACGAGTCATACTTTTGACTACGACTTCCTATTTTTATGCGATAAAAATGAGATTTCTTTTGTAAGATAGTTTTCTGGTATATTTGTTAGTTATGGTTGTATAATAAAGCGGAAAGCGATTGAATTCGGTGTTGTGTGAGGTAATTTATTTATTTGTTACGGTTATATAGAAACAATGTTAAGGATATGAACAGTTATGGGGGAAGCAAAAAACTATTGGGGCATGTTCCCCAAGGGATATGATAATTATTGACGCCAGGTATCATTCATCTGAGCCACTATTATTTTCTATTGTATAAATATGTAAGTTTAATGGCATACATATTAGTTAGCAATGGTATACATATACAGGTTTAAATAGTATATATACACTGTAAAAAAAAGGTGCTTAAAAATGAGTACATGAACGTACCCGTTTTTATTGGGGTACAATTGCGATGACTTAAATGAGCGATGACGTACTGACATTTAAGTAATCGAACTTTCTCAAAAATGAGTGTGATTTAATATTGCTAATCTCAGCTTCTGTTCGAGCCATCTTAACGAAGCGATCTGACACACTTAAAATAGTTGTTCAGAAGATGGTTTTCCACGTTATTTGATGTCGATTGCTTAAATGGAAACTGAGTTATTACAATTCAATTACCTTACTTCCCATTCTTTTGGCAAACGTTTTTGACATATATTCTGTTTATAACTTCTTCACATCGCTCTGGAAGTACAACGGATAATGCCCTGGACTGTATGATGATATGGGTTCGATTCCCGGTAAGTCTTTTTTGTAATTGTCGATATTCATTGAAAGTGATTTATGAGGGCAGCCTATATAGGCAATCATCTGACCTTTTTACTCATTTTTGAGTTCATGTCTTTTTCAAAATTGAAACTTACGCATTCGGAGTCATGATGAGCATCGAATGTACTCAAAAATGACATTTTACCTATATTTGAGTACCTATTGTTAACAGTGCATGTAGGTGGCCATGGTAAACAAGTGTAGGTTGCATGTTGCAATGATATCCAATTTTGGTACGCCTAAATATTTTTTAAGACTTCAATGTGGATTTTTAAATTTATATTGATTTTTTTTAATTCTACGAAATGAAAAATGGCGTTAAAGAGATTTGACTTGTGCATGAAATTCGGAATGCACCTTATAATATACATGGTTAGATGACGAGGGTGACAAATGAGCTGGAACCCAATCGTCAAATTATAACATTAAGCCATTCTGAAGATATCTGAGACTGGGGACTAGTCTAAACAGATTTGCTATATGATTGTCTGATAGTAAGTAAAGTGCAAGCTGTGAGTATTTAGTACTTGTTTATTCTATAAAAATAAAATTTCTTGTCCTTATTTGGACCCCAAGACGGGTTATCGATACAGAAGTCTTTAAAAATAAACACTTACACTGTTAAAAAAAACGTAAATTTACAGCATGATAAATGTACAATAGCTGCACAAAATGCGATATATCTGACACAGACTGCACTGTTTCCAATGTTTACAGCCAATAGTTCTGTTATTTTTCAAAATTACCATGCTGCTTTCTATTCCTACAACAGAGAGCTTCGTATGTGCTTAAAACATCTAAAAGTTGTATTATCCATTTACTTCACAAAGTGTAATAATTTTCTAAGAATCCGCTAGGGCGCTCGTGATAACCACAAATTGTGATGTTATTATTATTCCAATTAATCTGAGTGTGAGACTATTTCAATGTCCGCGTCTGCCCAAACCACGTCTGTCATGAAGCCCATCGCTTATTGCCCAACCTGAACAGAATCTAGATATTAGGCCTAATGTTTTCAAATAGAGGAAAGTTTAAATATCATAAGAAATAGAAATAACGTTGATCCAGAGAATAAATAAACACAAATCATGAAATAATATTATATATATATATATATATATATATATATATATATATATATATATGGGCGCTACCTTAAAATATTAATTATTTAGAACTCTTTCAAGAAGCACTTAGATTGGGTCAGTAAATGAGAAGTTACTTGGAAAATATCTGACTGAATAGCACACAATTTCTGGAATGGGACATTGTGAATTCTTGTTTAACTTCTTCCTCATTTCAAGTATCAATAAAAGCGACCCTTTAACTATTGAAACCAGGGAACTTGCAATTATCTTTTGTGTCGCCAATTAACTATATTTCTATAGTCCTCACGGCTACAAAAGTTTTTACCGCCCCTTCCTTGTGTCATATTTGTCATAAGACCTAAACTAAATATGTATGTGACAAACGTTTTCTCACAGCCCCTAAAAAGTATACCCCTCTCACCCCCCATTATTTTGTGATTGGTTCTTTTACTATCCCGATTGATATTGCGGGAAGGGTTGTCTTGGGAGTAAAGTTAAGCAATGTATAAACTTATATGATAATAAAATTTAAACAGAATTTTCGTATTAAAAAAATCCCGACTCGCAAAATGTCTCAGTTTGAATTTTTTCCTTGCACATGATTTTGAAAAAACAACCTTAGATGTTAGGGGTTGAATGTTCCAATGTCCTTAGTCCTGCGCCCCAAGCGGCCTTTGTAATCTTTGAACCTTAAGTTAACTTTGTTGCTATGACGATACAATTTTCCAAGAATTATATTACTGTAAACGAATATTAATGTTGTATAATGTGTTTAAATAATGCCTGTCAGTCATTTTATTGTGTTTACCAATAATATGAAAACATCCATTATTACAACAACACATTTAATTAATCTTTTATAATAATGAAGATGTAAATGCGATTGAATAAATAAGAATGTTTAAACGTCGTTTGTGTTTAGCATTTCGTAGACACAACAATCGCTCATTCCCTTTATTTGTTATAACAGTGTATTAAAATATTAATTTTAATAATAGAAACGCATAAGAACTAGTTTCATTGTTGCCTTATATTTCATTTCGACGCCATCTTCCAAAAATATCGGACGATTTCCACAAAAGCTTACTTTCTTTAATTTTCTAAACATTGATACCTGCTTAGAAGCACTAAATTACAGTATTGCAAACACAATCTTAATGCACATAATTTTTTGTACGACTTTTGTATGTCAACAGGATTTGATAGGAAATTGGGAAAAAAGACCGTATAGGATATAGGATTGATTGGAAGAATTGTGGTGATCTCCCTACCGAAATGATGTAAATGAACCATCGGTCACTGAATTAAAGGAGGATAGTGCAAGATCTGTTAACTACGTAATGAAATTATAGGTGAGTAATAGATTTATAAGTGCCAAGTATTTAAGTAGCCTAGATTTTGAGATAGAGCCATAATCAACCATGTTTAATAATATTCAAGTTTAGTCTTTAATTAATATTTATTTTTTAATTTGAATATTACTTGAATTATTAGTAATTTCAGAATTAATACTTAATCTTTAATTTGAATATTACTTGAATTATTAGTAATTTCAGAATTAATACTTAATCTTTAATTTGAACTAAATTACAATTTAAAATACTCAGTCATACTTTACACTATTACTTGAATTATTAGTAATTTCAGAATTAATACTTAATCTTTAATTTGAACTAAATTACAATTTAAAATACTCAGTCATACTTTACATAATGAAATGTAAGTACTGATAACCTAAAGAACGGGAATATTTGATTTACCTCTACGGTTCTATTATATAGTACACTAACAAATATTAGGGAAAGGGGAGGGTGGTATATTTCGAAGATATAGTTTTGCATTCATTGACTCCAAAATCATTTTTTAAAACTCGGTTTAAGTGTGTCAGTGTAATAAAAATTAAATGGACAATTTAACTAATATTCGTTGTATACAAGGGCTACGAGAAGAAGTTGTAAACAGAAGTAATGTTAAAAAAGCGTGGCAAAAGAATGGGAAGTAAGATAAATTGAGTCGTAATAACTCAGTTTTCGTTTAAGCAATCCACATCAAATGTTGTGGAAAACCATCTTCCACAACATTCCAACCACCTTTTTTAAGTTCGTCAGGTCGCTTTGATTAAGATGTTAAACAGAAGCTGATATTAGCAATATTAAACCATACTGTTCATTTTTGCGGAAATACAATTATTTGAGTACGTCATCGCTTATTTACGATGTAATTGTACTCAAAGAAAAACGAGTACGTCCATGTACTCATTTTTAAGCAAATTTTTTGCAGTGTTCTAACATAAGATTGCAAACGTAGGCAGAAAACCAAAGCAAATATGAATGATTATAATCATTAGCCAACCTGCCACCCTTATATTAGCCAACCAACCCCAAGCAGGATATTTGAATAAATATGGCAGCTGAGGTGACAAGGCATCTTAAATTGTAGAACCTAATACACGAAATTTAAGTGCTATAATTACAATTGAAAGCTGTGATAATGGAATTAACAATATATCTCCATATGTTTACCACAGAAAAAAATTGTTAAAATATGAAATATTTACTTTCCATATCGACAAACAGAAATTCTGGTACAGTTTTACATTCACAGCTGGGGTAGCACAAAAATACTTGTCGGGCTGGAACACAGGTCACGTGAGTTGACACTAATCCCCCCCCCCCCCCTCCCGCACCTAGGAGAATTTTCTGTCGGGAACCAGAAGCTAACGGGCAACTCTTACCCCTTATGCTAACCAGCCCCGGTCCACCCTCCAGATAGAAATAGTGTAAGATTGCGAAGCCTTAATGAAATCGATTTACTTACATATTATAATTTAAATAAAAAAAATACATAAATATTAAAAAAAAAGACTAAATGTAGACTGCAATTTTCCAACGAAAATCATTTAATTTTTCCTTTTTCACGAAAATTTAGAGCCTTCCTTAGTCCTGCGCCCCAAGCGGACATATGTAATCTTTGACCCTTAAGCCAACCCTGTTGCTATGACAATACAATTTTTCAAGAGAAATTTTTGTAAACGAATATTAATATTATTGTATAATGTGTTTAAATAATGCTTATCAGTCATTTTATTGTGTTTATCACAATTGTTCTATTATTACAATATGAAAACATTCATTACAACAACACATTTCACTTTTCTAGTGTAATACTGGACACTTAAATTCGATTCAACAAACAAGTGCGGCGGCCCAAGTTGTTTCGGGGTAGCAGTGCGGGAGCCGTTGTTGTTAGGTTAGGCCTCGCTATGGTTGACTCCAGTTGTTCAGAAGGTTTAATTTTTATGTTACGGACAAATAGATGATAGCCATAGTATTTAGGAAACAACTTAGATTTAATGATGCAATTATGGAAGTTATGAATTTACATTTAAAGGTTAAATGGGTGATATTGCAATTACATTAGGAGCATGAGACATATGATGTTGTCACTATGGCTGGGTTGCTGGGAATGTCTTTCTCTCCGTCAGTGCGTCGAAAGCGGCCGCTCCCCTGCGTGGGGCCTCTTTCGTTGGCAAACTCTCATTGGCTTGAGATATCAACACTGCCGAAGAATTGCATGCCTTTCTCGATTTCGTTGAACAGAAAGAAAGGTTGATGAACTCCAGTCCGCTGCAGTAGCCCCTATCCAGTGATTGTCTGTACAATCACGAAAAAAAAATGAACAAAAATTGCAGGTGACTGGAGTTGCAGGTTATTGAAATGACAGAAGTGCAAAGAAATGGCTTATGAGTGAAATGAAGCATTTGTTATGAAGCATTTGTTACAAAAATATAGGCATTAAAAACACTGGTTTAAAATTTAAAGTATGCCATTAAAATTAAGATATGAATGCCATTAATAATTAAATTTGCACTTCCGTAAAGGGCACATCTCCACAATTACTAAAAAGCAAGAACACATCGCAGCAGTGAAAGAAAAAAAAATCACAATAAAAAGCAGGCACTCGAAGAAACCACTATTGAAGACCACACTTGTTTACGACAAACAGCTGACGCAAAGAGGGAGTCTCACGTTCCCCCACTGAGTGGGTCCAGTGACGGGGAGAAAGAAAGCACTGCGTGGTGTCAGATTACACGGCTAATGGGGAAGCCGAAGAGGGGTGTGTCTCGAAATGCTGTTGTGGGGTTGAAGTCGCTCTTGATTTATGAGAACAGAGGGGAAGACCTGTCCGTCTGTAAGTTGCAGGAAGAAAGTAGGTCGCGAACTCTTCACTTTGGAGCCAAAGGAAAATATTCACGTTACGTTTGAAGGGGTGGATGCTGGAAAAACGATGTGGCGGTTGACATCGGGAGGTGTGTGATTGGAGTGCGCTGTGGGTGCTTGGAAGAAGGGATGCGTCTTGCTTTAGCGGAGGTGGTCTGGCCGACGGAGAAGGGTGGGATGTTGACGGATGGCGGTCGGGGAATCCGATGCTGGGTAGCAGTGCGGGATTCAAGCAGCGGGGGTTGCTGATCGCGCCGGCAGCCAGAGGTGGGGGTGGGGCGGAAGAAGGTGTTGTTTACCGTGTCGACAGATGCGCCCATTAGTCGTACGGGATTCCCAGTGGTGGTTGAAGTGATCCGGACTTTAGTGGTTGCCAGGGTGCGGGTTGAAGGGGGTAATCCAGAACGCTGTGTTGAGTGCGCTATCTTGGCAGTGGATCGCCAAAGACGTGTTGATGTGGGTTTGTTGTCTCGGCAGTGGGTCGCGGAGACGTGTTGAGGGTTGTGGTCTCGGCAGTGGGTCGCGGAGACGTGTTGAGGGTTGTGGTCTCGGCAGTGGGTCGCGGAGACGTGTTGAGGGTTGTGGTCTCGGCTGTGAGTCGCGGAGACGTGTTGATGTGGGGTGCAGTCTCAGGCAGTGGGTCGCGGAGACGTGTTGTTGTGGCGCGCTGTCTCGGCAGTGGGTCGCCGGAGACGTGGTGGTGGAGCGGGATGCGGTCGCAGGCAGTGAGTCGCGGCGACCATCCCGTTGTCGGAGTGCAGAGCCTAGTCGATGACCGCATCAGCAGTGTGGCGCGAGCGGAATTCCAGGGACATCCGCAGGGTGTTGCAGGTGTCCGATGCGCAGGTTGCGATGCTGGTAATCAGTTGAAGGGCTTGCAGTTGTCCGAGGCAGGAGTGGCGCAGAGTGTAGGTGTCTGGATTACAGGTGGCAGGTGCGCAGTCACGTAGATGCGGTGACTACGCTGGCATTTTGATAGTCCGGTTGACGGGATGGAGGTGCGTGATTTAATTGTCCGGGTCATCAGTGCGGCGGCCCAAGTTGTTTCGGGGTAGCAGTGCGGGAGCCGTTGTTGTTAGGTTAGGCCTCGCTATGGTTGACTCCAGTTGTTCAGAAGGTTTAATTTTTATGTTACGGACAAATAGATGATAGCCATAGTATTTAGGAAACAACTTAGATTTAATGATGCAATTATGGAAGTTATGAATTTACATTTAAAGGTTAAATGGGTGATATTGCAATTACATTAGGAGCATGAGACATATGATGTTGTCACTATGGCTGGGTTGCTGGGAATGTCTTTCTCTCCGTCAGTGCGTCGAAAGCGGCCGCTCCCCTGCGTGGGGCCTCTTTCGTTGGCAAACTCTCATTGGCTTGAGATATCAACACTGCCGAAGAATTGCATGCCTTTCTCGATTTCGTTGAACAGAAAGAAAGGTTGATGAACTCCAGTCCGCTGCACAAGATTGTTTAAATTTTGTTTATGTTTAACATTTCTTAAACACAACAATATACATTTGCCTTTATTTGTTATAGCAGTGAATTAAAATATTAATTTAATAATAGAAACGCAAATAAATTAGTTTCATTGTTGTCTAAAATTGCATTTCGACGCTTTGACGCTATTTTCCAAAAATATCGGGCGGCTTCCACTGAAGCTTAATTTCTTAATTTTCTAAACATCGAAACCTGTTTAGAAGAATTATATTACAGTATTGTAAACACAATCGTAAATGCACAGAATTTTTGTACGATTTTTACATGTCAACAGGATCTGAAAGGAATTCGGAAAAAACGACCACATAGGACATAGGATCGATTGAAGGAATTGTGGAGATTTCCATTACGAAATGATGTAGATGAACATTCAATCACTGAATTAAAGGAGAATAGTTCAAAATTCGTTATCTACGTAATTAAATTATAGGTAAGTAATAGATTTACAGGTGTCAAGTTTTTAAGTAGCATAGATTTCGAGATAGAGCCATTACCAACCATGTTTCAAAATGTTCGAGTTGAGTCTTTAATTAATAGCGATGATCAGCGCATCAAACAGTCACCCCTCGAGTGGACGCATCAAACCAAGTGGTGCCCGAGAGTCAAATCTTGATCGCAACGGATAAATAATTGAGAAATATTTGCACAAGAAGGAAAAATAAAATTAGAGTTACCACGTTTTTTTTTACCACCAGTTTACGTTTTATAGTTTTTCAAAAAACTATATTTTTTTCATCTTTTGGAAATTTTTTCTCAAAAAGAATATTTCCAATCAAAACAAAATTTTATATACTATTAGTTTAGTCAAAAAGTTACATGTTTAACCAAATTTTGATTTTTTTTTACTAGAATGAAAAAAATAGTTTGCGAAAATATTAGTTAAAAGTAAACAAAAATTATCTATTTTCCAAAACAGCATAATGATTTATTTTCTATTCCAAAACCAAAATTAAAATTAGGTTCATTAGTTTAATTTCAATGTATTTTACATATAAATAAAATGTGGTGTTTTTGTATATTAAAAAAAGCTTCAGAACAGTACCCTACGAACTTACTTTCAAAAAATCCTACAGTAATAAAATGACTTTTTTTCATAAAAAGTATACTAAATGCAGAATATATTGTGAGTGAATCTATCTCGTTGAATATTAGTCTCCCTCATGTAAACAAACATTTATTCATTTGAATTTACAGTATTGTAGCTGCACTGCTTTTCATAAGCATAAAAATGTCCGCATTTTTGTTCACCGAAAACTAATTAAATAATTGAAACGTCGAAACATTTATTTGGGTTGGTATCCAAAGGCTTCTTCATTTAGACTTGAAAATTATCTAAATTGTATTGTTTCGGATTCCTGAAAATTTTGATTTCCACTAATTTAAAAATTGTAAATCAAAAAGTGGAAAAAAAACTAAAATAGGTGTAGATTTTAAAATTTTTTATTTAAAGGATTTCAGAAAATGTTATAAACTTGACTTTGCTGTGATGAATAACGAACAGTAATAAAATAACAACAAAAAGGACAATGTCTTGCGATTAAGATTCCATTTTGACACAAACGTAATCACATGATAGCTATATTTGTATGGAAGTTCTCGAAATACATATTTAAATTTAACAAGTTTTACTCAAACTACTCCCATGGAATTATTTAATGCAAATATATTTTTTATTGAAAATTAAGACAAAAATAATAATAATAATAAAACTCTCGAATGCCAGGAAGTTTCAAATGTTATAGCCATAGCCTATGGTGTGTGTGGAAGGCAACAAGCTTTTATATTTGGTAGAATAAAAAGTATTTATTAGGTAGTTTTAGAATAGGTGGTCGTCCCTCTATTATCCAGATTATTTTATACAAAGATAGGCGTTAAAGCATCTTAATTTTTAACAAATATTTTTGATGATTACCAGTTTTTGCTTTCAACATTTGTCTTCAACCGTTAGCCTTTCATAACACCTTGAGATTTGCTCTTATTGCGACTCAAAAGACTAGATCAACGAAAAGGGTGGGTGGTGGGTTATAGGGTCGTTCGATAACAATATGTAAATAAAAAATAGAAGTAAATTTTAAAGAAGCTATCTTCTATTGAAATTTACACGACATAAATATTTATAAAAAGGTTCTCAGTACTCTGCCTTAAAAAAAATATACATTGTTAATTTAGATAATGGATTTTTACTTAAATTCTAAGAGGATTAGTTGTCTATGGAACGAATGTCTTTATGAAAGATTTGTATCAAAGTTTTCAACTGTCAGTAGGTGTCTAGGTAATTAAAATACCATACGAACAGGTTGTTTAAATCTCGATAATTCTAGAAAGACGTTTTTTTACGTAAAGTTTCATATTTTATTTTATTTATTAAACTTAATATTTATATTTTCTGCAATTTAGGATTTTACCGTACTACAGGTTGAGAACCGCTGCCATAAATGGAAGGCATCGAGCGCTAATCTCGCGTGTTTCGCTGGAGGGTTGCTCCTCCAGTGGCCGGGAGACTCTAGTTGACAAGCATCGGTTGCTGCTCTCGTTTCGCTGGAGGGTTGCTCCTCAAGTGGCCGGGAGACTCTAGTTGACAGGCATCGTTTGCTGCTCTCGTTTCGCTGGAGGGTTGCTCCTCCAGTGGCCGGGAGACTCTAGTTGACAGGCATCGTTTGCTGCTCTCGTTTCGCTGGAGAGTTGCTCCTCCAGTGGCCGGGAGACTCTAGTTGACAGGCATCGGTTGCTGCTCTCGTTTCGCTGGAGGGTTGCTCCTCCAGTGGCCGGGAGACTCTAGTTGACAGGCATCGTTTGCTGCTCTCGTTTTGCTGGAGGGTTGCTCCTCCAGTGGCCGGGAGACTCTAGTTGACAGGCATCGTTTGCTGCTCTCGTTTCGCTGGAGGGTTGCTCCTCCAGTGGCCGGGAGACTCTAGTTGACAGGCATCGCTTGCTGCTCTCGTTTCGCTGGAGGGTTGCTCCTCCAGTGGCCGGGAGACTCTAGTTGACAGGCATCGGTTGCTGCTCTCGTTTCGCTGGAGGGTTGCTCCTCCAGTGGCCGGGAGACTCTAGTTGACAGGCATCGGTTGCTGCTCTCGTTTCGCTGGAGAGTTGCTCCTCCAGTGGCCGGGAGACTCTAGTTGACAGGCATCGGTTGCTGCTCTCGTTTCGCTGGAGGATTGCTCCTCCAGTGGCCGGGAGACTCTAGTTGACAGGCATCGTTTGCTGCTCTCGTTTCGCTGAAGGGTTGCTCCTCCAGTGGCCGGGAGACTCTAGTTGACAGGCATCGTTTGCTGCTCTCGTTTCGCTGGAGGGTTGCTCCTCCAGTGGCCGGGAGACTCTAGTTGACAGGCATCGTTTGCTGCTCTCGTTTCGCTGGAGGGTTGCTCCTCCAGTGGCCGGGAGACTCTAGTTGACAGGCATCGGTTGCTGCTCTCGTTTCGCTGGAGGGTTGCTCCTCCAGTGGCCGGGAGACTCTAGTTGACAGGCATCGGTTGCTGCTCTCGTTTCGCTGGAGGGTTGCTCCTCCAGTGGCCGGGAGACTCTAGTTGACAGGCATCGTTTGCTGCTCTCGTTTCGCTGGAGGGTTGCTCCTCCAGTGGCCGGGAGACTCTAGTTGGCAGGCATCGTTTGCTGCTCTCGTTTCGCTGGAGGGTTGCTCCTCCAGTGGCCGGGAGACTCTAGTTGACAGGCATCGGTTGCTGCTCTCGTTTCGCTGGAGAGTTGCTCCTCCAGTGGCCGGGAGACTCTAGTTGACAGGCATCGGTTGCTGCTCTCGTTTCGCTGGAGGGTTGCTCCTCCAGTGGCCGGGATACTCTAGTTGACAGGCATCGTTTGCTGCTCTCGTTTCGCTGGAGGGTTGCTCCTCCAGTGGCCGGGAGACTCTAGTTGACAGGCATCGGTTGCTGCTCTCGTTTCGCTGGAGGGTTGCTCCTCCAGTGGCCGGTAGACTCTAGTTGACAGGCATCGGTTGCTGCTCTCGTTTCGCTGGAGGGTTGCTCCTCCAGTGGCCGGGAGACTCTAGTTGACAGGCATCGTTTGCTGCTCTCGTTTCGCTGGTGGGTTGCTCCTCCAGTGGCCGGGAGACTCTAGTTGACAGGCATCGGTTGCTGCTCTCGTTTCGCTGGAGGGTTGCTCCTCCAGTGGCCGGGAGACTCTAGTTGACAGGCATCGTTTGCTGCTCTCGTTTCGCTGGAGAGTTGCTCCTCCAGTGGCCGGGAGACTCTAGTTGGCAGGCATCGTTTGCTGCTCTCGTTTCGCTGGAGGGTTGCTCCTCCAGTGGCCGGGAGACTCTAGTTGACAGGCATCGGTTGCTGCTCTCGTTTCGCTGGAGGGTTGCTCCTCCAGTGGCCGGTAGACTCTAGTTGACAGCCATCGGTTGCTGCTCTCGTTTCGCTGGAGGGTTGCTCCTCCAGTGGCCGGGAGACTCTAGTTGACAGGCATCGTTTGCTGCTCTCGTTTCGCTGGAGGGTTGCTCCTCCAGTGGCCGGGAGACTCTAGTTGACAGGCTTCGGTTGCTGCTCTCGTTTCGCTGGAGGGTTGCTCCTCCAGTGGCCGGGAGACTCTAGTTGACAGGCATCGTTTGCTGCTCTCGTTTCGCTGGAGAGTTGCTCCTCCAGTGGCCGGGAGACTCTAGTTGGCAGGCATCGTTTGCTGCTCTCGTTTCGCTGGAGGGTTGCTCCTCCAGTGGCCGGGAGACTCTAGTTGACAGGCATCGGTTGCTGCTCTCGTTTCGCTGGAGAGTTGCTCCTCCAGTGGCCGGGAGACTCTAGTTGACAGGCATCGGTTGCTGCTCTCGTTTCGCTGGAGGGTTGCTCCTCCAGTGGCCGGGAGACTCTAGTTGACAGGCATCGTTTGCTGCTCTCGTTTCGCTGGAGGGTTGCTCCTCCAGTGGCCGGGAGACTCTAGTTGACAGGCATCGGTTGCTGCTCTCGTTTCGCTGGAGGGTTGCTCCTCCAGTGGCCGGTAGACTCTAGTTGACAGGCATCGGTTGCTGCTCTCGTTTCGCTGGAGGGTTGCTCCTCCAGTGGCCGGGAGACTCTAGTTGACAGGCATCGGTTGCTGTTCTCGTTTCGCTGGAGGGTTGCTCCTCCAGTGGCCGGGAGACTCTAGTTGACAGGCATAATAATGCTTTACTAAGTTTTTTAATAATGCTTTACAAAGTTTGTTTCTTAGTGCAGAAAATAATTTAACAGTCCTTTATATTTATCTAATTACCCTTAAATGTCAATTCAATTACGAATTTTAAATATTTAAAAGAAGAAAGAAGCATATGATTTTGAGAATACTTATAATAAGGAACTTGGGCTCCTCCCTGAGCTGCCTTATTTGGGAGAGCACTTTAAATTGTAAATTTTTGGTTATGCCTAACAAGAGCGTTCACTTTTATGTGTCACGCTATTTTGCATTTTTTTTTGTATTTTCGCTTACATCCCCCCCCCCCCCCCATATTTCACGCAAACCTTACCGCACCCAATTCTTCTCGTATCATGTCATGATAAATTTTTGCATTAAAATAAGTCTTTAAAACTTTGATTCTGTTATTTTATCAAACATCTCTTTAGAAAGTTTGTGAATTTGAGAAAAGTGATTCATATCAAAGTTTGTGCAACAAGTTTTTAATTTTTGTTCTAGAAAGTTTTCCTACGTTACGTAACCACAAAGTTACCTCCCCCTTACTACGCATGAAAGACCCCCTGCTTATATAAGACGTAATATACGAACGGCCCCGCCTATGTATGAAACTGGGCCCCTCGAAGGCTTTGCCGCCTGGGCCTTTTTCCTTAAAACCGCCACTTGCTGAGCCCATCACTTCGCTCATTATTTTTAAAAAAATTTGCGGCACTGGAAGGTATTATACATATATGTGTGTATGCATATATGTGTGTATGTATTTATGTATGTATGATATATATATACCCAAAATATATACTGTTAAGCATAAGAATTTTTCTCCAAAATCTTATTTAAAATAAAATATTTAAACTCTCGAAGTTCTGACGGCAGGTGAGAAAGATTTGAAAGTTGAATATCGCCTAGACGACCCGAACAGGAAGCGGAATGTGATTTCAATTTCCTGTCCCTGTTCTTTCTTGCTTCCAGAGTTTTGATTGATTTTGCTCTATTTTAAAGCTTCCTATTTATTTCTCCCAAGATTCGAGGGAGAATTTTCACTGAGGGTGACAATTCTATTGAATCTTTCATTCAATGTGCTTGTATAACTCACTGCTGTACCAAATGACTCCCAAAGCTTTTGATTGTTGTCTTAAATACCAATACTTTTCGGTGGATGTAAAAAAATAATTTGGGATCCCTTAGGTGTTCTTTATCTTCGAGGTTTACTAAATAATTAAAAATTGATTTTTGAGCTGTTTCTGACTTTTTGTAAAAACATATGTAAACAAAACATATATGAGCTGAAAAATGTAGTTCCGGCCACTAATGTTTTTACACTATTTTTTCATTTTTTTTAATCAGTAACAGTAACTAATAATCTAAAATCACTAGATTAGAAATCCATCTATTTATATTTTTTTATATCCTACTAACTTATTTAATACGTTTTATGTTTATTATAAAAGTGACTAATTATGAGGTTAACACATGATTGGTTGAATAAACATCGCACTTGAGCTGCACAATGGTTTAATGGTGAGCGTTCGGAGAATCTGTCGCAGAAAAATATAATGAGAAAATTTCCCTTGTGATTTTAAACCACGAAAATATAACAAGGAGGACATATGAACTGGCATTTCACTCTCTATACTTTCACCCCACGACTCGTGTGAGGACATTTGCGTTTCGACTGATTTAACATACTAGTAGTGTAAAAAGGCCGGTTCTGAGCCGAGGTGCTGTGTGGATTTTGGTGGATTTTGGCGGTGCTCTGTGGATTTTTGGCGGTGCTCTGTGGATTTTGGCGGTGCTCTGTGGATTTTGGTGGATTTCTGTGGATTTTGGTGGTTTTCTGTGGATTTTGGTGGATTTGTGAGGATCTGAGTGGATTTTGGTGGATTTCTGTGGATTTTGGTGGATTTCTGTGGATTTCTGTGGATTTTGGTGGTGCTCTGTGGATTTTGGTGGTGCTCTGTGGATTTTGGTGGTGCTCTGTGGATTTTGGTGGATCTTGGTATCAAGCCGTGGATCTGCGAGGATCTGTGAGAGGAGTAATGAGGAGTACGAGGAGTAATGGGAGTAATTGAGGATCTGACGGAGTACCGGGCTCTAAGCTGTGGTGCTGCGAGGATCTTGTTGGATCAGGGCGGATCTCGTCTGTCAAGCCGAGGGGGCGTGGCCTAATGGAGATGACCTCACGAAGAACCAATCAGGTGTCAGTAAGTGACGTCACACGCAGGGGGCGTCGTCGGGGAACAGGTGTCGACGCAGAGTCGCCCATGGGCAAGTCGCCGATGGGCATGTCACACCGTGTCTCAACGTGTTTGTACAGGAATGGACCAATCAGAGTCTTGTTTGAAGATGACCTCATTAAGAACCAATCAGGTGTCAGTAAGTGATGTCTATGGAGTGTCATGTAACATGAAAGTTGCTTTTTTTGTTATTTTGCGTTTTTATTTGGGTATTGGTGGAAATTTGCGACGCACTGCATCTACGCATTTTTAATTATAAGCTGTGGGTTGTGACATATGTTAGGAATAGTTGGTTTTTGAAAATAATATTAGCTGTATATACAACTTCAATTTGGCGAAAGTAAATAAAATATGACAGAATTAGACTAATATTAGTTTTTAATATTTTATTTTAATATTTATTTATATTTTTTGATATTTCTTTATATTTTGATATTTATTTATATTTTTTGATATTTCTTTATATTTTGATATTTATTTGTATTTAATTTTTTTTTTTTTTACATTTATTCTTTTTATTATTTATTTATATTTTTAATATTTATTTATATTTTTATTATTTATTTATATTTTTATTATTTATTTATATTTTTATTATTTATTTATATTTTTATTATTTATTTATATTTTTATTATTTATTTATATTTTTATTATTTATTTATATTTTTATTATTTATTTATATTTCAACTTTTATATTTTATTATTCATTTATATTTCAACTTTTATATTTTATTATTCATTTATATTTCAACTTTTATATTTTATTATTCATTTATATTTTATTACTCATTTATAGTTCATATATATTTTAATATTTATTTATATTTTATATACGTATACATCTTTGCCAAAAAAAAATAACTCAGTGAGAGCAATTACGCCCCACTAGAGCTGCACAATGAACTTATGTTAAAGGGAAAGACACTAGTGTATATATTTTAACTATGGTTAGTACAAAAGAAAAGAATTTTGCAAGAATGGTTTTAGAAAAATATCTTTTATGTGACCAACTCCACCATACAATTTCGCCATATAACTCTATGAGGAATCATACTATGGGATTAAATAACATACCATTGCGTACAAGAAGGTGGACCAGATTAATTAGTAAAGCTTTTAGACATGTGTACCAAGGGTATAAAAAATGACAGTTTGGGGTTTTATGAAAATAATGCATATAAAAATATACGTTTAAATTACAATGTATTTCACGGACATTAGTCTCAATGGATGAAAAATAAGTAATTAATATGAAAGCTGATACTTTGAAAAAGAACTTTGGGGACCAAGAACCTTGTGTTACGGTTAATTAAACTTTTTTATAAAAGTAATGTGTTCTTTAAATGTTTTTCACATCATACGTAAAATTATTATTGTAAGAGGGAAAATATCATATCGTTATGACTAGAAGGAGGGATCTCACCTTGATCACAATTGGATACATTAGAATTACTTACTGTGTAGGAATATGATGTAAAAGTTACTCTATCGCACTGGTTGTGGTGCTGGGCTTGATAAGAGCATATTAGGGGTTGGTATGTAAGATAATGAATTTATTACTTGTTATAATACGTGTTAAAAAAGGGGATTTGTCTTAGATGTAGTTGTTTTAGGGGTGTTTTGTAGTTGGCTGTGTGATTGAACGCGCAGTGCAGCTACACAAAGGGAGTTATTTTAACAAGATAAAAAGGTAAAGTTACTTTTTTATCGTATCAATGGTAGGTTTTAAGGGTGATTGGAGTCTTTGCAGTTGATTGGTGGAACATTTTTTTATATGTTATTACAAATTAAAAAAATTTACAAGTACACATTTTTTTTCTTATGTCATAAAATTATACTATAATAAAACGCATGGGTATCCACCCATGAATAAACCCCAGAAATAAAGTAGCACTATACAAGGGGAATTATTAGGGCGGGTTGGTTAAATTTTCAAAGACTAAGGGGCAACAAGTTCCCATATGAGTACAGTTGAGGGTGATTGTATAGAATTTTGCGACATCAAGTATCCACAAGGGGACAATTTGGGAGGTGTATTCATAAAATTGGCGACATAAAGTACCCATAGGGAGACGTTTGTAGGCGTACACATAAAATTGGGGTGAAAGCGGGGTGTGTAGTTGTACATTAGACAAGAATAAATGTAAAATGAAAAAGTTTAAGTTTAAAATAAATTATAAAAAGAATAAATGTAAAAAAAAAAGTTAAAATACAATTTAAAAAGAAAAATGTAAAAAAAAAAGTTTAAAATGTAAAAATAAAAAAAAATAAAAAAAAGTTTAGTGTGAAATAAAAATTATAAAGTTAAGTAAGAAAAAAAAAATTACTAAAAGTAAAAAAAAAAAAAAATTGTATAAAATAAATTTTTTTTAAAGAAAAATTAAAAATAAAAAAAAAGTAAAAAACAATAAATAAAAAAGTTTCAGTGTAAAAATACAATTTAAAAAGAAAATGTAAAAAATGAAAAATTTAAAAACAGAAAAATTAAAAAAAAAAAAAAAATGTCAAATAAAAAATATCTTAAACGTAATAAATATTAAAAAAAAGTTTAGTGTAAAATATTACTCATCATAAGCTTTTTACCCGAATCGACCCAAAGCCATATGGTGTTACGGAACGTACTAGCCCCATATAGGCACAGATGCCCGTGGTGAGTTCTGTGAATGGTCTACCCACTAATCGAACGACAAGTACCACAATTATATTAAATAATTAGCAAAAAAAAAAAAAAGCAGGAAATACTACTATAGATATAAAAAATATTAACAAAGTATCGAAAATAGAACCAAAGGTAACTAATAAATCTGTATAGAATGAGTGTCTATAAATGTATAAGAGAAGCCAATGTATATATTTCTACTAAAATGTTGACACATATACTAAATTTTTAACAAATTAAGTCAAATATTTGCGAAATAGAGAAAATAATACATACTTTTTAAAATTGTATCAAATAGTCTATGAATAGATAAAAAAAAATATCATGACATGTATTTAAAAAAAAATTAAAATAATGGACTTACGTGTAACACATTAAGTTAAGAAATTTATACTTATCAAAGAAAGTAACGTAAGTCATATAAAAAAAAAAACCTGTAGTTAAGTACAATTGTTAATTGAATATGCTACAAAATATTGTCAAATTACACCATTTTTAGTGATATGAGAAGCAAACTTGTTAAAATGTCATATATTTATCAAAAATATTATACAAAGTACGAAAAATATTGCCTATTATGTTAAAATATTATCAATAGTACATAACCAACAGATCCAAATGACCTTCTGTACTCTATGAAACATGAAAACCTACGGCGATTGACAACAATCTTGCCTCAAAAAATAAAAGCAATAGTGTGCTGCTAAGGATTAAATGTTAAGTGCACACCTATTATTGTTTATAAGTAGATGTAGATAAATAATATTGTTGAATTATTAACAAAGTGGTTTCATGTACAATAAAATGTAAAAAGAAAAAAAAAAAGTCTAATAAAAAAAAAGTTTAAAAAAAAAAAAAATTAAAAAAGAAAAAAAGTTAAAAAGAAAAAGTCTAAGTGTAAAATATAATTTAAAAAGAAAAAAAAAAGTTTAAAAATAAATAAATGTAAAAAGAAAAAAGTTTAAAAAAAAAGTAAATGCAAAAAGAAAAAAAAGTTTAAGTGTAAAATAAAATGTAAAAAGAATAAATGTAAAAATAAAAAAAAGTTTCATAAAAAAAAGTTAAAAAATAATAAAAAAAAAAAATTAAGTGTAAAATACAATTTTAAAAAAATGTAAAAAGAAAAAAGTTTAATAAAAATTAATTGTAAAAAGAAAAAAGTAAAAAAAAAAAAAAATTAAAAGAAAAAAAAAAGTTAAAAAAGAAAGAAAAAAAGTTAAAATATAAAAAAAAATTAAAAAAGAAACAAAAAGTTTAAAAAGAAATAGTTAAAGTGTAAAATACAATTTTAAAAAAAAAATGTAAAAATAAAAAATTAAAAAAAATTTAAGTGTAAAATTACATTTTAAAAGAAAATGTGAAAATAGAAAAAAAAAGTAAAAAGAAAATTGCTAAAAGTAAAAAAAAAAAAATGTGTAAAATGTTAAATAAAAAGACCTTAAGTGTAAAAAATAGAAGAAAAAAGTTTAAGTGTAAAATATTACTCATCATAAGCTTTTTACTCGGTATCCACCCAAAGTCATATAGTGTTACGGAGCGTACTAGCCCCATATATGCGCAGATTCCCGTGGTGAGTTCTGTGAATGGTCTACCCACTAATCAAACGATAAGTACCATAATCATATTAAAATATTAGCAAAAAAGCAGAAAATACTACTATAGATATAAAAAATATTATCAAAGTATAGAAAATAGAACCAAGAATATCTAATAAATCTGTATACAATGGGTGTCTATAAATGTATTAGAGAAACCAATGTATATATTTCTACTAAAATGTTGACACATATACTAAATGTGTAACAAATTAACTCATATATTTGCGAAATAGAGAAAATGGTACATACTTTTTTTTTAAATTGTATCTATAAATGGATAAAAAAAAAATCATGACATGTATTAAAATAATGGACTTACGCGTGACAGATTAAGTTAAAAAATTTATATTTACCAAAGAAATCAACATAAGTTATTATAAAAAACTGTAATTAAGTATAATTGTTAATTGAATATGCTACAAAATATTGCCAAGTTATTCCATGGTAGTGATTTAACAACCAAACACTTTGTCTTTAAAGATTACGATAACGCAGTTTTAGAAACTAACACAGGGGAAAATGTGTATAATTATCATAAAATACTTCACATATTTGTTAAAATGTCATATAATTATCAAATATATTATACAAAGTAAAAAAAATATTACTCAATATGTTAAAATATTACCAATAGTACATGCCCAACAGATCAAAATAACCTTCAGCACTCTACGACACATGAAAACTTACGGAGATTAACAGCAATCTTGTCTCAAAAAATAAAAACAATAGTGTGCTGCTAAGGATTAAATGTCAAGTACACACCCAGTGTAGAAGATGTAGACAAATAATATTGTTGAATTATTAACAAAGTGATTTCATTAATACTAAAATAAGGTCTTTGTTACAATAATATATATATATATATATATATCTCTCTATTTTAAAAAAAAGTAAGCCCTAGGGGGAAAAAGTCGGCCCTAGGGGGAATTTTCAGTTCTTTCAATGTAATTCAGATCGTATCTCAAAATGTTAAAGTCCTAAAATTACGAAATTAAGTGAATTTGTTAAGAAATGTTTGATAAATAAGAAGAATATATTTTTGTTTCAATACTGTTATTAGTTTATAAGTTATTTAATATTAAAGTCGTCGTTGATAAAATTTCGCTTACAAGTAATTTTGTCCGTCGAGTTTCTGAAACACTATTAAGAGGAGAGATCCAATTTTTTTAGGGAGTGTACAAATAGGTTTGAACTGGAAATCCAAGTAAGCATTTTTTTAAATTCGAATTAGTTTTGGATTTATAAATTTTTTAAACCTTTGAACACGCTCCACTTTTTGAAGTTTTTTCGCCCTCATTTTTGAAACGTGATTTCTAAATTGCTATAAGTCATTTAAAATTACATATTTTCTTATTAAAAAAATATATTAATGTTCGTTAAAACTTCATCTTTCCGATGTTATAAAGATTATAGTTCTATCTTTACAATTAAATTAGATGTGGTCAATTAAGTTAGGTATAAAAAATAGTGAAGAAAGGAAAAATGCCGGATATTTCGAGAAAATTTTAATTTGCGAATTTTTGTCTCATTGTTCCGCTTGCATCCTAAAAAGTAAATGTCCTAAAATTATGAAATTATGCCAGTTTATTAAGAAATGTTTGGGTAATAAGATGAATATTTTTGTTTTTCAATACGATCAGTATATTAGACGTTATTTTATGTTAAATTCATGATTTTAGAACATTTTGAAAATAATTCATACATTTTTGTATACTTGTCTTCCAATTTTCAACAAAAAAATAAATAAAAAATTAGGGGTATAGATTAAACTATTGGCTACAAATGATCCAGAGCGTTTGTCAAATTTCGATTTAGTTTTGTAGTTATAAATTTTTAAATAATTGACGAAATGTCTGAAATAATCGTCAATTTTACGCGTAAAATTTTAAGTGATAAATTAAAACTGCTCTAAGTAGTTCAAAAATATACTTTTTTCCCGTTAAAAAAAATATAGTTATATTCGTAAAATCTTCCTTTCTTGAATGGTATCAATACTGAAATTCTATCTTAAAAAATAAATTAGATGTAACTATTTATGTGAAGTACTATAATTATTATTAAAAGATATTTCGGAGCAAAATGCCAACGTTGGCAAAATGCCAACATGTATGTAAATCTAAATCCTGTAGCTTATTATATATTTTAACGGGAAATTATTATTAACGCCAATTCTCAATAATCTTACTTTATATAAATAAAAGTTGGCGAATTATTTAAGATTGGCGCGTTTATGCTACTGTTTGTTTACACATGTTTCGCTTTTCAATGAGTAGAAACAATTGCGTTGAAGCAGTTGAGATTTTCCAGTTATCCAGGGGGGGGGGGGGGGGGCGGGGGGGAGCTGTAAACTTTTATACCTTAAAAGTTGGGAATTTCGAGTTTTAAAAATCCCTGAGTTGGGAAAATTTATGCCTCAGGAAAGTTAATATTATTAGCAAATGAAAGCGATGGAAGACTAGAAATTGCCCAGCTTGTATTAAGATGAAACTTAAATTAGACCTCAAAACAGAACACTGCATTGGAACATGCGTGCAATAAATCAATACTTTCGAGATAACTGTTTAATATTACCTATAAAAAAGCTGACAAATGTCTATAAGTTGGAACTGGGAATTTTTTAGCACTGTTGCGTTTTGAATTTCGAATCGTTAAGTGTGGTCTGGTTAATTAACGTCGCACTAGAGCTGCACATTGAACTACTGGCGTTGGTTCGAACAAAGCGTCCTTGATTGGTTATTGGTACGTATTTACTTACTACATCAAGGACGCTTTGGTTCGAGGCCTTTCTTGAAGAATAGACCCGGGAACGATGTCGAATATTTTTAACAATTGTCAGATAACGAGGACAACACTAGAGTTGGTACCTGACGTCCTTAAGTTGGGAATTTTGAATCGTTCACTTTCGGAATTTCGGATCGTTAAGTTGGGAAATTTCTTGTCTCAACATCCCAAAAATAAATTTGTGTGACGGCACTGCCAGCAATAATTTATATAACTAAAAAAAGTATTGTTGTTAGGACACATTGTCATTGTCTACAGTGTATGAAGCCGGTATTGTTTGCGAAGCAAACTATAGAGGATTGCGTAGCAATCCTCCGGGGGTTGGTGAAGCGTTAGCGGAGCAGGGGGCGGAGCCCCCTAGTATTTTAAAATTAAGTTATTATTAGTGAAATTTGTGTAATATTTTTAGACTGCTTTGTTCAATTTATAATATGTAGGTAGAATTTATACATAAAAAACCCCTTTGTGTAAACGTATTATCAAAAATATTTCACAAATTAAGAAGAAGAATACCTAAGGAAGGTCTTTGCACATGATTATAGTACAAAACCATGTGGATTTACATCAATTTTACCAGGAACAAGGAGGTCAGTATACGGCTATGGGTCAAATAGTCAATTTTTTAAAACCACATTCAGGCATTACTAACACAAATGCCTGAATGTGGTTTTAAAAAATTGACTATTTGACCCATAGCCGTATACTGACCTCCTTGTTCCTGGTAAAATTGATGTAAATCCACATGGTTTTGTACTATAATCATGTGCAAAGACCTTCCTTAGGTATTCTTCTTCTTAATTTGTGAAATATTTTTGATAATACGTTTACACAAAGGGGTTTTTTATGTATAAATTCTACCTACATATTATAAATTGAACAAAGCAGTCTAAAAATATTACACAAATTTCACTAATAATAACTTAATTTTAAAATATATATATATATATATATATTATTGTAACAAAGACCTTATTTTAGTATTAATGAAATCACTTTGTTAATAATTCAACAATATTATTTGTCTACATCTTCTACACTGGGTGTGTACTTGACATTTAATCCTTAGCAGCACACTATTGTTTTTATTTTTTGAGGCAAGATTGCTGTTAATCTCCGTAAGTTTTCATGTGTCGTAGAGTGCTGAAGGTTATTTTGATCTGTTGGGCATGTACTATTGGTAATATTTTAACATATTGAGTAATATTTTTTTTACTTTGTATAATATATTTGATAATTATATGACATTTTAACAAATATGTGAAGTATTTTATGATAATTATACACATTTTCCCCTGTGTTAGTTTCTAAAACTGCGTTATCGTAATCTTTAAAGACAAAGTGTTTGGTTGTTAAATCACTACCATGGAATAACTTGGCAATATTTTGTAGCATATTCAATTAACAATTATACTTAATTACAGTTTTTTATAATAACTTATGTTGATTTCTTTGGTAAATATAAATTTTTTAACTTAATCTGTCACGCGTAAGTCCATTATTTTAATACATGTCATGATTTTTTTTTATCCATTTATAGATACAATTTAAAAAAAAAGTATGTACCATTTTCTCTATTTCGCAAATATATGAGTTAATTTGTTACACATTTAGTATATGTGTCAACATTTTAGTAGAAATATATACATTGGTTTCTCTAATACATTTATAGACACCCATTGTATACAGATTTATTAGATATTCTTGGTTCTATTTTCTATACTTTGATAATATTTTTTATATCTATAGCAGTATTTTCTGCTTTTTTGCTAATATTTTAATATGATTATGGTACTTATCGTTTGATTAGTGGGTAGACCATTCACAGAACTCACCACGGGAATCTGCGCCTATATGGGGCTAGTACGCTCCGTAACACTATATGACTTTGGGTGGATACCGAGTAAAAAGCTTATGATGAGTAATATTTTACACTTAAACTTTTTTCTTCTATTTTTTACACTTAAGGTCTTTTTATTTAACATTTTACACATTTTTTTTTTTTTACTTTTAGCAATTTTCTTTTTACTTTTTTTTTCTATTTTCACATTTTCTTTTAAAATGTAATTTTACACTTAAATTTTTTTTAATTTTTTATTTTTACATTTTTTTTTAAAATTGTATTTTACACTTTAACTATTTCTTTTTAAACTTTTTGTTTCTTTTTTAATTTTTTTTTATATTTTAACTTTTTTTCTTTCTTTTTTAACTTTTTTTTTTCTTTTAATTTTTTTTTTTTACTTTTTTCTTTTTACAATTAATTTTTATTAAACTTTTTTCTTTTTACATTTTTTTAAAATTGTATTTTACACTTAATTTTTTTTTTTTATTATTTTTTAACTTTTTTTTATTAAACTTTTTTTTATTTTTACATTTATTCTTTTTACATTTTATTTTACACTTAAACTTTTTTTTCTTTTTGCATTTACTTTTTTTTAAAACTTTTTTCTTTTTACATTTATTTATTTTTAAACTTTTTTTTTTCTTTTTAAATTATATTTTACACTTAGACTTTTTCTTTTTAACTTTTTTTCTTTTTTAATTTTTTTTTTTTAAAACTTTTTTTTTATTAGACTTTTTTTTTTTCTTTTTACATTTTATTGTACATGAAACCACTTTGTTAATAATTCAACAATATTATTTATCTACATCTACTTATAAACAATAATAGGTGTGCACTTAACATTTAATCCTTAGCAGCACACTATTGCTTTTATTTTTTGAGGCAAGATTGTTGTCAATCGCCGTAGGTTTTCATGTTTCATAGAGTACAGAAGGTCATTTGGATCTGTTGGTTATGTACTATTGATAATATTTTAACATAATAGGCAATATTTTTCGTACTTTGTATAATATTTTTGATAAATATATGACATTTTAACAAGTTTGCTTCTCATATCACTAAAAATGGTGTAATTTGACAATATTTTGTAGCATATTCAATTAACAATTGTACTTAACTACAGGTTTTTTTTTTATATGACTTACGTTACTTTCTTTGATAAGTATAAATTTCTTAACTTAATGTGTTACACGTAAGTCCATTATTTTAATTTTTTTTTAAATACATGTCATGATATTTTTTTTTTATCTATTCATAGACTATTTGATACAATTTTAAAAAGTATGTATTATTTTCTCTATTTCGCAAATATTTGACTTAATTTGTTAAAAATTTAGTATATGTGTCAACATTTTAGTAGAAATATATACATTGGCTTCTCTTATACATTTATAGACACTCATTCTATACAGATTTATTAGTTACCTTTGGTTCTATTTTCGATACTTTGTTAATATTTTTTATATCTATAGTAGTATTTCCTGCTTTTTTTTTTTTTTGCTAATTATTTAATATAATTGTGGTACTTGTCGTTCGATTAGTGGGTAGACCATTCACAGAACTCACCACGGGCATCTGTGCCTATATGGGGCTAGTACGTTCCGTAACACCATATGGCTTTGGGTCGATTCGGGTAAAAAGCTTATGATGAGTAATATTTTACACTAAACTTTTTTTTAATATTTATTACGTTTAAGATATTTTTTATTTGACATTTTTTTTTTTTTTTTTAATTTTTCTGTTTTTAAATTTTTCATTTTTTACATTTTCTTTTTAAATTGTATTTTTACACTGAAACTTTTTTATTTATTGTTTTTTACTTTTTTTTTATTTTTAATTTTTCTTTAAAAAAAATTTATTTTATACAATTTTTTTTTTTTTTTACTTTTAGTAATTTTTTTTTTCTTACTTAACTTTATAATTTTTATTTCACACTAAACTTTTTTTTATTTTTTTTTATTTTTACATTTTAAACTTTTTTTTTTACATTTTTCTTTTTAAATTGTATTTTAACTTTTTTTTTTACATTTATTCTTTTTATAATTTATTTTAAACTTAAACTTTTTCATTTTACATTTATTCTTGTCTAATGTACAACTACACACCCCGCTTTCACCCCAATTTTATGTGTACGCCTACAAACGTCTCCCTATGGGTACTTTATGTCGCCAATTTTATGAATACACCTCCCAAATTGTCCCCTTGTGGATACTTGATGTCGCAAAATTCTATACAATCACCCTCAACTGTACTCATATGGGAACTTGTTGCCCCTTAGTCTTTGAAAATTTAACCAACCCGCCCTAATAATTCCCCTTGTATAGTGCTACTTTATTTCTGGGGTTTATTCATGGGTGGATACCCATGCGTTTTATTATAGTATAATTTTATGACATAAGAAAAAAAATGTGTACTTGTAAATTTTTTTAATTTGTAATAACATATAAAAAAATGTTCCACCAATCAACTGCAAAGACTCCAATCACCCTTAAAACCTACCATTGATACGATAAAAAAGTAACTTTACCTTTTTATCTTGTTAAAATAACTCCCTTTGTGTAGCTGCACTGCGCGTTCAATCACACAGCCAACTACAAAACACCCCTAAAACAACTACATCTAAGACAAATCCCCTTTTTTAACACGTATTATAACAAGTAATAAATTCATTATCTTACATACCAACCCCTAATATGCTCTTATCAAGCCCAGCACCACAACCAGTGCGATAGAGTAACTTTTACATCATATTCCTACACAGTAAGTAATTCTAATGTATCCAATTGTGATCAAGGTGAGATCCCTCCTTCTAGTCATAACGATATGATATTTTCCCTCTTACAATAATAATTTTACGTATGATGTGAAAAACATTTAAAGAACACATTACTTTTATAAAAAAGTTTAATTAACCGTAACACAAGGTTCTTGGTCCCCAAAGTTCTTTTTCAAAGTATCAGCTTTCATATTAATTACTTATTTTTCATCCATTGAGACTAATGTCCGTGAAATACATTGTAATTTAAACGTATATTTTTATATGCATTATTTTCATAAAACCCCAAACTGTCATTTTTTATACCCTTGGTACACATGTCTAAAAGCTTTACTAATTAATCTGGTCCACCTTCTTGTACGCAATGGTATGTTATTTAATCCCATAGTATGATTCCTCATAGAGTTATATGGCGAAATTGTATGGTGGAGTTGGTCACATAAAAGATATTTTTCTAAAACCATTCTTGCAAAATTCTTTTCTTTTGTACTAACCATAGTTAAAATATATACACTAGTGTCTTTCCCTTTAACATAAGTTCATTGTGCAGCTCTAGTGGGGCGTAATTGCTCTCACTGAGTTATTTTTTTTTGGCAAAGATGTATACGTATATAAAATATAAATAAATATTAAAATATATATGAACTATAAATGAGTAATAAAATATAAATGAATAATAAAATATAAAAGTTGAAATATAAATGAATAATAAAATATAAAAGTTGAAATATAAATAAATAATAAAAATATAAATAAATAATAAAAATATAAATAAATAATAAAAATATAAATAAATATTAAAAATATAAATAAATAATAAAAATATAAATAAATAATAAAAATATAAATAAATAATAAAAATATAAATAAATATTAAAAATATAAATAAATAATAAAAAGAATAAATGTAAAAAAAAAAAAAAATTAAATACAAATAAATATCAAAATATAAAGAAATATCAAAAAATATAAATAAATATCAAAATATAAAGAAATATCAAAAAATATAAATAAATATTAAAAACTAATATTAGTCTAATTCTGTCATATTTTATTTACTTTCGCCAAATTGAAGTTGTATATACAGCTAATATTATTTTCAAAAACCAACTATTCCTAACATATGTCACAACCCACAGCTTATAATTAAAAATGCGTAGATGCAGTGCGTCGCAAATTTCCACCAATACCCAAATAAAAACGCAAAATAACAAAAAAAGCAACTTTCATGTTACATGACACTCCATAGACATCACTTACTGACACCTGATTGGTTCTTAATGAGGTCATCTTCAAACAAGACTCTGATTGGTCCATTCCTGTACAAACACGTTGAGACACGGTGTGACATGCCCATCGGCGACTTGCCCATGGGCGACTCTGCGTCGACACCTGTTCCCCGACGACGCCCCCTGCGTGTGACGTCACTTACTGACACCTGATTGGTTCTTCGTGAGGTCATCTCCATTAGGCCACGCCCCCTCGGCTTGACAGACGAGATCCGCCCTGATCCAACAAGATCCTCGCAGCACCACAGCTTAGAGCCCGGTACTCCGTCAGATCCTCAATTACTCCCATTACTCCTCGTACTCCTCATTACTCCTCTCACAGATCCTCGCAGATCCACGGCTTGATACCAAGATCCACCAAAATCCACAGAGCACCACCAAAATCCACAGAGCACCACCAAAATCCACAGAAATCCACAGAAATCCACCAAAATCCACAGAAATCCACCAAAATCCACTCAGATCCTCACAAATCCACCAAAATCCACAGAAAACCACCAAAATCCACAGAAATCCACCAAAATCCACAGAGCACCGCCAAAATCCACAGAGCACCGCCAAAAATCCACAGAGCACCGCCAAAATCCACCAAAATCCACACAGCACCTCGGCTCAGAACCGGCCTTTTTACACTACTCATACTCCAGCTTACACAACGGATGTTGGGCGAATAGCAGCTCTTCAATTGTGAGTTGGCTGGTCTCCCATAACGACGATCGAACTTACAATACTCCGAATATAATCACAGCCATGTCACCGTAGGTCTTACAAACAATTAACAGACTTGTTACTGAACGGACAATTATGCCATAAAAAATTCTGTTTTCTTTAAACTTATAGAAGTTTATTCAAAATGTTACATTGGCAATCATGTAATCGATATTGGACAGCACATGAGCTAATATTGGTGAAGGACGATGCCGATTTCCATATCTTTTACGAGTGTTTTCTAAATAAAGCAACTATTCTGCGTAATATAAACAAATACTTAAGCGACCCTTATAGTTGAAATAGAGGTCCTTGTAGTTGTGATTTCACCTAGTCCTATATAATTCCATACAGTGTTCAAAATAGAACGTTTCCCTGATGCTAAATTGGTTCACAACGCTATGGATAGAATATGAATGAGGTAAATGAGGCTAAATTAGAGGAACCTTCCGCCCCCCCCCCCTTCTCACGCAACATTCCTTCATTTGCGTAGTGAAGCAGCAAACCGTCTTATGCAAATCATTTTCATCATCATTAAGTGGCATAATTAATCAGGGATAGACATCATTCTTCGGACCGACGGATTTAACGCGCTAAATCAATGTCCCTTTTCAAGATGGCTGCGTGGAGTGGACTTTGCGCCATTTTGTCTTTTTTCTTCGGCGAACTTTTCGAGAACTCATTAGTGTTGGAGATATTTTGATAGTTTGTTTTGGTTTACCATGGATTAGAGCTTATTTGAGAATTGTTTAACTGATAAGGGTAAAAAGCAGACAAAATAATTACCCATTTTCTAATAAATCGGAGGTATAAACTACATTTCTAGGAATTTGAACTAAATCATTAGGTGTTTCTTCGGAATAATAAAAAAAAAATGTAAGAACTTTCTTGATGATATTTAATTATAATACTTTTTAGCTAATTAGAGTATTTAAAACAATTTTAAAGGTAATACATTTTATAATTAAAAAAAATTGTCATTTATATACCGAGGCTAATTCATACTTGAGATAAAAAACAAAAGCATTAAAACAAAGTGAGAATAACATTATATACTCAATGTTTGAACACTATATAAAAGTTACTCTAAGTACTGTAATGAACGTTAAAAAAAATAGGTATATAAAATTATTTTAATTAAATGAAATCAATGCCCACCGAATAGAATTTGATGAAGTATGGCTCAAATAAAAAGGTAGGAAAACGTGCTTCAAATAAAGCGGGATTAAAATACGTTACTTCAAAGAAATCATAAACAAGATGCCAGAGGATCAAGGATTTGTTCTCTAGAAAAGCAATTATTAATAAAAAGTGTGCTAATATTGTAAGGTTATGTACAATTTTTTTTTCAGGTTCCATACATCTTTGTTAATAGTAAAAATTTTTTATGTTTCCTGATTAATTAATATTTACCATTTATTAATGCATATATATTAAATTCCTCATATTTTGTATTCAAAATGATGACGGTGCAAATAGTACAAAGGAAAATATTTTTTAAGTCACACTTTAATTTTATTTCATTCTGTTTATCGAAGATAATAGTATCGAGTTATTCAAAAAACATATAGGAGAGTGGAATAAGGAGATATTTTTTTTCGGATTACGCATTACTGTGTAGAGGGAGTTTGTTGCACGTTAAATCGGCCATAGTTACCTTCACGTTTTTTTTTCTGTGGAAATTTGTAGAATGGGGTGACATTTCAAGTATTTTAGCTATCCTAATTGCAGCTTTAAATTAGGAGACTGTATATCCAAAAGTTCTTTAAAATGCAAGTGTTCGTTATAGTATAGAGAGTTTGTTAGATTATGTGATTTTTTCAATTCCTTCCAAAACAAACAAAAAAAAATATTTGTTTTAGGTAGTGTGAGTTACAAAATATGGGTAGGGGCAATTGTCCTTAATGTTCTATAGCTAGATCCGCTACTGCAGGATGCGTGTATGGGGGTAAGAAACTGAAGTTTTTTTCTGGAAAAATAAAATTAATTAATGCAAGAAGGCCCATTTTTAGTTAACGCTCATACTATTAAGATCATTCGGGAGATTTGTATTCATGTCCATGCTATGAAAGTTGTACAATGAAGAAATATATATATATGTTACCGTTAAAGTATGTAATGCAGTTATTTCATAGAATACCTAGTTATTCCATGAAATAACTGATCGTGTCCGTTAAAGTGTGTAATATGTTATTAATTTGACACTTTAACTAGTTATTCTATGAAATAACTAGGTATTCTATAAATTAACTAATGAGAGACAGTTAAAGTGTAAAATAAACAATTTATCTAAAATGAAATTAAACTAATGATAGACAATTAAAATGAAAAAGAAGCAATTTATCTAATTTATGCAGCGTATAAATGGTATTTATGGAAACGTACCATAAAATCATTTGTTACAACAAGGATTACTAAAATGACACTTGAAATTACAAAGAACGTTATTTACCGAAACATAATCTGAACAATAACATTTCTGAAACATAATCTTCCGAACATGAAATATGGACAGGCTCCATACATTTGTGAATGAGAATTTGTGAATTGAAGGGGTGGAAGGTAAATGTATTTGTCGTGCGAGATATATTATATAGATTATTTTACACTTTAACGGGCTGCAGATCTATGAAATAACTAGTTAAACCATGAAATACAAGAGAGTTTTACACTTTAACGGACACGATCAGTTATTTCGTGGAATAACTAGGTATTCTATGAAATAACGGATTTCATACTTTAACGGTAACATATATATTAATGTATTTGTTGCTATTGTAAAAATAGTGACCTAACATATGTTGTGAAAATTTTAAATTAATATCATTCAAAGCTAATTATTTTGTTCAAAATAAGGAAATCGTAGACACAAGTAAATGTAAATGGCAACTATTCCACCAAATATAATTTTAAGGGGTGTTTGTTTTCCCTTCTTTAACCCCAATTTTGTTGTTTCATTTTCAACCTCAGCATAAAATATCTTCTAACGTGTGCTTTATTGAAAAGAAAATACCCTTATCGTATTCTCCAAACATTGACACTTAAAAAAAACTACAATCAAGGTTAACAAAAGTTCTTAATATTTTAAAAACAATATAGTTGATAAAAATAATACCACAATATTAATAAAAAGATATTTATGTATCTACGAGTTAGTAAATAAAATAAAAAAATATCATTGTATGTTTTTTTTACAAGTTCTTTTTATACAAGAAGTCACGAAAAGTTCCATTATTTTGCCCTACAATGACGTAATTTCATTAAAAATGAAGGGGCAAAGATTCTTCTTTTTACATTATTTCTATAAAAGCTTCTCCATTTTAACCTGATACGTTATTAATGTATCTTTTTTATCCACAGGAAGTGCTTGAAAGAAAAATTCTTGGCTTTCAAAGGTATCATATTGGTAAATACCTTCCTTTCCGAGGATTAATTTAAATGGCATTAGTAATTTATAAGTCTTTAGTAACTAAATATTAAAAGAATAATATCCTACTTATATTTAAGTTATTATTAAAAATAAAGAGTAGTTCACTTTTAATTTTAAAATACTTAATAAACCTTAAATGCATACTCAAGAGTTACATAAACGATCTGAATTTTTGTGTGCTTCCCCTCCACTATAATGTAAAATATTTGCACTATTTAGTAGAAAAATTTGCATTTGATGATATGGAACTGGTCTTAACCATGTAACTCTCAAGTTAAAAATTAAAATTATTAAAAATAGAGTAATAATTTTTTTTACTTTTACTTTTAATTATTACATCATGAAAGTTAAAAAAATAAAATAAAATGTATTGAACTGCAGCGTCCTGGAGTTCATCCACTTTTCTTTATCTTCCAAGCAATTCCCGGAAAGAATTTCCACTTGAACCGTGTTTACACCAAGAGCCAATCACATAGCTCCAGCACATGAGGCCGACACAGGGGGCTGCCAAATTCATGTGAACAACACGGACTAAGGGGAACCGATTCCCAGACATTCCATACATATATTTATGTCTATGGTGCGTTGTTTGAATAGTTTAGTTTTGGCTAGATGGCTTCTGTGACGTCACAATGTTTAGATGGCTGCAATAACTGATTGGTCAACTCGCTGAAACTGGTTCGTTGATTCGCTAAAAATAGTATTAATGGGCGTTATCCAACCGCCAACTAATAGGAGCCAGACTATATAAACCTCGTGTAAATAATAGCTGGTCGTTTCAAATAAAATGTTCGTTTCCTCTCTCAGGATAAAACTACTTACTATCAAAACACGAAAACCAATATTTTCTCTTACACTAGAGATCATTAATTTGTCATAATTAATTTTCCCCATTCATTGTCTTTACCTCCAATTACAGATCAACACCAAAATGGATGCGGTTGAGTAATTAAAAAAGAAAAATTACGAAAACGAATCCGACGATAAACATACTCGCAGAATTTCCCCGCCGAAACCCCTGAAATCTTAAGCTAATGATTATGGGTCTTTGAGAGTGTGTGTTGCAAACTGCCAAAATAAATCAATTATCCTCCATTCTTTCCAGGAACGATTTTCCTAATTTGGTTATTATTATTATTATTTCTGAGAAGAAGTCATTCAATGCTTTGTTCTTTTCTGGGAAGGTTTCTTTACCGCGTGTAATGGCTCTGGGAAAGAAAATTGATTAAAGTCGGATCATTTGGCGGTATTTTTACGCTGTTTTATTTATGTCTTAATGGCGTCTTTCAAAAAGATTTTTTTAAATCCCATTTGGCTTTGTGTTTGCGTTCATTATTTTTAGTGATTTTTGTCAAAAGAGTATTTATGTGTTTTGTGTGAAAGATTTAACTTGTCCCCTTTACACCGTGGCTGTTTAGATGGACGTCGAGGATCAAACTCACGACTCTCCGATAAATAGTTCGCAGCGCTCTTCTAAAGACAAAGGTTGAATTAAACTCCCAACCTTCCGATAACTATATCGTTTCTCTTCCATCAAGGCCATCGCTGGTACTACTCATAAGTGGTTGGTGGAAATAACATTGCAATAAAGCTACACAACGGGATATTGGCGACGGATCGGGATCTACTCTAAAGAGAAGATTGGGCCTCCAGTTGTCCAGCGGATAAAGGCGTTCATCTGGTAATCAGAGGATTGCTAGTTCGAGCCCGTGCGATGGACTCGACAAAGAAAATTAAAAAAGTAGTGATCTTACGATCGGAGGATGGCCAACTTAGCTACAAAAATACTAAAAAGTCGCCCAGAACATTCAACAAATTATACTGGCGCGTATACGGGACTGGTGCACGATAAATCTGATCGGGGTCCAATGTCCTGACGCCTATTGAGGTTGCGTCGGGTGCTAGCGTAGGTGTTGTCCTCGTCATCTAATCATGGTTCAAAAATACGAGGCATTGTTCCCGGGTTTTTCCTTCGATCCCCGAACGTCGCTAATAACCCAATGTGCAGCTCTAGCGCGACGTTAATTAACCAAAACCAAACCAAACTGAACAGAAGGCGCGGGAACACAGTCTTGTTAGAACTATAGTCCGATAATAAGTTGGCACTCCACTTTCTAAACATCCACATCAACGTAGGAACATTTCGACTAAGACATATTTAACTAGCATCAGCCCTCTGCACATGACAATTGTTTTGTTGGACGTCGAGGATTAAATTCACAACCCTTCTATTACGAGCTCGTTGTTTTCCCAAACACGGGAATCGAACTCACAACTTTCCGATTACGAGATCGCCCCTTTTCCGACCAAGCCAACGAGAGCCCTACTCGAAGGGAATAATCAGGAAAAGTGGTTGTTCTCGGTCGCAATTAGATTGGCCTCCTCATCTGATTACTGCGACATAGCGGGATTTCTTGGGAGACCTCAGTGACCGATATAAGGGCAATGGTGTCACGGAAAGAAAGCACGTGCTCGACATTATGACTCGCATTCCTTCGTTAGGTCAATTCAATTTGCCCGGCTCATCTCAAGAGACTACGGTAAAGTGCTCAAATCTTATCTTCTTTTATGTGCAATTCTCGCCATGGAAAGACAGTATTTAAGACATTGTCTAGCCGCTCACAGGCAACATTTGAAATGTAATTTTTAATCAATTGAACAACTAAAAAATATCACACACCCAGTGCTTTGATTAATTAATTGCATCCAATTGAGGGCTGTATGATCTCAGATATCGTAATCGTCAAAGTGAAAGTGAAAAATCGCCAAATTCGTATAACCGCAATCCATTCAATATTTCCATAATATCAATTAATAGACAAAGTTGTTAGTGAGGTATCGAGCGAAAGAATATTTTGTCCAACTAAAAATTTGCTGAGTGACCAGATACAATTTCAGTGTTTCAATTTAAAACGTGGGTGGAAGAACCAGACAATTACTTTTTTTTCTGATTTACACTTTTTCCCTTATTAAAAAATAAAATAAAATTAAGATCTTCCATTGATTGGTGCAAGAACTAGACAGCTCTAAGCAACGGCCATAGAGATATAAATAAAAAGGAGTTGTACTTTTTTGTATCACACATACATAACAGAAACATACAGTGTTTTTCGTCGGCGTCCAGAACATTTTGAAAACATGAAGTGTCTATGGTTCTTACACACACGTTTTCAACTGTGGATCACTAAATAGTTTAGTTGTATGTCCTAAAGTTGTCAGTGTGAGTTAGTACCCTTTCTTAGATGTATGAAGTAGGCTGGTAAGCGAGGGGCTAGAGTACCGAATTTTATTTATAACTGGATGGTTGTGGTTCGAATCTCGAAATTGAGAGTGCATCGAGTTTATAGTCTGAAGGATTCCGCAAATAAACAACCGCCGTGAATAGAGAGCTGGTGCATGTTACAGCTCTTGCTGTTAATGTCAGGTTCGTGAGGTGCTAAACCAGGTGTTGCTCTCGTCATCTAAGAATAATTAAAAATTCAGAGGGAGTGTTACTGGGTCTTTCCTTCGGAATAGATTCCGAACTGTTGCCAATATTTCATTGGGTAGTTCTAGTGCGGCTTTAATTCAACTAACAAAATATGCTTTAAAAATATGGCTCTTGCTTATGATTTTTAATGTTAAATTATTAACACATTATATTCTCGATATAAGGACACCTCACAGGATCAATATAAAGATGTTCGTTATAGCGAACGGAGTGTAACGAGTTAAAAAATATTAAATTGAATTTTATCCGCCAAAATTGACATGTTCAATGGATGTGGTTATAAGGAAGAGAATGTTTTGTGGTGGGGCAGATGACATTTGTCTTTAAATCAGAATTTAAGCCCCTTACATTATTATTTGAGCGTTCCACACAAACCTTTAATTTATCGCAATTTTAGCATTTTAATTTTGTGTGTTGCGTTTATTTTTTATTTTAAAGCTTTTAATCGATTGGAGAAATTTTCATTAAGCATAACCATGCTGATTTGTGATCAAAAATAAATATTTAAAATAAACTTGTACACCAGGGAAATTTTTATTAAAATTCGTTTTTCAGTTCTCGTAAGATTGGACGAACAAACAGATAAACTATCAACCAATAAACAGACAAATATAAGTATAATTCACGTGACGGCTTTTAAATATATTAAACAATGCTCATACAATAGATTTTTTATATTATTATACATATATATTTACTGCTAAAAAAATAAATTTAGAGTAGAATATATATTTTTTATTAAAATTTCATATGCTATAATATAATAAAATGTAACACCTCTTTTAAAAAAAATATTTTCTTCACCACCAAACTTTGTCTTAAAAAAAAAAAGACTCATTTGCAGTGTTCAAAATATGTTTACTACCTCCCTTACCTGAAGAGAGTCCTTATTCAATTCAAAAAGGCGGCTTTATTTCAAAGCCCAGAACTTTTCCATTCCTATTTAAAACCTAAAAGCATTTTTTTCCCGCTCCAATTTTCCCAAATTCCGACTTTGCACCGAAACGAAGTTAGTATTTTGTCGGCGTTCCTCTTCTCCATAGCCTCTTCCATAAAACACGCGGATGCTAAAGCAAAACTTCACACGGACACCTAAAGAGATTTATTTTGTATACGAATCCGAGATTGGATTCTGTTTTCCGGAAGAGGAAGATGAATTGAATGATCCAACTGCGAAGTAATGTTTCAGATATGAGAAAAGGATGTTATGTTAAATAACGTCGAATCCCCCCCTTTTTCTTTTAATAAAATTCTTTATGTTGTATCTGGTGTATAGTTCATAGAATAGAATTGGATTGGATTTTTTTTTGTGGTCAATATTTATTTTTTTCTTTGGTAAAATAAAGGCAGTATTCAAGTTAGATATTTTGAGAATTATTTTTCTTCTAAATCAGAATTGCCCGTCTAATTTGATTAATTAAAAAAAATGTACAGCTGCAACACCCTGTTTACATAGCGCCCTCTTCTGGTTTGTGGGTAAAGTCATCAGTCGAGAGCCAGACTTTGACATGTACGGTTGTATCCAAATTTTGTATGTCTGTGCTGTGTGTAACTTTGAATTTTAATTAAATTTGTTACACTAAAACACAAATGACCATTCTTTGTCTTGATCATCAAAGAACCCTATCCGTAGCGCTAACTCCACGCTACACACAGCTGATTTTGTAGTTTAGATGTAGTCTTACTTTTATATATTTATTGACGGTTCAAGGATTTTTTGTGACACAAGCGAATAAGCTTTTGCTGCCCCAAATTGAACAAATAAATTTTTAAGGCTACTTTGTAACGTGAGTCATATTTTTAATATTAAATTTTTTTAACTTTTTCAAACACCATATTGGTCCGACTAAGGTGAAAAATCCTAAAGTTTTGGGGAAATAACTCTAGTTTCTAGTGTCAAGAGTCGTTTTCAGATAAGAAAATAAAGCCAGTCTATATAACCTTAATAATAATGCAATAAACAGGTAGAAATCACGGGAAAACGAATCTCAAAGAAGTTGTTCAACTGTATTGTGATAAACAATTTAATAAAAAAAAATATCAATCTTGAAAAATGTCAAACGTTGATATAAAACTTACAAATAAAGTAATTTTTTAATACCCAAGACATACCCAACTCAGCTTAAAA